>CM058233.1:26303760-26903760 GCA_030180135.1 Orychophragmus violaceus | reverse complement strand
GCAAATGGGAGGCGCGGAAACTTAAAATGCAAAGTGCAAGGTACTGTGTCACACAAGGAGAGCTCTTTAAAAGGAGCCTCTCCAGGCCCTACCTTAAATGCCTTGACAAAAAGCAAGCCCTAGCCGTGATTACACAAACACATGACGGATCCTGCGGAAGCCATTCCGGAGGACGAGCATTGGCCGTGCGAATCAAAAGGCAAGGCTACTTTTGGCCAACAATGGCCGCCGAATGCGAATCTTTCTCCAACAAGTGCGATAAATGCCAAAAGCATGCCCCAATTATCCACCAAGCGTCGGAGAAACTCTCCTCTATCTCATCGCCGTACCCATTCATGCGGTGGGGAATGGACATCGTTGGGCCGCTGGTCCCATCTAGCAAAAAGAAAGCCACACATCTATTGGTGATGACAGACTACTTCACCAAGTGGATTGAAGCAGAGTCATACCAGAAAATTAAGGACGTTCATGTTAAGGAGTTCGTCTGGCGAAACATCGTTTGCAGACATGGACTACCCCACGAGATCGTTACCGATAACGGACCTCAGTTCATATCAAACGCGTTCAAAGAGTTCTGCAGAACTTGGAACATAAAGCTGACTTACTCAACGCCACGCTACCCCCAAGGGAACGGGCTAGCAGAAGCAGCCAACAAAGCGATTATGAACGGCGTCAAGAAAAGGCTCAACGAGTGCAAAACAACCTGGAGTGACGAGCTCCTAGCCGTACTCTGGGCCTACCGAACTACCCCCCGTAAATCCACCGGCGAGACTCCCTTCTCGCTGGCTTACGGAATCGAGGCAGTAGTACCAGCCGAAATTCTCGTGTCAAGCATTCGCAAAGAAGAATGCCCGCGACAAGAGGAACTTAACAACAAGATGATAACTGACGAGCTCGACCTCGCCGACGAAAGAAGGAACCTCGCATTAGCTCGACTCCAGAATTACCAACAAGCCGCGGCTCGCTACTATGATGCCCGAATCAAAACTCGGAGGTTTCAAGTAGGAGAGCTCGTCTTAAGGAAAGTGTTCGACCATAAAAAGGAAGAACACGCTGGAAAATTAGGAGCGAAGTGGGAAGGCCCTTACCAGGTCACCGACATCGTAAAGGACGGGGTATACCGACTCAAGTCGGTGGAAACCCAGAAGCCCGAACTACGACCTTGGAACATCATCAACCTCAAAAAGTATTTCCACTAGAAGTACATCAACATAATCGAACTACGAAATGGCTTGATCCCCTAAAAGGGTACGTAGGCAGCTCGACTTCGAGCGCAGCCACCCCCCCCCCAAACACAAAGCTCTCACTGAGCTCGACAACTTCTGACGAAGTCATACTAGCTTATCTTTGTGAAATCAAAATAAGTCTTCTAATCAAACGTCTCTTCCTGTTAGAGCCATTACGTTGATATGTAATTATCACTCCCAAAAGACAAAAGTGATATGAAATTATCCCTTCCCGAAACGAAAGATATGAAATTATCTCTTCTAAGTCAAAGCGATATGAAATTATCCTTCCCAAGTGACCTGAAATAGCCTCTTCCAAAATATCAAAGCGATATGAAAATATCCCTTTCGAGCGGCCTGAAACGGCCCCTCCTAAAGTCAATTCTCCCGACCTAATACAGCTCGAGAGAACTGGAGGGCCACCCTCTCCCGTTAAACGAAAACGTCGAATTCAAAGCAACCGACCACGCGGAAAGACCTCCGCGCACAACGAGCCTTTGTAAGTTTACTTAATCATTAAACTCGAAGAGACCCGAACTATCAAAAAAAATCAAACCGAGAAGGTACTAAAACAGTAAAGTCTATGCTAAGGCATGTAAGACTCCAAAAGAAATTCATTAAAAGAAGGACACAATGTCCTCGAACAATGCCCGCTTGGGCGAATAAATGTTTTTCCGTATTAAAAAAAAAAATGAAGAGAGCCCCTAGAGGCAACATCATTGTCGCGAGCGCGAAGAAGCTTTGTCTCCATCCTCCGCCTGATCACCGGTAGACGCAATCCCAGTCGGGAGGCTCAATCCATATTGATCAAGGCAGGGAACAACCGGTGGCGGAGCGTGCGCCAAAATGACCGAGTCACTCGACACGGCCGGCAAGTTCAACTTGCCAACACTGAAGTCAGAAACCGCCGCGGCGGTCATTTCTTCAACTGCCGCCCTCTTCTGGTCGGCCAACCTCAGAACTTCACGAGTCAAGTCAAGCTCGCCGGAAGCAAACTCCGCGATGAGTTCGATATTGGCTAGGGTTTCTTGGAGGCGAATCTCAGCGTTGGTCTCGAGCTTCCGCTTCTCGCTCTTCTCCTTGATCCCTTTAAGGATCTCTAAATATTCCCCGCTCATCTTCTTCCTCGCCTCGTGGGATGCGACCTTTATGTCGAGGTCTCTCCCCGCAAGAACTCTCTCCAGGTCGATCCGATCTTGGGCAGCTTGCGCTGTGGCGACTCGACTCGTTTCTTCGGCAGCCAACGCCCGGCCTTCGACCGCCCGAAGCCTTTGGAAGAGGTCCTCCTCGCGATTCTCGAGAACCAATAGCCGAGCTTCGATCCCCTCATACCGAGCCAGTTTCCTCTCGAGCTCCTCCTCCCGAGCAAAAGAATCATGCAGCTCCGCGGTCAAAATACGAGCCGACCTCTTAGCGGCCTCGAGCTCGTCCTCCCGCGATCGCTCACGAAGCTCACGTTCGGACTGGGCCACAAGTCCGCTCGTAGCCTCCAGAAACTACATAAAGACACAAATTTCAAATACCTTTCTTACCAAAGAAAGGCAAAAACAAGAACTATGGTTGATACCTTTCCAGTGGCTTCGGCCATCCTGGCATACAAATCGCCGAAGGCCGGGTCCCCAGTAACTGGAAGCGGAACCCCTGCAGGTCCGAAGCGCCTAGACGAACGGGCCGCGCCCCGGGGCATCCCGACACTCTCGCTCGAACTACTCGAGCTCGTCTCCGTATCGATCCTTCGGCGCTTCGGTACGGGGGAAGGATCCCTACCCACGTCCTGATCGCCGGGGTAAGGATCGCGCAAAGCCGGCTCCCTTGACGGAACCGAGTCCGCCCTCCGAACGACCGGAGGGGAGGAGGACCCCCCTGCCTCCGCGGACGCGTCACGGGCCCCGGAGCTCGGGGGGACAGCCGTGAAAGGGAGAGGAGAATCACACATGGCAAAAAAGACCGCGTTTCTCAGACTCCCATCCTCCACCCTTTTTGCCAGATCTATGGGGTCTTTTCCGTTTCGGCGACTCCTCGACCTACGAGATAGTTTCTCGTGAGATGGGGTGCTGGCATCCGAACCCACACCCGAGGAAGGACGACCTGTAGAATAAAAAGGGGAGAACTCTTTAGACTCTTCCCAAATAATGACGAGCCGAATGTCACGGACAGAAACTCACCTTCTCTTGCCCGCTCAAATATACGAAGCGGAGGTCGCACGGTTCGACCCAGAGAAGTCCCGCGAGGTACAGAAGGAAAGGCTTGCTCCCGAAAGGCCCGGGACCGACCCTGTGGGACCCCTCTTGGATTGACCCTCAAGGCAGCCTGTACGCGCTCGGCCGTGAAACTGTCCCAGTTAACGGAACCTCTCCTCAAACGGGCTATTAAGGCCTCCGTGACAGGATTAAGGTCAAGCGACTCAGGGAATTCTGCGATATAGAACGAAGCAGGTCAGAGATCAAACTGACACAAGAAATAATAACCAAAATAGCAGTAAGAAAGCCTCACCAACGTCGGAAGCCCACCGCGAGGGAACGACCGAGCAATCAAACTCTCCGACCGAGTGATGAGTCGTCCTAAAGAAAAAATATTGGTCCCTCCACTCTTCCCTCGGCGGGAGACCGTCCAGGATCCTCCCAAACCGGGGAGAAAGACGGTACGACCCCGGAAAGCGGGAATCTTGCTTCACCGAGCAAACCCGCATTAACTCCTCAGGACCGAATTCAACCCCTTCCTCTGCAGCCCTAACTCCGAGTCCGATAACGTACCGAACGAAATTCGGCGTCATCTGGTAGAAAGCCATCTGGAGTTGGGCCAGCACCAAGAAGACGAGGCGAGGAATGGGAAAGAAAATCCCACATTTTTTGAAATACGTATAGGAGGCACAGCAGTAGCCTTCTATGACCGTTTCGGGGGATACCGCTGAAGAAGGGATGACGATTTCGACCTCCGTCGGAATCCGGCAGAGCACCCTCAATTGCTGGATACGGTCCACGGTTAACGAAGACGGCGGGTGCGGTCCAAACAACCCTGCCGCCGCACTCGTACTCGCTCCCGCAGGATCCCTAGAAGCCATAAAAAAGGAAGGTTTCTGAAAGAAAAACTTTTTCTCTAACGACAAAGGAAGAAGGGAGAAAAAGTTCGAACAAGTTTAGAGTAGGAGAGCAAGGGACTTCCTCCAAGCAACGCAAATGATTATTTATATCAAAGGTTGAGCACAGTATCGCCCGTACGACTCCTTACTTGCATTAATTGCTGGTAGGATCGAGATGACTTGGACCCCTCGCTTCCCTCTCGCCAAGCCGTTGATCTGAGATCAACGGTTGAAAAGCATGCAGTAATTAGGTCACATCATCAAAAGAGAAAGCCCGAAAAGACTCTTCGTGACCTTCGAGCCTGAGCCGTCGATTACCAACCAAATTTACGGTGGGAGATGAAATTCTTAAACAAACACACACAACGACTGCAGACGCGCTGAAAAGCAGTTCAGTCCGTTCCACGCGCTCATTCCTAAACATTGGATTAAAACAAGATCCATGGATGGGGCAAAAGTAATCATTAGATTTGTCACATCCGAGGCATGCGCCTCTTCCCGAGAACGTCCACCGCCCATTAACCTCGACTTCTCGAATTCAATGGGCTGGGGGGCTATTGTTGGTACTGGATTTCCCTCTAGAAAATCCGGCCCATTACCAGACAAGACAAAGGCCCGTAATTACGAGCCCATTCCAGAATCAAAGATAAACGGGAGAGTCAACTCTCTTGTTGGGCCCAAGCAAAGCAAGCGCCTTAGAGAGGCCCAAACGACGCCGAAGCTGGAGACGATCGAGCTCGAGCTCGGCTGAGGATGACGAGGAGATAGAGCAACTCGGTCTTCGTCAGTTCAACTGATCCGCACGAATCTCGGAGATCGTTACAACGACGAGGCCGAAGTATCAGGACAAAGAGATAAGGGTGGAGACTATTTAAAGGAAGAAGTGGCGGCTCATCAAAGATAAATCCAACCTAGGCTAAGAACACTTCGACTAGATAGCTCGATTCCATACTTTGTACTCTCTTTTCGACTGTGTTTGTTCTATCTCGACGATCAATCTCAATAAAGTCTTTGATTCATAGGAAACTATACCATTTCTATATCCAAAAGTCCAAATCCACGAATACAAATTCTTAGTGTGAATCCCGGATCTCACAGCTTCCATCTCAGAAAACCGGCTTATAAACCCTAATTTTCCAATTCTCATCGTATTCACTAATTCTTCTTTTAGAATCCCTAATTTCAAACCTAAAACTCTTGCTATCTTTGGATAGACCGAGTTACGATCTTACAATTGGCGCCGACTGTGGGGATTTCTAAGAGAAATTTTTGAACGAGATGTCGGGAAACCGTAAGGAGATCGATCCAGAAAACCCTAGGGTTGAATTAAGCGATCATGACGAAAGTGATTACGACCAGAGTGATCACGAAGACGATGCGGCGAAAGGCGGCAAGCAGCCGCGAGACGCCACCAAGACAAACAAAGCTCGAGATGACGGCAAACATGTCCCGTCACTCAGCGAAACAGCAGCTCAAATCGAGCAAGACAAGGTCTTAGCCACTCTGATGGCCAAGATCGAGTCGCAGAACGACTTGATCAAAACGTTCTCAGAGAAAATCGACCTACTGCAGACGGAGCAAGCAAAGATCCGTTCGGACCAACAGTCTAGAAAGTCCAAGAGAGAGGTGCCTCCAAAGGTGAAAGACAAAGTCGCCAGACAACTGGTCTATGATACATCTGAGGAAAGCCACCATGAACAGAGCCGTAGCAGCGAGTCCAGGAGCAACCCGCGTAAGGAAAGCAACAAGAAGGATACTTGCGAGCGGAGCTCACATCGGAAGGAAGGGTCTGAGGAACCCAAACGGAGCGAAAGTCGGTGACAGGACGACTGGAGCGATGAGAGATACTCACCCGATAAGGATGAACGCACCAGTCACCAGACACGGGACATGCACCACAGACGAAATTCGCGACATGAGAATGGCTCGCATCGTGACAACTATCGCCGCGAGCGAAGTATGTCGCACGAGAAAACCCATGGAGCACCTATTCGCGGAGCAAGTCGCAACCATGTCGAGAAACAGCTAACCGAGCTCAGAGACACCCTAAAAGAACTAAAGGAGAAAGTCCATGGCGTTAAGGGGTCTGCACCCGAGATCGACCAGATCATAGAGGAGACACAGAGAACACCCTTCACCTCACGTATCACCAACACCTACATTAGGCAAAGGGAAAAACTCAAGTTACCAATGTACGAGGGTACGAAAGATCCAGCGACCCACCTTACAACATTCAAAATCATGGCAGCAAAGGCGCGGTTTTCATCAAGCAAAGAGCGTGACATCGGCTTCTGCCAACTGTTCGCCGAAACCCTAGAAGGAGACGCACTAAACTGGTTCTCCCGACTCCCGTCCAAATCGATCGATAGTTTCTCCGACCTCACATGGGCATTCGTAAGGCATCACTTCGCCTACGTACGAAAGGACACTTCGCTGAGCATGTTGATGTCAATGACACAAGAAAAGAAGGAGACGTTGAAGGACTTCGTAGAAAGATTCAGGGCAGTGATGACGCGGGCCGAGGGACCAGATAAGTTTACTATCGCAGCCTTAACAAATGCCGTCTGGCATGAATAGCCCTTTTATCAAGATCTAGTCATCAACCCGCCATTAACCATCGAAGATGCACTCCACCGAGTAAACAAGTTCGTGGAATTGGAAGAGAAAAAGGTCGCGTTAGCAAGAAGGTTCAGTTCCGGCAAACAAACCGATAAGAAAGAAGAAAGGGAACCTAGACAGCACTACGATAAAGGCGCCAAAACAATGGTTGTCGATAGATCCGACAAATCCCGGTCATCAAAACCATGGAATAAGAGGAACAAAGAGGCAAAGAAGGCGCAACAAGCAGCTTCCGCTACCGGGGATAAGTACTGTGAGTACCATCAAGCTGAGGGAACTTCGAGCCAATTCTACCAGATTCAGAATCCTCGCGAGTTCCAGATAGCCTAGGATCTAGGTTCTAGTTAATTGAATCATGGATAGATCTATCGTTTACCTTGTTCTGGCAGCGGAATAGGGTCAGGCAAACGAGATCTTTGGAGCGCCTCAGATGCTGCCCCTCTACTGATAGTCCACACGCACACAAGCTGGAATCCGCCGGGATGCTAGTATCGGGGCTCGGATCTCCTGGGAACTCAGTTTCTAGAGGTTTCTGTGTTTTCTCTCTGAGAAAACACTGTCTGGGGCGGCGCACGAGGGAGAGTCACGTCGAGTCTATAAACACGTATATATATTGACCTCGAGGTGAACCGAAACTTCAGTTTTGGTTTCGCCCTTGTGTCGACCGACACACTTAGTGGTGTCGATCGACACACGTCATGTATCGACCGACGCACCCATTGGTGTCGATCGATACACCTCTTTGAAACTTATATTCGATGTGTATCCAATACACATCGACCAGACCATATGCGAATGATCAATCCCATATGAACTATGTCCAACTTGCTTAGGTGTGTGACCCTGTAGGTTCACACGATACCAGAAATGAGTTACAACTCATTTTTCATAAGCGGTTTCTAGCAAAACATTATGACTACCTAGTATCACATGAATTGTCCGATCTCGACAATACAACTATCTCTAGAGTGAGTACAATGTGATTTCAGGACATAATCCCAACAATCTCCCACTTGTACTGGAATCACCTATTCCTATAATCCCTTCGTCTCTATATCTCGATATGGCATAAGGCAAGAGACTGTGTCATCCTTATTATAGCCAGCATCATGTTCATCGAACTCCTGATCTATACTGATAAAACAAACGACTGACAATCACCTCGTTTGAGCACGGCCATGCATTTTCTCAGTATCAAATCTTCGATGGGCCCTGAGATATTTATCTCCCGTTATACAGGAGGGACAAATCCCATCTTGTTCCATCCCTGTTTCTACACATACTTCATGATACGCATAAGCAATGCCGTTATAGCCGCCAGTTACGGAACGACGTTTGACAAGGTCAAAACGCACCAATTCATATGCTAGAAAGCATGATGAACTCAGGTCTAGGGACTATACTCTATAGTCGTAATGAGAACCTCCCATGACACTGATATAATTATCCTGTGGAGTTCTCATTAAGCGGGTCATGTCCGATCATATGTTCACCAACATATATCTATGTGACTGATTGTGATAATCATATCATTGACTCCATGAAACTTAGTCCAGCAGTCACCTCACATACTAGTCTCGCGCGGTTATTGGTGTCCCATTTCAACAACCTCGACTAGGGACAATCGTAATTTATGTCATCCTTTACTTATAGGGTTTCATGATCAAGTCCTCAACTTGATGACCTATATGATGACTATAAAATACTTTGGGACCATTACTTAATTATCCAATTATTAAATAATACCGATGTCAGTTTGACTTACATAAACACTACCATATCATGTCTATGTAAAGATTACAACATAACTAGAATTACTCCCACTAGAATCAAGATCATCTCTTCAGATATCTTATACCTACAGCAACAGAATAACTCTGGTGCTTAGGTTGTGGGAGAGACTGCGGTGTTTTGTTTGAAACAATTTCAACAAACCACACCGCCATTTAGATAAAATCACTATTCTATGGTCCACTGCTTGGAGCTTTTCCAACAGATGGCACCGCTATTCAGACAAAGAGACATAACCAGGTGGGAACCGAGAATCGTCTTTGTCCGTCTAACTACTTTCAACTGGTTCGTCACTTCCTTAGTTCACCACGAACCTATCCTTTGTGTTTCTCAAACACTTGGGATATTTCTGGTAACTGTTCAGTGACTATTACCGGAACATATTGGTATTTTCTCGTCATGCTATATGCGTAAGCTGCATCTAGACGAGCGCAAAATATGGCATTCATGATGGATTCTATTGCAGTAGTATTAAGAATCACACTCATCAATACTAGTTCAGCCATTGTTCAAAAAACACTTCATCTTGCTAATATTGTTACTAGCTCAGCCAGTGTCCAAGACACTTCTTCTTGCTTAGATTATTGCCATGAGACCTTTGGTATGAAGCCATTCTTGGAATCAAGAACATTTGAACTGTCCAATACCTTATTAATATAAGGATTTAGACACGATCCAATTAGCCTTTCTGATCCATTCCAATGGATCCTTATTCCAAGAACTTTTACGGCCTTCTCCCATGTCCATCGTTAAACTTGACTTCCGACCCAAATCTTGACAAGACTTTAGCGTCGGAACGTTGTTTATGAGATTAAGTATGTTATCTACATACAATGTGAGAATTGCAATTACGCTCCCACTAGTCTTCTTGTAAACGAATGGTTTCATTTCTTTCTGATCAAGTCAAAACTTTTGACCACATTATCAGAATGTTGATTCCAACTCCAAGATGTTTGCTTCAATCCAGAAATGGATCGGTGAAGCTAACATGCATACCCAGCCTATTTTCGGAGTTGGGGCTCACCATCGCTTCTTTGAATTTCGCATGCTCGTCACTTTTCAATGATCAACGGATCACGACAATCGGCTACGAGAAATCACTCTCGAGTTAGTGACGGATCCTTTCGGATCTGCGAATTTCAGGCTTCACAGGTGTAGATCCTACATCACTTTGTAGATCCCACCGCTGCTCTCCCTCAACAGGTTGAGCAGCCTCCTGTGTTTATCGAATTTCTTCGATGTGTACTTTTACTCCCACTGTTCCTTTGGAAAGTATGATCTTTCTCAAAAGACACAGTTCTAGATAACAAAAGTACTAAGCCTTGGTTTCCTTAGGACAACCAGCGAGGTAGAACTTTATCAGATATGGGTTCAAGTTTATTTGTTGACTACTGTCTTACACAAACCTTGCAATCCCAATTAATCAGAAAAACAAATTTGGAAATCACCCAGTCCACATCCAATGTGGTGTTTTTTAATGATTCTGATAGAAAACCTTTTCTGCGCAAAGACAGACATTTTAGAACGTATTCTTTAATGATTATGGAAGATTCCTGTGACTCATCATTAATCGGAGCATATCTAATAACATCCGATTCATTCTGTTAGATGATCACCCAATTCTTGACTCAAGTATTTTCCTCCACGATATAATCGAGGATCTCAATACTTCTGTCAAATTGGTTCTACACTTCATCTTGGAACTCCTCAAGGGATTCCTGCTCGTGTTTCATCAAATGAACACAGCCATACTTATTGATGCCATCAATAAAGTAATGAAGTACAGAAGATTTCCTCTGGCACTAATGCTCGTTGGGCCGCATACATCAGTATGTGTAAAGCCCAATAAGCCTTTGGCCCGTTTCTTTTAGCTCTGCTAAAAGGGGCCTTAGTCATTTGGTCCAGTGAACATAATTCATGTCTCAAATGATTAATAATCGAATGAGTCCAAAACTATGGAACTTATGAATCCGCTTCACTCTGTATGGTCAAACGACTATGCCAAAGAAAAGTCGAGTTCAAGTCATCAGACTTAAACTTTTAGTATTTGTGTTATATTCTTACTTTCGCTGGTTTAAGACATAAAACCCATTCCAAACGGGGTGCTACCATATGACATTTCATTAAGATCTAAAGAACAAAATTTGTCTTTTATCAAAATGAAAAACATCCAAATTCTTTACAAGAAGATGAAAGACATTTCTGCACAAGGCAGATACATAGTAGCAATTACTTAATTTCTAAAACCAAGTATGAAAGGCTCCTACAAGTGGAGAATCTCTACGGCTCATGCAGCAACCATTGCTTCATACCAGACGCGCAGTTCCACTTGCCCTTTCTTCAACGTTCTACTTTCGCTTAGGTCCTGCATATTTCAAAAATATCAGTACCACAACTAGTATCCAATACATACGTAGAACTTGAGTTAATAACACAATACCTGAAGAAGAGGTACCATACATCTCCTTCATCTCTTGTGAATCTTCCAAGAATTTAATGCAATCTCTCTTCCAATGCCCTGACTCATCGCAGTAGAAGCACTTTCTAACACCAGATGGGCCTGACTTGGGCTTATTAGATGACACATGCTTATCCTGATTCCAAATCTGGACGGCCCTGCCTCCACCCTTGCCAACAAAAGATTTCTCAAATCTTTTACCCTTTATGATGTCATGCTCTGCTGTTTTGAGCATGCCATGCAGCTCAGTCAACGTTTTCATCAAGTTATTCTCGATATAGTTTTTGACAAACTTATCATAGCTAGACGGTAGTGACTGCAGAATTATGTCAGTGGCCAACTCTAAGCTGACAGGACATTCCAGTTTCCCCAGGTTATCAATGTAACCCATCATTTTAATGACATGAGGACTTACTGGAGCATCCTCTGGTAGCTTGCACCCAGTGAGAGACTTCACCATCTGGAATCTCTCAACTCGTGCCAGATCCTGAAACTTCAGTTTCAGGCTGGTGATTATCTCTATCGGCGACTCCATGTTCTCGTATTGACCTTTTAAGTCCGAGTTCATGGTAGCCAAGATCAGACCACGCACATCTACCACATCAGTATAATGCTTATTCCAAGCATTATACACTGCATGCGAGCGATTGGTCCCAAGCCTTTCTGGAAGAGCTTTCTCAAGGACATAGTCCTTGCTCTCCTGCTTGAGAATGAATCTCAGATTCCGATACCAATCTAGGAAGTTGGATCCATTTAACTTGTCCTTCTCAAGGACGGATCGCAACGAGAAAGTAGACTTAGACATAAGCTGAAATCCAAGAAAACAAAGATTTAGTTATGTATTCCATGAAAAGTCTTATCTAATAAGAAAACTCGCATTATATTCAAACAATGTTTCCTCTACGAATATAATGATCCAAGATCCTCAGATTACTAAAATTCGAGTGGGCGACTCGCCGTTACTCAAAATTTAGTTATCTAGGTAAGCAAATCATTGCTAATTGTACCCAGTACAACTCTTGGTCGCAGATAAGACAAACTATGTCTAATCCACTCTGATGTCTCTGGGCCCAGAACTTCTGACAGCCCAGTCAAGTAAAACCAATCTCTTCTGTCTTGTGATCACTGACAGTCGCACTGCAAGTCTGTCAATGATCACCTGTCTTACTCATGTTGCGGTGGATACCAAGGACTCCAAGACTATCCAACAAACGACACGAATCTTGACAGTAGACAAGATTTGGGCAAGACATCAAGGTTACTTGATATTTTGGTTTGAGGAAACTAAACCCAAAAGTTTAGCAAATCAATCTCTTAGGTCATGTAATTTTTTTTGATGTTTAGCACTGCAAGTTCATCAACATAATTACCTGCCTTACTCACGTAATTGTGGACACCAAGCTCTTGGCTAGACCATCACACAATGAAATGAGTCTTGACAGTTGACCATATTGAAGGTAAGCTTTGATCAAGGTTTAGGTCAAGTTTGGTTTCTGCAAATTCAAGGGTCAATAACCAGAATTTCAAGCACTGTATCGATCGACGCAGACTGTGTCTGTCGATCGACACCACCAAACAAAGCCGGACTTCAATAACCAGTTAATCCAATTAAACTGGTTCATCGAACCGGTCACGTCGATCGACACAACCCGTGTGTAACGGTCGACATAGACCTTAACCAAAGTCAGTTTTGATAACCGGTTCAATCCAATTAAACCGACTTATCAGATCAAACTGATCTTAACCATTCAAATCGGTTTTTATTAATTGCGATAACTGGTTCAATCCAATTGAATCAATTCATCCAATTTTAAACCGTTTTAACCAGTTTCAACTGATTGCGATAACCGGTTCATATAAATTGAACCGTATTATCCAATCAAACTGATTTAACCCATCAGTTCATGCTAATTGAGATAATCAGTTCAATTCAATTGAACCAATTCATCCAATTTAAACCGATCTATTCGGACTTAACCAAGCATGATAACCGGTTCAATCCAATTGAACCGATTAACCATTCGCTAGGTCTGTGTCGACCGACACTCAACCTGTGTCGATCGACACAATAGGCTTTTAGGTTTTCTACGAGAAAACTCTAGCCGCCGAATTTTGTTCTGTGTCGACCGACACTCAAACTGTGTCGATCGACACTCGACCGAGTCTGCTCTGTGTCGACCGACACGCAACCTGTGTCGATCGACACAGAAGGCTTTCGGTTTTTCTTTGCGAAAAACCCTAGCCGCCGATTCTGTCGAATTCGCCACTCTGTGTCGACCGACACACCCAGTGTGTCGACCGACACTGTGCAAAAACACCGAATTGTTTTCGATCAAAAGCGATCTAACCTGTTCTAACCAAACAACCTAGTTTGCGAATCTAAATCATCAAATTCGATTTTAAACAGGTTTGATTCAATGGAAAAACCCTAAGGCTCTGATACCACTGAGGGAACTTCGAGCCAATTTTACCAGATTCAGAATCCTCGCGAGTTCCAGATAGCCTAGGATCTAGGTTCTAGTTAATTGAATCATGGATAGATCTATCGTTTACCTTGTTCTGGCAGCGGAATAGGGTCAGGCAAACGAGATCTTTGGAGCGCCTCAGATGATGCGCCTCTACTGATAGTCCACACGCACACAAGCTGGAATCTGCCGGGATGCTTGTACCGGGGCTCGGATCTCCTGGGAACTCAGTTTCTAGAGGTTTCTGTGTTTTCTCTCTGAGAAAACACTGTCTGGGGCGGCGCACGAGGGAGAGTCACGTCGAGTCTATAAACACGTATATATATTGACCTCGAGGTGAACCGAAACTTCAGTTTTGGTTTCGCCCTTGTGTCGACCGACACACTTAGTGGTGTCGATCGACACACGTCATGTATCGACCGACGCACCCATTGGTGTCGATCGATACACCTCTTTGAAACTTATATTCGATGTGTATCCAATACACATCGACCAGACCATATGCGAATGATCAATCCCATATGAAATATGTCCAACTTGCTTAGGTGTGTGACCCTGTAGTTTCACACGATACCAGAAATGAGTTACAACTCATTTTTCATAAGCGGTTTCTAGCAAAACATTATGACTACCTAGTATCACATGAATTGTCCGATCTCGACAATACAACTATCTCTAGAGTGAGTACAATGTGATTTCAGGACATAATCCCAACACAAGCTACGTCGCACGACACGGCTGAATGCCGGAATCTCAGAAACGCACTTTACTCCCGACTTTCGAATGAAGAAATCAAGTCGGCCATAGAGAGATTGAAAAAGGAAGAGTCGGGGCAACAGAAGGA
This sequence comes from Orychophragmus violaceus, assembly GCA_030180135.1. Classification (NCBI taxonomy): domain Eukaryota; kingdom Viridiplantae; phylum Streptophyta; class Magnoliopsida; order Brassicales; family Brassicaceae; genus Orychophragmus; species Orychophragmus violaceus. Next base: position 26,889,278 of record CM058233.1, on the reverse strand, counting down.
AGACAAAACCGACGGGCAGGCTCCTAAGCAAGATAAACCACCACGGCGTATCAAAAGCATAGCTTTGAAACGCAACCGTGAAGAAGAAGAGGGAGAGGACGAAGAGGAAACCCCCAAAATTGTCCGAAGAATCAACATGATCATGGGAGGTCTAATCTCCGTAAACGATTCGGTCCGGTCAATCAAGGTCTACGAACGCCTAGCGTTAGCCGCGCAAAAAGCGCCTCAACCAATCTTGTCGGATGATCCACCCGTCATCTTTACCGACCAAGACCTCTATGGGACTTACTACCCCCATAACGACTCGCTAGTGGTTGAGCTGTTAATCGGAAGCTGCCAAGTATCTCGAATACTGGTAGACACCGGGAGCTCGATAGACTTAGTTTTCCTGGATACACTCAAAAAGATGGAAATTAAGGAGGAGGATATCAAGCAGAAGGCCAAGCCGCTCACCGGGTTCACAAGCGAGACGACGTACACAATCGGAACGATCAAGTTGCCCGTTTTCGCAGGAGGAGTTAACAGATTGGTGAGGTTTCATGTCATTGACAAGCCAACCATCTATAACGTCATCCTCGGAACTCTGTGGCTATACAGCATGAAGGCGGTATCTTCGACATACCATCAATGTCCGAAATTCCCGACACCTAAAGGAATTCAGACAGTCAAAGGGTGCCAGAGCGCAAGCCGGTCGTGTTTTGCAAGAGAACATAAGATTAGAGTGCCTTCGTGCATGATCAATACGGAGCACGGAAGAAAAGGACCAGAGAAAGAACTGATCCAACAAGTCATCATCGACGACTCAGATGCAAGCAAGTGTGTAGGGATCGGCGCGGAACTGCCAGACGACATCAAAAGGGAATTGATTGCCTTCCTACAGCAAAACGTTACAACGTTTGCGTGGATAATAAAGGACATGAAGGGTATCAATCCAACCATCACAACTCACGAGCTGAATGTCGATCCGACTTACAAACCAGTTAAGCAAAAGAGGCGAAAACTTGGCCCTGAAATGGCTAAAGCAGTCAACGATGAAGTAGAGAAGTTACTTGAAGCCGGTTCAATCCAAGAAGTCAAATACCCCGATTGGTTGGCTAATCCAGTGGTCATGAAAAAGAAAAACGGGAAGTGGAGAGTATGTGTTGATTTCACAGATCTCAACAAAGCCTGCCCAAAGGATAGTTTCCCGCTGCCACATATCGACCGACTTGTTGAGGCAACAGCCGGAAATGAATTGCTATCATTCATGGATGCGTTCTCAGGATATAATCAAATCCTCATGAACCCGGACGACAGAGAAAAGACGGCCTTCATCACTGAACGCGGTACGTATTGCTATAAAGTCATGCCCTTCGGCCTCAAAAACGCCGGCGCCACCTACCAGCGGCTGGTAAACCGGATGTTTGCAGGACAACTCGGCACAACAATGGAGGTTTACATCGACGACATGCTAGTCAAATCTCTGATTGCCTCTCAGCATGTCGGCCATTTAAAGGAATGTTTCAACATCCTTAACCGGTACGGAATGAAGCTCAATCCAACTAAGTGTACGTTCGGAGTGACATCAGGAGAGTTCCTTGGGTACGTGGTAACTCAGAGAGGAATAGAAGCTAATCCAAAGCAGATCACAGCCATAATCGACTTGCCATCTCCCAAGAACACTCGAGAGGTACAACGCCTCACTGGCCGCATAGCCGCCTTGAACAGATTTATATCCCGGTCAACGGATAAATGTCTGCCTTTTTACGAGCTCCTGCGGGGGAACAAAAGATTTGTGTGGGACGATAAGTGTCAAGAGGCATTCATCCAACTCAAGGACTACTTGTCGAACCCGCCGATACTGTCTAAACCCGAGAACGGTGAGACATTGTTGCTTTACATCGCTGTCTCAACAACAGCAATCAGTGGCGTACTAGTTCGGGAAGATCGAGGGGAACAGAAGCCGATCTTCTACGTAAGCAAAACGATGAACGGAGCCAAAACCAGATATCTTGCAATGGAAAAACTGGCCTTCGCAGTCGTCATCTCAGCACGAAAGCTGCGACCATATTTTCAGTCACATCCGATCGCCGTATTAAGTAGTCAACCTCGTCGAACAATCCTTGACAGCCCGGGACAGTCTGGCCGTTTGGCCAAATGGGCGATAGAGTTAAGCGAGTACGACATCGAATACAGAAACAGGACAACCGCCAAGTCGCAGGTAATAGCTGATTTCCTTGTTGAATTATCACCCGAATTAGATGTCGGTACCGAGATAGAGGATAAAAATTGGAAGTTGTTTGTCGACGGGGCTTCATCAAAAAAAGGAGTCGGGATTGGGATACGCCTCATTTCACCGACCGGCGAAATACTAGAACAGTCCTTCAAGCTGGGTTTCACGGCGTCTAACAACACAGCCGAGTATGAAGCTCTGTTAGCCGGCCTCAGACTAGCCAGAGAAATCGGAGTACGACATCTTTTGGCCCATTGTGATTCCATGCTTGTAGCGAACCAGATCAATGGAGACTACGAAGCTAAAAACGAGCGAATGGAGGCTTACCGAAAGACGGCACTAGAGCTCACCAGTTCCTTCGAATTCATCGACATTGTCCAGATACCAAGGAAAGAAAATGCCCCGGCAGACGCACTCGTGTCGCTGGCATCAAATCCCAATCTCTGTCGACGGATCCCGGTAGAAACGATCCATGAACCAAGCATCCCTCCCCCTGAGAGCAATCAAGAAGAACCTGACGAAATAATGCAGAGTGGCGAGGATGATATGTGCTGCAACATTCAGGAAAAGAACACCGACCTCATCGCTGTCCTAACTGACGACAATGAGGATTGGCGACTTCCAATAAGAGCATACCTGACAGAAGGAAAGCTTTCAGAAGACAAATGGGAAGCACGACGACTTAAAGTCAAGAGCGCGCGATACACTATACATGACGGTATCCTTTATAAATATTCTGCTAATAAAACCCTCCTCAGATGCATAAACGGAGACGAAATAAGTCGAGTTCTCGAAGAGACACACTCTGGAGCATGCGGCAACCACTCTGGAGGCAGGTCTCTCGCCCTCAAAATCAAGTTGAACGGTCACTATTGGCCGACTATGACAACCGATTGCGAGACCTATTCTAACAAGTGTGAAAAGTGTCAGCGACATGCGCCATTCATACATCGACCTACAGAGTTGCTCACGACATCAACCGCAGCTTATCCATTCATGAGATGGGCAATGGATATCGTTGGACCGTTACCATTATCCAATCAAAGACGTTTCCTGCTCATCATGACCGACTACTTCACAAAGAGGGTAGAGGCCAAGGCGTACGTCGCGATCCACGATGTCCAGGTCCAAAATTTCGTCTGGAAATATATAATATGTCGTTTTGGGCTGCCTTACGAGATCGTCGCAGATAACGGATCACAATTCACCTCGAAAGTATTCGAAGGATTCTGCAAGAAGTGGGATATACGTCTTAGCAAGTCGACACCAAGGTATCCTCAGGGGAATGGCCAAGCCGAAGCTACGAATAAAACTATCATCGCCGGCATCAAAAAGCGCCTTGAGAGCAAAAAAGGAGTTTGGGCAGATGAGTTAGACGACGTCCTTTGGTCACATAGAACGACACCCCGCAGCGCAACAGGAGCCACCCCATTCTCCTTAGCTTTTGGTGTAGAAGCAATGGTACCAGCAGAAGCTAACATTTACACTCTCCGCCGGTCTCTCATGCCGCACCATACTGAGATCAATGAAAAGATTCTAATCCAAGCTCTCGACACCTTAGAGGAAGAGCGGGATCGAGCCCTACTCAGGATTCAAAACTATCAACAGCTCGCAGCTCGGTACTACAACCAGAAAGTCAAGGAAAGACACTTTCAAGTCGGTGACTGCGTCCTTCGCAAAGTTTATGAAAACACCAAAGAATGGAGAGCAGGCAAACTCGGGGCGAAATGGGAAGGACCCTACAAGGTCACGAAAGTCGTCAAGCCGGGAGTCTACGAACTTGAGTCCATGAAAGGCGAGGCTATACCGCGATCCTGGAATTCGGCAAGTCTGAAAGAGTACTTCTAAGACGGCAAGGCTAGCGCAAAAAAAAAAAAGTGTATTATGAACTACGAGTGACTTGATTCTCCCTCGGGAGATACGTAGGCAGCCTTTACCGGCACAGTCACAAATCTAATAAAAACCCTCATTTTCAGGTGAATTTATCGTCTTGAAAGCCTGCGAAACCAAATCAGGTGAGTCTTTTCATTAAGTATTTAAATACTCTTTGATACTAAAAAAGCCGAGTCAAAGTAACTCGCAAAAGCCGAGTCAAAGTAACTCGCAAAAGCCGAGTTAAAGTAACTCGCAAAAGCCGAGTCAAAGTAACTCGCGAAAGCCGAGTCCGAAGTAATTCGCAAAAGCCGAGTCAAAGTAACTCACAAAAAGACGAGTCAAAGTAACTCGCAGAAAGCCGAGCATCTAACAAAGACTCGCACTAGCATCATGCCTCCTGGCCAGGGGTGTGGTCTTCCTTGCGCACGAGGTGCACATCGTGGTAAGGAAAAGCCGGGATCCGTCCCGCAAATTCTTCGCGGTAGGAGATAACAAATAAGTCGAGCATAAAAGACTCGCACATTCTCTCGCCCTAAGAATAAAGCCGAGCATTTGTAAGTCTCGCAAACCGCCTCATGGCAAGAATCGCTAAATCGTTTAAGTTTGACGACAAGCCTAATACGAGATTAGTCCGACTTCAAAAGTCACTAAATCGTTTAAGGACAAACTTAATACGAGATTAGTCCGACTACTTAAGAATCCGCTAAATCGTCAATTTGACGGCAAGCTTAATACAAGATTAGTCCGACCATTTAAAAGTCACCAAATTGTGTAAGTTTGATGGCGAGTTTGAGTGTTTTGATCTGATTGAAACACAAACTTAATCCGACCATTTGAAAGTCGCTACAAGTTTAAATACAGTAGCACGACTTGGTCGCATATCCCAATCGTTGTTACTAAAGTTTAGCAAAAGCTTTAAAGATAGAATGATTTTAATCGCTATCAAGCTTAAAGCAAACTTAATGTAAAATTACGATTAAACCAAAAGATAAAGAGTTTGCAAACATAAATAAGAGCTATTACAAAACCGATACAAATAAAATACAAAAAAAAGAAGAAGAAGCCCTCGCCGATGACTACTCAGGCCCGCCATCTGCAGCTGAAATTTCCTTCCGAACAGACTGGATGAGATCGGCAGGAACCGCCTCCGGGATTATCCTGACATTAGTCCCGAATTGGTCGACATGCCGGAGGACAGGAGGAGGAGAATCATGAGAACGGTTAAGGAGAGGATTATGAATGGGTGAGAGCACAAACGTAAGCTCCTCCTTCGTTACAACGTTCAGATCATCCAACTCCGCGTTCGCTGCAATCTCGTCAGCGGCGATCTTGTCCAAGACAGCTTGAGGAACCGACACGCCTTGCCCGCTGAGTTTCTCCAGACATTTCTTAAGCCCAGAAATCTGAGCCTGTTTGACCTGCATCGCAACAGCGGTTTCTTGATCACCGATGTAGCGTTGAATAAGGTCGAAATGGGTATGCGCCTTCGTCCTAGCAGCGGCCTCGACTCTCTCCCTCTCCTTTTGAACCAGATCAAGATAAGACTTCTGCAGCTGCTTTCTCTCCAACTGAAATTTAAGGAAATCAGCCTTTGACTTCTCCTCAGCCTCCTTCAATTTTCCTTCAAGGGCCAGATTACTCGCCTCCAAAGCCTTCTTCTCTTCCTTGATCTTCTTGAGAAGATCATCCCGCTTGGTGACCGCGTCAGCCAGCTTCTTTTGGGCCCAGGAACTTTCCAACGCCACACGGTTAGAAGCCACGATCATCTGAAAACAGCACACAAAAATGTTACCTCGGCAAACGATGCAAAATTCAATACAAGAAACTTACCGTTGCTTCGGCGTGCTTTAGCCTGACGATAGCATCCGAATGAGGCAATTCCTCCAAAACCGGCCAATCTGACTCGTTTCCTCTCATGCACGTCAGCATATCAAAGCAAGCCCGGGGATTGTTGATAAAAGGAACCTCGCTCGCATACTGATAAGCGAAATTGTGGATTGAAGGGCGCACTTCTCCCTCCTTCACTTCCCGCCTCGGTCGCACCAGGACAAGCTCCTTGTTAGACTCAAAGGGCTTTGAACTGCCAGACAAATCGGGGACAGTCCCCTTGAATTTATAGAAACGCTTCCACGGATCCTTTTGTTTAGCGGGCTCACTAACGGCCGCTATCTCGGTAGAAGCATCCTCGACCGGCTTGCTCGTCTTGGACACCTTTGTTGGTTTATTGATAGGTGTAGTTTTAATCCCTATTCTAACTGCAAGTGCACAGTGATGTAGTTGTAGTACTTAGGGTATCGAATCCATAGGGACTCCGGTTAACGATAGATAAGAACAGAAAAGATTAAACTAGGAGAAAGCAAAGGTGATTAAACTACAAGCAGAGCAGAAAAGTAAATCAGTAGCAGGAGTGGTTTCAGGAGTTCTCAGGAAATCAGGAACGCAAGCAATCAATCTATCTAGATCTAATCAGAAACTGTTCTAGAACTCAAAACACGGATATAGAATTAACCAAATTCCTTTGCGATAATTCTCTAAGTCTAAGTGCAGCAAACCAAACTTTCGTTTGCGAGAACTAACAGATTAAACCAGCCTTAATTCCAAGTTTGATATGTTCACAATTATCCTAAACCAAACTTCCGTTTGCGAGAAGTTTAATTGCTTATCTAGGTTCTTTCTAGTTAAATTAACCAACTTCCGCTGCATTAATCAACCTAACATCATAATTCTGATTAGCTACTTCATATTTAGCATTAAGAACAACTTAGATAAAGAACTAGCAGATATGAATCCCTACAGATTGATTTAACTATAATTCCATGAAATCCCTAATGAGAATCCTTCAACCTAACAGGTAAACTACTCAGACATGTTCATTGAGACAGAAGATATCATAAGTAGAAAACCAAATATCATAAAACAGAATAATCAAAAGGGGTTCGAAATCAAGTCTCTTTCGAGAACAAGATCAGCCCCTAAGGCTCTCTGAAATAAAATAAAACTTAAGAAAAGCGTAGTAAAAGCGTAGCCTAAACAATGGCTTAAAAACCCTAATATATTGGTCTAAAGTCGGCTAGGGGCCTTTTTGCAAGTCTGGGAAGTTTCTGGGCAAAAACTGTAATTTCTCCAAAATGCAGATTTTTGGGCGCAGAACTGCGTCGACCTAGTGCAGAACTGCAACGATCGTTGCACTGCGAAAACACAGCCAGTGAACTCTGTGAGATCTCTAAATAGTGCAGAATTGCTCCAAATGCTCCCAAAGCGTCCAATTAGGCTCCAGATGTCCTTAAACCTGTAAAACACCTGAAAAGACTCCAAAACATAGTAAGACTCGATAAATAACACATATACCATGGTTAAAATCCCTAAAATCCATGGTATATCAACTCCCCCACACTTAGCTCTTGCTTGTCCTCAAGCAAGTAAAGAACCAAAGCATAAGAAAAGAAGTTTGAAAACACAGAAACTCATTTCGTCCTAGGAACTTTCACAATCACATTCACTTAGTAAGCCACTGAAAACTTTCCTACGGAACTCAAGACCACAATGTACTTCCCCCACACTTAGCAACTGTCCTAAGTAAACTCCACAATCACATTCAAGCATTCAAATTCTCCCTACTGACTTCTGCAAGTATTTAAGTGCGGTCTCACCTAAGGAGTATCGATCAAAGGGCACATGGGTTCTTACTTTATCAGCTCTAGACCACCATACTATCTTTCTCTAGTCCCTTTCTTCTCTTTTTCCCTTCTTTAACAACTGATTTTTCCCACATTGGGTATCATTTTATTTTTTTATCAGTGTTCTTCCCGTTATGGGGTGTACTTTGGACACATTTCATGGATAGCACAGGAGATAATAGGGGTCTCTACCACTCCTGTGACCACTTCGGAGTTACTAACTCATCCTCAGTTTATTATCTTTTTTTTTATGGAAGGGGAGAAGGGGACTAGATAGGATAGGTTGACAGACTGTGTCAGAACTAACAAGGGAATCCGACACAAAGTATACCAAGCCCTTAGGTGAGAAATCTAAGTCAGTATTAAGGTTGAAGTCAGTAAAAGGATCCTCTGATACCTGAGGTGATGTGGGTGTTCCCAGTAGGTTGTTCCGTGCCTGAGTTTTCTAATAGTCATAGAGGCTATGCAAGTCTGTCCAATGGTCACTTAGTTCCTGTTCAAGCGAAAATTTTCCTTGAAAAATCATAGTTTCATACAAATTTTGACTCAATAAAACAAATTTTGAAAAACTAAGAAAACAAAAGCGTGCGTCAACAAGTCAGGTAGAGGAAACAAACAACGACTGCCCCCAGTATCGGTATTGATGAAGTACGACTCATAAAGAGTCATGTATCCCGGAGGAGGGCTCCAGGGATGGTCAAGTGGGAAAGGAATGATGACTTTGATCCTCGGATCCGCTCCGCAGTCTCGAAGCATAGATCTCACTGAAGTCGCGTTCGATTTGGTCCCAACGACGTTACTAAAAATCTCGTAAGGATCAACCGGCAATGCGGGGGGAATGTCATCTCCAGAACCGTCTTGACCAACGACGGTGTCACCTTCATTATCATCAGAATCCCGTAGCCGAGGTATGATCAAATCTTCCCGACCAGAACTCTCAGCAGCATCGGTCTGACGAGATGCCTCGCGACGACGTCGGAGCTCTTCAATTTCAAAATGAGCAGGATTATTTCTCAAGTCGGATGAAGTACCCGAAGACGAGGAAGCAGGGGAAATGGACTGGCGACTTGGAGAATCTTCCGCAGACGAGACGGAAACCACTTCTTTGTCTTTACTCGTTGAACAACGGATCAAAGACATGACTGGTTGAAGAACAAATGAAGAACGCAAGAGAAAAACGATGATTCGATCTAAAAAGCTATAGAACCTAAAACGGAGCAACGGCGGAGCGATAACCGGAAAAATAAATATCGAGAGAGAGAGGATTACCTTCCAAACTTCTTCTCTTGAGCGAAATGAGAGAGTAAGAAGCGAGAGAGAGCTACTTATAGAAAAAATGACGGCGCATAAATCGAGGCACATCACTACCGAGGCGACGATTCGTGTTTCATACCTATCCGGTGATTAAACCAAAAATCAATTCCGATTTCGCCGAATCACCAACAAACCTAAACCGGTCCGTTAATATTCTCCGTACCAAGCCAGGACAGATCAGCCCGAAAAGAATGTGGGCCTAAAGAAAAATAGAGTTCGCGGGGCAACAAACATTGGGCCTACAAAAATCATCTCTTAAACCAAGTTAACTCCTCGTAATGCCGACTTGAATTCAAGTCGCCACACTGGGGGAGCTTATTGTTGGAGTCAATATTAGCACTTTCCAAAGAAGGCCTATTCATGAGTTTAGATCGGCCCAAAGTGGAAAGTCGGAAATAAAGCCCAAGGCGGTAAAACTTAGGTTAAACCGAACTTGGGATAGCCGGCTTTCACATTAGGGTTTGGAAGGTGTGTGGTCCAAAGGCGCCGCGCAAGAAAGTCGGTAGAAGGAAATATTCCGTATCAAGACGAAGCCGAGTTATTAGGAAATATTCGTAATTATCTCTTATTTTCTTTTTATATAAACCGACTTGTAACCCTATATAAGGGAACCCCAATATTCAATAAAGAACACGCTTTTCTTATTATCTTTGAGCCTGAGAGACTTTAGAGCGAATTTAACCTAAAATCTCTCCGGCGACTTTAGAACTCTCTTTTACCGGCTTCCATCTCGGAAAACCGGCTTATAAACCCTAATTTCCCAATTCTCATCGTATTCACTAATTCTTCTTTTAGAATCCCTAATTTCAAACCTAAAACTCTTGCTATCTTTGGATAGACCGAGTTACGATCTTACAGCACATTTGAGCTTCAGAGAATCATGGATACAAGAGGAGACCTTAGAAGAAGGAAGAGTTAGGCCCCTATGTAACCTGTTATTTCTCTCATGCCAAAGCCCATATATAGTGGCCTGCCATCCTTGGAGAATGCTGAGCTTCAAGACCCGGCTCCAGCTATTCCCATCCAGCCAGAGAAGAGTTGCAGACCAGCCCACCGGTGGATTGTTGATATGCAGGTTGTCATGATTGCTTTCCATACCTGCTGCGAATAAGAGCAAACAAAAAAGAGATGATCTCTAGTTTCACTTGTTAGTCCACAGAGCAAGCAAGTAGATTCAGTATCAATGCCCCATTTAACCATTCTGTCCAGAGTTGGGTTCCGATTTAGAACAAAGAGCCAAGAGGTTAAAGCATGACGGGTGTGTTAGCCTTATGCCATATCAAAGGCGCCCAATGAACTGGAGGCTTTGAAGTTCTAATCTCATTCCAGACATCCCGAGAGATAAACTTGTTGCGCTTAACCCCGTTAACAGTCCACTGAGTGCGGTCAGAAACAGAAGAATAGGACACAGTAGTAATAAAAAGCCAGCAGCTGGACTTGTTTATCAGTTCTCACCGAGGGCAGATTCAAGACGGAATCATTCCTAAGGTCACTGATAGTAGCATCAAGGGGAATACCCAAATGCGAGTGCTTGTCACAGTCAAGGAAATGGTACAAGACACCAAAGGGAGTCCAGGGATCCCACCAGAAAAAGGTGGAGTCCCCGTTCCCAATCTCAGTATTGATGAACCGGATGGCCTTTGATCTCAGTTTTAAGATACGCCTGAAGGCCCAAGAGTAAGAGGATTTGTTTTCATTAAGTGCCCAGAAAGGAAGAGAGGATAAATACTTTCGTCGAATCCATGCCACCCAGATTGAACCTGCTCTAAAGAATAGCATCCATATTAGCTTTAGTGTGCAGGTTTCATTCCAACTTTCGAAGTTTCTTATCCCTAAGCCCCCCTCCTTTTTAGGAAAGGAAATATCCAGCCATGAAACTCTTGCACCAGTAGATATTCCAATAGTCCCATGCCAGAAGAAAGAGCTGCATAAACCATTTATTTTTTTCAGAACCATCTTCGGAATGAAAAAAGCCGAAGACCAGAAACCTATAATTCCAGATATGACAGATGATAACAGAGTAAGGCGACCAGCCATCGATAGAGTCTTATTCGTCCAGGATCCAAGCTTTTTCCTGATTTGAAGGATCAGGGGATCATAGTCTTTATGGGAAAGCTTCTTAGAAGAAAGAGGGAGTCCCAGATAACGGATTGGAAGGCTGGCCGACTTCAGGTTGTGGACCTGATAGAACCGCTGTAAAGTACCCTCATCCACCCCAGCACAAAACATGGGAGTTTTCTCGAGGTTGACGGCTAATCCAGACATGTTTTCAAAATCTGATAGAACTTGCAGAACTCCCACAAGCGAAGCTTCATCCCCCTTGATGAAAATTAACAAATCATCCGCAAAGCAAAGGTGGGTGAGACCCATATCCTCACAGCCATTATGATAACTAAATTGACCCCGTTCAGCAGCCCGATTCAGCATCAGAGAAAGGATATTCATCATCATGACAAATAATTTAAGATTTTCCATAGAGGCATGATCGAAAAATACACTGATGCTAATGCTTAGTGATCGATCGATCAAAGGAGTCAATTGACCAATCATCCCATGTGATCGACAGATGACCAGTTCATAAGTTTGGGAAGCTTTCTAAATCTGCAAAGATTTTTTCAAAATATGCAGCGATTCTCTATAGTCACCTTCTACACCTATACAAACAAAAAAAAATGAGCCATGGAATTGAGACAACCACCTTGTTGAGTGGAGCTTGACAAGCCTCCAACTAAAAAATAACCAAAAGTCTCGTGCTTTCCATTGTATTTCTGCTTTTATCTTCTTTGTTCACTGGTTGAGGATCTCATCTTTTGTATCTTAATACATAGAATCTTTCTATACCTTTGTTATTATGAAATTTTGATTTTGTAACGCTGTGATTTCTTTGTTGGTGATTGAGCAAATTTTGTGATGGGTTTAAGAGTTTTTAAATGGAATATATTCATTCTTTGCTAAATAGCTTTGATTTTTAAAGTGGTGCTTCCATTAGATCAATTTAAGCACATGTCTATTTCTGTTCTTAATGCATGTGTAGCATGCACACCTAGCTCTAATATCAGAAATTAATCTCTTAAACACCACATGGTTGATTGGTGAATTGGATTAAATAGACTATGTTTAGAACACTAACACTGATTATAGACATATTTAGTAAGCATGTCGAACTTGTTTGCATCTCTATGTTGTTGAATTTACTTGTTTACGAATGATGACTTAGATTCAATGAGATAAGTTGGTTTTATGCCACGAGAGGGGAATTATTTAATTGATGTGATTTAAGCTCTAGGATAAAAACACCTTTTTATTTGGTATGGGAACCAACTCTAAGTCTTGCTTGTTCTACTCACTTGCTACCGCATTATCTACTATCCTTTCCAATAGCATATCTTAACCACATATAGAGAAACTACATACGAAATACACAAAATAGATTACTAATTAATCATCTTATGTCTTGTGTTGATTGAGGAAATCAAATAATATTCAATTTATTAAATCGAATAGAAATTAGAGACTTGGATATGAGATTAAATAAGAATTAAAAAGCAAGAACAGGTTTAGACCGGAAAATCTGGGGTTTTTCGAAAATCGAGCCGGAACCGATCCGGAACCGATCGATGATCGCTATTTCTAGGGTTTTTCGTGAGTATATGTGTATGAATTGTGAACTTAGTCTTTTTCCGCGCAGGTGAAATATATTTATATCAGAGGATCTAGGGTTTTTTCCCTATATTCTCTCTGATATTCTTTACAAAATAATAATTAAAATATTTCCTTATGGATATTCTCTCCTTATCCTATTCAGAATAAATCTTAATTTAACATTTATCCTCTTCTGTTTTGCAGGTTGACAAATACATTCGCCGGGCTCCTTCGATTTCTGCCAAGCTCCTTCAACCTTGGCGGGCCTTCATTTCCTTCAGGCCGAATCTCTGTTGGACATTTCTGTTATTGGGCTGGGTCTTAAAGGGGTGATAATCTCACCTCTAACAGTAAGACCCCCCCCCCCCAGTTCGGCGCACCGGGTATCGCTTTAGGTCGGCGGATTTTTTTTTGCAACTTCGTCCCAATAGTCGAAATATCGCGTGCTGAGATTTGATTTGAACCGACTGCCTCCATGTGTTCCTCCATTAAATTGCGTATTCGAGACGCTTCTTCTTCGGCCAATCATTCTAGGACACGTGTCTCGGGAAGCTGCAGGGTCGCGCTCGTTCGAGAGGTAAAGTTGCGTCCCTCGGAAGACTCCCTACTTCCTCATTTCTATAAATTTCGCTTCTCCTCTTCGCTTCTCGCCATTTCATTCTTTGGAAGTAAATTCAGGTATCCCCTCTTTTAAACCTTCCTCATCTTCTCTATTTATATCCTTTCTTTCTTTTGTGAAATTCCCTGCCGATATGCGAATTCATGCCGAGTCTAGTAAAAATTATGCCAGTACCGCGAGCGCGGGTGCTTTTGAGGGAGAAAGTGTCTGTTCCTCGTCCTCACCCAACTCGGGTTCTGTGAATTTGGGTCGGGAATTATCTCGGAGACATTTCGCGTCTCTTCAAGATGATGTGAACGATCATGCCGACGACCATATTCCTCTTGCGCTGAGAGAGGCCTCCTCAGGCTATGGTAAAGAGAAACTTGTTTCCAAGAGGGAGGCAGTTCGGGCATCTTCCTCTCGGTCGGTAGACGATTTCGGCGTTTTGCCGACCTCTTCCACTGAAGAGTCTCTGGCTTTGTTGAAAGCTCTTCCTGGGTGTAGAGGCGTCGAGGTTCTCCTGCCTTCTAATTCGCAGCGTCCTTGGAACACTCCTCCAAACTTTGCTTGTTTGTACGAATCCTTCTTCCACATTAGGAATCTTCGATTTCCGCTGCCGAAGGCGTTGGTTGATTTTTGCGCGAAGTTCAAGATAGCCTTCACCCAGCTTAACCTTGCGGGTATCATTAACTTAACCAGCCCGCTTGAGCTCAGTGTAATTCTTGGGATTCCACTCACAGTTGAGCTGTTCGAATGCTTCGGTCAATTGAACATTGTGTCTAAGAGGCCGGAGTGGATTCAGGTTAATCTACGTCCGCAGTATAAGTTGTGAACTGGGGTAAAATCCAGTAAGACTCATGACTGGCAGAGGAAATACTTCTTTGTCAGGATTGACGAGCACTGGTTTCCTGATCCTGATGCCCTAGTCGTCAATGAATGGAACCTTTCCGTTGGTAGTTGACCGATCGGTTGGATGTTGATGTTCCTTTCCGTCGTTTACTCTAACCATGATTTTCTTGTTTTGTTTTTGTAGCTCGTCTCAATCCAAATATTCTCAACAAGGAATTCTTAAGCGACGCCGGTAGGAAATTTTCCGAGCTCGGTTTGCAAACTTGGCCCGAGACCGAAGGACCCAAGAAAATTAGTGAGTTTCCCCGACGTCCCCTGATTTCTTATTTGTATTTGTTCTTTTGGACTGACTTCCCAGTATTTCAAGCAGCGAAGAAAATGGGTAAGGTGCGGAAAACCATCCCGAGCATGGTTATCGATCTGAAGAAGACTTCGAAACCTTCGGATGTCGATAGACAAGGTGATTCGAGCCGTCCTCCGGTCACTAAGCCAGTTTCTCCCAGGTCACAATCCACGAGGGGAGAGAGACGGGTTTCCAGTGATGCCTATAAGAAAAGGGCTGAGGAATCCAAAAGGAATCCGTCCCAGCCGACATCAAAGAAGCTGGTTGACGGTGCCGAGGATTCGAGAAAGAGGGATGATGTTTCTCGTGTCGAGGACGAGGTAGAGGGGACATCGTCCCCGCTGCTCCGGAAGAGTTCTAAATTGGGGACCTCGGCCGAGGTGCCTCCCCCTCCTCTTGACAAGAGAGTCCTTCCTTCGCCTTCCTCTCAACATGTTTCGACCTCTGGTCCTCCTGGGACATCGGCGCTTCCTGCTGGGGCGAAGAAAAGATCTTCCAAGGTTGCCAACTGTTCTGATGGTTCGGATTCCAACAAGCATCTGAGAATCGGGAGCGCATCCCAGAGTTCGAAGAACAGGTCTTTTGCTCTTCAGGGGGATAAGCTGAAGAATCCGTATGAATACTACTGTGGTGAGGTCTTCCGAAACATCTCCTTCGAGGCTATCCCGCCCTGCGCGGTTTGTTAGATGTATAAGTCGAGTGTATACTGCGGTATCTCGAAGTTTTTCATCGATGTGAGTGTTTTAGAGGTCTATCGCTTATGTCGCAAATCAATTTTTCGGACCTTGTCTTAATTCTTTACCGTCCTTTAAGGGAGTCTCAATGATGAATTCATACATTTTTATATGAATCATCAGCTACACTCACGTACTGCCAAGCTTAGCGAGGAACTAGCTCAGAGGACGAAGGAGCTGGAGAAGCTCAAGCTTGATTCCGAGCTTCTCAGAGTAAGCAAGGAGAATTTGAAGATCAGGTCGCTACTTCTTATGAGCATGTCAAGTTGCACGAGACTCGCAACCAGGAGCTCACAGCGTACAAGGAGAGCCTCTCTACTGAACTGGCTCAAGAGAAGCTTCGCCGTGCTGAGGAGGTGTCCAAGGAGGGAATACTTCGTCGGTGGAGATTGGTGATCTCATAAATAGTCGCAAGGTTCTGACTGAGAAGTACGCCTTTCGTCTTCAATAATTGAAGGAGGCGTTTGCCTTGAATCGGGCTGAAAACGATGCGTACATGAACCTTAGTCAGTATTCCGGGACCATAGAGTATCTCTGCTTCCTTCGAGATGAGAAGGGGGTGGCTGTCCCCGACGAAGTTTTTGAGGAGCTCTCGATGGATAAGGAGAGGTGGAACAAGTGGATCGAAAAGGTCAACACTCCTGATATTTTCAACGAGTTCTTTATGATCTCTCTGGTCCCGTTGAAGGTCTGTGACTACAATCCTCCCTCTCCTCGTCCTTTCCAGCCTCCGGCTGCCGATCATCAAACAGACGACGTTGCCCTACTCGATGAGTTCGGGACTAACGCGAATCTGATGTCGACGGAGGTGGTCGAAGCTTTGAAATTTCTTGAAGGCGCGCAGCTCGTATTGGCCGAGACTTTCTCATTGCTGCCAGAGGCATTACCAACCTCGGCGTCGGATGCTCCTCTGACCGAACCGTCCCGAACTCTTCCTCCGCCTGTTTTGACTTGTAATAAATTTTGTTTTTTGCTTTTCCGGGGTGGTTTAGTCCCCCCCCCCCTTTGTAAGACTTTGTTGTGGGTGGACGATGTCCCCCTTTTTTGTAGAACTTTGCTGGGGCGTTATCCCCCCCTCTCTTATTTTTAACGGAACTTTTAGATTGGATTATTCCTTTTTGGGCGAGCACCCTTTGCTTTTGATTTTCGTGGTGACGTGGTCTGAGAAGACTGTTGTCGTGCCATTTTAATCGAGTTATTCTCTTATCTTCAAATCTCTTTTTTAAGGATTTGGGAATTTTTTTTATTGTAGGTTGGAGCTTGGCTCTATTCAGTTTCGTGCCTTAGCGCATAAGGGTTTTCTTTTCCAGTGGAAACTCGATTTTGATTTATCGAGCGGAGCTCGGTATCTTCGCTTCTTGAATAAGGATTTTGTTTATGTCGATTTGAGGCCCAGTTTATCTCGTTGAGCAGAGCTCGGGCTTTTGTACTTTGACTAGAAGTTTTATTTCCGTCGAGTGGGAACTTGGCTTAGTTGTGTTGAGCGGAGCTCGGATACTTCGTATTCATCGAGTGACGACTCGGCTAAGCTTCGTTGAGCGGAGCTCAGGTATTTGTATTCATCGAGTGAAGACTAGGATAAGTTTCGTCGAGCGGAGCTCTGGTATTTGTATTCATCGAGTGAAGACTCGGATTTTTCCTAACTCGGGATCGACTATGCGAGACAGGTCGGCTTATTTAGTCCGTCTGAGATAGGTTGCGGGTGCGATTCCCGGCTTTTCTTTGTGCCAATTACACCTTTAAGATCATAGTCTTTGTCGTTTGGGGAAGGTGATCGTTATTGCGCGTTGAGAAGGGATTTTTTTTACAAAGGTTTTTTTATTGATTTACAACTGCACTCTGGATAGAGTTGCCTACGTACCCTGAAGACGAGGATCAAGTCATTCGTAGTTCATATTACACAAGGTAATGTCTTTTTTCTTTCTTTTTTTATATGAAAAACGCGACTTAAGTTGGCTTTTGAGCCTAAGCCTGGTCTTGTCGAGGCGCCCTTCCTCTGTTGGGTGGCCCTGGTACGATTCTTCTCTTTCCTTTTGGTTCGGAGGGGTAGCGAAGTTTTCGTTTGCATATAAAGCATAGCCTTGATGTGGTCTGATCGCCCCTTAGTGTATGTATTCCGTTTGGAGTCGGGAACTTGACGCACTGGTGGTATGTTGAGACCATTGCTTTTATGGCGTGTAGCCAAGGTGTTCCTAAGATGGCGTTGTAGATGGCTGGTTTGTCGACTATGATGAACTTCGTCATTGTTACTATTCCGCCGACGTAGATACGGAGCTTGACCGTGCCAATAGTCATGGTCTGGTAACCATCGAACCCGCTTAGTGGTTGAACTTTTGGCTTGACGCGCAGGTTTTTGAATTCTGCCTTTTCGAGAGCTTCTTTGAAGATTACGTCCACCGAGCTTCCTGTGTCGATGAGCACGCGGGAGATCTCTCAATCCCTGATCAAGACTTCGACCACCAGAGGGTCGTTGTGCGGTGTGTCTACTCTGATTGCGTCCGCCTCAGTGAATGACAGAGGTACACCCTCCTCGATTGGGTGCGGGTTGTGCTTAGTTGTTGTGGTCTTTCGACTGTATTCTTTTATAGATCGCACCGAGTCTGAGCAGAGCTGAAGCCCGCCCATTATCGTATTGATTCTACGACGAGGCTGTGGGGCGGCTCGTCCCTCGTCATCCTTGTCCCGGGGCGCCTGTTGGGCTCTGTCTCCTAAGCTCGTCCCTCTGGTTCTTCCCTGGGGGTTCCTTCTTGATTTTCTTGTCTGTTGTTGCCGCCCTTGGGTCATCGGTCACCTCGCTCGGGATTGATTACCCTCCCTTTCCGATACTCATCCAGCAGCTACTCGGCTAAATTCCGGCATTCTGCGGTATTATGAGAGTGTTTCTTGTGGTACTCGCAGTATGGTCGGTCGTCGCTGGCTTCTTCCGAGCGCGGTTGGCTTCGGCCGAACTTATCCCATCCTTGGGGGGTGTATGCAATGGCGAAGGTCTTGCTGCCGATGTCCTGGGAATCGATTTTTGATTTCTCTTTTGTTGTATGAGCTTTTTTGGCTAATCTTGACTGCTTTTTAGAGAATATCGCATCTTCTTCCTCTAGTTTGATGAATGCTACTGCTCTGTGCAACGCGTCCTCCAAGGATGTGGGCTTGTTAAGTTTTAGGTCTGTCCTGAAAGCCGAGCGTGCAGGGGTCCTTTCCGAAGTGCTCCACTAGCTGCGCTGTCGTCCACATTTATTTTGGACACGATTTCTTTGAATCGATCGATGAAATCTTTCAGGGGTTCATCTTGTCTTTGTTCAAGGTCCCATAGGTCGGCATCCGACAACTCGGGTGTGATGAAGAGTGGATAATTCTTTAGGAACAGTTCTGAGAGTTCCTGGAAGCTATCTATCGACCATGTTTTGAGTCGCGAGAACCAGGTGAGGGCTATTCATCTGAGATTTTCTACGAAGTGCTGGCAGTATCCCGGATCTCTTTCCTCGTCGGTGAATCTGTTACGGCTCATCGTTATCATGAAGGCGGTCATGAACTTACTGGGATCAGTTTTTCCTTCATAGAGGGGAAATTTTACTTTATCAATGCGCGGGATTCTGGCGTTTATGATCTGAGCCATGAAGGGTGTCTGCTGCACTTGTTCTAGGACACGTCTGAGCTCTAGGGCCGAGCTTGCTGCACGATGAACTTTAGAGCTTAGTTCCTGGATTTGGCTTAGTATGGCCGCGAGCTGGTCATTGGGCGCCGGTGCTAAATTATCTGGAGTTGTCGTAATTTTAATTGGATTGACCATCGATCTAATAGTCCTCTGAGGTACCTCCGGGAAGAGACGCCGGTTGGTCGGTGGTACTTCCTCCGGGGTCCGTTCCACTGTGGGTGCACTTTGACGTCTTCGCAAGCTGTCGCGATGCAGGTTTAGTTGATCGGCGATTGCAGTGATACGCTCGTTCGCAGTTCTGTCCAGATTTTCCACTCGGTTTAGTAGCGTGTGAAGCAGCTCCATTGTGGTCGAGTTTTTGATTCTGCTGGTTGGTATCGTGGTGTTCATGCGCACCGATCTTGGTGGTGGCTCTATGTCGCCTGATGCGTTCGCTGGCCTCGTCGTGGGTATGATCGTAGCGCTTGAGCCTCCAGGCGGTGGCACGTCACTTCGTGGCGCTGTGTTTGACGTGTCGCGTACTCCATCGCCTTGTTGGGTTGGATCAGGCTGGTAGCCTTCCCCCCGCCCCCGTAGTGGTGTTGGTGATGTCGCATGCACCGTTCGTCGCTATCTCTTGAGATGAGGGCGGTGACTCGTTCATTGCTAGCCTTTTATTTAGTTAATCAGAATATCCAAAGTCCCCACATATGGTGCCAATTGTTGATTCAGGAAATCAAACAATATTCAATTTATTAAATCGAATAGAAATTAGGGACTTGAATATGAGATTAAATAAGAATTAAAAAGTAAGAACGGGTTTAGACCAGAAAATCTAGTCTTATTATGAAATCGAGCCGGAATCGATCGATGATCGCTAGCTCTAGGGTTTTTCGTGAGTATATGTGTATGAATTGTGAACTTAGTCTTTTCCCGCGCAAGAAAATGATATTTATATCAAAGGATCTATGCTTTTTTCCTAGATTCTCTCTGAAATTCTTTACAAAATAATAATTAGAATATTTCCTTATGGATATTCTCTCCTTATCCTATTCGGAATAAATGTTAATTTAATATTTATCCTCTTCTGTTTTACAGGTCGACAAGTACATTCGCCGGGCTTCTTCGATATCTGCCGAGCTCCTTCAACCTTGGCGGACCTTCATTTTCTTCAGGGCAAATCTCTGTTGGACATTTATGTTATTGTGCCGGTTTTTAGAGGGGTGCTAATCCCACCTCTAATATCTTGGTAGGAGAGGGCTCATTTGCCTGCAATCGAACTTGTACTTCTCTAAATATTTTCTTTGCCAATATCAAATCTTAAGAAGGAGCCTATGAATCCTGGGTTGGTTACTTGGTTCCCTTCTCGGTTCAGCAACTTCATAGCGACTTCACGAAGTTCAACTAATATTTTGCTATATTTCTCTCATGAAAATTAACTGTGGAAATATAAGTAAGTAGAAAATAATGAGCGACAATCTTCCAACAAATTTACTGACTGAATGACATTAATTTCCATCAAAACAGATATGGTCTTTGGGAATATAAAAACTTCTCTACTCAGGAAATTTTTGGTCCCAAATAGAAAGAGAAAACAAATTACACACACAGAATCCACATGGAAAAAAACAAACCAGATGAAAAAGAAAAAAAACTAAATCACCAGCAAGGAATCTAATTAATATAATTGAGAAGTCATGTGAGAGAAACTATCTCACCTCCTCCAATCAGAACATCCCATTATGTTGACGTGTCAACCAATTTTGGTGACTATTCTAAAATTGATTTTTGGTGACTATTCCGTCATTTTTTTCGTCTCTCTCACTTTTTCACGCAAAATGTCTCTCCCCCTTTCTCTTTAAAAACCATCGCCATCAAAGTTGCAGTTCTCCTTCTCTCACCGTTTCAAGGTCACCGATTTCCAGTTTAATTCAACCACCTCCTCTATTAACTTTATGAATTTGCAAGGGGGAGTTTTTCAGTTTCTTCTTTTCGTTACTACTCATTTTTTTTCTTCCTATGACCTAATCTCAGTTCTCTCAACGTCGTCTCCTCGCCATCGAAGAAGTCCGAGCTCTCCATCTCACAGTTTCCAGGTAAGAAATCAATCTTCTCTCTTCGATTAACAAATTCTTTCATCTCGATTGATTTTATGTTTGATACGAATCAAAGTCTTTGAGTTTGTTTATCTGCAATTTTTAGGTATTTGGGAATCTATAAAAATCGGGAAATATATTGCCATTGCTCTTCAATTCTCAACAACAACCTGAAGTCGAATCATCCACCGACGTTTTGATTCATGTTTTTATTCAATCGCCTGCTCGATTATCTTCATGAATTTTCATAACCCTAACCCCTTTTTGGTTTGTTGCAGTCTATAAACCTCTGAAGAACATCCTATTACGGTTCGTCGATAATTTCCCAGTTTGATTTCCTTTCAATTTTAACTCTTCCCTCAGTTTATTGTTAATTTTATCCTTGGTTTATCACTGATGCAGATCTGCGTGAGCAATATCATCGTTAAAACCATCAAGCATCTGGTCACTGAGGTGAGATTGAAAAAAACATGAGGCAAAACTAGCTACAAACCGACTGATTCAGGTATGTCTTCCTCTATCTATCTATCTATTATAGCTGTGAATCTTCAAAACCCTTACCCCCATCTCTGATTGTCGTCGCAGGTTTGAAACCGGTGAAGAAATTCTTCTGTGTTAGACATTCAAACCTGTTTTTTGTCCTTTTCTTTTCGTTAATTTCATTGTGTAATTGCAGAGAACATAGTAAAGGTTGGGTTCATTCTCAGTTTGGTGGTTTATATGAAAAGGTAAACTGAACTAAAAAAAATCATTGATTTCGCAGGATTTTATTGTGTTATTGTAAATGTTCTGCTTATGTATTATCTTATTTTCAGATGTTCATTCGTCTAGAGAACACAAATGAGAAGTGGGTTTTGAGTTTAACATGGTTGTCAGAAACCATGAAGAAGATATCTGACCTCATCACCTATAATTCCTCATATAAGTATTAACTGTGTTTCTTCTTTAACATGAACTTAGTGGTTCATCGCTGATTATAGTTTCAATACATGAGAAATTTCTAAGCATTCTTTTAGTATTATTCATCTCTATTTTTAGTAGTAACCTTATAGTTTAGACTGATTGCTAGGTGGATTCTATCATTAATTTTTGTGAATATTAGTAGAACGATTGTCTGTCGTCTTGCTAATTCTTTAATTTATGATGTTCTGAGTTCTTGCTTAAAAAATGTGGTCTACAGAATGACATGTTATCTGAATTCTTGCTTGATATGTTGAAATGTTATATTTTCATAAAATAGGATCTGAATATTTGTCTTCTGAATTTCATGTAGGTCAAGCGGATTAGATTCTCTTATATATATATATATATATATATATATATAGAGAGAGAGAGAGAGAGAGAGAGAGAGAGAGAGAGAGAGACCATGAAAAAGATCTCACACCTTATAACTCATCGTTCTTCAGGTGAGTAATCAACTCACTTCTAATATGATGTTTTATATTCGGTTTGAAATACTCTAATAAAAGATCAATAAGGTATTAGAGATTTTTATATTTTCAAATATTTGTTTTCTAATAGGAAAATTATTTCTATCATATTTATCTACAGTAAAAAGAAAATGTGATTTTAGAAACTGTTTTGCTACGTGATCTTCAATAATTATAACTGCTCCATTATTTTCCTCCACCACTCACGTTCCCCACTTCTTTTCTTTTTCAGTTTCTCCATAACTATCGACACAGCTCCATTCTCATTTTATACCAATCACAAAAATAGATTATCAACTCTCCCCATATAAGTTACTTCTCCTGATCATTGTTTTTGTTGAAGGTAATTCGATTTTATAGATTTTTAATCATCTTTAGTAACATGTGATATAAATCCGGATCAATTTTTATGATCCCGTTTTCTCTCTTTTCAGATGCCTCTGGATGGTTTAGATGGTTTTATCTTTTAAGCTGTCTCAAAAAATTTGCCGAGCATTTTAAGTTTCGACGTCAAGAAGATGCTCATGAGTTCTTGCGATATGTGATTGATGCATGCCACAATATGTCTCTCCGCCTAAAGAAGATGCTAATAAAAGGTGATGAGCCCATTAACAGCAATACTGTGGTGAAGCATTGTTTTGGTGGTGCTCTGCAGAGCCATGTAAAGTGTTTGCCAAGAGGTGTGGAGTCTAATAAAGTGGATGAAATCATGGATCTCAGTCTTGAAATTTTGGATACTAACTCAGTGAAGGAATCAATGCAGAGGTTCTTTAAGCAAAAGATTTTAGATGACAACAATAAGTACAGTTGCGAAAGGTAAGTGATTTGACTCATGATTCAGTTCAACTAAGTTACAGGTCAAAGACCCTCTTTATTTTATATTTCTTTTTCTGATATTGAATGAAACTTAATCTTTGTTTAACAATATGAGTTTGTTATAAAATGTAATCTTTAAACTTAACCAAGTAACACCTAGATAAATATGAACTTAAGACATTGTTGCTACTGTGAACATGCATTTATTGTTTTTCTTTTGTTACAGCTTATTAGTCTCAACCCACAACTCCATGGTCAGAAGTTTGCAGATGATAAGTTCAAGCTGACGCACACTGGACCAGGTGATTATCATTTTGTTTAGCCAAGTTTAGCAATAATATTAGAAAGTTTCATAAGTTGTGTGAAGGCTGATGGTTTGAAATGTGAATGGACGCGGGTTTTCTTTAGATGGCAAACTCTGGAGAAGACACAAACGGTTCACAGTTTTTCATCACGACAGTGACAACAAGCTGGTTAGATGGCAAATCATATGGTGTTTGGGAAAGTGATGCAAGGAATGGATGTTATCTACAAAATCGAAGCTGAAGGGAAGCAAAGTGGAACTCCTAAGAGCAAAGTTGTTATTGCAGACAGTGGAGGTTCCCTCTAAAACCATAAACACTAATGTTTATGGCTGATTACAGACAGTGGCTTCAAGCTTATGTAATGTGAGTTCTTTGTTTCTATCAAACCATTTATGTTTCTGTTAGACAATGTTTCTGTTTGCAAACTTCTCCATAGTTGAAACGAACGCCAGTCTTATGTGAATTCTGTGGGGTTTTATCAGGTAATCAACAAATGTCATCAATCTTTGTACCTCTGCGATTGCGTAAAGAAGAATATCTATTCTTGATGTAACAAGTTTTGTGTTACATTTCAGATTGCAAAGCTCAACATTATTCATGTATCCTGCTGATTGGAAATGGTTTTAGATAAGACATGTTACTCTAGAAACAACAAGCTTAGCAAAGACTTCTGTTATATGCTCAAGTTTTAGGCTTTTAGCTACGTAAATGTATACATAAAAAATTGAAGTAATTATCATCGTTGTGGAATTTGAAAAATGATTTAGAAGTTTTAATAGAATATATGATAAGTGGAAGAGAAGTCTGTATTTTTGATCTTAAACCAAAAAAAATTATGTAAATAAGATGAATGCAAAAAATATCACCGTCCATATCACGGGGTTAATATCACCGTGTATTATTTTTGTTTCAAACAGTAAACTTTATGCATTCTGTGCACTGCCAAACTTATATATATCAAATCACTTTTCACATAAAGATTTAAGTATTTTTTTACTGTAAATATCTATTTTAAATTGTCTCCCTATAATGTTATCAATTCTATATAACAAGAATCAATATTTTTAAATACGACTGCATACAAAAAAACAAGTAATTTTCATTAAAAATAGAAATAGATAAAACAATTTAGAGTTTTTATGGATGATATGGTTGGAAAATCGAACGAAACAATATTATATTACTAAAAGAAAAACACACAAACAATATATACTAAATAATATAACAATTTAAAAATATAAACTAATAAATGTAAGAAAAACTTCGCATATATAACAATTAAAAATATATGAAACTTACAAATATAATATGAACTCTGCGCATATGTACGCTACGCAAGACAGTGAATCTCTAGAAAAACAACATGAAACACTATATCTCTCTAAATAAATATAAAACTTTTTATGTAAGATAAGAATGAAAATTTTAAAATGACATACACAAATACATTAATATCCACATTCAATACCTATTTAAATTAATTTAAAAAAAAGTATTATATCATAAAATAAAAATCTAATTATTTACCTAAATAAGTGGTCATTCATTTCAGTGAGTTCACAACTAAAAAATATATAACAATAGATTTTTAAAAATTAAAAATAGATACAAATAAAATAGATAAAATCTACCACAAAAAATGGACTTTGATTTAGGAAATGAAACCACGAAAAACTATATTCCAATCATTTTTGGATGATTATGAGATGCGAATCCGTTGGTCCGTATGTCTCTCTAAAACATATTTAAACCTAAATCATATTACAAAAAGACTCCTAAGTTATCGTGTATTAAAACCAAACAAAAAAATATACTTAAAATAGTAACTACATTCTTCCACATGTCTATTTAAACCAATTTTAAGATGTATTTCGTTATCAAATAAATTACAACGTCAAATACATAAACAATAGTCCGTGTAACGCACGGACCATAATACTTTTTGTCGATCGAATGTGAAGTTGATTCTTTTAGACCAGTTTTTATGTTTATGTGTTTCGTTAAATATAATCACAAAATATGACTCTGTAACACTTCTTTAAAGTACCCTTTTAAATCGAATATTATATTGCATGGTTGTCTTGATTAGTCATACTTTAAAATGTTATTTGAATTAATTGAACTGAAATCCAATGCCCGTGCAACACACGGGCCAGAATACTAGTCTAATTATATTACAATACCAAAGCGCTTATCAATTTAAAACCTTGACTTCACGAAGAAAAAAATAAGGGCCTGCCCTTATCTTCTCCTTCTCTCCGGCGTCCAATGCGGTAAAGCTGGGCTACAATGAGCCGTCACAACCATAGAATCAAGTAGCTCCACAATAGGTGTGAAGTTCACGCACCTCGGTACTTTGTACTGGTTAATTGAGGCTCCTCTTGAGATGGCGTAATCCATCAACTCCTCGAACGTTCCGTTTCTAACCACCCTAATCTCCAACGGTCCAATCGAGTTATCCGCGACTCGGCATTGCCGGTACACCGAGTTCAACGACTCTTCCATCTCGAGGCAGCATCGATTCAGAGTCTCATGACTTGGCTGCCTCGCTCCGTCGCTCACTAACAACTCCCAATACAAGACGTAGTGGCCAGGGATCGTGCTTGTATTTGCATAACTAGTGTACTCCGCTACGCGGATGCCACACTCTTTGAGAAGCAGCTTTGATGTGTTCTCCACCGCTTTTTGAAGCTCAGACTCGTCGGTCTTGTCTGAATCAATGCTGAGGAGTACGTTCTTCCTCCTCACAAAATGAAACTGAGGTGCCGAATTGTGGAATCCTGTGACTCTGAGGATGTCACCGACTCGGTATCGACATAGACCGGCATAGGTCGTGACTACGAGTTTGTACTCTTGGCCGATCTTTACATCAACGAGTTCAACAGCCTTGGAACCGCCGAGAGGGATGAACTCGAAGTAGGCCATGTTGGGCATAATGGTGTATGAAACTTCCGATGGTTTGCTCATCGGGTTAAGGTTTAAACCAAAGTAACACTCGGAGGAAGCGTACATTGTGCAAGCCATCGGAAGACCACCGCTATAGTATTCCAATGTTGGGATATACTGAGCCATTGCTCGAGTTACGATTACATCAAGGTACTTAGTGTTGGGCCATATTCGGGTGATGATTCATTCCCAATTTTCGGACTCGCACTCATGGCGAATGAACTCCGCCAGATGAGGGTCCGGTTTGAGAATATCGGACATGCAGTGCCTTATAGACCGGTCCGTTATCTCAGAGTCGAGAGAACCTGACTCGATGTCGTCAGCCAAGCGAGACCAATGGAGCTGAAGGAATTGAATGGCACGGAGGAGACCAGAGGCAAAAAACCACGCCCACGCGGAGGACAGAGAGACGGTCAAGGAGGCCGCATAGCACCTGAGTGTACATACTTTGGAAGGAGTCGGGACAGAGGATGGCTTCATTGGGACTAGTGTATACGTTATAGGGGTCGTACGGTCGCGACCGGAATTTATCACTCTTGTAGTAACTGGTTAGGACGGGTCGAGCCGGTAACCCACCCGGTGTTTTTGTTTCTGACTTAACGAACATGAAGTACAATCCATTTCCTTTATCTAGACCCAGCACATACCTGTTCCAGAATAGAGAGAATAGAGCGGTTGAGGTAGTCCAACTGGTTGAGGGGCTCGTGGTGGCTAGAAACCACCCGGGTTCGAGCCCAGGCGGAAACAAAAATGCCTCCTCTGCTCATCCACATGGATATGGACCCATTGCTTTCGGCCCATTTGAATACCCGGAGAGAGGGTCTATCCATGGGCTGCACCTCCCCTTGGGGGATTAGTCTGGGCCCTTCCATAGGCCCGGGACACCCCCAGGTTAAAAAAAAAAAAAAAAAAAAAAAAAAAAAAAAATAGAGAGAATATTGTCAACGCTTGAATTAGTAATATTAAATAATTGAACTTGAAAAAAAAAACCTGTCGCTTAAAAGTATTTATTTTTGTTTGTTTTTTTATTTTGTAAAAACGTTAAAACTAAATTTCGCCGGGCTTTTTTCTGTCTGTAACTATTTTGGACATAAATCCATACTAATCTCGGAACTCGTGGATCTTATATAGTTATGTGGACGGAAAAAAAAAAAAGACAGTCGAGCTCTTTGACCAAAAAAAAAAAAAAAGACAGTCGAGCTCTTCTCTAATGGTCGGCACAGGTTTTCATATGACTTGACTTGGTAAGAAGTTTATATGTGTATATTATATATATTACACTAATGTGAAGGACTTACAAATTCATGACGGGCATGAGGAGACTATAAAGAAGCTGGCGACGGTCGAGCTCTTCTCTAATGGTCGGCATAAGTTTCCTCTCTCCTGCTGAGGTTCCGGAGCTGGTGAGGAATTCGGAAATTGGATGAGCAGATAAGATGGGAGATCGGTCTCCGTCAGCGATACGTTGAATCTCCGGCTGGAGATCTTCGTAGGTAATGATTGGAATCTTTGATTTATACGTCTCACGGTCGGTTGCGTTGCCGAGGTTGAAGCGGCGGAGGTACTCTGTGTCGACGTTCTGTCTCAGAATCTCCGCTAGAAGGGTTTCTTGAACCGCATCTGCATTTCGAGTCATTTTCCTCGATGAAACGAAGGGCTTTTGCGTCCTTTTCACACGCTGGAGGTCCCAGAGGCGACGAGAGGCTAGAGTCTACGGCCATGGCTATATATGTTCTTGTTTCTCTTTGTTGTATCTGTTTTTGGAGGGAAGAAAACTAAATCAGGAGAGAGAAATTGAGTTAGAAAGACAGATGAGTTTGTGTTTATTTTACTTTGGGATGTGTTTTGAGATGGAAGTGCTTGTTTGGGGGTACGTATTTATATAGAGGAAGGTGGAATAAGCTGTTTATGAATTGCCATGTCACACTGCCAGACTAAGATATTGCACGCTCTCTTCTAAGACAAATCTCTTTTATGAATTATGATCAATCAAATTATATACCAACGCAATTAAAACATTTTATTAAGCAACTTATGTTTTTTCACCATACGTAGTTTTATACATATAATATTTATGGATATAATGATCAATATATTAACATTTTAGTAAATTAACAGATTTTTTTAGTTTTCAATTAAGTTTGTTATCTAATTAATTTTTCGATAAATTATCGTTATTGACAACATATCATAGTTCCGAGATTATTAAACTCTATATATTTTAGGGTAGTTTATTTTTACTTTTTGGTAGTTCATTTTGATTTGATAATGCAAATAAGAGAGGAGACCTTAAGAGTTATTATAACAGTATATTATTGTTTTATATTTATTAATTGAAGTATTTGCACCGTATATACACAAGTTTTTGCTTTTTAAAAGAATGACTAAACACTGTTTGCTTTTTTTTTAATTCCTTTTCATACCCCTATATGCCTACAGATGTCTACTACTCTTTAAAAAAATTCTATCAAATTAAATTGTGTTCATGCTTGAGTTTTTTTTATCTCCTTTTTCTCTCGGTCATCTTCTTCTCTCATACTTCTAGCTTTCTACTCTGAATCTATGGTTCAGAATCTAGATCGATTTCATCGCCGTTTGTTTTGTTTTAACTGCGGCAGGCTCACGCGTCAAAGGAAGCTCCGTCACTTGACAGATGACGATGTCTTGGAAAAAGGCGGTGCCGACCCCTTACTGTTGCCCCTGCCGTTACCCGGAGTCACCGGAGATTCGAGGATTCTGAATGCGGTAAACGGTAGAGGAATGGAAGAGAGAGATTCAGATCCCGATAAGGTTATTGTTGATTCTTCCTCTCACCAGGCAGATTCCAATTTTCAATCACAAGGTCCTTTATTGCTCAAATTTGTTTATTCTTTTAAAGCAAACAAAGTTTGTTTATGCAAACTCATAGGGTGATGCGGTGTTTGGATGCGCTTTCGGAAAATTTTGTTGTTACCGTGGTAATGAAAAGCTCTAAATTGTATGTCTTGAATTGATCTTCAATGTATTTAATAACAGTGTTAACTATTGTAATATTGCATACCGCAAAGTATCAATGTGTATAGCATCTAACAAATAAATAATCATAGATAATTAAAATGTTAGACAACTAATATTTGTAATTGCATAATAATATTTTTTATATATCTTGATGGTTGATGCTGAATGTGTTTCATTGTATATACAAACAAAATATACAATAATTTTGTATATAAATAATACTAATAATGATCAATCAGTTAAGTATGTATATGTTATCTAACTTACAAATTAACTAGTTAAGAAATGAGTTAGTATGCAAAAACAAACCGTAGAAACAAATCTCTATGTTTGATTGTTTAATAAACAAGTTAGCATGCTATACAATGTATTAACACTTTCATAATAATATAGTTCTCGAGATTATGAGTGTCTTGTTTTTTACGTTTTGGTTAACCAAAAAAAAACTAAATGCAACTTGCATCAACAGTAAGGGCAGTGTGGTCATTTTATCATCTCTGAAAAAGCTTTATGTCACATCAAAGATGACCTCTTAGTTTGTCTTCCGTTTTTGGTTATCTGGCTAAATCACTCTTATTAATTTAAAGGTTTTTGGGTTTATGGAAGGGCTAAACTAAGCTTTAAGGTGTAATCCATATAAAAAAAAAATTCCGGATATGCAAATGACTGAAAACATGTGTCCATATTTATATAGATGTTTAGGATAATATATCGGAATTTTTTGCAGTAGGTAGTTCAAGCTAGAAACATTGTGCTACTCTGAATTCATCTCTTTACCACTAGGCCAAAACATCTTAGGCAGCAACTGTATTATTTTAAATAATACAAACGTTCAAATCAAAAAAAAAAATTACAAGACAAAACTGACACTTAGAAAATTTGCCATCAAAGAAAGCTTTATTTTTTGCTATTGTGTTAAAGAGTAATTTTACACAAGAATATTCTGGTAAATAAGTCGGATGATTAAGAATAAAAATGGTAGAATATTAGAGTGGTAAAATGACATGACTTTGTAAGGAGTGACATGGTATTCAAGGATCCTCCACCTCATAAGGCAATAGATCGGGTAAGTGGATCAGACGAATGAATACTTAATAGAAGTTATGAAAATGGTTACAATAATCAGAATTTTCAAAAAGATGGGAAAATATGTTTTAAAAAGAATCCAAATGATAAAATAGCATAGTTCAGAATTCTGAATATAACTTGGGGGAATTGCTAAAAATGCCCCTTAAATTGGTTTTAAATAAAAGTGTACCCCTCAATTTGAATCAAATGTAAAACATGTTTTCCTTCCTAGGTAAATTACTGTGAAGCCCTTATGACCAAACAAAAAAACAGAAACCGCAATTACCATTATAACCTTCGCATGTGTCAGACTTCTATAGAAGTCTGATACAGAATAAATTTGTAAATTTAAATTTTAAAATTATAAAAAAAATATTTTATCAAAAAATTTATATACAAAAATTAAATATATACAATTTAATAGTATATAAATTAAAATTTGGTAAATTGAGTCAAACTAAACAATATATAAGGTAAAGTAAGTTGTAAACCTCAAAACATGTTTTGTAATGGAACATTTACATACAAGTTACATATAACTTTAGGGTTAGATTCATGGTTTACCAAATTAACATTTAAAATTTAAAATGTGCACATATGTGTTATAATGTTCATATATTTAACAAATTTTATGTTTCCTAGTTGTTTTGCTTAAATATTTTTACTTATAAGTAATAAATATTAGATTTAGGGTTTACCAGACTTCATGGCGAAGTCTGAATTTTGAGGTTTCTCAGACTTCCAAGAGAAGTCTGAGACGTATTTAAGTTAAAAATTTAAATTTAAAAAGATATAAAAAATAATTTGATATACTTTTTGATACATAAATTAAGCATAAGCATTTTTATGTATATAAATTAAAATTATATAAACTTTGATCAAAATTAAGCATTGAAGATATATTTTGTTCAAAACACCATGTAGTTTGGTCTATGTTTCACATATGAAGTTGAATATCATGTTTTTCTTTGTAGGGTTAGATTGAAAGTTTGTGAATTTTCATTCATATTGTTACATTTACATATAGTGGTTAGTTTATGACTATGTTTAACGAGTTTGATGTTTATTATAAGTTTCTATATAAAATGATGGTATTTAAATACTAATTATTAGATTTAGGGTTTCTCAGACTTCTAGATAAATCTGGTTCAAGTATTTAGACTTCCATGAAGTCTTATTTCAGACTGCATATGAAGTCTGAAATTTGAAAGTTTTTAAAAAATTTCAGGCGAAATTTTTTTAAAAAGGCGGGAAATTTTCCCGCTCATAGAAGTTCCTTCTCAGACTGCATATGAAGTCTGATACAAAATATTTTACAATTTTTAATTATTAAAAATCTGGCGGGAAAATTTCCCTCCAATTTATCTCCACTTATCTAAACCTAATCTTGTACACATATAACACCAAAAAAAAAAAATCTCCACATTCTTCCCTCTCTTACAACCTCTCTTTCTCTCTCTCTTTTGTAAAACCTCTCTCAAATTTCTCATCCAAAAATGTTCTCAAGCTTATTGTCTCATATGAGTTCTTATGTATGTGATTTATAGTTGACTCTCTTTGAGCTGCGAAATAGGCAAGTGAATCTGTTCTTTTTAGTGTTTTCAAAAGTTTTTAACTGAAATAATTGAGACTTTTGACATAGACTTTTGATTATACAATTTGATTTGCTCAAACAATCTTTTATTATCCATTTCTTTGAGACTTATTCGCTAACTAATGCAAGAGCTATGTGTTTTTACTTTTTCAGGTGCTTGGTTTAAGATTGAGCCAGCTGACTCTCCAAGGAGGCAGGAGTTGGGACTTCTTATGATGCTAATGGCTCATAAATTTTGAGTGTAGTACGAGGAACACGAAGTCTGAGAATCTAATACCTGACTACAACCGAAGTCTGAGAGTTTCTCAGACTTCCAGGTAAGTCTCGTTCAAGTATTTAGACTGCGTATGAAGTCTGAAATTTGCAAGTCTTTAAAAAATTTCACGCGGAAACTTTTTAAAAAGGCGGGAAATTTTCCCGCTCACAGATGTTCCTTCTCAGACTGCATATGAAGTCTGATACAAAATATTTTAAAAATTTTAATTAATAAAAATCTGGTTGGAAAAGTTCTCTCCAATTTATCTCCATTTATCTAAACTTAATCTTGTAAATACATATAACAGCAAAAAAAAAACTTCACATTTCAATCTCTTACAACCTCTCTTTCTCTCTCTTTTGTAAAACCTCTTTCAAATGTCTCAACCAAAAAGGTTTCTAAAAGGTATTCTCTTGGAGACTTGTTTGCTAACTAATGCAAGAGCTCTGTGTTCAAGCTTTTTCAGGTGCTTGGTTTAAGTTGAGCCAGCTGACTCTCCAAAGAGGCTGGAGTTGAGACTTTTTATGCTGCTAATGGCTCATAAAATTTCACTGTAGTACGAGGAACACGAAGTCTGAGAGTCTAATATCAGACTACCAGGTAAGTCTGGTTCAAGTATTTAGACTTATCGAAGTCTTATTTCAGACTGCGTATGAAGTCTGATACCATGCAAACTAATACATATGTTGATTTAGTGTAGGTGTTGAAGGTGCTTTGGACAAAACAAGAAAACATAAGAAGAGCAATCTTGAATGTCTATGGTGGGACTGACATTGTACACATGGTGTGTATGGCGATACAAGGAACACAAAGCAATCAAAATTCTAGTATACTATGCTTGTATTGTATTAGATTATTGGATGATCAAGTTGTATAAATTTACTTTTGTCTACTCAAATCAACAAGGAATTTTGCTTATTGAAAGTATACAATATCAGAAAATGGGTCACTTTAACTTTGGAAGAAAACATTACTCTTTAGATTACATACACCAACATATGACAAACTAAAATAACCTTAAGTGGTGCTGAATATGTCGTCAGACATCAACTGCTGTCTGATTCTTATGAGCTAAAAGTTTATAAAATTAACAAGTTCAAATGTCAAGTTCGTTCTCTCATCATCACATTAGCGATCTTATTGAAAAAAATCAGCTTGTAAACGCTCGGCATGTGGTTGTGTAGCTCATCCTAATCCCAATTTGCTTCTTCACTGATACTTTGATATGCTTTGGTGTAATCATTTCAATTATATCAATGCATTCAATAAACAACCAACACATATAATGTGGAGTATGACGTTTACGCATAGACATCCGTTCCACCAGCTCGGTTTTCTTGTATTATTTGTATAAACAAACATGTATAAACCACATTAGAGGTCTTTTGGGAAAAGCCAAACTTCTTTCGAAGTCTTATGTTATTAGCTACATTGCCAATATTATTCAAAAAATGATTTAAAAATAATTACCATATATAAGAATGTAAAACCGATGCAGAAGGAACATATAAAACTAACACACATTTATAAAAATTAAAATCAACAAAATTAATCACAAATATAGAATAAAATGCATTTTTAAAGTTTTTAACATTTCAGACGGTTATAGCTGTCTGATAAAAGTGAAACCAGACCTCTATGGCAGTCTGGAAAAAGGGGTATTTTTGCAATTGAAATCGAAATGTCAGACAGCGGATGCAGTCTGAAATCCATCAGACAGCATACGCTGTCTGCTTTGGAAATTTTGTCAGACAGCTTATGAAGTCTGAGAAAAAAGGGTAGTTTTGCAATTGAATTTGAATTGCCAGACTTCTCGGAGAAGTCTGATAATTACTAGAAGTCTGAGAGGGTAGTTTTGCAATTGATTTTGAAATGTCAGACTTCTCTAATGTATGTGATAATTTTCAGACTTCTTATGCTGTCTGACACGAGTTTCAGACGGCGAGGGAAGTCTGATAAAAAACATCGCATTTTCGGTTTTTATCCATCGTTGACCAAAATTCGATTTTTCAGATGTCTATAGCCGTCTGACAAGAGTTTGAAATTTCAGATGTCTATAGCCGTCTGGTGTTATTTTTCCCTATTTTCAGACAGATTTAGAAGTCTGACGATTTTTTCTCTTACTCTGGTCAACATCTGAAAATTTGGGTCAATTGCAGTTTCTACCCCTCCTTTTTGTCAGACATCGGATCCCGTCTGACAAAAAGTCAAAAATCGGTCAATTTCTTGCCAGACTACATAAGAAGTCTGACTAAAAAATCAAATTTGAATCAATTGCAAAACTACCCTTGACGTCTTGGTGACGTCAGATAAATTTTTTTTTTTTTCAAAGGAATTTCTCAGACTTCTATGGAAGTCTGTCAATTGAAAGTCAATTGCAAAACTACCCTTTCGTTGACCATAATTTTTCATCAGACTTCGTGGGAAGTCTGAAATCGCGAAACAGATCTGAAAATTGGGGGATCTTGTGAAAAATCACATAAATCTGATTTTGAGCTCGTTTTTACCTTCCCCAAACACTCAAAACTTTTAGTTACACCAATACCCAACAAACCCAACCATTTTTATGCAAGAATGACCAAAATCGCAATAGATCCAAATTTTAAAATTTTGTAAAACGTGAATTAAAGAGTTTTTTGGATGAAATTGGAGAGAAAATAGGAGAATAGAAGGTTGTGAACTCTAATATGGAGTTTTGATGGGTCGAAATTGGTTGTGTGAGGCATTAGGAGCTCAAAATTGGTTGTTAATGGTGTTTGGGTGAATTGAAGAAGATGACAGTTTCGTAATTAAGTTAGAACTAAAGGGTTTTTTTGGTCTTTTGGTAAAAATGTCAGACTTCATATGAAGTTTGACGATGGCATTCTCGTGAATAACTAAGATAACTAAGGGGATAAATTAGCGCGAGAGAGGAAGGAGAAGGCCGAGGGTATAATCAGGGTTGACTTCAATTTCAGGGGCATTTTTGCAAACAGCCCCTTATAGGGGGAATTGCTAAAAATGCCCCTTAAATTGGTTTTAAATAAAAGTGTACCCCTCAATTTGAATCAAATGTAAAACATGTTTTCCTTCCTAGGTAAATTACTGTGAAGCCCTTATGACCAAACAAAAAAACAGAAACCGCAATTACCATTATAACCTTCGCATGTGTCAGACTTCTATAGAAGTCTGATACAGAATAAATTTGTAAATTTAAATTTTAAAATTATAAAAAAAATATTTTATCAAAAAATTTATATACAAAAATTAAATATATACAATTTAATAGTATATAAATTAAAATTTGGTAAATTGAGTCAAACTAAACAATATATAAGGTAAAGTAAGTTCTAAACCTCAAAACATGTTTTGTAATGGAACATTTACATACAAGTTACATATAACTTTAGGGTTAGATTCATGGTTTACCAAATTAACATTTAAAATTTAAAATGTGCACATATGTGTTATAATGTTCATATATTTAACAAATTTTATGTTTCCTAGTTGTTTTGCTTAAATATTTTTACTTATAAGTAATAAATATTAGATTTAGGGTTTACCAGACTTCATGGCGAAGTCTGAATTTTGAGGTTTCTCAGACTTCCAAGAGAAGTCTGAGACGTATTTAAGTTAAAAATTTAAATTTAAAAAGATATAAAAAATAATTTGATATACTTTTTGATACATAAATTAAGCATAAGCATTTTTATGTATATAAATTAAAATTATATAAACTTTGATCAAAATTAAGCATTGAAGATATATTTTGTTCAAAACACCATGTAGTTTGGTCTATGTTTCACATATGAAGTTGAATATCATGTTTTTCTTTGTAGGGTTAGATTGAAAGTTTGTGAATTTTCATTCATATTGTTACATTTACATATAGTGGTTAGTTTATGACTATGTTTAACGAGTTTGATGTTTATTATAAGTTTCTATATAAAATGATGGTATTTAAATACTAATTATTAGATTTAGGGTTTCTCAGACTTCTAGATAAATCTGGTTCAAGTATTTAGACTTCCATGAAGTCTTATTTCAGACTGCATATGAAGTCTGAAATTTGAAAGTTTTTAAAAAATTTCAGGCGAAATTTTTTTAAAAAGGCGGGAAATTTTCCCGCTCATAGAAGTTCCTTCTCAGACTGCATATGAAGTCTGATACAAAATATTTTACAATTTTTAATTATTAAAAATCTGGCGGGAAAATTTCCCTCCAATTTATCTCCACTTATCTAAACCTAATCTTGTACACATATAACACCAAAAAAAAAAAATCTCCACATTCTTCCCTCTCTTACAACCTCTCTTTCTCTCTCTCTTTTGTAAAACCTCTCTCAAATTTCTCATCCAAAAATGTTCTCAAGCTTATTGTCTCATATGAGTTCTTATGTATGTGATTTATAGTTGACTCTCTTTGAGCTGCGAAATAGGCAAGTGAATCTGTTCTTTTTAGTGTTTTCAAAAGTTTTTAACTGAAATAATTGAGACTTTTGACATAGACTTTTGATTATACAATTTGATTTGCTCAAACAATCTTTTATTATCCATTTCTTTGAGACTTATTCGCTAACTAATGCAAGAGCTATGTGTTTTTACTTTTTCAGGTGCTTGGTTTAAGATTGAGCCAGCTGACTCTCCAAGGAGGCAGGAGTTGGGACTTCTTATGATGCTAATGGCTCATAAATTTTGAGTGTAGTACGAGGAACACGAAGTCTGAGAATCTAATACCTGACTACAACCGAAGTCTGAGAGTTTCTCAGACTTCCAGGTAAGTCTCGTTCAAGTATTTAGACTGCGTATGAAGTCTGAAATTTGCAAGTCTTTAAAAAATTTCACGCGGAAACTTTTTAAAAAGGCGGGAAATTTTCCCGCTCACAGATGTTCCTTCTCAGACTGCATATGAAGTCTGATACAAAATATTTTAAAAATTTTAATTAATAAAAATCTGGTTGGAAAAGTTCTCTCCAATTTATCTCCATTTATCTAAACTTAATCTTGTAAATACATATAACAGCAAAAAAAAAACTTCACATTTCAATCTCTTACAACCTCTCTTTCTCTCTCTTTTGTAAAACCTCTTTCAAATGTCTCAACCAAAAAGGTTTCTAAAAGGTATTCTCTTGGAGACTTGTTTGCTAACTAATGCAAGAGCTCTGTGTTCAAGCTTTTTCAGGTGCTTGGTTTAAGTTGAGCCAGCTGACTCTCCAAAGAGGCTGGAGTTGAGACTTTTTATGCTGCTAATGGCTCATAAAATTTCACTGTAGTACGAGGAACACGAAGTCTGAGAGTCTAATATCAGACTACCAGGTAAGTCTGGTTCAAGTATTTAGACTTATCGAAGTCTTATTTCAGACTGCGTATGAAGTCTGATACCATGCAAACTAATACATATGTTGATTTAGTGTAGGTGTTGAAGGTGCTTTGGACAAAACAAGAAAACATAAGAAGAGCAATCTTGAATGTCTATGGTGGGACTGACATTGTACACATGGTGTGTATGGCGATACAAGGAACACAAAGCAATCAAAATTCTAGTATACTATGCTTGTATTGTATTAGATTATTGGATGATCAAGTTGTATAAATTTACTTTTGTCTACTCAAATCAACAAGGAATTTTGCTTATTGAAAGTATACAATATCAGAAAATGGGTCACTTTAACTTTGGAAGAAAACATTACTCTTTAGATTACATACACCAACATATGACAAACTAAAATAACCTTAAGTGGTGCTGAATATGTCGTCAGACATCAACTGCTGTCTGATTCTTATGAGCTAAAAGTTTATAAAATTAACAAGTTCAAATGTCAAGTTCGTTCTCTCATCATCACATTAGCGATCTTATTGAAAAAAATCAGCTTGTAAACGCTCGGCATGTGGTTGTGTAGCTCATCCTAATCCCAATTTGCTTCTTCACTGATACTTTGATATGCTTTGGTGTAATCATTTCAATTATATCAATGCATTCAATAAACAACCAACACATATAATGTGGAGTATGACGTTTACGCATAGACATCCGTTCCACCAGCTCGGTTTTCTTGTATTATTTGTATAAACAAACATGTATAAACCACATTAGAGGTCTTTTGGGAAAAGCCAAACTTCTTTCGAAGTCTTATGTTATTAGCTACATTGCCAATATTATTCAAAAAATGATTTAAAAATAATTACCATATATAAGAATGTAAAACCGATGCAGAAGGAACATATAAAACTAACACACATTTATAAAAATTAAAATCAACAAAATTAATCACAAATATAGAATAAAATGCATTTTTAAAGTTTTTAACATTTCAGACGGTTATAGCTGTCTGATAAAAGTGAAACCAGACCTCTATGGCAGTCTGGAAAAAGGGGTATTTTTGCAATTGAAATCGAAATGTCAGACAGCGGATGCAGTCTGAAATCCATCAGACAGCATACGCTGTCTGCTTTGGAAATTTTGTCAGACAGCTTATGAAGTCTGAGAAAAAAGGGTAGTTTTGCAATTGAATTTGAATTGCCAGACTTCTCGGAGAAGTCTGATAATTACTAGAAGTCTGAGAGGGTAGTTTTGCAATTGATTTTGAAATGTCAGACTTCTCTAATGTATGTGATAATTTTCAGACTTCTTATGCTGTCTGACACGAGTTTCAGACGGCGAGGGAAGTCTGATAAAAAACATCGCATTTTCGGTTTTTATCCATCGTTGACCAAAATTCGATTTTTCAGATGTCTATAGCCGTCTGACAAGAGTTTGAAATTTCAGATGTCTATAGCCGTCTGGTGTTATTTTTCCCTATTTTCAGACAGATTTAGAAGTCTGACGATTTTTTCTCTTACTCTGGTCAACATCTGAAAATTTGGGTCAATTGCAGTTTCTACCCCTCCTTTTTGTCAGACATCGGATCCCGTCTGACAAAAAGTCAAAAATCGGTCAATTTCTTGCCAGACTACATAAGAAGTCTGACTAAAAAATCAAATTTGAATCAATTGCAAAACTACCCTTGACGTCTTGGTGACGTCAGATAAATTTTTTTTTTTTTTCAAAGGAATTTCTCAGACTTCTATGGAAGTCTGTCAATTGAAAGTCAATTGCAAAACTACCCTTTCGTTGACCATAATTTTTCATCAGACTTCGTGGGAAGTCTGAAATCGCGAAACAGATCTGAAAATTGGGGGATCTTGTGAAAAATCACATAAATCTGATTTTGAGCTCGTTTTTACCTTCCCCAAACACTCAAAACTTTTAGTTACACCAATACCCAACAAACCCAACCATTTTTATGCAAGAATGACCAAAATCGCAATAGATCCAAATTTTAAAATTTTGTAAAACGTGAATTAAAGAGTTTTTTGGATGAAATTGGAGAGAAAATAGGAGAATAGAAGGTTGTGAACTCTAATATGGAGTTTTGATGGGTCGAAATTGGTTGTGTGAGGCATTAGGAGCTCAAAATTGGTTGTTAATGGTGTTTGGGTGAATTGAAGAAGATGACAGTTTCGTAATTAAGTTAGAACTAAAGGGTTTTTTTGGTCTTTTGGTAAAAATGTCAGACTTCATATGAAGTTTGACGATGGCATTCTCGTGAATAACTAAGATAACTAAGGGGATAAATTAGCGCGAGAGAGGAAGGAGAAGGCCGAGGGTATAATCAGGGTTGACTTCAATTTCAGGGGCATTTTTGCAAACAGCCCATATAACTTAGGTGCTATTCGTTTTCACATCCAGATGCTGCATCCAGATTTTGCATCCAGATGTTACGTCTGGATGCTGCATTTAGATGTTGTTCGATTTTATATCCAGATGCTGCATCCAAATTTTGCATCAAGAATCAAGCTTGTTCGTCTCTGGGTTTCTATTAGCATCCAGATGCAACTAGTTTGAAAATAACTAAAAAAGACATATTTTTATGTAATAGTTTTTTGAGGTTCTAAATTACACTTTTACACTAACATAATTAAAAAAATATATACATTTTCATAAAATAATATTTATTCTCTATTATAATTTAATTTTTCACAGAAAATTTAAATTTCATAAAATAATTATCAAAAATTTAATTATTGTAAATTTAAAATTGATTTAATTGTAAATGTTGTTAAATTTTTATAAGAAAATGTAAAATTTAAATTTGATTTAATTGCTAATGTTATTAAATTTCATTTTTTCACTGTAAGAAAATGAAATGAATCAAATTTAATCTAGCTTAATTGTTAAAAACATTTTATTTTGCATTTTTCTAAGAGGAGGCCTCACTGCACTAGACTAACAACAACCAGAGATGTCTTAATCTCATACTATCAAATGAATGTTTGTTTTCTTGATCCATTTTTTTATACAAGAGACAATGAATACAAGACAACAATATAACAGAGCATCCCATTAATATGTTTTTGATTTAGTTAGGTTCAAGCGATACTGAAGGAAGTAGCAACATTCTCCTGCTTGTGCTTTGCAGATATAAACCATAAACATTATCATCAGTTATGGCGGTTCTCATCTGATTGGAATGCTGTAAGAACATAGCAGAAACTAGTGACCCCCTGAGAATTGACACTACTATTCCAAGTGTTGGAGAAACCACCATGACTCTGTTGATGAGAAACTGTGTTCTCTGGAAGAAGCTGGTAAAGAACTCCTTTAAGCTTCTGTGATCTCATTGTTACAGTTACAAGGTAACCGTCTTCGAATTTCCCATCGATCACTCCAGTCACATTTGAACCAGTTAAAGGTCCTGAAACTATAACAACAGTTTAGTAAGTCATAGTCTCTCAGTTAGACCACTTATCTAAACAAAGAGAGAGAGAAAAGTTGAGACCTCCAGGGAGATGTCAAGAGTCGATCCTTGGTTGTGGTGCAAAGGTTAAAGCTTGAAGTTCTTGTGGACGTCTTATGGTTCCCTGCATAAGTCCTGGTCCAACAGATGGGTTCTGGAGAGAGTCTACAGAAGAAATGATGTTAGGAAACAAAGAAGTAAACTCATGAAGATTGGATTTTGTTTCAAATAGCAAAACCTGGAGGAATCTGGCCATTAGATCTGAAGAAATAGATTTGCTCATAGTTATTAAGCAAGGAGAAGTAGTATTTGCGCAGGACATACGATGCGTTTGTTGCTGTTGGAGGAAACACAAATGTTGTTGTTACTTCCTTCCATCTCCTTTCAAGAAGTATCTGCAGCACAGAGAAGGAGAATGATCCAAGGACCAAAATGAGACATAAATCTTATGAGGAGCGTTAATATTATGAGGTTTATAAGATGCTTCTTCTTAAGCGCAATCAGTGGCCACATCATTATACATAAAAAAAAGTAAACAACATCAACCCAGAAAGAGTAAAGAATCAAAAAGCAACCAAACTATGAAGAAGTTGAAATGTGAAAGCTAAGAGAAGAGATTACTCAAGCAGCTAAGGAAATGTAAGGAAGAGTAGATAAGGAATCTTTTAGATGATGAGCCGGTTTGTTCCGGTTTTGTAATTTATCAGTAGTTTATCACATTGGTTTGGATGTATAAATACATACATTTGTATTTGATATTCGATCAATGAAGATAGCCATTTTATTTACTTTGATTCTCTAAAATGGTATCAGATCTCAACAACTTTTGTTGATGACGATCTTCATCATCCTTGTTTTCATCTTCTTCGCACTTCATCTTCTTCGATCAATCATTTTTTCCGATTGATTTTTCCATTACATCGCTTCCGCCTTCTTTGTTTTCATCTTCGATTTTCAGCTCGAATCTTCGCCATTTTCTGTTTGAGAATTTTACTAAACCTCTCTACCCTACTCAGTTTCATACTCTTATATCCAATATGAGTCTTCTGAACTTGTATGAAGCTCCATCTTGAGGGGGTTTTAGATGATGAGCCGGTTTGTTCCGGTTTAGTAATTTATCAGTGGTTTATCACACTGGTTTGGATGTATAAATACATACATTTGTATCTGATATTTGATCAATGAAGATAGCCATTTTATTTACTTTGATTCTCTAAAAGAATCAAGTTCATCACGAGAGCTGCAACAAACTACAATCAGAAGCCATGGACACGCCAAATTACAATCTCCTGTGACCAAATTCACTCATAAGATCAGCCAAAACACAGCTCATAAAACCAAACGTATTGAGTAAAACCCAAGTCTACAAACATGAAATCGAACCTAAACATCACGAAATCAAACCCAGGAATGATAAACCTGAACCCTAGAAGTAGATCTGAAAACCCGACACTAGAACAAGATCAGAAAACCCCGAACCCTAGAACATGATTGAGAAACATAAGGAATAACTTACATAAACGAAGAAGACGATGGAATCAATGTTTTCTCTGGTGAAACTGCCGAAGAAGAACATGTTCTTCGATTCCAATCGAGAGAGAGAGAGACAAGGAGAGAGACAAGCGAGGAGAGAGAGGAATATTTTTTTTTTATTTTAGTAAGGGTATTTTAGTCTTTTATAGAAATGAGATACAGATTTTGCATCCAAACTCATCATTTTTGTGAATCTGAAAATTCTAGATTTTTGAGATGTACAAATTATTTTCATTTAGAATCTGTACCCAAACTCAGAAT
The DNA here is from genome assembly GCA_030180135.1 of Orychophragmus violaceus. Taxonomy (NCBI): domain Eukaryota; kingdom Viridiplantae; phylum Streptophyta; class Magnoliopsida; order Brassicales; family Brassicaceae; genus Orychophragmus; species Orychophragmus violaceus. The sequence goes on along the minus strand of CM058233.1, from coordinate 26,846,346 downwards.
TTAAATTGATCAAACGAACATCTATGCGTTTGCATCAAGATGTTGTATCCATATACAAAAACGAACAACACCTTATTCTCTTTAAAAGTTTGTTTTTCTCTCTCTCGAAATGAATAAGTTTTTCTAGTGGAAGATATCAAGTATTTATAGTGTCTATTCTCTTTAATTCTCGGATTAGTAGTTTGATTGAGGATGTCCGCTAATTTACCAAATCTTCTTAGTTTAAGATGGATGCCATCAACTCTTTTCTTTTTTACGGGTAGAGTAGGTACTTGCAATTTATCATTGCGCCATTTCTATTGTTTGATGTTGCTTGGATGAATCGTCTGTACATTGGCACATCTCTCTTTCTCATGATCTGGTCTTTTTGATTTTTGGGATGTCGTTCAAATACTTTAGTGTTTTCACGTTTTTTATTGGGATGTTTTTAATAGTTTCCGTATAAAATTTGATAGGAGTTGAATCTTCAAAAAGTTACCACTAACCTTGGTAAAAAAGAATCTGCAAAGAACTAAAGATGTTACGGCTTTTCTCGTAAGTGGGATTATTTTTATGGATAATGAAAGGGATTATTTAAAGTAAAATCTTAGAAATTTTGGGCCCTTTGGTCGACAATTTTTCGAATGTGCATGGGGTAACTATTGGCAATACCACAATTAAAACGTAAATAGTGACATTTAAAGGAAAATAAGTTTAAATTATTTATTTTTGGACAGTTTAACTTAATATCGAGTAAACCATTAGAGCATGTCCATCGCCGGATACTAACGTCTTTTAGGCACAGTATCTTAGGTGATTTTGATTAAAAAAAATGAAAAACAAATACAATTGTAAGGATCGATCCTTATATTAGAAACTTAAGAACCCGTTTCTTAAAAACGTGGCAATTTTCTGTTCGTCTTTTTTTCGGTCGAAACAACCATGGCGATGGCTTCAAGTACCAATTTCATTCAATTTTTTCTTGGGTTTTCGATTCGGTTGTTAATTTCTCTTCGGTGGTCATGAATCTCGCTTCTGATTATCTACTTTTGTACTCTGTAATTAGAAAGCTAGGGTTTCTACTGCTTTGGTGTTTTTGTATCGTGGGTTCTCTCTCGCAATTGATTTTTGTTACATCCAATTTACGATACTTAAATACAGTCTGATTTAGGGTATGTTCTTCTGATTAATTATGTTATTTGGTCAATTTTGTTTGATCGATTTCGTAGAGCTTCATCCTTGTATATGTAAAGTCTCTTGTATATTGTTTTGCTCTGGTGTTGTTTTCAGTTTAGTTTTGATGATGCTTTGCAATTTATTTCTTGTTCGTGTAAGATACGATCAGAATTTTGTGCTCAGTTCTCTGATTATGTTTATTAAGATCTTGCTCCATGTTTTTTAACTACGTTGACCTCTTTTCTGGAACCAATGCTTTTCCAGATGCCTTTGCTGCTCTTAAGATTGCGGAAGAAAAATTCTTGACCCTATCAAAATCAAAAATATTGTTGCTCAAGCTGCAGTTACTACATGAACATGCCTTGCATCGGTAAGGTTCCCAGTCTCCTATACATGCCACTTCTCCTGTTATACTCTCTCCTAGTCCAAATTAGCTTCATGGTTACGAGAAGGAAAGGGGGTGTCTACCCACTACGTAATTCTGTGCCAGAGTTTCACTATTGTACAACACTCGCGAATTGTAAAGAACACACTTCTGTTTGATAGTTTTCTTAAGCAACCTCAGAAAACCAGAAAAGTTGATTCATTTATCTGCCCTCTGTGATCACTTAGTGTATTGTTTGAAGGTTATGTAGATAGATTCAAATTCTTTGAAACTGTATAAAACATTCGTTGGGATATAGAATTCGAACATCATCCCTCTATTGTTCCCTCCCATGCATATCATATCATGCATGTATTTCTTTTGAATGTTCTCTATCTCTGATGCTTGGTATAAGACTACATGTCATTATTTCAATTCTGTATTAGTTTTCTGAGAAAGTATTCAGGTGTTGTGTTTGTCCTTGTAGTTGTAGATCTAATTTAATTGTGGTGAAACATATGACTTCAGGGAGCAATGGAGGATGCTCTGATTCGTATATTGACTCCGAGACGCTCCATTGATATAATGAGAGACGTTCATGTTGCCAAAGAACAGAGGAGACCTTACGTGGTCGTGTTTGTTGGAGTCAACGGAGTTGGGAAATCCACCAATCTGCAAAAGTGGCGTATTGGCTTCAACATCATAAGGTCAGTGTAATGATGACTGCTTGTGACACATTACGTTCTGGAGCTGTTGAGCAGGAAGCTTATCTAATTTTCCAGGATTTCTCTGAGAAGTATCCCATGACATGCTTGATCTTGAATGGAAAAGCAGTGTGTTGTATGCAAATGGGTAACTTTGATGAAGCTGAAACACTATTCCTTGAAGCACTCAACAAGGTAACTAAAACTAGACTTGTGTACCTACATTCTCGGTATTGGTATGTAACGGTAAATGTTGCTTGAATTCTCACAATGCACTCGCTTTCTTGGCTTTTCTGTATATAAGCAAGTGTAAAAATTAGTTTGTGGTGATTGCAGAACATATTGTTTGGAAATAAATATTTTTATTTTTTAGAAACTCAACTACGGATTCACCAATGGAGACTTAAAATAAATACAAGCTCTTAACTATTCATAAATAACAAAAGTATTATTAAAATATTGTTAAGAACCCTATTAAGGGATTCACCAATGTTCTTGTTCTTAGAGCAACTCCATTAGTGAACCCCCTTATGGGGTTCTTAAAAAAATTTTTTTTTTTTTTTTTTGGGAAACGTAAAAAAAAAAAAAAAATCAAAAAAAAAACGGACCAATCGTTGTGTGACACGTGTCATGAACAGTGTAAGAACCGGTTCTTAAATAAGGATTTTAAGAACCTGGTTCTTAACTATTCACGTGGGACCCACGTGAATAGTTAAGAACCCCAAGCCCTTAAAACTCCTGATGGAGTTGCTCTTAGAACTCAAATGTTACATGTGGAAAATTTTAAAATAAATAAAATTTGAATTTGTTAACACTTAAATTGGCTTTTTAGAGGAAGGAGACTGGAAAGACGCTGGCTGGAGAATTTTGTTGTGGAGATAATATATGCTAAATTAATAAATTAGATACTAATAAAATAAAATAAAAGAGGAGAACACAAGAAATGAGGCAACAATGAAGGAGAGGGATGTTGAGGGTGAAGGGGACAAAGTAGGACCCAAAAAGAACGTCAACTTTTGACAAAAAAAAAAAAAAAAAAAAGAACGTCAACATGGCACGATAAGAGGGTTTTGCATGTGGGGTTAGGCCATAGCCATGTCACCTTACCACCTCACCATCTTCCGTCTACGCGTTTGTCGTCTCTCCCCACTTTCTTTTTCTACTATTTAATAATTTTTTTATCAACAACTTTTATATTGTCCAAATGAACAAATTGACTTACATGAAGATACATGACTCTAAGATATGATATTAGTACAAAATGGACTAGGCTTATATTCCGCCCATAGACACTAGAAAACTGGATTGATGAGGCGATTTAGATACATAAAACATGTCGCTTTGCCGCCAGAAATACCACGCGTAAGTCTACAAAAAAACGGCAACATACAAATCGCCGATAGAGTTTCGGTCATTGGGAGTGCACCACCGTCACTACAAATGTTTCTCCCTGCCGATCTAAACCACCAAAAAAACACCACATCTCAAATCAAGGCGTTTCATTTCGCTCCTAAACTACTATATCGAAGCAATTCATAGATGGGTAATCCACCGAGGGATTAAAACTAAGAAGATATAAACTTCGCCGGATCCGTTCAACTCGATCGGACGTGAGGACTCACTGACTCTAAGTGCCCGACGAAGAGGATGAAAAGAAACTCGATCGACGATGTCTTGGCAGAAAAGCCCCATGGGTAGACCGGAAAACGGACACGAGTCCGGAACTAAGAAAACAAAAAAAAACTAGTCGCTTATTCTACCGCTTACAGAACAAAGACACGGTGGAAGAAACCAACGAAGCAAAAGATAGTTAGAGACCGCATGAAGGATAAAACCAAAAGTAACACGGCCGTCGGCGAAACTAAACCCATCACCCCAGCCGAAATCGACGAATTTAGTAGGGTGAAATGCTAGAAAGAGGTCAGACAAAAGGCGTAAAGAAAAAAAATAGTTTTAATTCTGTTTAAAAACCTACTATTCAATAATTATTATTCTATTTTTATTTTTATTTAATTTTTACACTTATATTATCGCAAATTTCACTAAATATACCATCATTTTAAGGTTTTTATTTCTTTATTATTGAATCGCTTCACGATGAAACGGTCAGTTGTCATGAATATTATAGTTTTTTTTCTATTATCTGTGAAAGTTTTGCAACTTAGACCAATAATCTCTTTTTTTTTATATGTCCGAAAACCTATTATAGTTATAAATAGACGTGATTTTTTAGCCAAAAATGGAACTAACCGATCTAATTTTTTTTTGATAAGAATTAAATTTATTGCCCATACGAAATCAATACAACAAGTTTTAATACATCTCCTTACTTCACAAAAAAAAAATGAGTAAAAGAGACACAAAGAACAACTAATAGAAAGCAAACCAAGTAGCTAACAAATGATGAAAAGCTTTTTTGTCCTGCTGACTAAGAATATTGTCCCGAACACATATGTCGATAGTACGGAAGAGGGCATGAGAAGTTTGAGAGGAGCCTTCATGGATCCTAGTGTTACGTTCACGCCAGATTGTAAACAATACACTGGCCAACCAACTTCTTTAGGACCTGCGAGACATTAGCTGTAGGTAACAAGAACCAGTTGATGAAGGTCAACCAGTCAGGGAAAGAGCTTAAAGAGATGCCAAGCCTATTGATATGCTCAGAGTTTAATTCCCTAAGTTACACTGCAAGTGCACATGCAAATGTAGTATCTAGGAGTCGAACCACAAAGACTCAAGAAATCTTACGATAAATTATAGAATGTCAAGTTAAGCTAGGTGATGCAAATCTGAAATATTAAACTAAAAGTAGTAACTAAATCAGAAAGCAAGCCGGTTTGTTATATCAATATACTAAAATCGCTTAGTCTAGGGAGTTCTCAAGAAATCAAGACAAGCATATCAATTATCAGCCATGATCAAATTAAGCACGGTTCTAGAACTCAAACACAGATGTAGAACTAACCAACTTTCGTTGCGAGAATTAACTAAGTCTAAACCCTAGAAATCCAAAATTCTAAGTGATCAGATTAGAAACTAGTATTAAGCAAAATTCATGTTGACGAACTAATCAAGTTATGAATCCTAACTGATTGATTGAATCTAGCAAGTCATGAAATCCCTAATGAGAATCCCTAAACTAACTATGAATCTACTCAGACATGATCAATAGAACATAAATCATAATATGAGTAGATTGCATAAATAAAAGAGTAGAGAATAAAGAGGGGTTCGAAATCTTCTCCAAAAGCAAAAGCAATACAAGGTATGATCAACCCCAAGCTCTCAAACTCTCTCTAGTTAAAAGTATGAATGTGTAATCTAAAAAACACCAAAAACCTAATTATAAAGTGTTAATCACGTCTTGGGCCTCTTCTGTAAATACTGGAAGTTTTTGGGGCAAAACTGCAAATCTTGAAATCTTTCATTAATGTGCTGGCGCGGGTCTGCATCGATCGACGCCAAGAGAGCATCGATCGTTGCACTGGTCGCTCCGAGATAGTCATTTCTACTCCTTACGGCTTTAGCTCCCAAACTTGCCCAATAAACTCCAATATCTTCCAAAATACTCCAAACGTGCATGTACCTAATAAACACCTGAAAAGACTCGAAAGACACTATAAAAGACTCGAATATATACTTATATCAAACAGGTAAAAATCATGATATATATATATATAACCTATCCAATCCCATTTTCCAAACTTGAAGAGAGTAGAGACAATAGAGGAGGATATGCTCTCTATCTTCAACAGAAGAGCCACAAAGAACACAAAGGGGAGAGATCTGGAGCCCCCAACTAATAAGACGAGTCTTGACTGGTAAACGATCAAGATGGGCAAGCCAAAATATGAAAGCGTGTTTAGGCAAATGAAATTTATATCAAATAGCGTTAAACCAAAATGAAGGAGGAGCTCTAGGTCTGAGAAACTGCCAAGTACTTGCAGTAGAGAAGACCGAGGAACCATAACCATCACCTGGAATCTTCCAACGATAAATATCAGGTCCACGGCTCAGAGTAGGAGGGTCAATCTGAGTAAGGACAATGTGAAGAGCTTGTCCTTGAGGGGACCATGCTGGACGTAAGAACCATCATGATGATGACTAACCTGAGAAACCAAAGCATCACGTGGGATACTTAGATGCCTACGGCCAGATTCACCAAACAAATCAATTAAAGGGCCAAGAGAACACCAATTATCGAACCAGAAACTTGTAGAAAGGCCATTGCCTAGATCCACATCAATAAATTGTCTAGCCAGAACTCTCAGTCGAAGGAGATGCTTCCAAATCCAACTGTCTGAAGGCTTTTCAGTAACATCCCAGAAGTTCTGATTCTTGCAGTAATAGGCTCGAGACCAGGCAACCCAAAGTGATCCACCTGATACAAACAGATTACAAATAAGCTTTAAACAGAGGATCCGGTTCCAAGAGTGCAAATCACGAAGCCCGAGTCCACCCTCTTCTTTAGGAAGACATATATCTTTCCAAGTAACTTTAATCCCCGAAGTCTTTCGGATATTGCCATTCCAAATGAAACGGCTGCACATCTGCTCAATGCACTTAAGACAGCCTTTGGAAAGAATAAAAACCTGCATCCAGAAGTTCAAGGTGCTATTGATAACAGACACCACTAGCTGAAGACACCCTGAATAAGAGAGAGTCTTATTCTCCCAACAATTAAATCGCTTAGCCAAATAATCTAGAAGCGGACTATAATCTTTCTTCTGAAGCTGATGCTTGACTAACGGGAAACCTAGATATCTCATAGGAAAAGATCCCTCCCAATCTAAACTTTTTGGTTTTCAAATTTGATTCAATTTGAACTTTAAACAAATTGGCAAATCTTCAAAATAAAGTTGGTTTTTTTTATCCGGTTCAACTAAACACTTGAGAAGTAATCAATTCTCTAATTTTGTTTTAATATCTGCTTTTTCTAAAGAAACATCAAAATTTGATTTAATTCGAAAATAATTTTGAAAACCAAGCTAGCTTGTTATTATACTAAACTAAACCATAGTCTTTGGTTAGTTTCGGCAGAATTATGATAATTCCAAATATTTGACAAACAAAAGAATCGAATCAAACATAACCGAACTACCTAAACTCGGATGTCTAGTTGGAAGAGTTGAGATATAGTCATGACTATGAGTTTAATGTTTTGTTTCGTCATATTAAGAAGGTTGTCGCATGTTCCACTAGCTACCGGAAAATGAATATAGTTCCAAGCAAAAATTATTGTATTACTATTTGTTGTTAATATGTCGGTTTTTCGTAACTAGGAAGTGAATACAATGTTTTTAAGAAGTGAATATTATGTTTTGAACCATTTGACATTTGATGTTAATAAAATCAATAATTTTATGGTTTATAAAAGTACATTAGGTTTAAATTCAAATCTATATTCGAAATAGTAAGGGTAACTAATTTTACATATTTCCTCTCTAACTAAAGAGATCCATGAGGAACGAGAAATGGTGTCCTGAGAAAAGTGAAGTGTGTTGCCGTGGTGGTAAATGACCCATTGAGCACGTGAGACATTTGCCTAATTCCCTGCATGAATGCTTTCTTGCTTCACCATTTTCAGTTTTCCACTATATAGACTATTATAAATTAATAACTCATCATTTTAACACTCGGTTCTTTGTCCTTAATATAACCTTTCAAATGTCATACTACATATCCACAATCACATATCCACAACCACATTATCCACAATTACAATTACGTTATCACATTTACATTTTCTTAAACCACAACGTTTTATTAAATTTCCAACATAAAAGTTGTACAAGCGAAATCCAAATTAATTTTAAATAAAAACTGAACAAACCAACTTATGTCATGAAAATCAGAAATAAAAAACGTCCATGTTCCCAAAACGTAGCATCGCACACAATTATCTACTCTTGCAATTCTTTGTGATTATCTTAAAAATAAAAATGGATGAGAAATTTGGATTACCCAATGAATGCATGTCCCAAGAAACCCATAAACTCACCTCAATCACCACAAATAACAAGTATGTATATGGTGATAATATCCCCTCACAAATATCACTCCAAAAGAGGCACTCACATACCAACAAGACAGCTTCCTAGATATCTCACAAATACACGAGTGCACACTTAGTATCCCATGGTCCCTATTTCCGATTAGGTTCACAAGCTTACACCCCTGCACCACATGGACCCCACGTATGTCTCCAAGGTCACAGCCCGAACATCTCGTGGTTATCATCGTCATTTTTGGCTTTACCGGCTTCTCACAAGAGCCCGTCACGCCCCCTGACGAAGGACATGTCACCGACATTACACCCCAGCCACATACCATTGAAAGAAGAGCATCATCTTTACTATAATCTCTACACAACATCATCAGTCCACAAACACCCTTAAAGCAATCATACAAAATTTCCGGTTTAGCAATAACCTAACGTTCTAAGTGCTTTTAATTACATCACCACAATTCAACAACTAAATCTAACCGTCTGTCTAGCTAAGCTAATACTATCAATTAACTCATGTCCTGATTTGCGGAAGGAGGTAGAGTTCACGACCGGTCTTTACTTTAGACTTAGATCGACGGTAGACGTTAGATCTGACGAGAGATAGAGAAAGAGATGGAGATGGATTCACAGTATCGGATCTATAGAAAGGGCTTCCCGATCTTAGATCTAAAGAGAAGTGAAAGAGAGAGAGAAGAGGAAAAAGTTGGATTCGGATTTGGCACTCCAGAAGATCTTGGGCGCGAGAGAAAAATGAGAAGATGACACTCAAACGAATAAAGAAGACGACGACTTCGGGTTCAGGATTGACGGCTCACAGTGAAAGAGAATGCATATGGCCATGGGCTTCTTACTGTTGGAATTATGTCCAGTAATCTCTGTACTGTCTCTAGAACGTAAGAGTATGTCAATGATCAGACATAAGTCATATAATACTGGGGGTCATGATGGCTTGCTAGAGTCCGCTCATGATCTATAAGTCTTGGACTTATTGCCTTTATTATATGATCCCATATGGGTCACACGCCTAAGCTAACGGGAAAATACGAAGGAACGGTTTAGCAGAAGTACGGTAAAAGTGCTAGGCATTTACTGTACTTAGAGAGACAAAAGGGCCTGATTAAATCTAAGGGATTTAATCAGAACTGAGAATTGGGCCCAAAAGCCCATAGGAACTGGACAAGGGTTTTAATTAATAAAACTTGCCCTAGCTCCTTTTTCCTCAGCCATTTTTCCTGCGCCTCCCACTCTCACTTCTGCGCCACCCTCCTCTCTCTCTGCGCCTCCTCTCTTTTGGTCTAGCAGTCTCTATTCCCGAAGTGTGCGTGTGTGAGCCTTTGGAGGAACAACCTCTTGGTGGTTCTGCTGATCTCTGACCCGTGCCTCTTAATTCCGCTGCATAACAAGGTAACAGGTGAGATCTATTATGTTTCTAATCAAGAGAACCTAGATCTGCATGTTTAGTAGGATGAATCAATCTGAGAATTGAATCAGGAGACACTAAACGATCCAACAGTGGTATCAGAGCTATTGGTTCTGTGTTTTTTTTCTTGTTTAGAATCATGTTTAGGATTGTTTAAAGAGGTGTTTTTGAATCAATCTACTGATAAGAGAAAACACTTAAGAAACAAAGAATTAAAACCTAAACAAACTAGAAATCGCATGATCCGATCTATATGAATCGGTATGCGTCGGAGTGTTGATCGGTATCGGATCACACGTCCGGATCGGCTGACTCACGGACCGATCGTTGGATCGAGTCGCGTGGTCGAGTTGATCGCGAGAGATGGGCCGTACGCGTCCTGCATCTCTCGGCCACGATCGCCCGATCATGTCCCGTCCGATCGCGAAGAGATGGGCCGATGATCGCATGGATCGCACGATAGTCGATCGCATGGATCGCGTCTCGTCCCGATCGTCCCGTCCCGATCACAACCCGAGCTCGTCCCGATCGTGAGGCTTACGGCCGTCCCGATCGCGTGTGTTGCTCGCGGCCATCCCAACACGTGACCTAATTGGTCGGTTCGGTTTGGCTCGAGCTTGTTTCGGTTTGGCTTGTGGTGGTTCGGTTTAAGACAATTAAAAATTTTAATCGTCACGGTTTAATAAACAGACTTAATAAATTTATTAAGTTCTGGTTAAACCGGGATAAGAAATCCAAAGTCGAAAAATTGGATTTTGTGCCTAAACCAGTGATTTTCTAATTTGATTTGGTTGGACCAAATAAATTGAGAAAATCCGGTTTAGTAAATAACCGGTTGACAATTGTGATCGTCGTAGTAATTAATTTTGGTTAGACCAATTTTAATGAACCAGACCGGTTATGTCATTTAATTGGGCAATTGGGTTATGTCTTGGACATAGACAAATTCTTGGGCCTCGGGCCAAGAAGTTAAAACAATTGGGCCAATTATTTGAGTCTTTTCTTCAGAATTAATTTAAAATTTATTTTATAAAATTATAAAATCGATTTTTTAAATTAATAAGTTTCCAAAATTTTAAAATTAGAAAGTTTCTTAAAATAGAAGTTTCTAGATTTGCATGTTTTGGATTTTAGGAAATTTCTATAATTAAAAGTTTCTAATTTTAGAAAGTTTCCAAAATTAGTAGGTTTCCCAAAAAGGAAAGTTTCCAAAAATAGTAATCTTCTATTTTGGGATGAAATTTTAATAAACCTACAAACCTCAAATAATATCAAGCGTTGGATGTCTTTTCCAGTCTATGTCAGCTGTCGAAGCCCATTCAATTGTACTCATGGCCTTACAGTGTGAGGGTGTCTATTTTTGCGTGGGTAAGACGGTTTGTGATTCATAAATGTCATTGGAAGTCCCAGACGTTAGTGATTACATGACTGTATAGTCTGGTTTTCTTGACTGGGCCATCGGGAGTCCCGGGCCTTGAGACATCAGAGTGGATTGGGCCTCGGGCCCAGATTCACAACCAAGAGTTATATCACGGATATAATTAGCCGACATAGGGCTTACCGATATAAGCTAAGGTTGGGTGATGGCCAGTGGCCCACTTTGATCTTAGTTATATGTGGATCTTGGAATCATTATGTTCTTTTGAGGATAACTAATGTTATTGAATATAATGCAAGATTAATCATATTGAACATATTAACTAATAACCTTTTTATCTTATATTTCAGCTATGACTACTACAAGCACTCAAAACACATTCTCAATCCGGTCTGTTCTCGAGAAGGAGAAGCTGACTGGAACGAACTTCCTGACGTGGTCAAGGAACTTGAGGCTAGTCCTCAAGCAGGAGAAGAAGGATTATGTCCTTCGTGATCCCCTCCCCGAGAGGCCTCCTGCCAATGCCGCCAGGACTCTGCATAATGCTTGGGAAAAGCATTCGTCAGATGAAAATGATGTCTATTGCCTGATGTTGGCGACAATGACTGCTGAGCTGCAAATGCAGTTCGAGAGTGTGTTGTCACCCATCGAGATAATGGCAAGCCTGAAATCGCTTTTTCAGGAGCAGGCAAGGACTGAGAGGTTCCAGACAGTTAAGAACCTCTTAGACTGTAAGTTGGCTGCAAATGCGGCAGTGAGTCCTCATGTCTTGAAGATGATGGGTTATCTCGATCATCTTCAGAAACTCGACTGCCCTATCAGCCAGGAACTTGCCTGCGACATCGTTCTGCAGTCTTTACCTGCAAGCTATGATCAGTTCATCCTGAACTTCAATATGCATGGCTTGAGTAAGACATTGCCTGAGCTTCACGGAATGCTCAAGACTGCAGAGCCCAACTTGAGGAAAACAGCCAAGGACCCCAATGTGCTAATGGTGCAAAAGGGCAAGGGCTTTAAGAAATCCTCTGCCAAGGACAAAGGAAAGGCTAAGGCTGTCCAAGTCTCGGACAAGGACACGCCAAAGCCCAAGCCCAAATCCAAGGCTGGGCCTACTGACATCTGCAGGTTCTGTAAAGAACCAGGGCATTAGAGGAGAGAATGTAAGAAATTCCAAGAAGGTCTAAAGGAATTGAAGAAGAAGACTCTCGAGACTTCTTCATCAGGTATTTTTGTTATAGAAGTTAATACAACTACTTCTGATAATACCTCATGGGTTATGGATACTGGTTGTGGGGCTCATATTTGTACTAATATGCAGGCACTCAGCAACAGTAGGAGGCTGAAGCAAGGGCAAGTGGAGCTACGAGTTGGGAATGGAGCGAAAGTTCCTGCACTAGCTGTAGGCACATACTTGTTGTCTTTACCTTCGGGATTGGTTTTAGAACTCAATAATTGTTATTTTGTACCTGCGATAAGCAGAAATATTATTTCAATTTCTTTGTTGGATTTGGAAGGTTATGATTTTTCAGTTAAGAATAAATTATGTTCCTTCAATCGCAACAATTTGTTCTATGGTTGTGCCCCTCTTACGAATGGGCTTTACATACTTGATCAATCCGCGCCAATTTATAACATTGATACCAAACGGTTCAAACCTAATGAGGAGAACCGAACGTTTCTATGGCATTATCGTTTAGGGCACATCAGCGAGAAACGCATCAAGAGGCTCCATTCGAATGGACTTCTTGGCTCATTTGACTTTGAGTCATGTGAGAAATGCGAATCCTGCATGATGGGCAAAATGACACGGGCCCCCTTTAATAAACCTAACGAGAGGGCCAGTGACTTATTGGGCCTGATACACACTGATGTGTGTGGCCCAATGTCCACAAATGCAAGAGGAAACTATCAGTACTTCATTACCTTCACTGATGATTTCAGTAGGTATGGATATGTTTATTTAATGAAACATAAGTCTGAATCTTTTGAGAAGTTCAGAGAATTCCAAAATGAAGTACAGAACCAACTTGGCAAAAGCATTAAGGCTCTTCGGTCCGACCGAGGAGGAGAATACTTAAGCCAAGAATTCAGTGATCATCTGAGAGAGTGTGGGATCGTATCCCAACTCACTCCTCCTGGAACACCACAATGGAATGGTGTGTCTGAGAGGAGAAATCGGACCTTATTGGATATGGTTCGATCCATGATGAGTCACACAGACCTTCCAATATCCCTTTGGGGATATGCTCTGCTAACAGCAGTGTTCACTCTAAATAGAGCGCCATCAAAAGCAGTAGCAAAGACACCATATGAATTATGGACTGGAGTAGCTCCAGTGCTGTCTTATATAAGAATTTGGGGTTGTGAAGCCTATGTCAAGAGATTGATCTCTGACAAGCTTACACCAAAGTCTGATAAATGCTACTTCATTGGTTATCCGAAGGAAACCAAGGCTTATTACTTCTACCTGCGTTCCGAGAACAAGATTTTTGTTGCCCGGGATTGTAGCTTTCTTGAGAGGGAGTTTCTCTCTAAGAAAGACAGTGGGAGTAAGGTACTGCTTGAAGAAATTCAAGATGAACAGGATACTGCTCAACCTAATGAGGAAGAGCAGCAGGAGGACCTACAAGAAATTGTAGAGCCTGAACCTGTAGTACGTGAAGTTCGAAGATCCGGGAGGATCCGTCACGAACCCGAGAGATATCAAGGATTCCTCGTGACTAACTGTCATGATCTTCTGATCATTGATGGTGATGAACCATCGAACTTCAATCAAGCCATGATGGGCCCAGATTCCTCTAAGTGGCGTAAGGCCACTGATTCCGAAATGGACTCCATGTCAGTCAACCAAGTGTTTTCGTTGGTTGACTTACCCGCTGGTGTAAAAGCCATCGAGTGCAAATGGATCTTCAAGAAGAAGATTGACGTGGATGGAAATGTCCAGATTTATAAAGCCAGGTTGGTGGCAAAAGGTTTCAGACAAGTTCACGGTGTGGATTATGATGAAACCTATTCACCAGTGGCTATGATGAAATCTATTCGGATTCTACTAGCAACTGCAGCTTTTCATGATTATGAAATTTGGCAGATGGACGTGAAAACCGCCTTCCTGAATGGAATTCTGGAAGAGGATGTGTATATGACGCAACCTGACGGTTACATAGATCCAAAGAATGCTGGGAAAGTATGCAAGCTTCATAAATCCATTTATGGATTGAAGCAAGCATCGAGGAGCTGGAATCTTCGTTTTGATGAAGCGATCAAGCAATTTGATTTCATCAGAAACGAAGAAGAACAATGCGTGTATAAGAAAACTAGTGGGAGCAAGATAGTATTTCTTATTCTGTATGTCGATGACATACTGCTTCTCGGAAACGACGTTCCAATGCTGAAGTCGGTAAAGGACTGGCTTGGAAGTTGTTTTTCCATGAAAGACATGGGTGAAGCCGCATACGTTCTTGGAATCAGGATCTACCGGGATAGATCTAAAAGGCTGATAGGCTTGTGTCAAGATTCATACATTGACAAAGTCCTACAAAGATTCAGCATGAAAGATTCCAAGAAGGGCTTCACGCCAATGGTACATGGCACAACGCTAAGCAAGAAGCAGAGCCCCACGACGGCTGCTGAGCTTGAGCGCATGAAGAATATTCCTTATGCATCTGCAATAGGATCTGTCATGTATGCCATGATCTGTACTCGTCCTGATGTTGCTTATGCATTGAGCATGACGAGTAGATACCAGTCAAATCCAGGTGAAAACCATTGGATTGCCGTCAAGAATATCCTGAAGTATCTAAGACATACTAAGGATAAGTTCTTGGTATACGGTGGAAGTGATGTGCTTGAAGTCAGTGGATTCACGGACGCAAGTTTCCAGACAGACCAAGATGATTTCCGGTCACAGTCCGGTTATATCTTTTGTCTGAATGGCGGTGCAATCAGTTGGAGAAGCTCCAAGCAAGACACCGTTGCTGATTCCACTACAGAAGCTGAATATATCGCCGCTTCGGAAGCAGCGAAGGAAGCTGTTTGGATACGAAAGTTCATTATTGAACTAGGTGTGATACCAAATGCGGCTGAGCCTCTGGCACTGTTTTGTGATAACAATGGTGCTATTGCTCAGGCAAAGGAACCAAGATCACACCAGAAATCCAAGCATGTCCTAAGAAGATTTCACTTGATACGTGACATCATTAATAGAAAGGAAGTCAAGATCAGCCGAGTTCAGACAGATGATAACGTCGCTGATCCATTGACAAAGCCACTCCCAAGACCTAAGCTCGAGTTCCTAACTGAAGCTGTAGGTATTAGAGACATTGAAATGTAATCTAAATTTGAGTGGGAGTTTGAGGGCTTTATTTAGTTATTTGATATGTTCTTGTAAAACATTTTTCTTATGTTTAATGAAATTATTATTTCAAGATTATTTTAACTGTGATGAAATAGTCGTTCCAAAATGATATGAACCATTTTATAGGTCATCGAAGTAAATGACTTGATCTTAAGTAATCAAAGTCATTTAGCTTGATCATGAGACCCTATATTTGATAGATGGCTTATATCATCCTGTCCCTAGTCGAAGGTTGTTGAAATTGGAACACCAACAACCGTGTGAGACTAGATTGGTACGTGACTTATGACAAAGTCTCAGGATGTCATAGATGCACGGCATCAAAGTCAGTACATAGGTGTATGTTGGGGTACATACAACCGGACAAGACCCGCTTATAAGAAATCTTCAGGATATTTATATCTGTGTCATAAGAGATTCTTACTACGACTATAGAGTATAATCCTTAGACCTGAGTTCGCATGCATGTGACTGCACATGAACTAATGCACTTTGATCATTGTCTAATGCTGTCGTTAAGCGATAGTTATAAGGACCTTGTTTGGGTGTATTATGAAATGAGTAGTTTACAGTGATGGAACAAGACGGGATTTGTCCCTCCAATATAAATGGAGTGAATATCTCTAGGCCAATCGGAGATTTAATACTGGAAAATGCATGGCCATGCTCAAACGGACTTTCCCGAGTCGTTTGGATTGTCAGTATCAAATCAGAGTCCGATGAACAAGATTAGGCTTTATAAGGATGACACTAATCTTGCCTTATGACTAATCGAGATATTGTGGCAAAAGGATTATGAATACAGAGATTCCAGTTCAAGTGGGAGATTGTTGGAATTATGTCCAGTAATCTCTGTACTGTCTCTAGAACGTAAGAGTATGTCAATGATCAGACATAAGTCATATAATACTGGGGGTCATGATGGCTTGCTAGAGTCCGCTCATGATCTATAAGTCTTGGACTTATTGCCTTTATTATATGATCCCATATGGGTCACACGCCTAAGCTAACGGGAAAATACGAAGGAACGGTTTAGCAGAAGTACGGTAAAAGTGCTAGGCATTTACTGTACTTAGAGAGACAAAAGGGCCTGATTAAATCCAAGGGATTTAATCAGAACTGAGAATTGGGCCCAAAAGCCCATAGGAACTGGACAAGGGTTTTAATTAATAAAACTTGCCCTAGCTCCTTTTTCCTCAGCCATTTTTCCTGCGCCTCCCACTCTCACTTCTGCGCCACCCTCCTCTCTCTCTGCGCCTCCTCTCTTTTGGTCTAGCAGCCTCTATTCCCGAAGTGTGCGTGTGTGAGCCTTTGGAGGAACAACCTCTTGGTGGTTCTGCTGATCTCTGACCCGTGCCTCTTAATTCCGCTGCATAACAAGGTAACAGGTGAGATCTATTATGTTTCTAATCAAGAGAACCTAGATCTGCATGTTTAGTAGGATGAATCAATCTGAGAATTGAATCAGGAGACACTAAACGATCCAACACTTACAACATATGGCAGCGGGTCTCGGGCGGTCAGTGGCCGCTCCACCAGATGCTGGTGGTCGGTGGCTCAGATCTCAGGCAGAGCTTCACTTCCAAAATCATTTTGTAGGTTTTCCCTTGGTTTCCACTCATTTAAATAAGAAAAAGGGATGGAATACCTAGGGTTTATGGAATGGGTTTTGGACCCTTGGCCCATTTCACCTTTTTTTGTTAGGCCCGAGTTAAGACCATGCCAATTCTCCCCCACCAATTGGAAATTCGTCTCCCAAATTTTGGTTGTCAGTGCTCAAACCACAAGCGTTTACAAACGACTCTGGATGACTCAAATTTAGCTGCAGTTCTGGTTCCTATACCTCTTATCGAATTCTATCTCTCTCTCATTAAACCAATACCATTTTGGTTCGCTTTCCCTGAATCTTTGACTCTCAGAGATCGACAATTCCAACAAGCTTACTGTTCACTAAAAATTTACAGCTCACATTTATCGTTGGCTCATGCAATATCATTTCCGGTTCACGAATGACTTTCCACAAGGCAGACACCTGAAACATGAAACACCCCGACCCAACCTTCATAGACCGCGGTCGACACGTTCCTGGCTAAGGCTACTCTCCGCCCTGAACCTCCCTTAAATCCATTTAAATTAAAATTTGCCATTTATAGCAAGCACTTTCTCGGATCATTCTAATGACCTTCTATAGTCTTTTCCTAGCTTAGATCCATTATCCTTAACATTATGCAGCGGAAATATCTCTACCTTTGATTCCCTGAACCCCTTGAGTTCGCAAATTGTTTCTTTAAAATTTCTTCTAAGGTTTGAATCTTATATATCAAGTCTAACCACCTAAGTCCTAATATAGATGGTTCCATTCACCTATTCCGTTCTAAAAATCATTCCTTAGAATAATATTCTGCTACTTAAAAAAGTACCTTAGCCTTTTAAGGGAAGTCGGTAAGAAGTCATTCCCACGTCCTGCTTCACAAGTCTTTGCATTTACTGCCACCAACTTAGTCGATTCATTTATTGTGTATAAACTTGCTCATGGTTCAATTGAATCCCATCACACTCTTCACGATCCACCTCCCTTATCTCAACTATCCGATCTCATATACTTAGGATCAATCATCAAGCCCCAAAGAACTTCCTCAGTACTTTGTCACTCAACCAACCATCCCCACATGAATAAGTAAAGAGAAGAGACGTAAAATAGTCTTGAACCATAGCTCCAGAATTACCAGCCATTTTATCCATGTTCAGTTCAGTCTTCACCATGTTGCCGCACACGATCCGTTGTCCCTAGAGAATCCATTGATTCCTACCGCTAGTCAGTCTGTACGGTTCCTTGACACCCTTACAGCCGAACGTTGATCGATTCAGTCTGTTTTGCCATCTACATATTGCATCACTTATCAAGAAACCAGACATGTCCTTGACAATTTGATTGGTACATTCACGATAACTTTCTTCTCAGTCATCCCATACAGCCAACCCGATTCCGCTCATGATTCCCCCAATATGTTCCCATCGGCTTGCCTGCCTTTCAAGCCTCGATCCCAAAAATCAGTGATCGCATCACTCCGGCTGATCACGTAGGATAACCGCCACTGAACAGATCAGTTCATTCGAGAATGCCGAACAAACTGGTCAAGTTAACTGTTCAGCCATCGTTCGCTAACCCAAACCTAGCACAGACAACCAAGAACCCAATCCGGTCATAATTACAATCCGTACGATGACCCGCGGTCGGATTCAATTACCAATAATCCCAACGATCGTAACCCAACCATGCAAATACCAGCCCGCGGTTGGCGACTGTCATAACCGCCAATACGACCCCTCTGGCCTATTGGTCGGTTTCCATATGCGGCCCAACCCCATTGCTCAATCCAGACATGTTTGTGCCCCACACATAAACGTCGTCCCTTCTGTCCGTGCAATTAAGGTAATTTACAAACACACAGTAGGTACAATGACAAAGGAAGTTTTTAGGATCAAAGGTGTTTTATTGATAATGTTTAAAGGGAAGGTTTAAGATATATAACAAAATTAGGAAGCTTTATTTATTTGGAATACTCAAAGTTTCTTACAAATGACATTTAAGAACTCTCAAACTCAACTCACTTGGCATGGTATATTCCTTAGATTTTTACATCTTTTTCAACTCACTCATAAATACTGTATTTGACAATATCTTACACCACACATATTTCAACACATATAATTTTGTTTGCCAAATTTGCCAAACTTATTTCATATATATTTTATAATTATATAATATTTATTCCCCCTGTCTCCTAAAAGAGGAGTAGATTCTGCCATATCCGTTCTTAAAGTCCATGTCGTCTTATTCACTGTCAGAATATGCTTCAACGACATAAACTTTGTGACCATGGATGTACCTTTTGACTTTGTACCTTTTCCTCTCCACTATATATATTGGATGGTCGGATTTAGAATCTGGCCACGCGTACTGCTCATGGAAACTTGTTAGAATTTGTCTTATTTCCTCGACAAAATCTGATGGGTAGATGTCCCTGTTGTGCCAGTGTGACGTGTGTGGCCAGAAAAGCCTTTGGTCGACTTCGAATTCTTCCAAGTAATTAAGTGTCACTACTGCACTTGTCCTTTGGTGGAAGTGATTCCATCAAAAGCGCTATTATTGTAGCTTGTCTGGACACATGCTACATATCTTCTATGGATCCCGACTCCTTCTTCTTGTTGGTTTTGGATTTTGGTCATCTTGAATGTGACAAGAAATTTTAATCCTCCTTGTGCACGAATATTATCTTGCCACCATGTTACGTCATGGAACAATGTCAGCAATTTATACAGTAATTTGTAATGTGACTTTCTCCTTGTCATAATGCACTTTTCCAAATATTGTAGTAACTGACACTTGTTGAAGAGTACTCCAGTAGTGTACAAGTCTGCCAAGTACCACAATAGAAGATATGTTTCTCTTGGAAATTTACCATAGTGAGCTGGGTTGGCATCTATGGTAGTGAGAAAAGAAAATACCGGATGATAAGGTAATCCAAGAAGTGGACCTTGGTCCAGACCATACCTATGGATGTAGAGCCTTAGAAATCCATGGAGTGTTTCAGTACCCTTGTAGACCTAAATAGTTTCTAGCATCTTCGCCTATAATCCTTGTGGCATCATCACAATTAAGCTTCTTAGAGTTTCTTCTGCCAAATTTTCTGGACTAAGAGTGGATATCACCGGGACTATCGTCAAGATTTTCCTCTGGTTTCTAGATAGGAAATCAGGGAGAAAGGTTACTTTTCCTTTGATGTGCTTGACATCAACTTTCCATTGTGAGAACCGGCTTGCCCATCTGAGTAATTGTGCTTGTGGCATGACCTTCTGCTTGGACTGTATCATCTTTGGAAACGAGGACATGTCCATTTCTATGAGAAAATGTTGACCAACCAGATGAAACTCGAATTTTGTAATTCCTTGCTTGAATGCAAGGATTTCCTTGTAGGTGGAGTGGTAGTGCTTCTCGATGTATTTGAAAACACCACTTTTGTAGCCACATATATGTCGTTTTCCTTTTTCATCTTCTTCTAACAGAACAACACCTTAGCAATCACCCACATCTGTTTGGAGGATCTTTTTTCTATTGGACAGAATCTTTAGAGATGGGAGTGTCTTCGTGATATGCTTGAGTTTTTTTACAGCTTCTGTGCATTGTTGGTTCCATGGAGGAGCATCTTTCTTGAGCTTGGCAGAGAGAACTAACATGGGTTTCACTAAGTCATGTATGAAGTCAGCAGTATAGTTAACAATTCCAAAGAATTGTTGAACTTGCTTGAAAGAGAGCTTTTCATATGGAAATTCATTGAGTTGGGAGGCAAGGTGAGGTTGAAGATGATATTCGCCTTTTGAGATGTGCATGACAAGGAAATCAATCTCCATTTCTCCAATAACCATCTTCTTTTTAGAGAGCATAATACCATATTATTGTACAATTCTATGAAATTTCTTCAATAGTTTTGTGTGAGAGTCGATGTCTGGATAGAACAGTAGAATGTCATCGATGTCACCAATGCGTTGGACAGGATTGGCTCAAAGATCTTGATCATAGCCTTCTGAAATAATGAGGGAGTGATCTTTAATCCGAATGGCATGAATTTCCAATGATAACGACGGTCCGGTATGCAAAAGCCTGTTTTTGTCCTGTCTTCGGGTTTGGCTCCTAGTTGCCAGAAACCCGCTTTCAGATCAAATTTAGATAATACTTGTGCCTGGGGAAGTCTTTGGAATAAAACTTCTCGCTTTGCGTCAACAAGAAAGTGATTGAGTGACTGGTATTTGATGACCATTCTTAATTTCCCACGAACTTGTTCTGCTCTTTTGTTGACATAGAAATCTTCACACGCCCATGGGTAAGTAGTCTTCTCAATAAGATCTTCTTTTTGGAGTTGATCAACGTCTTCAAGCGCAAGATTGTAATATATGGATCCATCCCCGGGTGGCTTGCTTTAGTTGGGTTGACATCTTCATACTTCTTGAAGGGTAAAGATATGAAGAATTCCATGTTTTTCATAAGGATGAGGAAAATTTTGTGAGGAACTCTGAGTAAAAAGTGGCACAAGGGGTTTTGGCAATTTCTTCTCTGATGGGTTAAGGATCTCCATAAAATAAAGATTGGAAATTGTTGTCCAAGTTAAAAGGTGGTTCTTGTGTTTAAGGCATTTTGGATGCCATTGTAATACCCTGTATAAAGAATTGGTCAACGAACAGTCAAGAAGTCAACGAGGGGCATTTCTGTAATTTCTAAGAGTTAAGGGGCATTTTGGTAATTTTACCAAAATGTGAGCCGGAAGCTAAAGACTGGCCAAATGTTATTCTTTTTAAATAAAGAAAACATTTAGATGACCAAGAATGGTAGAAACGGACCGTAGATGAGTTTTTCGGATTATCGGGAAGGAAACCGATAAAACCGAAGAAACTTGTAAAATCTATAACCGGAGCTACGAGTGCCCGTTTGAGGTGATTCAAATTTCTAAAATCATAAAAGAGCATATGGAATCTTAAAATGAGGTTTTGTGGATTGATAGAAGCAGCTAAAGAGTTTTTAAAATATTAAACGTAAAATTACAAGGTTCGGGCAAGCGAGAGGACCCTCTAAAGTCCACTAAAAATTATGAAATTTTGATCACAGCTCCATTAGAAGATTTAGAAGCCATGGTTAAAATGATTCAGCAAGATTCGATGCCTAGATCAAGTTATAAAGTTTAGATCATTAATGGGTAATTAACGACTAAAAATCCAAAATAAAACCAAGGGAGATTGGATCAGGCTGATTGGGGCTGATAAATAAAGTTATTTTGAACCTAATTCAAGCCCATTAGGAGGCTTGGGCCACGAAATTTTACTAGAGAGAAGAAGAGGCCTTGTGAGGTTTTGGTTCAATGAATCTACAAGAAGTCATTGGCCCAAACCCAAGGGGCTTTACATGGGCTCTACATATGTGAAATGGATGCCAAAATAAGGTGTTTCTGTCCTTTCATGGAGTGAGTGTCGTGGCTGTTGGAAAAAGGAGAAGAAGACATTTGTCAAGACATGTGTCACCTTGAGATCCAATGCCAACTATTATATAAAGAGGCCCTTGCTCTCTCATTTCTTCACACCAACAAACACAAAGAAAAAGAGAAGAGAAAGAGAGAAGGAGAGGAAGAGAAGAAGCGTGGAGGAGAAGAAGAAGGAGGAGGAGGAGAAGAAGCCGGAGGAGGAGGAGAAGAAGAAGAAGAAGCCGGAGGAGGAGAAGAAGGAGAAGAAGCCAGAGGAGGAGAAGAAGGAGAAGAAGCCAGAAGCCGGAGGAGAAGAAGAAGAAGACCGGAGGGAAAGACCGAAGGAAGAAGAAGAAGAGAGAGGAGAGGAAAAGCATGAAGAGAGAGAGAGATGGAGGAGAAGATGGAGTGTGAGACAAGAAGAAGAGGGAGATGGAAGATAACCGGAAGAGAAAGAGAGAGAGAACCGGAGGAGAGAGAAGATGGTCCGGAGGCTCGATCAGAATCACTAAGGTCAACGGTACGGTCAAGTGCGGGTTAAGGTCGGGTCAAAGCAAGTCGACGATTCGGGGAAGGTTCGGGATATCGTCGGGTTTGTGCCGGGTCTCGTTGTTCCGCTAGTCCGTCAATACATCCGTCCGTCGTCATAAAAACATTGTGAGTCGGCTAAATTATGTGTTGCATTTAGTTAGAATCATATAGATCCAGAATTAATAAACAATAGTTTAGGTTGCATACCCGATTGATTGAATTGGTTATAACGGCTAGGCTGATTAATAACTCGGTGAACTAATTAAATGGCTTAGGTTAAGGGGATGCATGCTAGTTATCTTATATCCGTAATCGTTGATAGTTCGTTGATTGCTTGATTGGGTGTTGCATTAATTGATTGATAGTTCGTTGATTTCTTGATTGAGTGATGCATACATATAGAACGGCATGTTAGGACGTATATGCATATATAAGTATTTAAGAACGTATCTAAAGGAATCTATATACGGGAAATTATGAGTTGAATAAAATACGGTTAAAAGACATAACACACTTAGAATATAATAACGGGATGGGTTAATTAGTCGTGTTAATGGTAATGAATGGAAGTTAATGAATAATGAGATGTCGGGGAGTTAGTAATCTTACTAACTCTAAACCAACGGATCGAGGACGTATTAAAAGATACTTAGGAAGTGATAAGTAAAAGACGTGGTGTGATTGATGGACCGTCTACGGGATTAGTAATCCACTAATCCTAAGGTAGCGGATTAAATGAGTAAAGGTTAAGGATTGAATGAGTGAAGGTTAAGAAAAGGTTAAAAGACTAATAAGCCTAATTAAATGTTTGTGTGGTGTTGTGATTGTGTGGTTGTGTATCTACTTCGGTGTTGGGCCGAGTAGACTGTTGATTGTGTGATTGTGTATCTACTTCGGTGTTGGGCCGAGTAGACTGTTGATTGTTTGTGTGATTGTGTATCTACTTCGGTGTTGGGCCGAGTAGACTGATTACTTGATTGTTTATCTACTTCGGTGTTGGGCCGAGTAGACTGTACTAGTAGATACTTACTCTGGTGCGTGACCGAGTAAGTTTGGGTGATATGGAGGTTGGTGATAGGACTTGCGGGATGGATTGGGGATTAAGATAGTGTTTCTATTTGACCTTGTCGGTCTTGCGTGATAGAGTCTCAGTGAGTCTGCTTGTTTACATTGCTTTTAGTAGGACTCTGTAGGGTGCGTTAGATCCCGCAAGTCTAGAGATGGCGTTCCGGTACTTCCTGCCCAATTGGATCCTCGGGAGTTGAGAACCTGGTCAGTTCATGTACCTTTGGTAGTGGTTCTAGCAGGTGTTAACCTATGGAGTGACGTTCGTAGGTGTGTGGTCCGGAGAATACAGGGTCGCGTCCTAGGGCCGGACTACATGGAAGCTTTGGTTACCCAGGGGTAACCCGAGTCACCGCGTATCGATGGATAGAGAATGGTTTCCTAGTCATAGGACTTCGTGTTTTTGTCTAGGAGTAGTGGGAGGTTTTAGTTACCATGGGGTAGCTAAGTGTTCCCGTGGAAGTTACCGATTTCGCGTTTGGGGCCCATGGTGTGGAGATTGCGTTAGAGATGCGATAGATAGATCGAGTTTAATCGAGAGCATGTGCCGCAGTGTTCTCGATTCCCTTGGTTACTTTTGTGTTGTTGTGTTGTTATTCGAATGCTTGTGTGTTCTGGAGCTCGTCACGTCTAGGTAACACGTGACCAGCTATTTGTACTTGAATGTTTTTTTGGGTTTGGGCGAGATTATTAGATTGTTAGTAGCCTTTAGTTGGGAGCCGTCTCACTGGGTAATCTTAGATTGCTCATAGACTTTTTGTGTTTTTCAGGTTTTGCATAGCTCGTCGGACGCATAGGACACTCGGAGTAGGTTCGGGTTGAGACTTTGTATCGGTTTGTTTACACAATTTGACTTTACTTTCGGTTTCAGATTTTGTTGGGACGTCCCGCTAAACATTGTGTATTAGACCGTATATTGTTATGAATAAAATGTTATAATTTTCAAAATTAATAAAAACGGAATAATTCCCTGATATACAGTTTAGTCCGAACCGAACACAACTCGTGGAAGCGATACGGGTTGAAAAGCCTCGTATCGTGGAAACGAGGTAAACGAAGTCAAAGATGGTTTGGTTCGAGCCTTTGTTTCAAACCGGACTGTCTCTGGCTTTCGTATTGTGACA
Source organism: Orychophragmus violaceus (assembly GCA_030180135.1). Lineage (NCBI taxonomy): Eukaryota > Viridiplantae > Streptophyta > Magnoliopsida > Brassicales > Brassicaceae > Orychophragmus > Orychophragmus violaceus. The sequence goes on along the minus strand of CM058233.1, from coordinate 26,821,231 downwards.
AACTCTTCTTGTATGACTGCTCGGGTTCGATCGGTCATGTTCTTGTTTGATTGTTGACCGGTCAGCTCGTCGGTCAGCGGAAAACGGGAAGGGGCGTTACAAAAGGTGGTATCAGAGCATGGTTCGTCATGGGTTCGAAAATTCCGGTTTTTCTAAGTTTTCAATGTTTTATCGAGTCAAAATGTGTCGCCAATGCAACCATTAGGAATCCGAGTCCCGTCCGTCAACCCGGGGAATGGGTATTTTATTAGGATTGTGCTAATCATTTTTCTTTTGGTACAGTCACAACAACAGAGTTGTCCTGGAAAGAGCGGTGTGTGTGTCTGGTTTGCGACGACTGATGAGCGACACATCATGGAGAACCGTGAGTCCGTTGGGTCTACTCCAGCTGGTCCAGGTCCATACTTCCAACTTGCGAAGTGTTCCCGTGTCTCACAGCCTATTCTGGAGCATGTGATTACCAGTGCCGAGCGAGTTTCCGCTCCATTCCTTTTGCGGCCATCTTATGATACATCAACGTTCGGAGTACCACCGTCAGCAGCACCTGCACCGCCGATATTCATTCATGATGACATGATGGTCCAGTATATCCCCGGAATATGCGATCTACCACCACTTGATATTCCATTAATCCGACACGCATCTCTGCATCGGATCCTTCGTGCCTCGCTTGCGGCGCTACGGGTTTCTGTTTTATTGGTGCCAGTTATTTACTCCGGAGTATCAGTCGTCGTCACCACCAACATAACTCCTGCCTTGTTTCCTTTGAGGCCTAGAAGTACGTTGCGTTCCTTTTCCATCATGATCGAGAACGCGTCGCTCCGCCACCACCGCCACACTCATTCCATCCTCCTGGCGCACCTGCCGGTGAGGATCCACATGAGTTGTACCGCTCATGTTATATATTTAGGAAAAATATTAGGCCCAGGTAAGTAAGGGCTCTAACTCATTGGTTGATGTGTATCGGCTTGCGTTCGTCTCTGACGATTCGGTTGTGTGTAGTGGTGTTTCTTTTGGGGACGGATTGGTAACCGCGAGTATGTAATTTCCGACGGACCTATGCATTTAAAACTCTATGTGGTTAGTAGAAGTTTTATTTACATAGTGGATGTTGAGTATTTTGGTTGTCGTTTTGAGTAGCGGAGTGGTTATATTGCATATCATGATGATTGTGAATGCAATGTAGTTACGATGTGAAAACAAATGATGGTCCGAACAGACGGTTTCCATCAGAACCCAGAGAGACGACTGCAATCGCCGATTTTCTTGCTTGATTGATTGTGTGTTATTGATTGCCTATCTAGGATGTTAGAATGTTGAATTGCTTGATGCTTTGATTGCTCGCTAGGTTGTTAATTGTTGATTTTGTAGCATTGCATTTGATTGATCGTTAGGTTGCTAGAGCGTTTGAGGGAGCATCATTGCATTGCTCATGAATGATTTGATTTGGTATCACTGCATTTTGATTAATCACTAGGTTGCTAGCATTGCGTTTGTTTGATCGCTAAGGTGTTAGCCTGATTGATGCATTGCATTGTTCGCTAGATTGATAGATTTTAATTGCAGCATTCATTTGATGGATAGGATGGTAGCATGGCCTTCGCATGATCGTTAGGCTGTTAGAATTTCCGTATTGCATTGCGAATGAATGCTAGGTTGTAGGTGGTTAATTGAGATTGATGTTTTAATCATCTCGTTAAGTTGCTAGATTGTGGACCGGTTATGGATGGAATTGCTAGGTTGTTAGAAAGTGCATTTGAGAACTATCGCATTGTTGGTTTGTTAAGAGGACTTTTAAGGTTTGGTTAGCGAGTCGTATAGATGGATGGTTAGCGATAAGTGTTTCGGTAAGAAGTAAATCATTAGACTGGTGTAGTTAGAATGATAAGTTATCGGTTACTTGAGATTGAGCGGAATTATAAGATATTGATAATTAGCCACGTGTAACCGTTGGGTACGTGACTAAATACCACTATCTCTATAAGGAAGTGATATCGGGAAGTGAGTTGGAAAGGTCTAACCGTTCCAGTGTTGTTGAGATTGTTGATGTAGGACGTGATGGACGATTTGACGAGGACACGAGACCGAACCCGAACCCGAGAGACGAGATACCTGCAAGGAAGTTAGTGTGGATTCAGAAAAGAGTTTGGGTATTAGTGGCGGGAGAAATCAAGATGGATGAGTTTGATAAGTTAGCAAAGGGATTCAGAAGCATCAAAGTCAGTGGAGGAGTCCGTTCGGGAATATCGATGGGAAGAACAATTTTGGAGTCAGTGAAGCGTGGAGATCAGTGATCGAGGAAGTTCGAGGCGGATATGAGTATGGTGGAATAGATGGAAGGAAGCAAATCAATATGGGCATAATATCGGTCGGGAGCGGTAGTCATAGGGAACAAGTTAAGCAACAGAAATAGAGGACGAGTTATTATTGCATGATCGGGGAAGCCAAATCAAAGTGGGGAAGTCAGAATATCGGTTGAGGAGATCGTTAGATGGCGTAGATGGATTCAGGAGTCAGAGTAGAGCAGAAGTTCAATGAAGAAATCAGACGGGGAACCAGGAAGCGACCAGGAATTAAGTTTCAGCATGAGGAGTCCAAGCATCAGTATGTTGGGATCCTGTACAAGACCGTATTTTAAGAAGCCAATAAGCATTGGAAGAGCAAATTCACTTTGAGATCAGGATGTAAGCAGCGAAGCAGAGATGGATTGGAATCAAAAACCCAAGTGAAGCAGTTCAGTCAAGATCATTGGTATTGAGAATTAGGACTGGAGTATGTGAAGCAATCAGATGGAGAACCAAGAAGTGACCGTGAGTCAAGTGTCAGTATGGGAAGTTCAAGACGTCGGTATTTTGGGTTTTGTGCAAGACGGTGTTTCAGAAGTCAATAAGCATCGAGAGTATAGTCCAGTTGATTCAGCATTCGGGTGTTGGAGCGGTCATATCAGTTTAAGGAGTAGCAACTTACGGGGTTCAGTTCCGATTCAAAGTTTGTTAGTAACGGAGAATTCGGGGACCGAATTCCTGTAAGTGGGGAAGAATATAATACCCTGTATCAAGAATTGGTCAACGGGCAATCAAGAAGTCAACGAGGGGCATTTCTGTAATTTCAAAGAGTTAAGGGGCATTTTGGTAATTTTACCAAAATGTGAGCCGAAAGCTAAAGACGGGCCAAATGTTATTATTTTTAAATAAAGAAAACATTTAGAAGACCAAGAATGGTGGAAACGGACCGTAGATGAGTTTTTTCGGATTATCGGGAAGGAAACCGATAAAATCGTAGAAACTTGTAAAATCTATAACCGGAGCTACGAGTGTCCGTTTGAGGTGATTTATATTTCTAAATTCATAAAAGAGCATCTGGAATCTGAAAATGAGGCTTGGTGGATTGATAGAAGCAGCTAAAGAGTTTTTAAAATATTAAACGTAAAACCGGTTTTTCCGAGAAACCGATACAAGGTTCGGGGAAGAGAGAGGACCCTCTAAAGTCCACCAAAAATTATGAAATTTTTATCACAGCTCCATTAGAAGATTTAGAAGCCATGGTTAAAAGGATTCAGAAAGATTAGATGCCTAGATCATGTTATAAATTTTAGATCATTAATGGGTAATTAACGACTAAAAATCCAAAATAAAACCAAGGGAGTTTGGGATTGGATCAGGCTGATTGGGGCTGATAAATAAAGTTATTTTGAACCTAATTCAAGCCCATTAGGAGGCTTGGGCCACGAAATTCTACTAGAGAGAAGAAGACGCCTTGTGAGGTTTTGGTTCAATGAATCTACAAGAAGTCATTGGCCCAAACCCAAGGGGCTTTATATGGGCTCTACATATGTGAAATGGATGCTAAAATAAGGTGTTTCTGTCCTTCCATGGAGTGAGTGTCGTGGCTGTTGGAAGAAGGAGAAGAAGACATTTGTCAAGACATGTGTCACCTTGAGATCCATTGCCAACTATTATATAAAAAGGCCCTTTCTCTCTCATTTCTTCACACCAACAAACACAAAGAAAAAGAGAAGAGAAAGATAGAAGGAGAGGAAGAGAATAAGCGTGGAGGAGAAGAAAAAGAAGGAGGAGGAGAAGAAGCCAGAGGAGGAGGAGAAGAAGGAGAAGAACCCGGAGGAGGAGAAGAAGGAGAAGAAGCCAGAAGCCGGAGGAGAAGAAGAAGAAGACCGGAGGGAAAGACCGAAGGAAGAAGAAGAAGAGAGAGGAGAGGAAAATCATGAAGAGAGAGAGATGGAGGAGAAGATGGAGTGTGAGACAAGAAGAAGAGAGAGATGGAAGATAACCGGAAGAGAAAGAGAGAGAGAACCAGAGGAGAGAGAGAACTGGAGGAGAGAGAAGATGGTCCGGAGGCTCGATCAGAATCACTAAGGTCAACGGTACGGTCAAGTGCGGGTTAAGGTCGGGTCAAAGCAAGTCGATGATTCGGGGAAGATTCGGGATAGCGTCGGGTTCGTGCTGGGTCTCGTTGTTCCGCTAGTCCGTCAATCCATCTGTCTGTCGTCATAAAAAACTGTGAGCCGGCTAAATTGTGTGTTGCATTTAGTTAGAATCATATAGATCCGGAAATGATAAACACTAGTTTAGGTTGCATACCCGATTGATTGAATTTGTTATAACGGGTAGTCTGATTAATAACTCGGTGAACTAATTAAATGGGTTAGGTTAAGGGATGCATGCTAGTTATCTTATCTCCGTAATCGTTGATAGTTCGTTGATTGCTTGATTGGGTGTTGCATTAATTGATTGATAGTTCGTTGATTGCTTGATTGAGTGATGCATACATATAGAGCGGCATGCTAGGACGTATATGCATATATAAGTATTTTAAGAACATATCTAAAGGAATCTATATACGGAAAATTATGAGTTTAATAAAATACGGTTAAAAGACATAACACACTTAGAATATAATAACGGGATGGGTTAATTAGTCGTGTTAATGGTAATGAATGGAAGTTAATGAATAATGAGATGTCGGGGAGTTAGTCATCTTACTAACTCTAAACCGACGGATCGAGGACATATTAAAAGATACTTAGGAAGTGATAAGTAAAAGAACTGGTGTGATTGATGGGCCGTCTACGGGATTAGTAATCCACTAATCCCAAGGTAGCGGATTGAATGAGTAAAGGTTAAGGATTGAATGAGTGAAGGTTAAGAAAAGGTTAAAAGACTAATAAACCTAGGCTTCAAGTCTATTAGTGCTGGCAATTAAGGTATGGAATTTTCCAGATTACACTCGAACTAGTTCGACACAGAGAGAATAAACTATCTGTAAAACGGTCAAACATTGACCTATCAAGGATATGAACGTTATCCCATTGTACCCACTAGCCCTCAGATTCCACCAGCCACTCGAAGATTTCTATGTCACCCAAAATTTCTCCTACTATCCTTTGGCCCTATCGTTAGAAAGTGAAAGACTTAAAAATTTAAACAGCGTAAGAACATAAGTTTATACAGCGTAAGATCAAAACTTTTATATAGCGCATGGACTGTGATAGAGAGATAACTTGTTCATCCACAAAAAGTAGTTTGATGGTTTTGCCGGAAAGACCCGTTGATACATCCAACACCGAAGGACCTTGCATCTCAAACTCCATTTAGTCGTCGACTTGTTGATCTCCAAGAGGAATTGGTATTGTTTTTGTGTCATTGGTCCTTTTGCAATAATTTTCCGTTGAGAAAATAAATGTAAGGCGAAAGGAATTTGAGAGATGAAGTGAATTTGAGAGAGGCTATAATGGTTAGGGTATTGGCAGTTTATGGTAATTTAGACACCATAAATACATTGGGTTTGGTGGGCTTTAATTAGATATATCGGTACTTTAACTTTGGTTTCGATCAATGTAAATATCTTATCGATTCCCGGTGCACATAATGGTTTATTTGTATCACATAATGGTTTATATGTGTCACATAATGTCTAATCATGAAATAATGCATTACACATGGCATATTAAAGAACTACTGTTTGACACTTGCCCTCACACTTGTAACTATTGAATTAGGTGTCTAAAGATCTTTGGGTTCGTGTAGCTAGATGTGGAGTTCCTCTATCAATCATCCATTTGATATTTTATTTATGTTTTAGTAGCATATTGTATGATTCACATTTGCAACTAATGGTAAGTTACAAATTGTGAAAAAATTACAGCGTACTAATTATCAAAATTTGTATATTTGAACCATAATATTTTAATGTTTGGTGTTGTATTAATGTATAGTATTCTATTGTGACTACTGTTACGCCAAAATTGCATTGCCAATGACATAATGACTATGTTAGCAAAATTTGACATAAAGTAGTCTAATAATTACGACTACTTAACATATAGGGTCTACATTCCGCTTCCGGCACACACGGAACTGACATTAGTGGATAGGTGATTATCTAGGGAACTGCGCGCCAAATACACGATGATCTAGGTTATTAAAGTTAAGCAGATTTTTTGTTTTATTATTTTATTAATTATTCTTGTGCGGGAAAGTGAATAGTCGTGTCTATATGTACGGTTATAATGTAAAAGAAACTCAGTCAATCAAATTATGGATTAATAATCACCCATTCTTAAGATCTTGAAACCACCGATTCAAAACCAGTAAAAGTCAACCTCTTTATTAATCCACACTACAACAACATGCTTATGGCTTATGCGTACTGGCCATGGCGTCGATACGATCAACCTTACTACGAAACCTGCTCAGTGACAAGAAAACGTAGAGAAATCATCCCATTCGACCTTCTAGTGTTGCCTGATGATGTGATAACGAAGATTCTCGCTCGTGTTTGCGAACGGGACATGCAAGATCTCTGCCATTCGAAGAAAGCTTGCAAAGCCTTGAAGTAGAAGACGGAAACACATGAGTTCTTCAACTCGGTTATTATAACAAAGATAGCATACCATGCTTGGGCTCCGGGATTTGATTGGATAAATTCAATGAAGGCTGCTACGACGCAGGAAACACATCAGCTGTCCTTCTCAAAGGAATCTCAGACTTCTTCTTCGATAACAAGAGAGATGAAGGTCTCACACGCATACATACGGCTGCAAAAGATGGATTCATATTAAGCAAGTATGTGTATGGATGCATATGGAAAGTCTTCGGGGAAGACAGAGATGATGAATTCTTCGGTAGATATGAATTTACTCGCGAAGACGCAGCGCAACTGTGATTAAAACTACCTCGTCTGGATCATAGTTCATGGGGATGTTCGCTTCCTGATTGGTTCAAAGAAAAACGTGACGAAAACAATACTGATCGTGTGCGATACTGCCGATGTTCTATCTTCGACCCTTGGCACTCTGGGTGGCCAATGTTTAAGGACTATTGCGATCAAAGTTTCTGGATTATGCAGACCGCTTTCTTCTGCAGGCTGATAGATAACAATTTCTCATGATTTCCCTGTAATCGATGATGTCGTATTTATGTATGTTTTGCCTTTTCACATTAGATGTTTACCCATACCAATATCTAGTATTTTGTGTCTACAACAACTTCTACAGATTTCTAGTATTCTGTGTGATGGTTCAGCGTTATTGCATCCCAAAGAAATCACTTGAGACAGTGAATTACACAAATAAACTAAACACTTTAATAATAACAAGATCAACGAGAACTTGGTTATAAATTATACCCTAAACTCTAATTGCTAGACCCCATATATATACCCTAAACTCTAAACCCAAACGTTAAACCCTAAACCCTATATATACCCTAAACTCCAAACACAGACATTAAACCATAAACCCTAAATACTAAACCCCAAACCATAAACCCAAATTTCAAGTTCAGATATAATGACATTTGATTATAAGTATTTCTGGGTTAGGGTTGGTAAGATTGGAGGCTATTCAACGGGTTTCTAAGTTACGGTTTGATGCGTATGAAGTTGAAGAATTTCGTGACTTAGTGCAGAGGTATTTGTAAAACAACTACTAATTTTATTAAATGGATGTTTTTCCAGTAATCTTATGTTTTGATCGTTGGTATGATTTTTTCCTACAAGTACCCTAAGCCTCCTCTATGTTAAGAAGATCTATTTTTTCTTTTTCATTTTCTTTCACTACATTAGGAACTTTGTTTATGTTTTTGTGAACAAATTGTTTGTCATGATTTGAACATGTTTCTATGATTTATTTAGTAGTTTTTTTTTAGATTCTCAATTGCATAGGTGATCATGACCTGCAATAATAGCCGCAACTTCCAATGAAGTGAATCGACGTTATTGCAGCTTACCTAAAAAATAAATTATGATTTTGTAAATTAAGTTAACTCATTTACGATGTCTAAAAACAAAACAAATTGAACTCATGTAGTACATAGTATAGTAATGTGCGGGCATTAATATATATAGATGAATTTGTACATATATAAATGGTGTATTTAAATTGAATAACTAAATATTCTCCAACTAATTAAAATGTGAGATGCCAATTTGTTTCGTTTCACGAACAAACGTTTGTAAAATCGATACAAACATACAACAATTACTAATGTGTTCAATTTATATGATGCTGATGTTTACATTTTTCTTATATTGATAAGGGTTATTGTAATTCTTTACTTGATTCGTTTATATTAAATATAATATTTTATTTAACTTTGACATGAATAAATATGAAAACTTTAACCTATTAATACAAAGGAGATCATATATGTTTAGAAACTTATAAAACACTAATTTTAAATCTAAATATAAGAAAACTGTATTGGGTTTATTGAGAATAAAAAGTCTTTAGTCATTCATATTGGCATTTTGATAGGTGTAAGTTTTAACCCTATACTAACTGCAAGTGCACAATATATCAATGTAGTACTTAGGGATCGAATCCACGAGGACTCTAGGCAACGATAGGATTAGAACTAAAAAGATTAAACTAGGAGAAAGCAAATTGTATTGAATTAACTAAAAAGCAAGCAAGAAATTAAACCAGTAGCAAGTTGTGGTTGTAAGAAATAAACTAAGGGCGCTAAGTCTAGGGCGTTCTCAGGAAATCAGACAAGCAGATAAATCATTCAGTCAGGATCTAACTAAGCTCAGTTGTAGAACTCAAACACAAATATAGAATTAACCAATTGTCGTTGCGAGAATTCTCTAAGTCTAAGTGCAGCAATCCAAATTCCTTTGCAATTACTAACAGATTAAACCAGCTTTAATTCCAAGTTCGATATGTTCACAATCTAATTAAACCAAATTCCTTTGCGAGTAATTAAATTGCTCAACCTAAATAGTTCAGATTCTAAACCACACTGTCGTGTCGTATTTAGCCACCTAAGATCTAGATACTAAGTGACCAGGTTAGAACTACCATTAAACACAATTTAGTTTGAAGAACATTCTATTGATGTGAATCCTTAACTGAATTAATTATACCTAGCAAGTCATGAAATCCCTATGAGAAACCTTAAACCTAACTATGAAACTACTCAGACATAGAATATGAAGACATAATCAATGAATTAATAGATATCATAAAAGAGATTAGAATAATAAAGGGGTTCGAAAACTTCTCCAGAACAAAGTGTAGTACAGGATCAGATCAACCCCAAAAGCTCTAAAAACTCACTGCTCTAAGTTATGATAGCGTATCTAAAACTGAAGTTAAAAACCTAATTAAATAGCTAAAACATGACTTGGGGCTTCTGTGTAAATATCTGGAACTTCTGGGCATCTTTGCAATATCAGCATTCTTCATTAAACCGCCGAGAATCTGGCCCAACTCGCTGTGCATCGATCGATGCAGATGTGCGTCGATCGACACACTACTCTGTTTCGGACAGTGAGCTTTACCTCTCGGGTCAAATCTCTAATATGCACCAAATAGATCCATAATCTCCAAATCCGCTCCAAACGTGCGTGTACCTAATAACACATGTAAAGGACTCTAAAAGAACACCAAAAGACACTAAAACAGACTTATATCATGGCATAAAACCGGTAAAAACCATGATATATCACATTTCTTTGTATGATTCGAAAATAAAAATTTTGGTCTAAGAGAAAAAAATATCATTAGTGGTTGTGGCCCAATAGTTATTCATAAACTAATGGGTTTGACTTCACATTTTTACACCTTTTACTATTATTAATTCAATGGTTATCATTTAGTTGTTCACACCTTTTACTCAACATTGGTATATCAACTAAGGGGAATCTGAGTGTTGTTGCTTCTATCCATGGTATATCAACTCCCCCACACTTAGCTCTTGCTTGCCCTCAAGCAAGTAAAGAACCAAAGTATAAGAAAAGAGGCTTGAAAACTTTCAGAAACTCTTTTCATCCTAGAAGCAACAACACTCAGATTCACCTTAGTAATCCACTGAAAGAATCACCTGCAAGATATCAAGACCAACATATACTTTCCCCACACTTAGCAACTGTCCTAAGTAAACTCCACAATCACATTCTCGCATTCCAATTCACCCTACTGACTTCTGCAAGTCTTTAAGTGCGGTCTCACCTAAGGAGTATCGATCAAAGGGCACATGGACTCTTACCTTGCCAGCTCTAGACCACCATACTATCTTTCTCTGGTCCCTTTCTTCTCTTTTCCCTTCCTTAGCATTCTGATTTTTCCCCATTGGGTATCATTTTATTTTTTTTATCAGTGCTCTTCCCGTTAAGGGGTGTACTTTGGACACATTCCATGGATCGCACAGGAGGTAATAGTGTTTGCTACTACTCCCGTGACCACTTCAGAGTTACTAACTCATCCTCAGTTTATTATTATATTTTTTTTTTTACTTTATGGAAGGGGAGAAGGGAACCAAATAGGACAGGTATACAGGCTGTTTCAGAACTAACAAAAGAATCCGACACAAGGTATACCAAGCCCTTAGGTGAGAAAATTAAGTCAGTATTAAGGTGAAGTCAGTAAAAGGATCCTCTGATACCTGAAGTGATGTGGGTGTCCTCAGTAGGTTGATCCGTGTTGGGTTTTCTCATAGTCATAGATAGATCCTGCAACTTCATCCCAATGGTTACTTAAGTTCCTGCAAGATGTTGTTAATCTTCTCAAAAATTCACTGTTTCCTACTTAAACTGGTTTTGGCTCAATAAAACAAAAAAATTTGAAAAACTGGACTGACTCTTAAGAAAACAGAAAGATAAAGTCAGTAGCTACCTCCCCCACACTTAAGACACACTGTCCCCAATAGTGTCAAGCAAAGGATTGGTAAAAAGAAATAAAAGCAAAAATGTTAATGGATGTGTTGAGTTCTTTCTGATTTTTACCTCTGTCGTGTTGGAATTATGTCCAGTAATCTCTGTACTGTCTCTAGAAAGTAAGAGTATGTCAATGATCAGACATAAGTCATATAATACTGGGGGTCATGATGGCTTGCTAGAGTCCGCTCATGATCTATAAGTCTTGGACTTATTGCCTTTATTATATGATCCCATATGGGTCACACGCCTAAGCTAACGGGAAAATACGAAGGAACGGTTTAGCAGAAGTACGGTAAAAGTGCTAGGCATTTACTGTACTTAGAGAGACAAAGGGGCCTGATTAAATCCAAGGGATTTAATCAGAACTGAGAATTGGGCCCAAAAGCCCATAGGAACTGGACAAGGGTTTTAATTAATAAAACTTGCCCTAGCTCCTTTTTCCTCAGCCATTCCTGCGCCTCCCACTCTCTCTTCTGCGCCTCCCTCCTTGCTCGGTCTAGCAGCCACTTTCCTGTGCGTGCGTGTGTGAGCCTTTGGAGGATCCATCTCTTGGTGGTTCTGCTGATCTCTGACCCTTACCTCCCATTCCGCTGCAAAACAAGGTAACAGGTGAGATCTATTATGTTTCTAATCAAGAGAACCTAGATCTGCATGTTTAGTAGGATGAATCAATCTGAGAATTGAATCAGGAGACACTAAACGATAAACAGTGCTCCTTATAAAGCCTAATCTTGTTCATCGGACTCTGATTTGATACTGACAATCCAAACGACTCGGGAAAGTCCGTTTGAGCATGGCCATGCATTTTCCAGTATTCAAATCTCCGATTGGCCTAGAGATATTCACTCCATTTATATTTGAGGGACAAATCCCGTCTTGTTCCATCACTGTAAACTACTCATTTCATAATACACCCAAACAAGGTCCTTATAACTATCGCTTAACGACAGTGTTAGACAATGATCAAAGTGCATTAGTTCATGTGCAGTCACATGCATGCGAACTCAGGTCTAAGGACTATACTCTATAGTCGTAGTAAGAATCTCTTATGACACAGATATAAATATCCTGAAGAGTTCTTATAATCGGGTCATGTCCGGTCGTATGTACCCAAACATACACCTATGTACTGACTTTGATGCCGCGCATCTATGACACCCTGAGACTTTGTCATAAGTCACATACCAATCTAGTCTCACACGGTTGTTGGTGTTCCAATTTCAACAACCTTCGACTAGGGACAGGATGATATAAGCCATCTATCAAATATAGGGTCTCATGATCAAGCTAAATGACTTTGATAACTCAAGATCAAGTCACTTACTTCGATGACCTATAAAATGGCTCATATCACTTTGGAACGACTATTTCATCACAGTTAAAATAATCTTGAAATAATAATTTCATTAAACATAAGAAAAATGTTTTACAAGAACATATCAAATAACTAAATAAAGCCCTCAAACTCCCACTCAAATTTAGATTACATTTCAATGTCTCTAATACCTACAGCTTCAGTTAGGAACTCGAGCTTAGGTCTTGGGAGTGGCTTTGTCAATGGATCAGCGACGTTATCATCTGTCTGAACTCGGCTGATCTTGACTTCCTTTCTATTAATGATGTCACGTATCAAGTGAAATCTTCTTAGGACATGCTTGGATTTCTGGTGTGATCTTGGTTCCTTTGCCTGAGCAATAGCACCATTGTTATCACAAAACAGTGCCAGAGGCTCAGCCGCATTTGGTATCACACCTAGTTCAATAATGAACTTTCGTATCCAAACAGCTTCCTTCGCTGCTTCCGAAGCGGCGATATATTCAGCTTCTGTAGTGGAATCAGCAACAGTGTCTTGCTTGGAGCTTCTCCAACTGATTGCACCGCCATTCAGACAAAAGATATAACCGGACTGTGACCGGAAATCATCTTGGTCTGTCTGGAAACTTGCGTCCGTGAATCCACTGACTTCAAGCACATCACTTCCACCGTATACCAAGAACTTGTCCTTAGTATGTCTTAGATACTTCAGGATATTCTTGACGGCAATCCAATGGTTTTCACCTGGATTTGACTGGTATCTACTCGTCATGCTCAATGCATAAGCAACATCAGGACGAGTACAGATCATGACATACATGACAGATCCTATTGCAGATGCATAAGGAATATTCTTCACGCGCTCAAGCTCAGCAGCCGTCGTGGGGCTCTGCTTCTTGCTTAGCGTTGTGCCATGTACCATTGGCGTGAAGCCCTTCTTGGAATCTTTCATGCTGAATCTTTGTAGGACTTTGTCAATGTATGAATCTTGACACAAGCCTATCAGCCTTTTAGATCTATCCCGGTAGATCCTGATTCCAAGAACGTATGCGGCTTCACCCATGTCTTTCATGGAAAAACAGCTTCCAAGCCAGTCCTTTACCGACTTCAGCATTGGAACGTCGTTTCCGAGAAGCAGTATGTCATCGACATACAGAATAAGAAATACTATCTTGCTCCCACTAGTTTTCTTATACACGCATTGTTCTTCTTCGTTTCTGATGAAATCAAATTGCTTGATCGCTTCATCAAAACGAAGATTCCAGCTCCTCGATGCTTGCTTCAATCCATAAATGGATTTATGAAGCTTGCATACTTTCCCAGCATTCTTTGGATCTATGTAACCGTCAGGTTGCGTCATATACACATCCTCTTCCAGAATTCCATTCAGGAAGGCGGTTTTCACGTCCATCTGCCAAATTTCATAATCATGAAAAGCTGCAGTTGCTAGTAGAATCCGAATAGATTTCATCATAGCCACTGGTGAATAGGTTTCATCATAATCCACACCGTGAACTTGTCTGAAACCTTTTGCCACCAACCTGGCTTTATAAATCTGGACATTTCCATCCACGTCAATCTTCTTCTTGAAGATCCATTTGCACTCGATGGTTTTTACACCAGCGGGTAAGTCAACCAACGAAAACACTTGGTTGACTGACATGGAGTCCATTTCGGAATCAGTGGCCTTACGCCACTTAGAGGAATCTGGGCCCATCATGGCTTGATTGAAGTTCGATGGTTCATCACCATCAATGATCAGAAGATCATGACAGTTAGTCACGAGGAATCCTTGATATCTCTCGGGTTCGTGACGGATCCTCCCGGATCTTCGAACTTCAGGTACTACAGGTTCAGGCTCTACAATTTCTTGTAGGTCCTCCTGCTGCTCTTCCTCATTAGGTTGAGCAGTATCCTGTTCATCTTGAATTTCTTCAAGCAGTACCTTACTCCCACTGTCTTTCTTAGAGAGAAACTCCCTCTCAAGAAAGCTACAATCCCGGGCAACAAAAATCTTGTTCTCGGAACGCATGTAGAAGTAATAAGCCTTGGTTTCCTTCGGATAACCAATGAAGTAGCATTTATCAGACTTTGGTGTAAGCTTGTCAGAGATCAATCTCTTGACATAGGCTTCACAACCCCAAATTCTTAGATAAGACAGCACTGGAGCTACTCTAGTCCATAATTCATATGGTGTCTTTGCTACTGCTTTTGATGGCGCTCTATTTAGAGTGAACACTGCTGTTAGCAGAGCATATCCCCAAAGGGATATTGGAAGGTCTGTGTGACTCATCATGGATCGAACCATATCCAATAAGGTCCGATTTCTCCTCTCAGACACACCATTCCATTGTGGTGTTCCAGGAGGAGTGAGTTGGGATACGATCCCACACTCTCTCAGATGATCACTGAATTCTTGGCTTAAGTATTCTCCTCCTCGGTCGGACCGAAGAGCCTTAATGCTTTTGCCAAGTTGGTTCTGTACTTCATTTTGGAATTCTCTGAACTTCTCAAAAGATTCAGACTTATGTTTCATTAAATAAACATATCCATACCTACTGAAATCATCAGTGAAGGTAATGAAGTACTGATAGTTTCCTCTTGCATTTGTGGACATTGGGCCACACACATCAGTGTGTATCAGGCCCAATAAGTCACTGGCCCTCTCGTTAGGTTTATTAAAGGGGGCCCGTGTCATTTTGCCCATCATGCAGGATTCGCATTTCTCACATGACTCAAAGTCAAATGAGCCAAGAAGTCCATTCGAATGGAGCCTCTTGATGCGTTTCTCGCTGATGTGCCCTAAACGACAATGCCATAGAAACGTTCGGTTCTCCTCATTAGGTTTGAACCGTTTGGTATCAATGTTATAAATTGGCGCGGATTGATCAAGTATGTAAAGCCCATTCGTAAGAGGGGCACAACCATAGAACAAATTGTTGCGATTGAAGGAACATAATTTATTCTTAACTGAAAAATCATAACCTTCCAAATCCAACAAAGAAATTGAAATAATATTTCTGCTTATCGCAGGTACAAAATTGTTGGAATTGTGTCCAGTAATCTCGGTACTGTCTCTAGAAAGTAAGAGTATGTCAATGATCAGACATAAGTCATATAATACTGGGGGTCATGATGGCTTGCTAGAGTCCGCTCATGATCTATAAGTCTTGGACTTATTGCCTTTATTATATGATCCCATATGGGTCACACGCCTAAGCTAACAGGAAAATGTGTAGGAACGGTTTAGCAGAAGTACGGTAAAAGTGCTAGGCATTTACTGTACTTAGAGAGAATAAAAGGTTTAGCCACTGTGCATCGATCGATGCATAAGGTGCAACGATCGATGCAGTGCAAAAACGCTTTCGAGTTAATTGGCATTTGGGCCAAATGGCCCAAACGGAACCGAACAAGTTTTATAAATAAAACTCGAGTTCAGAACCAAAATAGCCCTAATCTGAGCCGTCAACTCTCTCTCTCCTCTGCGCCGGTTTCTCCCAGTGGCCTAGCAGCCTGCTTCCTGATTGGTGTGCGTGTGTGAACCTCTGGAGGAGTTATCTCTCGGTGGCTCTCTGATCTCTGACCAATACCATCTCTTCCGCTGCAATAACAGGTATAAGGTGAGATCAATCTAATGTTTCTATTCAAGAAGAACCTAGATCAGCATGTTTAGGATAATCTGAATCTGTTGAATTGAATCAGGATTTAACTAAACATTCCAACAGTGGTATCAGAGCCATTGGTTCTGTGTTTTTCTTGTTTAGATTCATGTTTAGGACTGTTTTCTTGTTTAAAAGTGTTTTGAATCAACTACTGATAAGATAAATCACTTAAGAAACAAGAATTGAATCCTAAACAAACTGTTTAAAAATCGCATGACCAAACTATATTGATTTGGTATGTGATCTAAACTGATTTTGCATCGACTGAGATCGCATTGCATCGATCGATGCAATGCAAGGATCGATCGTTGCAGTCGCGAGAGATTGACCGCGATCGCATGGATCGTTCAAACGATCGCATGGATCTCGCGAGAATCTCTCGGCCAAACCTGATAACCGTTCGTGCACGCGTGAGAGCATCGATCGATGCAGGATCGATGAACGATCGTTGCAGGATCGATGCTGTGAGCATCGATCGATGCGGTTAGGGTTTTGGCTCGGTTTAATTTAATTAAAATTAATCGTCTCGGTTTAATAAACAGATTTAATAAATTTATTAAGTCTGGTTAAACCGGGATAAGAAATCCAATGTCGAAAGAATTATTGGATTTAGTGCCTAAACCAGGATTTTCTAATTTGATTTGGTTGGACCAAATAAATTGAGAAAAACCGGTTTAGTTAATAACCGGTTGACAATTGTGGTCGTCGTAGTAATTAATTTTGGTTAGGCCAATTTTAATGAACCAGACCGGTTATGTCATTTAATTGGACAATTGGGTCATGTCTTGGACATGGACAAATTCTTGGGCCTCGGGCCAAGAAGTTAAAACAATTGGGCCAATTATTTGAGTCTTTCTTCAGATTAATTTAAAATTTATTTTATAAAATTATAAAGTCGATTTTAAATTAAAGTTTCCGAAATTTTTAAATTAGAAAGTTTCTTTAAATAGAAGTTTCTGGATTTGCGGGTTTTGGATTTTAAGAAATTTCTAAAGTTAGAAAGTTTCCGTTTTTAGAAAGTTTCCAATTTTAGAAAGTTTCCAAAAATAGTAGGTTTCCAAAAATAGAAAGTTTCCCGAAATAGTAATCTTCTATTTTGGGAATGAAATTTTAATAAACCTACGAACCTCAAATAATATCAAGCGTTGGATGTCTTGTCCAGGCTATGTCAGCTGTCGAAGCCCATTCAATTGTATTCATGGCCTTACAGTGTGAGGGTGTCTACTTTTGCGTGGATAAGACGGTTTGTGATTCATAAATGTCATTGGGAGTCCCAGACATTAATGATTACATGACTGTATAGTCTGGTTTTCTTGACTAGGCCATCGGGAGTCCCGGGCCTTGAGACATCAGAGTGGATTGGGCCTCGGGCCCAGATTCACAACCAAGAGTTATATCACGGATATAATTAGCCGATATAGGGCTTACCGATATAAGCTAAGGTTGGGTGACGGCCAGTGGCCCACTTTAATCTTAGTTATATGTGGATCTTGGAATCATTATATTCTATTGAGGGTAACTGATGTTATTGAATATAATGCGTGATTAATCATATTAAATTTTTTTAATACAAGATTAGTCATTTTGAACATAATATCTAATAACCTTTTTATTTATATATTTCAGATATGACTACTACAAGCACACAAAACACATTCTCGATCCGGTCTGTTCTCGAGAAGGAGAAGCTGACTGGAACGAACTTCCTGACATGGTCAAGGAACTTGAGGCTGGTCCTCAAGCAGGAGAAGAAGGATTATGTCCTTCGTGATCCCCTCCCCGAGAGGCCTCTTGCCAATGCTGCCAGGACTCTGCACAATGCTTGGGAAAAGCATTCGTCAGATGAAAATGATGTCTATTGCCTGATGTTGGTGACAATGACTCCTGAGCTGCAAAAACAGTTCGAAAGTGTATTGTCTCCCATCGAGATAATGGCAAGCCTGAAATCGCTTTTTCAGGAGCAGGCTAGGACTGAGAGGTTCCAGACAGTTAAGAACCTCTTGGACTGTAAGTTGGCTGCGAATGCGGCAGTGAGTCCACATGTCTTGAAGATGATGGGTTATCTCGATCATCTTCAGAAACTCGACTGCCCAATCAGCCAGGAACTTGCCTGCGAGATCATTCTGCAGTCTTTACCTGCAAGCTATGATCAGTTCATTCTGAACTTTAACATGCATGGCTTGAGTAAGACACTACCTGAGCTTCACGGAATGCTCAAGACTGCAGAGCCCAATTTGAGGAAAACCGCCAAGGACCCCAATGTGCTTATGGTGCAAAAGGGCAAGGGGTTTAAGAAATCCTCTGCTAAGGATAAGGGAAAGGCCAAGGCCGTCCAAGTCGCGGACAAGGACACGCCAAAGCCCAAGCCCAAGTCCAAAGCTGGGCCAACTGACATGTGCAGGTTCTGCAAAGAACTGGGGCATTGGAGAAGAGATTGTAAGAAATTCCAGGAAGGTCTAAAGGAATTGAAAAAGAAGACTCTCGAGACTTCTTCATCAGGTATTTTTGTTATAGAAGTTAATACAACTACTTCTGATAATACCTCATGGGTTATGGATACTGGTTGTGGGGCTCATATTTGTACTAATATGCAGGCACTCAGCAACAGTAGAAGGCTGAAGCAAGGACAAGTGGAGCTACGAGTTGGGAATGGAGCGAAAGTTCCAGCACTAGCTGTAGGCACATACTTGTTGTCTTTACCTTCGGGATTGATTTTAGAACTCAATAATTGTTATTTTGTACCTGCTATAAGCAGAAATATTATTTCAATTTCTTTGTTGGATTTGGAAGGTTATGATTTTTCAGTTAAGAATAAATTATGTTCCTTCAATCGCAACAATTTGTTCTATGGTTCTGCCCCTCTTTCGAATGGGCTTTACATACTCGATCAATCCGCGCCAATTTATAACATTAATACAAAACGGTTCAAACCTAATGAGGAGAACCAAACGTTTCTATGGCATTGTCGTTTAGGGCACATCAGCGAGAAACGCATCAAGAGGCTCCATTCTTATGGACTTCTTGGCTCATTTGACTTTGAGTCATGTGAGAAATGCGAATCCTGCATGATGGGCAAAATGACACGGGCCCCCTTTAATAAACCTAACGAGAGGGCTAGTGACTTATTGGGCCTGATACACACTGATGTGTGTGGCCCAATGTCCACAAATGCAAGAGGAAACTATCAGTACTTCATTACCTTCACTGATGATTTCAGTAGGTATGGATATGTTTATTTGATGAAACATAAGTCTGAATCTTTTGAGAAGTTCAGAGAATTCCAAAATGAAGTACAGAACCAACTTGGCAAAAGCATTAAGGCTCTTCGGTCCGACCGAGGAGGAGAATACTTAAGCCAAGAATTCAGTGATCATCTGAGACAATGTGGGATCGTATCCCAACTCACTCCTCCTGGAACACCACAATGGAATGGTGTGTCTGAGAGGAGAAATCGAACCTTATTGGATATGGTTCGGTCTATGATGAGTCACACAGACCTTCCAATATCCCTTTGGGGATATGCTCTGCTAACAGCAGTGTTCACTCTAAATAGAGCGCCATCAAAAGCAGTAGCAAAGACACCATATGAATTATGGACTGGAGAAGCTCCAGTGCTGTCTTATCTCAGAATTTGGGGTTGTGAAGCCTATGTCAAGAGATTGATCTCAGACAAGCTTACACCAAAATCTGACAAATGCTACTTCATTGGTTATCCACGGGAAACCAAGGCTTATTACTTCTATCTACGTTCCGAGAACAAGATTTTTGTTGCCCGGGATTGTAACTTTCTTGAGAGGGAGTTTCTCTCTAAGAAAGACAGTGGGAGTAAGGTACTGCTTGAAGAAATTCAAGATGAACAGGATACTGCTCAACCTAATGAGGAAGAGCAGGAGGAGGCCCTACAAGAAATTGTGGAGCCTGAACCTGTGGTACCTGAAGTTCGAAGATCCGGGAGGATTCGTCACGAACCCGAAAGATATCAAGGGTTCCTCGTGACTGACTGTCATGATCTTCTGATCATTGATGGTGATGAACCATCGAACTTCAATCAAGCCATGATGGGCCCAGATTCCTCGAAGTGGCGCAAGGCCACTGATTCCGAAATGGACTCCATGTCGGTCAACCAAGTCTTTTCATTGGTTGATTTGCCTGCTGGTGTAAAAGCCATCGAGTGCAAATGGATCTTCAAGAAGAAGATTGACGTAGATGGAAATGTCCAGATTTATAAAGCCAGGTTGGTGGCAAAAGGTTTCAGATAAGTTCACGGTGTGGATTACGATGAAACCTATTCACCAGTGGCTATGATGAAATCTATTCGGATTCTACTAGCAACTGCAGCTTTTCATGATTATGAAATTTGGCAGATGGACGTGAAAACCGCCTTCCTGAATGGAATTCTGGAAGAGGATGTGTATATGACACAACCTGACGGTTACATAGATCCAAAGAATGCTGGGAAAGTATGCAAACTTCACAAATCCATTTATGGATTGAAGCAAGCATCGAGGAGCTGGAATCTTCGTTTTGATGAAGCGATCAAGCAATTTGACTTCATCAGAAACAAAGAAGAAAAATGCGTGTATAAGAAATCTAGTGGGAGCAAGATTGTATTTCTTATTCTGTATGTCGATGACATACTGCTTCTCGGAAACGACGTTCCAATGCTAAAGTCGGTAAAGGACTGGCTTGAAAGTTGTTTTTCCATGAAAGACATGGGTGAAGCCGCATACGTTCTTGGAATTAGGATCTATCGGGATAGACCTAAGAAGCTGATAGGCTTGTGTCAAGATTCATACATTGACAAAGTCCTACAAAGATTCAGCATGAAAGATTCCAAGAAGGGCTTCACGCCAATGGTACATGGCACAACGCTAAGCAAGAAGCAGAGCCCTACGACGGCTGCTGAGCTCGAGCGTATGAAGAACATTACCTATGCATCTGCAATAGGATCTGTTATGTATGCCATGATCTGTACTCGTCCTGATGTTGCTTATGCATTGAGCATGACGAGTAGATACCAGTCAAATCCAGGTGAAAACCATTGGATTGCCGTAAAGAATATCTTGAAGTATCTAAGACATACTAAGGATAAGTTCTTGGTGTACAGTGGAAGTGATGTGCTTAAAGTCAGTGGATTCACGGACGCAAGTTTCCAGACAGACACAGATGATTTCCGGTCACAGTCCGGTTATGTCTTTTGTCTGAATGGCGGTGCAGTAAGTTGGAGAAGCTCCAAGCAGGACACCGTTGCTGATTCCACTACAGAAGCTGAATATATCGCCGCCTCAGAAGCAGCGAAGGAAGCTGTTTGGATACGAAAGTTCATTATGGAACTAGGTGTGATACCAAATGCGGCTGAGCCTCTGGCACTGTTTTGTGACAACAATGGTGCTATAGCTCAGGCAAAGGAACCAAGATCACACCAGAAATCCAAGCATGTTCAAAGAAGATTTCACTTGATACGTGACATCGTTAATAGAAAGGAAGTCAAGATCAGCCGAGTCCCGACAGATGATAATGTCGCTGATCCGTTGACAAAGCCACTCCCAAGGCCTAAGCTCGAGTTCCTGACTGAAGCTGTAGGCATTAGAAACATTGAAATGTAATCTAAATTTGAGTGGGAGTTTTGTGAGCTTTATTTTAGTTATTTGATATGTTCTTGTAAAACATTATTTTATGTTTTAATGAAATTATTATTTCAATATTATTTTAACTGTGATGAAATAATCGTTCCAAAATGATATGAACCATTTTATAGGTCATCGAAGTAAATGACTTGATCTTGAGTCATCGAAGTCATTTAGCTTGATCATGAGACCCTATATTTGATAAATGTTTTATATCATCCTGTCCCTAGTCGAAGGTTGTTGAAATTGGAACACCAACAACCGTGTGAGACTAGATTGGTATGTGACTTATGACCAAGTTTCATGTGTCATAGATGCGCGGCATCAAAGTCAGTACATAGGTGTATGTTGGGAACATACGACCGGACAAGACCCAATTATAAGAACTCTTCAGGATATTTATATCTGTGTCATAAGAGATTCTTACTACGACTATAGAGTATAGTCCTTAGACCTGAGTTCGCATGCATGTGACTGCACATGGACTGATGCACTTTGATCATTGTCTAACGCTATCGTTCTGCGATAGTTATAAGGACCTTGTTTGGGTACATTAAGAAATGAGTAGTTTACAGTGATGGAACAAGACGGGATTTGTCCCTCCAATATAAATGGAGTGAATATCTCTAGGCCAATCGGAGATTTGAATACTGGAAAATGCATGGCCATGCTCAAACGGACTTTCCCGAGTCGTTTGGATTGTCAGTATCAAATCAGAGTCCGATGAACAAGATTAGGCTTTATAAGGATGACACTAATCTTGCCTTATGACTAATCGAGATATTGAGACAAAAGGATTATGAATACAGAGATTCCAGTACAAGTGGGAGATTGTTGGAATTGTGTCCAGTAATCTCGGTACTGTCTCTAGAAAGTAAGAGTATGTCAATGATCAGACATAAGTCATATAATACTGGGGGTCATGATGGCTTGCTAGAGTCCGCTCATGATCTATAAGTCTTGGACTTATTGCCTTTATTATATGATCCCATATGGGTCACACGCCTAAGCTAACAGGAAAATGTGTAGGAACGGTTTAGCAGAAGTACGGTAAAAGTGCTAGGCATTTACTGTACTTAGAGAGAATAAAAGGTTTAGCCACTGTGCATCGATCGATGCATAAGGTGCAACGATCGATGCAGTGCAAAAACGCTTTCGAGTTAATTGGCATTTGGGCCAAATGGCCCAAACGGAACCGAACAAGTTTTATAAATAAAACTCGAGTTCAGAACCAAAATAGCCCTAATCTGAGCCGTCAACTCTCTCTCTCCTCTGCGCCGGTTTCTCCCAGTGGCCTAGCAGCCTGCTTCCTGATTGGTGTGCGTGTGTGAACCTATGGAGGAGTTATCTCTCGGTGGCTCTCTGATCTCTGACCAATACCATCTCTTCCGCTGCAATAACAGGTATAAGGTGAGATCAATCTAATGTTTCTATTCAAGAAGAACCTAGATCAGCATGTTTAGGATAATCTGAATCTGTTGAATTGAATCAGGATTTAACTAAACATTCCAACAAAAATAACAATTATTGAGTTCTAAAACCAATCCCGAAGGTAAAGACAACAAGTATGTGCCTACAGCTAGTGCAGGAACTTTCGCTCCATTCCCAACTCGTAGCTCCACTTGTCCTTGCTTCAGCCTCCTACTGTTGCTGAGTGCCTGCATATTAGTACAAATATGAGCCCCACAACCAGTATCCATAACCCATGAGGTATTATCAGAAGTAGTTGTATTAACTTCTATAACAAAAATACCTCGAGACTTCTTCTTCAATTCCTTTAGACCTTCTTGGAATTTCTTACATTCTCTCCTCCAATGCCCTGGTTCTTTACAGAACCTGCAGATGTCAGTAGGCCCAGCCTTGGATTTGGGCTTGGGCTTTGGCGTGTCCTTGTCCGAGACTTGGACAGCCTTAGCCTTTCCTTTGTCCTTGGCAGAGGATTTCTTAAAGCCCTTGCCCTTTTGCACCATTAGCACATTGGGGTCCTTGGCTGTTTTCCTCAAGTTGGGCTCTGCAGTCTTGAGCATTCCGTGAAGCTCAGGAAATGTCTTACTCAAGCCATGCATATTGAAGTTCAGGATGAACTGATCATAGCTTGCAGGTAAAGACTGCAGAACGATGTCGCAGGCAAGTTCCTGGCTGATAGGGCAGTCGAGTTTCTGAAGATGATCGAGATAACCCATCATCTTCAAGACATGAGGACTCACTGCCGCATTTGCAGCCAACTTACAGTCTGAGAGGTTCTTAACTGTCTGGAACCTCTCAGTCCTTGCCTGCTCCTGAAAAAGCGATTTCAGGCTTCCCATTATCTCGATGGGTGACAACACACTCTCAAACTGCATTTGCAGCTCAGCAGTCATTGTCGCCAACATCAGGCAATAGACATCATTTTCATCTGACGAATGCTTTTCCCAAGCATTATGCAGAGTCCTGGCGGCATTGGCAGGAGGCCTCTCGGGGAGGGGATCACGAAGGACATAATCCTTCTTCTCCTGCTTGAGGACTAGCCTCAAGTTCCTTGACCACGTCAGGAAGTTCGTTCCAGTCAGCTTCTCCTTCTCGAGAACAGACCGGATTGAGAATGTGTTTTGAGTGCTTGTAGTAGTCATAGCTGAAATATAAGATAAAAAGGTTATTAGTTAATATGTTCAATATGATTAATCTTGCATTATATTCAATAACATTAGTTATCCTCAAAAGAACATAATGATTCCAAGATCCACATATAACTAAGATCAAAGTGGGCCACTGGCCATCACCCAACCTTAGCTTATATCGGTAAGCCCTATGTCGGCTAATTATATCCGTGATATAACTCTTGGTTGTGAATCTGGGCCCGAGGCCCAATCCACTCTGATGTCTCAAGGCCCGGGACTCCCGATGGCCCAGTCAAGAAAACCAGACTATACAGTCATGTAATCACTAACGTCTGGGACTCCCAATGACATTTATGAATCACAAACCGTCTTACCCACGCAAAAGTAGACACCCTCACACTGTAAGGCCATGAGTACAATTGAATGGGCTTCGACAGCTGACATAGACTGGACAAGACATCCAACGCTTGATATTATTTGAGGTTTGTAGGTTTATTAAAATTTTATCCCAAAATAGAAGATTACTATTTTGGGAAACTTTCCTTTTTGGGAAACCTACTAATTTTGGAAACTTTCTAAAATTGGAAACTTCCTAAAATTGGAAACTTTCTAAATATAGAAATTTCCTAAAATCCAAAACATGCAAATCTAGAAACTTCTAATTTAAGAAACTTTCTAATTTCAAAATTTTGGAAACTTATTAATTTTAAAAAATCGATTTTATAA
The DNA here is from genome assembly GCA_030180135.1 of Orychophragmus violaceus. NCBI lineage: Eukaryota > Viridiplantae > Streptophyta > Magnoliopsida > Brassicales > Brassicaceae > Orychophragmus > Orychophragmus violaceus. The sequence continues at coordinate 26,796,127 of CM058233.1, read as the reverse complement.
TTTTATAAAAATAAATTTTAAATTAATTCTGAAGAAAAGACTCAAATAATTGGCCCAATTGTTTTAACTTCTTGGCCCGAGGCCCAAGAATTGGTTCATGTCCAAGACATAACCCAATTGCCCAATTAAATGACATAACCGGTCTGGTTCATTAAAATTGGTCTTAACCAAAATTAATTACTACGATGACCACAATTGCCAACCGGTTATTTACTAAACCGGATTTTCTCAATTTATTTGGTCCAACCAAATCAAATTAGAAAATCACTGGTTTAGGCACAAAATCCAATTTTTCGACTTTGGATTTCTTATCCCGGTTTAACCAGAACTTAATAAATTTATTAAGTCTGTTTATTAAACCAAGACGATTTAAGTTTTAATCAAATTAAACCGAACCATCACTCAGCCAAACCGAACCGACCATTAGGTCACGGTGAACCGAACCGAGATGCAGGCTTCACGCGATCGGGAATGATCGGGACAGCCGCATGCCGCGATCGGGACGAGTTCGGTTGCGTGATCGGGACGGGAGCGTGATCGTCGAGCTCGGGTCGGTGGCTTCACGCGATCGCCGAGCGATCGGGACAGCCCGGGTCGAGAGCGGGACGATGCTGGCTTGGCCGAGACGCGAGAGAGGCATGGCGTGATCGCATCGATCCAAGCCATCGATCCGCGATCGATGCAAGCGATCGGATCGGCCACGCATCTCGCTGCCCATCTCGCCGTGATCGACTCGACCACGCGACTCGATCCATCGATCGGTCCGTGCGTCTATTCGATCCGGACGTGCGGTTCGACCACACTCCGACGCAACCAATTCATATAGATTGGATCATGCGATTTCTTGTTTGTTTAGGTTTTAATTCTTTGTTTCTTAAGTGTTTTCTCTTATCAGTAGATTGATTCAAAAACACCTCTTTAAACAATCCTAAACATGATTCTAAACAAGAAAAACCACAGAACCAATGGCTCTGATACCACTGTTTATCGTTTAGTGTCTCTTGATTCAATTCTCAGATTGATTCATCCTACTAAACATGCAGATCTAGGTTCTCTTGATTAGAAACATAATAGATCTCACCTGTTACCTTGTTTTGCAGCGGAATGGGAGGTAAGGGTCAGAGATCAGCAGAACCACCAAGAGATGGATCCTCCAAAGGCTCACACACGCACGCACAGGAAAGTGGCTGCTAGACCGAGCAAGGAGGGAGGCGCATAAGAGAGAGTGGGAGGCGCAGGAATGGCTGAGGAAAAAGGAGCTAGGGCAAGTTTTATTAATTAAAACCCTTGTCCAGTTCCTATGGGCTTTTGGGCCCAATTCTCAGTTCTGATTAAATCCCTTGGATTTAATCAGGCCCTTTTGTCTCTCTAAGTACAGTAAATGCCTAGCACTTTTACCGTACTTCTGCTAAACCGTTCCTTCGTATTTTCCCGTTAGCTTAGGCGTGTGACCCATATGGGATCATATAATAAAGGCAATAAGTCCAAGACTTATAGATCATGAGCGGACTCTAGCAAGCCATCATGACCCCCAGTATTATATGACTTATGTCTGATCATTGACATACTCTTACTTTCTAGAGACAGTACAGAGATTACTGGACATAATTCCAACATGTCGCACATGCATCGATCGCTGCATAAATGCATCGACCGTTGCTTGGCGATATTTTGTCGTGTGTCGATCGTTGCTCAGGACCGCAACGATCGCTGCAATGCGATTTCTTTCGTGTTGTGACGATCGACACAGGTTGTGTCGATCGACGCACTGCGATTTTGGCCGAGAAGTCAGCAAGTTAGTAGGTTAGTCCATGAGAAATCATGAATTTTCGAACCTGCAAGCTGAAAATCACTGAAAACATATAGAATCAAAGCAACAGATAATCTCATAGCAATAACATCATCCAAACATAAAAATCCTAAGAAAGTTAAGAAAAATGCAAAAGAAAAGTGAAAAAGAAATACAAAGAATCATAGTCTAGAGATGCCGATACTCAATCACTCGTCCTCCATCCCATCAATGCGATCAGTACCACTCGAAGAACCTGGAGTCGGAGAGCGTCGTCTGCGTCGAGAAGGTCCTGGATGGTGTATTTGTGGCTGTCTCCTGCAAGTGCAGGTACGCAAGAAGTTCCAGACGACCCGTAGAATACCATCCGAGCGCTCTCTCAACTCTGCCTCAGACATATCACCATAAGGCATCGTAGGCTCGGGAAAAGGTCCAATGTCATCGACAGGGGCAGCAGGTGCAGGCGCAAAGGAGGTAGAAGCTCGTGTAGAAGGCTCTCACCAGGCGCAAAGGATGAGCCATAGAAGGGACTCTGCGCTGCTCGCTCGTAGGAGGCTGGAATCTCAAAGCATCCAGCGTATCGATCTGTGTCAGACAAGGAGCAGGAAGATCCACGCCACGCTTCTCTGTGGCAGGGTCATAATAGACCCATACACGTCCCTCCTTCAGCCATGTAGTACTCTGCATATGGCTGAAATCAAGGAACTCCAAGCTGTCACTATGCTCCGTTCCCTCTAAGGGAATCCTGCAATGTCTGAAAATGGGAGTAAGCAGACTCCCTACTCTCTCAGTGCCCACACCATCAAATGGCTTCTTCTGCAGCTCGCATAAATGATGAGCAAAGACAGCTCCTAAGTTGAGTCCTCTAGTGGGATCTCTCAGAACTGTATCCTCAAACTGGTCCCTCAGTCCAATGAACAGCATCTCCATCTCGTTCTTACGCATCTTGTTGGCTTCAAACTTGCACAATAGAGTAGATCCCAAGATGCACAAGACGTATCTAAGAACCGGATGCCTAACCTGAATCACCGGTGTGGTCCTCGAGTTGTATCGACCAGTGCCAATACACTTCCAAAAATACTGAGCTTCATCCACATCCCACTCAAGTGACATACCAATGCGCGTCGGCTCAGTGCTGAATCCATAAATCCTACAGATATCGAGAAGGGGAATCCGATACCTGGCTCCTAAGCACATGAAGGTAAAGAAGCCTCCTGAAGCCTTCCTGCTATCTGGTGTAGGGTATATCACTCTGCAAGTGGCTAGCAGCTGTCTTACCAACTCAGGGTACATCTCGTAAGACTGCATTGGCATTGTCCCCAGACCAATGCCCTTACACAGTGCAAGAACCTGCTCATCGATGCCCATACTCCTACAAGTCGAATAATCTGCAAACTTGGTCGGTTTAAGCGTCATGCTACACCAACAATTGTACAGCAATGTGCCAAAGTCATCCCACTGCTCACGTAATGGCCGCTCTGTGAAGGTGTCGGTCTTGAGCAGCTCATCTATCTCCATGCCCCAGACCCTATTTGTCGGAATCATCTGCTTATCTGCCCTGGGCCATGGTGGATGTATAACTTCTCGATCTCTCTGATAATCCTCAGGTGGATCCGAGTCTCGATGGAACCACTCAGCTGGTGGCTGATGGTGAGCTGTAGCTGCTGTTGCGGTGGTTCTACGTTTGCAAGCTTGTCGAGGAGGCATCTGCAAGAAATTAAAACAAGTAAGTCTCGGCAGAAACTCCCTGTGAAATCGCAATGCAACGACCGTTGCACAAGTGCAACGATCGATGCAGAGCGATTTCACAGCCAACAATGAATTCTCAAGATCGTTTCTAAATCCGTTCTTAGATCACTCAATCAGCCAGAATACATCACCAATCATCCCTAATCATGTCTAATCAGTATGGGTTCATCAATTTCAAGCCTAAAAATCCCTGATTTCTAAACCCTAGAACCGAATCCGAAATGTTGAAAATGAAAGTTCTTACCTTGGATTCACTGCAATTGGGTTAGAGAAATAGATAGGGGATGTTAAAACAAGTAAAATCAAGCCTTGAATCAGAGAAAACGATGAAGATTTGAGAGATTTAGGGTAGGGGAGTCGCGGTTGTACGGACGGCGGAATGGGGAAGAAGAGAAGAGAAAAGGGTTTAAGGCACTTACCTGGTCGTGGGTGCAACGATCGTTGCTGATGAGAAACGATCGACGTTGTTGAACAGAATTGATTCCGGTTTAGCACGCGTACCTTAATTTTACGATTAAACCATTTGCAACGATCGTTGTACAGGACCGCAACGATCGTCACAAGGCGATCCCATCTCTTCGTCAAATCTCCCTGCAACGACCGTTGCACATATGGCAACGATCGTCACACATCTCCAGACAGTGTTCTTCATCTAAAAACTTAGCAAAAATAAAAACGTGAAATCCTAAGAAAAACACCAAAAATAAGAAAGAAAAACACTAAAACCTATCAGTGGGTTGCCTCCCACTCAGCGCTTGTTTAAGGTCATTAGCTTGACCGGACGAACAAGATCAGTTTGCTGGAGATCCTGACAGAGACTGTGATTGCCTCTGTGCAAGTCTCCTCATCCAAGGCGGAGAGTAAGCATCATCAGTATGAACGCGTCCAAGAAAAGAAGTTGTGAAATGCTCCCCAGGATCCAAAACCGTAGTGTGACTTGACTGCTCTTCATCTCCATCCATAATGGTGAAGGTCTGCCCATCAACCAGTGGCTTGCGCAGCATGTCCATCTCAAAGTGCAGTGGCTCATCTCCCAGATGGAGATCTATCAAGCTGTGTCACACATCTATCACTACTCCAGCTGTGGCCAAGAATGGTCTACCCAGTATCAAAGCATCATCCTGCTCACTGTGGTACTTAAGAACTAAAAATGTTGTTGGAACCAAGTAGTTTCCAACTCTCACTGGGACGTCCTCAAGAACTCCTTCCGGAATTCTTATTGACTGATCAGCTAGGACAAGAGAGGTCCTAGTAGGTGAAAAATCCATCATACCCAGCTTCTCTGCCACAGAGTATGGCATAAGACTTCCAGCAGCTCCTAAATCACACAGAGAGCGCTTGAAACAATCCTCAAATATAGAACAACCAAGCACAAAAATCCCAGGATCAGGTAGCTTCTTAGGAACCTTGGTTAATAGGACATCACTTATATGCTGAGGAACAACTATGACCCAATCTTTCAGCTCTTCATCCAAAGGCAACATCTTACCCAAGTATCTCTGCACACAAGGGTGGTAAGGTGGATCATCAGATGGTGGAATTTCTTCCAACTCTTCACCAATCTCTTCCAAACGCTTATGTTCATAAATCTCTTGTTTAATCACCTCAGACACTTTAGGATACAATCGAATAGATTGTGTATAAATCTCCTGTTGAGTTATCTCAGACACTTCATGGAATAAACGGTTAAGCTCTGAATCTGCATCAATGTCATAAGAATCCTATGAATCTGTCTGTCCACGCCTTGCAACGATCGACGCTAAGGGTGCATCGATCGATGCAGTCAAATTTTCACAGAATCCACCCGAGATATTTTCCTCAAAATCAGAAATTTCAGCTTCTTCAACCAGTTCAGTTGTATTAAGCTCAAATCTTTCACCTAGGTGTGATCCATCATCAATGTACACTGACCAGGCCTTAATATGGGTGTCTACAACACTCTTTCCCTTGATGGAGCTTGAAATTTGGCTCACCTGAGTGTCCAATTGCTTCACATGAGTGTTTATAGACTCAAACTTCCCATTGAGATCCTCATAGACCACATCTAACTTTTTGTTGCAGTCCACATCAATCTTAGTCTTTCCTTCCAGCAGCTGCTCCATCATTGCCTCCATCTTACTCTCATGAGTACTAGCTACAGGAGGTGCTTGGTAAGAGGAAGATCCATAAGTCCTCTGATTACCTTGTTGGAAAGGTTTCTGAAAACCAGCATTCTGTCCAAAGCCAGAAGAGTTTTGATTGCTTGTGAAAGCACTCTTCTGACCACTGAAAAATCTATTACCAGACTGATTACCAAACCTATTACCTTGGAATCCAGATCCCCCAATGTAATTCACATCCTCTTCCTGACCATCTTCTTCATCATTGATCATCTCAACATCTTGAGCAAAGTGGACAGCTTTCTTCCCAGCTAGAAGATTGCAAACAGTGTCCAACTTAGATCTAATATCAGCTATCTCAGAATTCTCCATCTTCCCACCGGAATTCTTCCTTCTCTCATCAGTGGTCTTGCAGCTATTACTGCTTACCAAATTATCTATCAACTGCTTAGCTTGAGCAGGAGTCCTAGTGTTAAAGTTGGCATTGCTAGAATTGCCCAACGCAGTCTGATATGGAAGATCTATACCTCTAAAGAAGATGCCTAATAGCGTTACCTCGGTGAATCCATGATGCGGGCAGTCACATTGGTACTTCTTAAACCTCATCCAGGTTGTCTTAAGAGGCTCTGTTGGACCTTGGGTGAAGGTGAGAATGTCCTGCCTGGACTGATCAGAGCGAGCATCATCGTAGAAGTGTCGTATAAACTCTCTCTTCAGAGCTGCCCAAGTAACAAACGTCCCAGATGGAAGTTGTTTCAGCCAGGCTGCAACATCTCCAGCCAGAGAGTAGGGGAAAAGCTTGAGGAACAGATAGTCTTGGCTCACTCCATCATACTTAATTCCGGTGACTATGTCCTCAAACTCATCTATGTGATCCATCGGCTGCTCACTTGGAGAGCCATGGAAGGCTTTCTGCCTCAGGAGAGAGTAGTAGATGGTCTTAATTTCAAAATCATTCCTCTCAAAGTCAGGAGGTACAAGAGCTGACCAGTTAGCATGAAACTCATCTGCACGATTATAGTCAGCTAAAGTCCTCTCATGGATAACCATCTGTCTACCTTGGCCCTGTCCTTGGCCTTGTCCTTGGTTCTGCTCTTGTTGCTGTGGTTGCTCTGGAGGATCAGGGATAACATTCCCTTCAGCATCTATCGGTTCTCCAGCAGCATTGTATGGATTGTTGTGTCGGTCCCTCAGGGTACCTTGAGCATCAGGCTTTATGATCACACGTTCAACAACAACCATCCTTGTTCTTCGAACTCTTCTGTTAGTCCTCTCTAGTCTAGCAAGCTCTTCAAGTTGGAGGTTTACGAGATTAGTGTTCGGATTACTTCTGGTATCACGCATCTGCATAAACCGTCTGTAATCGCCAAGCAACGATCGATGCTAGCAATGCAACGATCGATTCAACTCCAATCGCCTAGTAACGATCGACACAAGAAGGTGCAACGGTCGATGCTATGCGATTTTGAAACCTGCGACAGAGAGAAAACAGAGAAAAAAATCAGTAAATAAAAATAAAAATAAAAATAGAAATCCTAGTAAAAACCCTAAGTTTGAAGCTATCAAAGACTCTAAGAGTCCCCGACAACGGCGCCAAAAACTTGATAGGTGTATGTTTTAACCCTATACTAACTGCAAGTGCACAGTATATCAATGTAGTACTTAGGGATCGAATCCACGAGGACTCTAGGCAACGATAGGATTAGAACTAAAAAGATTAAACTAGGAGAAAGAAAATTGTATTGAATTAACTAAAAAGCAAGCAAGAAAGTAAATCAGTAGCAAGTTGTGGTTGTAAGAAATAAACTAAGGGCGCTAAGTCTAGGGCGTTCTCAGGAAATCAGACAAGCAGATAAATCATTCAGTCAGGATCTAACTAAGCTCAGTTCTAGAACTCAAACACAAATATAGAATTAACCAACTGTCGTTGCGAGAATTCTTTAAGTCTAAGTTAAACAATCCAAATTCCTATGCAATTAGTAACAGATTAAACCAGCTTTAATTCCAAGTTCGATATGTTCACAATCTAATTAAACCAAATTCCTTTGCGAGTAATTAAATTTCTCAACCTAAATAGTTCAGATTCTAAACCACACTGTCGTGTCGTATTTAGCAACCTAAGATCTAGATTCTAAGTGATCAGGTTAGAACTAGCATTAAACACAATTTAGTTTGAAGAACATTCTATTGATGTGAATCCTTAACTGAATTAACTATATCTAGCAAGTCATGAAATCCCTATGAGAAACCCTAAACCTAACTATGAAACTACTCAGACATAGAATATGAAGACATAATCAATGAATTAATAGATATCATAAAAGAGATTAGAATAATAAAGGGGTTCGAAAACTTCTCCAGAACAGAGTGTAGTACAGGATCAGATCAGCCCCAAAAGCTCTAAAAACTCTCTGCTCTAAGTTATAATAGCGTATCTAAAACTGAAGTTAAAAACCTAATTAAATAGCTAAAACACGACTTGGGGCTTCTGTGTAAATATCTGGAACTTCTGGGCATCTTTGCAATATCAGCATTCTTCATTAAACCGCCGAGAATCTGGCCCAACTCGCTGTGCATCGATCGATGCAGATGTGCGTCAATCGACACACTACTCTGTTTCGAACAGTGAGCTTCACCTCTCGGGTCAAATCTCTAATATGCACCAAATAGCTCCATAATCTCCAAATCCGCTCCAAACGTGCGTGTACCTAATAACACCTGTAAAGGACTCCAAAAGAACACCAAAAGACACTAAAATAGACTTATATCATGGCATAAAACCGGTAAAAACCATGATATATCACATTTCTTAGTATGATTCGAAAATAAAAATTTTGGTCTAAGAGAAAAAAATATCATTAGTGGTTGTGGCCCAATAGTTATTCATAAACCAATGGGTTTGACTTCACATTTTTACACCTTTTACTATTATTAATTCAATGGTTATCATTTAGTTGTTCACACCTTTTACTCAACATTGGAAACTATTAAATTTAAAAACCCTAAAACGCTTCATTTTCTTATCTCTTACTGAGAGAAAATAAATTTTCTTTCAAGCTAATTTCTGCGCTAATTTATCTGATTTTAAACTATGGCTCCACAAACTTTCAAGAAAATTTTACGCATCAACAACTTTATTCCTTGCTTTTAGGACCTAAAATTTCTTCTTCTGCATGTTTGGATGTGTGTCAGGTCTGCTCCACCACAAATCCGAATGCTTTTGGTTGATGAGGAGGTAATCAACCATTTCCTCTTTAATCTGTTTTGCTTATTTTGCTATTGCATGTTTGATTACGGTATTTGTTTATTTCTTTAGGGTACCCAAATAGAGGCTACTGTTCCTTGACCTTTTATTGAGAAATTTCGTTAATGTATATGGTGTGAGGGTCGTTGGTTTAAACTTGTGGATGCTCGAGTTGTACAAGCACCATTATATTTATATATAACGCCTCACGATTTCCAGTTCATATTCGGGTTAAACACAACTTTCTGCCTCACTTATGATAATATTCCGGAAGGTCATTTTATGCAATTTGAATCGATTCCAGATATATTAGACGGGAGAGTCTGTGATGAATACCCTATAGGTAACATTTAGTATATACATTTGTTTTGTTTATCATATTATACTAATTCTGTTTTTGCATGTATGATATACATCTATACTTTTAACTAAATAGATTAAATTAGTAGACTCTTAATGAATTTATTTCATGGATTATAGATGTCCTTGGTGTTGTTACTCGTGTTGGATTCCTTGAAACTTATTGGACAGGACCAAAGTTGGAGTTTACAATTCGCGACCTACGGTTAGTTAAACAAATGCCTATAACCTTTCTCACTTATGTGGTTTTGGTTTTTCTCTGATAATTTTTTTGAAATGCATTCATTTTTCTAGCCTCCAGAGTGTTCAATGTTTAATATTCGGAGAAGATGCTAAGGAACTAACAAAGAGGTTTTGGAAGGAAGCTGATAGACATGTCTTTGTTATTCTCTGTTGCTTCTATATAAAGCACGAAATTGGTATTATTTAAAAATTTAATTTTGTTTTTACAAGAATGAACAAATTTTATATTACATGTTTGGATTTAGTATTGAGGATACTTTTGATTTCTATATTGTTTACAATGTTAATGGTCTTTATTTGTTGGAAATTATATAAATAGATATAACTTGGCTCAAAGGAGAAGAAGGGATGTCAACAATTATGTACGATCAGACCAACATTTTGGATTTTAATGGATTTCTCAACAGTTTTTGGCATAACCCTAATGCAAGTCATTGTGTAATAGTCTTTATATGTTTTCCTGAATTCATACATTGTTTTATATTTTGTAGCTTTCCAAATCCCGTGCCTGACCAATATCCAGAAGAAAAAAAAATTTCCTGGTTCAAGATCTTCTAAATGATGTATCTTTTTAGAAGACCTTAATAAACGTTATTATTTTTTGGGTTAGATGATCATATGATCGTCTTTGTATTTCTTTTAAAAACATATTTAACATTAATGTTACAACCCTGATGTCCATAATCAAAGGGTCTTTTTATTACATCATTTAAATATCATATAGAAGCTCATCTAAATTAATTTGGTTAATGTAAATTTTAATATCAAAATAATGTAATCTCCATGATAGTAAAGAAATCACATGGAAGTTAAATATGAAAAATTGTTATAAAAAAGTAGCATTGAGATGTTAAATAAAATACAATGTAATGGGTATATAAATTATCAAAATTATCTTGAGTATATAAAAAATGAAGATGACAAAAAATATAAACTGAATAATGACTTACTTTATTGGACCATATCTTAATATGGGTATGTAAATCATAAGTTTTAAGTATGTTATATAAATTCATTGGTACTTATGTTCCATTTCAAGAACTTAAAATACTATTGAATTCTACTATTGTATTTTGTATTTTGGTTTAAATTACTAATAAATTTTGGTTCTAAAAATTTAGAATTTTGAAACCATAAATTGAGTGCTAATTGTGTTATTATATTTCATGAATTACGTTCGTTTTATAGATTACATCTATAGTTATTACTTAATGAAAGTGTAAACAATATAAAACAATAACTAATGTTTAAACAATAATTACTGTCTAATGAACTGAAATTTAGCATAATAATTTGGTATATTGCAAGTAGCTGAACTTAGTCTAAATAGAGAAACCGTAGTTAAACCAACAAATCTTAGTTATTTTCAATCTAAGATTCCATTTGGGCTAATATAATGCTAACATAACATGATGTTATAATCAGTACTATTAAATCCCAAATATGAAAAGCCCATTGTAATATGACTGAAGATGAAACGATCCAGTATATTTTAGTCATTCTAATCATTCCAAAAATCGTTCAAGTGCTCATGATATCGACGCAAAAAACCAGTTCAATCTTGGCGCTGCGAATTATATTGAGTATATTGTTCGAGAATCGTGGTCAATCAACAACTAATTCAACAAAGTAACTCTGCAATTTTTCTTCAGAATATTTTTTTTAATTAGGGTTTGTATTTATGGAAATTACCGATTTATATTGAGATAAACCGATTGTCAATGACCATTGAACAAGTGCTCATTGATTCTGGAGCACAAAATCAAGTTTGAATTTTTGAGTATCCTTTAGATTTTAATAGTGCCTTTAAAAACAGTTCTCTATTTTTAGATCGGGTTTAGTTCATATTGTTTTGGTACATGCATGTAATGATCTTTGATTTTTATGAAGACATAGTAGTTTCTCAAAACAAATCGGAAGATGAAAAACCCACGATTTTGCAAGCCTATGCTTCCAGGCAAATGTAGAAAGAGTCTAGTACGTAATCTTAGTTCTTTGTCTCATTGAGCTTTATTTTTTAAGGTGATTTTACCTCTTGCAATCATTGTTTAAACTTTGTGTTGCAGACTATCCCGGAAAGGTTCTTTAAGATGTATATACTTGGAAAAATCAATGTTACAGTCGGTAAACTCACGTCTGATGTGAGGCCAGAAGAGTTCCCTATCAAACGAGTTGGTGATAGGCTTACAGATGGCTGGAGGCGGTTCTTTAAAGCTCATGCATTAGACGACTTAGATTTTTTAATTTTTGAGTATCGTGGAGCTTCCGATTTCAATCTGGTAGAACAGTACGGAACAAGCGGTTGTGAGATCACATATGAAAAACCGTTTCAGATGGAGACTGGAGAAGCTAGCACGAGTAAGTGTTTTTTCACCTATTCTCGAGACATTTTCTTCACTCTTTCTACTATTTAGACTAATAAGGAATTGATTTTTGAAGGAACAGAAGAGAAGTTTGTTACCTTAAAATTCACGAGTGACGGCATCAAACCAAGCAGAATCGTAAGCTATTCATTTGTAGTTTGGTTTTGAATATTGTTACATGATTCATATTTGTTCATTTTGCAGTATCTTCCCAAGTCCTTTGTCAATGCAAGCGATTTAGAGAAGGTTGCTGGCAACATCATATCGTTGGTCAATAATGCTGGACAGAAATTGTCTGTTGAGCTCGCATTCCATTCTGATACTGATAGGCGACGTATTCGTTTGGCAGGCGGCTTAAGAGAATTTCTCAAACGAAACAATGTGAAGGCCAACCAAACAATCATGCTTCAACTTTTCTGGGAAAATCCAACTGCTCCTGTCCTCAGACTCTCCTCTAAGAATGTCTGACTTGGTCTGTCTCAATATTTCAGGGTCTAACTCACTATTGCTCATATGTTTTAATTCTCTTTTTTTTTCCTTTCAAAAACTTATGTTTAGTGCTTCATTTTGTTTGTTTGTTGAACTGGTACTATATTTTTGTAAATATGAGAAGTTAATATTTATATTTTTATTTAAAAATTTAACTACTACCATACCAAATGTAATTCCATGTGTTTATAGAATATAAAACCGATTTTTATGGAATATCTTTGTTTAGAATTTTACTAAACAAAATATGAATATCTCTTACAATTCAAATATGGAACTACTTACTGAATACATTAATAAATTAACAATTTATAATATATCCTGGTAGCAAATGAGATATTCTTGCTGTTAAAATAGAAGATATTATAATAACTATGAATTTCTAACTTGTAAACTGTAGTATTTTTGTATAATTTATGTGGCCGATATTAGTAAACAAAATCCTAATAAGAGATATTATCTCTAAGAAACCCTAATATCATAATACTATATATTTGATATCTTCTTCTCATTAGTATTATTATTGTCTCGGGTTGCTATGGAAGCTATAGATAAAGTTGAGAAATCTCTGGCATCTTTATTTTTTATATTCTATACATTTTAATTTCTGTTTAACAAGATATACTAATTTCATTAACCAATCTAAATTTTTTCAACTTTTCCTTACATTCTATTGATTCTATGGAAATTTTACCTATTATTCTTCCTTCTCCGCAAATTGTTTTCGACGAAGATGTCGGTTTGGCATATCAAGAAAAAGAAGATAAATTTCGTGCTTGGATGAAATGCAATCAAGTTCATCTTCAATCACGACGTCTGCTATATCACAAATAACAACTAAATTTGTTTGGAATAAAAAAACTCTTTAATGGAAACCCCGCAAACAAGGTAAACCGGGTTTATGTGTTTTACCAATATTTGCAGAAGAAGCTGGAGAATTATATTATTTAGGTCGTCTATTGGATGTAATAAGGGGACCATGTGGCTATTCGGATCTAAGGATTATTAATAATGTTGTTTATGACACATTCCAAGATGCATGGTTTGCCTTACAAAATATTGAAATTCCCAAATTTATATTTCATTCTTAATCATCTATTTAGTTATTTACTTGAAATAATTGTTGTGTTTCTTTTCAATGATAGAGAATTAAGGACTCTACATTATCATTTTTATTCTAAGTTTCTCTTTCTATAAAATCACACTTCATTTACCATTTCTGTAGTTTCAAATATTCGATTACATGTGTTTCTACTAATTAAATTAAGTTAAACACTTCGTATGAGTATATACTTATTATTTTATGTATCCAATCCGAACGTAATAACTCCGATATGCATATGAAACCATAAAGTCAATCTTACACCATCACGATATAGGAAAAAAAACTTATAACATGTTTTATCTTGACACCAATCAAGAAATACACTTAAATCATTAACAACAGAATAATGTCCATTAACAACAGAATAATGTCCGCACATTCGTGCGGAACGATCACCTGGTTTCCATATTAAGTAAGTATTGTTAAATTCGAAAAATAATGTAGTTCATTACAAAGTTACGAAAGCACAGATGAAAAGTAATAAAAGTTCGCTTTATGTTTCATAAAAACTGAGAATCTTAAGATTTTTCAAACACAAAAAAAATGAAAAATTTATAAATATCTTTCCCTAAGCATAGTTAGTTAGAGACATCATTTTCCAACACTAAGTACTTTCAAATAATCAAATGTGAACTAATTATTGGAAAAATATCCACCATCGATATTGAATTAGTAACAACATTGTTTTAGTTCTAACCCAATACACTAAGGCTCCAACTGGTAACCACTTCAGGAGTAATAGGAACAATGAGGAAAATAATAAAAAGTAATGATGGAAAAAATTATAGGGAATAAACGTAGAGAAGGAATGGAAAAAATTCTCTTTGTTCCTTGACTAATTTGATAAGGAATATATTTGTTCATTAATTCTCTTTAAAAATAAGGAATGGTAAGGAATGAAAAGGAATTATATGTAACAAATATTCATTGCAAATGGTAAAAAAAAATAGGAATGAAGGGGAATGTCATGTTCCTTCTCATTCCTTTCCCCAATTGTGGTTACCAGTTGGAGCCTAATTGATACTAAGTAGTTCATAATTTTTATGCATATTTCCAAACCAAAAGAAGATACATCGTGCCAAGAAATCGAAAAGCTCTACAGCTATTAATAATCAAAGGGATTCCGCACATTATGGAACTAAAACTTCTTAAACGAAACAAACAGCTCAAGTTTTTCTGAGGTAACCCCACTCTTCGGATCTCTCACACCACTTCAAAAAAAAAACTGATGGAGGCACAGTTGCATTATACACTCTTCTGCCTCTTCAAGTACCTGTCACAAGTTGCAAACCACAGCTTACAAATCAGAATAAGACCCTGAGATAAAATAAAATAAAATTCATCGAGCGCAATGGTATGCGTTCTTAACATCAATTCTTTTCGTTCGCATTGTATATTGGTATTGATTTCATGGAATATAACCTTTTTGTGAGATAACTACAACTGCTTGTTCAGATAAAAACCAAAACCAAATTACTATACGGATCAAAAGCAAGAAACATGCAACTTTATGTGAAGCCAAAGACTCCGCTCAGTGCAAACTATTCGAAAGAACATGTCCCAACACTTCTTTAGAGTGAGTAATGACTGATATACCAAATTGGCTGTTATCTGAACAAGATGATGATAAGTGAAAAAAAATAACCTTGGCTTTGCCTATTATGCCAATACAACGAGAAAGAAAACAGGGTCTAATCTTCAACTCCAAGCGAAAAAAGGACAAGAAACCTACAATGTATTCTCTTGCCAGCGACTGAAAATCCACGTGCATTCACCCATTTTTTCCATTTCCTATAAATCCCAATCCCAATTGATTCTTTAATTGAAAGTTCACAAGAAGAGAGAACGACCAAATCCAACTACTTCTACCAATGTAAGGACATCAATGCGCAAGAAGCTTTAGAGTCTTGAAAACTTAAAACAAGAAACATTCAGAAAGACCACTTAAGTCCCATATTCGCTAACGAAATCCTAAGAAAAATACCACTCACAAAGAGGACTATTAGCGATCTTGACAAGTGCGTCGGAAGGTACCGTTAGACAGCTCGGAGAAAGCCCGCAAGTTAACATTAAGGTAAGAGGTGAGTTGAGAAGTAGCCACAACACTGTACAGAGGCAAGAAAGACTGTGTGCAACCAAGTGATCCTAGGTTCCTGAAGATCACAACAAAACATCAAATTCTATATTCAGCTCTGTAAGAAACTTAGAAACATAAGATTATGGAGACAACGAATCTCAAATGTTTCTGAATTAGCTAGTAAGTAAAATTGTTTACCTATGATTAGCTACAGTAAGCTAAAGAAGATTGATTGGTTACGAAAATCACGAGAGAATATCAGATTCTAAAGCAAAAGAATAATTGAACAAACATAAAATCAGAAATAAGCTAACTACGAATCTCAAATGGTTTCGAATTACGCATAAAGTTATATATTTCCAAATTCCAGGTAAGAAAATTTTCAAATTCGTCATAAAATATATAACCTGGATTGATTAAGATCTACTGGAGAAACTTTCTGCTATAACTATTAACTGATCAAGAGAATTCGACGGAGATAGGTCAAACCTGGAAGGCGATGAAAAGGTGAAGCGACGGCCAGGTACGGAGGATGGGGAAGGACGGAGACGAGGAAGCGCCGTCGTAGGCGAACGGAGAGATGGTGCTCTTGCGGTGGCGGAGACAAAATAACGAGTAGCAGATCCTGCATTGCGCCAAGCCATTTTGCTCACCGTATGGAGAAATGTGAATCGAGCTCGCAGGTCTTTCCTAGGGTTTACGAGAAACTAGCCCAAAGTTATAGCCCATCAATTTTATAGCCCAAAGTTAATCCCTAATATTATGGGCCGCATGATAAGAGACACAGCCCAAAATATATATTTGTCTCTAGAACTAAATTTTTAAGAAAACAACGATAGTATATTTCTTTATGAACAACTCAATACTGTATAATGGATTTGCAGTCTCTGGATCTTGGATTTTATAGATTTAAGACCAGAAACAATATATGATTTTCGGCCTCTGCTCAAAAGACCAAAGTTTATGCCACTTAATTTTGGACTCTTCTGCTATGGTAGTATGTCTACATTACTGGATTACAAGATACGAGATGAGTTAGAGATTGAGTGATCATGAAGAGATTTACCACAAAGGTATGGGAGATATCCATGTCAAGTAAATTCTGCTGCTTCGGCGTCGTACTCTGAAGATAGATAGTGAAGCGGGGAAAGCTTTGTCGAACAGCTGGCGAATGAAGCAAAGGAAGGCAATCGAATACTCTCACCAAGACCCATTCAACATTCAACGCATCCAACATCCAATCCATTGTCCACGACCTGACCTAAAATTCATGGACCCAACCCGATATTAGAACCCATGCTAAGTAAAATCTATAAATACAACTCTCCCTTCAACAGGGGGGGGGGAGTTGTTCCGCCTTTTACTTGGTGCAATCATTACTCTCTCAACTTGTTAGGTATTTAGCCAAATCTTTAAGTCCGATTGATTGAGAATTGATTTGCGAATCACTAAGAACGAAACTTGAGAGATAAAAAGCACGCAAGATTGTTGACCTAGACTTCACTTGTTAGGCTACTGTCTAAGGGAAGAACCAAACTTCCATGCTTCTATTATCAATCGCTTTTGACCTTAACAACTGCTTAATAATGGCGTTTTACAATTGCAGGTATATGCGAAGCAAGCTGCGGAGCTTAGGATGCAAGACTCCTCCATGGCCTTCCGATGATGAGGAAGACGACCTTCTCGCAAGCTCAGACGCAGAACCAGACGCCGGCGAACCCTCAGAAACAGCTCCGGAGATCTCACCGGAGAAGAAGACTTGACTGCACCTTTTCTCTCTCTCTCTCTCCTCTGTTTCTTGTTTGTAATCTCTAACGGCTCTTCTCCGTAACAAACTCCCGCGTCCTTTCTCTTAAGCTCGACCACTAAACCGGTTTCTTTAAGTGTTGGGCTCGAACCATTTTGCAGCTACCAAACCACCTGGCCCAACTAGCTGAGTGAATCAGCTTAAGCCCATTTCATGATCCAACGACCAAAACGGCAACACTCCGACAAACTCCACGTTTGTCGTCTTTGGTCGGATCCACTCTTAAGCTTAGCTAAAAGCAGAAACCCTAGAATCGCGAAATCGAAAAAACCATCCTTCAAATCCCTGCCATGGAAGCTGGTTCTCCCTATCCGTCATCACCATCAAGCGTCGACTCTGACGGCCTGCTCATCTACGACTTGGAGCCACCCAAATCCCCGAGTTTAATTCGTCCACCAGGATCTCCTCATATCAGTTTTCACCACGATCCTTGTAAGTTGACCTCTTACTCAAATCTGACACGACGACCGTCTCTAGTCTTCATATTGCTTGATGAATGTACTGACCCTTCTTCTGACCAAACCCTACTCAGCTCCAGAAGAACAAGAAGAATACGATACTCTTACTTCCGACCCCAAGTAAGAATCTCCTTTACTCAAAACCTTTTGTCGTTTAATAACCTTACGAGAGTTACCAAAGAGTGATTTGTAGACTAACCATCTTTTCCTCTCCTGTGACTACTCGACGAGATGACCGAAACGACAGAGCCCTCTCGGAGTACCTGCTAAGGCGATTACGGAATTACTTTCAGCGTTACGAGGCACTTCTCGAACGCATTTCCAGGTATGCAATTCGTTAACATGTCAGTTGGGTTTAGAGTTGTATGGATTTTAAGAACTCGAACCAAAACTTCATTAATTATGTATCTGATAAAGTGAATCTTAGTCGCAACATGTTTAGTGCGATCGTGATGAACCGAGTTCTTTGCTAAGCGTATTGCACTTTGAGAATCACAGTGCAATTTGAAGTAATTTGACTTGAACCCTAACTCACTGCACAACTCCCTTAGCCATAGCCCCTCCTTCGTAGCCTCAGACAGAGCCATGTACTCTGCTTCTGTGGTGGATAAAGCCACCACATGTTGGAGTGATGATCTCCAACTAACCGTGTTCCCTCCAACTTGGAACACATACCCTGTTACTAACCTTCGCTTGTCAAGGTCAGTAGCATAATCTAAGTCACTGAAACCCTCAATGTTGAAGTGTCCCTCATTAGTGAATGTTAAGCATGTCTCTGAAGCCCCTTGAAGATACCTTAAGATCCATTTGTCGGCTGCCCAATGATCTTTACTTGGCTTAGACATGAATCTGCTCACAAGCATTAGGCTACCCACAACACTTGCATAGGGTATTGAATCCATTTCTTGAGCCACTTCTTTCCACTCTTTGTCAGTCAAGCTCTTTAGCTTAAAGTGTGATGTGACCGGTGTACACACAGGTTTACAGCCTTGCATCTCAAAGGTCTTCAATACTTGTTTGATGTAGCCTTCCTGAGACAACTTTAAGATTCCTTCCTTTCTGTTTCTCAGAATGTCCATTCCGAGAATCCTTGAAGCTTGTCCTAAGTCTTTCATCTCAAATTCCTTTTTCAGACTTTCTTTGAGCTTGTTTACCTTATCCCTTCTCTTTGCTGCGATTAACATGTCGTCTACATAGAGCAGTAAATAGTTTCCTTCTTCCATGTACGACCCTTTCAGATACACACAAGGGTCTTTAACACATCTAGTGAAGCCCTGACCCTTGATGAATGTCTCAAACCTCTGATTCCATTGCCTTGGAGATTGCTTTAGACCATAAAGCGATTTCTTAAGGAGGCAAACCTTGTCTTCATCTTATTTCTTGATGAAACCCTCTGTGTGATACCCCATATCAAAAATACGGTCAACGGGCAGCAGAAAGTCAACCAGGGGTAAAATCGTCATTTTACCTAAGTCAGGGGTAAAATGGTAATTTTACCAAAAGTCGAGACGGAAGCCGAGATGGACCGAATATTCTTATATTTCAATATAAAGAATGTTCACAAGACCAGAGTTGGAGAAATCGGAGCAGAAACGCGTTCTACGGCTTGTCGGGATGGAAACCGACAAAACCGACGAAACTTCGGAAATTCATAACCGGAGCTACGTAAACCCGAACGGAGTGATTCAAAATGCTAAATTCATAAAATAGCATGGAGAATATTTTTATGGAGGTTTGGAAATTTATGGAATCATCTAGAGACTTTCTAAAATATTAAAACCGGAAACCGTCAAACCGAGCATGGGAATAAAGGCGGAGTAAGACGTTGGTTAAGAAAGATTAAGAAGAGTTTTTGGGCAATAAAACACCCAGATAGACAGGTGTTCTCACCACAGGTCGCCACCCCACTCCTCTTGCATGCTTGCATGAGAGAATTCAATGAATCTCTCTTCCATGCAAGAAACCATTTTTGTCCAATTCATTGTATTCAACCAAACCACTCCCTCTAACCTCTCTTTAGCTCTCTCTCACACTAAACCCACATGCATCAAAGAAACCCAGAAAACTCATCCAACTTCATGAATCTTCAAGAAATGTTCTTGGTTTGTTCTTGAAGCCCTTAATACCTCCTCACACCAAAAACACCATAACTTCTTCAGTATAAACCCTAATCCACTTCTGCAAATCCCAGTGGACTCCTCTCGCCCTCCTCTACAACCTACATCCAGCCAGACATGACCGCCGTCGCCGGAGCTTGCCGGAAACTGGCCGGAAAGTTGCTGCGGTTGGAGTTTTGGTGTATCTATCTCATCCTTCACCAGATCTGAATGTTTTGAAGCCATGGATGGCTAGATCTTCTCTTTGCGGTCAGTTTGATAGGTGGATCGTCTTCTGAGTCACCGGAAAAGGGGTGAACCGGCCGGTCAACGCCGGACCACCGCCGGTCAACGCCGGAGAAGTCTCCGGAGAAGCCCAACCGCCGTCAGATGGAAGCCGGTTCTTCAAGGAGTTGTATGGTCTGGTTTGATTCAGGAATTGGGTCGGTTTAGACTCGGTTTAGCCTTGGTCAACGGTTAGGTCAAACCGGTCAATGTTTGACCAAAACTGGTTTAACCTAACCGGTTCTAATTAGACCGGTTTAGTTGGTTCAGATGGTTCAGTGGTTCAACCGGTTTGGTTTGGGAAGTCAACCGGTTCAAGTCAAAGTCAACGGTCAACCGGAGGTCAAAGTCAACGCCGGTCAACGCCGTGGTCAACGCCGGTCAACGCATTGAATCCGTCCATTCATAGGTTGCGGTTCATGTCAGGGTGTTCGGGAAGCCTCGGGGTTCGTGTTGGTACGTTCGGGAATTTCGGGTTTCAGTTCGGAGGTCTCGGGATTCATACCGCGTCAGACCGTCATTCCGCGCCTATCTCACTGTGAGTCGGCTCACAAACCTTTAGATTCATTTAGACCGAGAATCGAGAAACCGTAGTGCTAGGATTGCATACCCGTTAATTAACCTGAGTGGTAATTAATAATTAATTGGACGTTTAATGTTAAACCGGTTAGGATCAGATAAGCATGTTAGGGTTAATGACTTAAAAAGGTTAATTGATTGTGTGCCGCTAGGTTGTTAGTAATATTTGATTGATGCATTCATATAGTCCCGTTTGAATAGGACCGTATATGCATATATAAGTATAAGAACGATAATTAATGAATCTATATACGGGAATTAAGACGACAATAAAATATGAGTTAAACCTAAAAGAGCTTATAGAATATAATAACGGGATTGAGTTTAGGTAATAGCGGGTTTGGGTAATGAATCAAATAAGTTATTAATGAGATGTCGGGGAGTTAGTAAATTTACTAACATTTACTAACTCTAAACCGACAGATCGAGAAGTTAATTAAAGATACCTAGGATGAGTTAATAAGGAAGTGGCGTGTGTTGTGAGCCGTCTACGGGTTAGCAATCCGCTAACCCAAGGTAGCGGATAAGAATGAACTAAAAGACTTAGAAACCCTAATAAGCCTGCTTGTGTTGTGATTGTGTGATTGTGAGATTGATTGTGATTGCGTGATTGTATTGCTGTTGTTGTGAGCTTTGTGTGCAGGCTTGTTAGACTGCTCGGTGTTGGGCCGAGCAGTTGCTGTGGACACTTTCTTCGGTCATGGGACCGGGTAAGTTAGTGGTGCTGACTAGGTATCTTACCTAGTCAGAGCGGTGAGATTGGTAGTGTAGAGGCTTGCGGAATGGTTGGGGTGTATTATTATTATTGATGTTGATTGCGTGATCTGTGCTAGATTCCCAGCGAGTCTGCGTGTTTATATTTCTGCAATAGGACTCTAGGGTGCGTTAGATTCCGCAAGCCTAGGTTTTGATTACGTTCCGGTACTTCCGACCCGATTGGATCCTCGGGTTTTACCTAATCGGACCATGGTGGTTTTGGTTATGGTGTTAACCTATCGGGTGACGCCGGTAGGTGTGTGATTCGGAGAATACGGGGTCATGTCCTAGGGCCGGATCGCATGGAAACTCAGGTTACCTGGGGTAACAGGAGTCACAGCGTATCGATGGACAGAGAATGGTATCCTAGCCGTGGGGACCTTGTGTACACGGTTAGGAGTCGTGGGTTAGTTACCATGTAGGTAACGATGTAGACCCGTGGAAGTTACCGAGATCGTAGGGCCCAGTGTTGTTTTGTTATTTCTCTTGTTGCGCGATAGATAGATCGAGTCCAATCGAGGACATGTGCCGCAGTGCCTTCAATTCCCTTAATTCTCTTTATCTTTGGCGTTGATTGTGTGTGTGGGTTTATCACGACGTGGTAGTGCGTGATCGACCATTTATTCCTGTTGATTGTTATTTTGGGTGTTGGGGCGGGAATCTGTAGTTCTAAATAGACTAGAAGCCATTAGTGGGGAGCCGATTCACTGGGTGATCTTAGATCGCTCATTAGACTCTTTTTGTGTTTTTCAGGTTTAGCAGCGACGGACGCGGGAGGCCTCGGTATAGTTTCGGGATGGCTTGTGACGGGATTTGATTCGGGGTTTTGGATGTTTTATTTTCGGTTCGGCTTTGGCGCCATTTTATGTGTTTGATTTACTTATGTGCTTTGAGATGACGATTGTTGTAAAAAATTCTATTAAACGTTGTGCTGAACGTTTGGTTACTCAGAAATGAAATTGTTTCCCTGATATGAGGTTTCGTCCGAACCGACACAACTCACCGAAGTGGTACAAGGTGTACAAATTGTATTACGGAAGTGAGGATAACGAGGTCAAAGATGGATTAGTGCGAGCCTTTGTCTCAAACCGATCCGTCTCTGACTTCGTCATGTGACGAACTTTTCCTGTTCGACTTACTCGGGTTCGATCGGTCATGTTCTAGTTTGATTGTTGACCGGTCAGCTCGACGGTCAGCGGAGAATGGGAAAGGGGCGTTACACTCTGGTTGTTCCATGTAAATGGTTTCATCAAGTTTCCCATGTAAGAAAGCTGTTTTGACGTCCATCTGATCCAATTCCATTTCCCCGTTTACTACGGCTGATAACATGATCCGAATGGATACATGTTTGACTACAGGAGAGAAAATCTCATTGTAGTCAATCCCTTTTACTTGAGTAAACCCTTTAGCCACTAACCTGGCTTTATGTCTTGGTTTCTCAACTCCTGGAATGCCTTCTTTCAATTTAAAAATCCACTTAGAACTTACTATCCTTTGCCTATTCGGTCTCTCAACTATGATCCAGGTTTTGTTCTTGTCAAGAGACTGTTTCTCTTCAATCATGACTTCATGCCACCTTTTCCAATCCTTACTTCTTCTAGCTTCAGCTACAGTCCTTGGTTCATCAACTTTTAGATCTTCTGCACAAGCCAGTGCGTATGCAACGAAATCTCCGCTTTCAAACCTTGCAGGTTTCTTCTTTTTTTTAGTTTCCCTGTCCCGAGCAAGAAGATATCCCTGTAGTTGTTGATTATCACTACAGCCTGACTGATCTGTCTCAGCTTCTTCCTCACTGTTTGACTCAGTTTCTGATTCTGATTCTTGCTCTGAACTGGCTCCACCTTCACCGGTGTACCCTTCCTGTTCTGACTCTTCTCCACCTTCGCCTGTGGATACTTCATTGTCTGAGCTCTCAACATCTTCATTAATGTTCCCTGAAGATGGTCCCTGAATTAGATTTGGTCTGAAGGAAACCTTCTTCTTGCCCTTTAGCTTGGTTGAAGTCTTCTCTTCTGATCCATGTATAGCTTTTCTTCATCAAACACAACATTTCTGCTGATAGTTGACTTCATTTCTGTTGGGAGCCGTACCCTATATCCCTTAGTACCCTGTGGGTATCCTATAAAGATTCCCTTGATGGCCCTTGGACTAATTTTTCTTGACTACTATGAACATAAGCTGTGCAGCCAAACCTTCTCAGATGTCCATAGTCAACCTTTGTTCCTGTCCAAACTTCTTCTGGGATCTTAAACTCTATAGATGAGTTTGGAGTCCTGTTGATCAAGTAGACTGCCGTGGATGCTGCTTCAGCCCAGAACTTCTTTTCCAAACCTGACTCAGCAAGCATACATCTGATCTTGTCAGGTATAGTTCTGTTCATTCGTTCTGCTACTCCGTTCTATTGAGGAGTGTAGGCACACGTTCTGTGGTGCTTGATACCTGAATCCTTACATAGTTTATCCATCTTATTGTTGCAAAGTTATAGACCATTGTCTGTTCTCAGACTTTTGATCTTCTTTCTTGTTTGAGTCTCAACCAGTTTCTTCCATTCACAAAAGTTCTCATAAACCTCATCCTTACTCTTTAAGAATCTGATCCAGACCCTTTTGGAGTGATCATCAATGATGGTCAGAAAATATTTGCACCTTGAAAGACTTTCCTCATTTGCAACAGATCCCCAAAGATCACTGTGTACATACTCTAGTATTTCAGTGGTTGTGTGTTTGGCTGAGGGAAAAGACTGTTTTTGAGATTTTCCCAACACACATGTCTCACAGAAATCTAGAGTATGGACTTCTTTATCCTTTAGATATCCACGCTTAACCAGCATGTCCATGTTCTTAAGACTCATATGTCCGAGTCTAGAGTGCCATCTATTTTTCCAATTAACTTCTTCCCTCACTACTGCTGCCTCTGCCTTCGCTACTGATCCATGAAGGTAGTACAATCCATCCTTATAGTTACCTGAAAGAACCCTCTTTCCTTTGTTGTAGAATGTTACCTTGTAGTCTCCACCTTCCTAAGTGCAGCCATGTTTCTCTAGTTGTCCAAATGAGATTAGGTTCCTGCCCATTGTTGGCATATACCTAACCTCAGTCAAAACCAAGGTTGAGTTATCCGGATTGAATATCTTTAACTTCCCAATCCCCTTAAACTCACTGACTGTGTTGTTTCCCATGAGGACTTTCCCACCATCCATTTCTTTTAAATCAAACAATACATCCTTGTTTGGTGTATTATGGAAGGTGCATCCAGAGTCAAGGACCCATTCGTTCTTGGTGTCCTGTAAGCTGGCAGTAAGTATCGTTGGTTGTTCTTTCTCTTGTGCCTTGTTGGCTGAATTCTGTCATTTATTCTCTTTTCGTTCTGGACATTCCCTCTTGAAATGTCCTTCTTTCCCACATGTCCAGCATTCCCTGGGCTTACCTTGCGTTATGTATTTTGACTTTGACCTGTGTGAAGTTGTGCTGTCTTTGCTTTTACCTCTGGACTTACCCTTTTCTCCTGACCTTTTCTCTGATCTTCCTCTAGTTACCATCAGCCCTTCTGCGCTTGACTTAGTCTTTCCCAGCAGCCCCTTTTCTCTTAGCTCAGCTTCCTTGGCATATGCCGATGTGGTAACCTCTTTGACTGTGAGAGTTTCCTTACCATATCCATATTTGAGCGTATGTACCAGAGAATCATACTGTGATGGTAGGCTAGTTAAGATCTGAATAGCTTGGTCTTCATCTGAGACGTTTATGTTTAAGCTTGATAGGTCATCAACATGTTTGAGGAAGACGTCAAGATTTTACTCAATGGTCTTGGTCTCGACCATCTTGTAGCTAGCAAAGCTTTGTTTCAGATAAATCCTGTTAGGTAGGGTCTTAGTTTGGTAATCAGCTTCCAAAGCTTTCTAGACACCATTTGCTGTGGTCTCTTTCATGACCTTTCGTAGGACCATGTTGGTGAGACTAGAGCATATAAGGTTTCTTGCCCTTGTATCCTTGGATTTCGCCAGCGGATCCTTCTTGATGTCAATCTCTGGCTTTTTGTCTGAGTCTGTTTCTTCTTCAGTTTCTTGGACTGCATCCGTTTGAAGAATGTGACCTAGACCTTGCAACTCAAGTTTCATGAGCATTTTAAACTTCCACATGTCGATATCCCCTTGACCATCGAATTTCTTCATCTCGAACTTCGCATGTTTTACTGACTCCATGGTGGCTGAGATGAACTCGACTGAACGATACCTTTGCCTCTTGAACACTGAACCCTCTTCTACCAATACCTTTCTTGATCTTGTTGATCTAGTTACCAAGATCCCACGCCTTGGATTACTGGGACCGTAACCCGTGCTTGCGCTAATAACCAGTAGCTCT
Source organism: Orychophragmus violaceus (assembly GCA_030180135.1). Lineage (NCBI taxonomy): Eukaryota > Viridiplantae > Streptophyta > Magnoliopsida > Brassicales > Brassicaceae > Orychophragmus > Orychophragmus violaceus. The sequence continues at coordinate 26,770,270 of CM058233.1, read as the reverse complement.
GATACCACTTGTTAGGTATTTAGCCAAATCTTTAAGTCCGATTGATTGAGAATTGATTTGCGAATCACTAAGAACGAAACTTGAGAGATAAAGAGCACACAAGATTGTTGACCCAGACTTCACTTGTTCGGCTACTGTCTGGGGAAAGAACCAAACTTCCATGCTTCCACTATCAATCGCTTTTGACCTTAACAACTGCTTAACAATGGCGTTTTACAATTGCAGGTACATGCGAAGCAAGCTGCGGAGCTTAGGATGCAAGACTCCTCCGTGGCCTTCCGATGATGAGGAAGACGACCTTCTCGCAAGCTCAGACGCAGAACCAGACGCCAACGAACCCTCAGAAACAGCTCCGGAGATCTCACCGGAGAAGAAGACTTGACCGCGACTTCTCTCTCTCTCTCCTCGGTTTCTTGTTTGTAATCTCTAACGGCTCTTCTCTGTAACAAACTCCCGCATCCTTTCTCTTAAGCTCGACCACTAAACCGGTTTCTTTAAGTGTTGGGCTCGAACCATTTTGCAGCTACCAAACCAGCTGACCCAACTAGCTGAGTGAATCATCTTAAGCCCATTTCATGATCCAACGACCAAAACGGCAACACTCCGACACTACTCTCACTTTCTTTTTTTTGATCCCTCTCAAAACACTAAAGCTATTTTACTTCATTTTTTCGAGATCTCTAGTCTCATTTTCAACCATTCTCCTCACTTTTATGGTCGTTCCTTGACCGGTCTCCATCTACAAACTCTTTAATTTCTTTCCCTTTAACCTGCATAGCCCATTAGCCAACATCCCAACTATGAATCCACCCTCCTTTCAGATGCAGTTGTTTGACCCAAATACTCTTTCTTTTCTCCTTTTTCCGATAATCTTTGGTTGTCCAATTTAACAGTCGTGGTCTTTTCGGTATTGGTTTCTAAGTTAGGCGCCAGAGAGCCATCAGAAAGCACACCATCGTCGTGTTTTCCAAGCTTTGACGTTTCTGCTCATTTTTTATGAAACACATACACATTCTTGATTGTAGCAGAAATAGAGGGCATTCTATATGTTAATGTTAGAAATTGGAGTCAGGACTTGAGGACAAACTAGTGGGCATAAACCATATAAGATCCATAAGTAAGGATATTAACACATAGAAAAGAAGATACAGAGCTAGCCTACAGCTAAGAAGAATGGACAACGAAGACCCAATATGTTTTGGAGTCCTCGAGAGAGTGTTTCTGCCACCGCCTCTACCAACTCCAAAAGAACTAAGGAGTACGATGAGAACATGGTGTTGCGGGCCCAAATACAAAAAGTTGGATGCAATGTAAAAAGAGAGACAAAAAATTGATAATCAGCACGAACTAAGAGGGGAGGCTCCCTGCTCCCTCTTTACTCCATTTCAAAGAAGGGTCGTCGAAGGTTTGACCAAGAGAGTAAGAGGTTCGCCATAAAACTCACTTTGGCCCCAAAATCTCTTCGAGAAGGATTAGTGTGTCACAAGATACCACCACAACCGTAAATGCAAATATTTAGAATCTATGAGCATGGGTATGGGGAGGTATGTCCCACTAGAAGAAGCCACCAGAACAATAGAGGAAGTAAGAGATGAAGCATATGTCCCTTTCCACCCCTCGTATAGAGTAGTAAAGAACATGGTGGGGATGGGATTGGCAGACTTTAGCCTGAAGCAAAAACGAACAAGTGATGACGCTAAAGAATGAGAAAATATTACGAATAATTAGAGGTGATGACAAAGGAGTATGGAAAAGATGGAACCATAAATTCCCCTTGGCAGTAAGAGGTGGAAAGGAAAATGAACCATGAGAGGTGGAAACAAAGGAAATAAAATTGCAGCTGTCAAACCCTTTGGTAGGGATGTTGTAATGGGCTTTAGTTAAAGAGTTAGCCATAACCATGTACCAAAATTTATAATCCTAACCCTTTAATTATAATCCTAACCCTTTAATTATAACATGATTAATAGAGTTAAGTACAATTTTTATATCAAATATACATTTTCTTATATAAAATCTACAAACAAACTTAATTATATTTTCTCCCAAAATCGTAAAATCATGTTTTTCCGCCAGAATTGTAAAATCAAGTTTTCCCGCCAAAACCGTAAAATCGTGTTTTCCCGCAAAAACTGTAAAATCATGTTTTCCGGCCAAAACCGTAAAATCATTTTTTCCTGTCAAAACCGTAAAATCGAGTTTTTCCGTCAGAACCACAAATCTTAATTTTCCGCCAATACAGCAAAATCGAGTTTTCCCATGAAAATTGTAAAATCAGATTTTCCCGCCAAAACCATAAAATTATGTTTTCCCTGCAAAACCGCAAAATCATGTTTTTCCGCCAAAACCGCAAAAACTAGTTTTTCTGCCAGAACCGCAAAATCTTGATTGTCCACCAAAATCGCAAAATTGAGTTTTTCCACCAATAACGTAAAATTATATTTTTACTATCAAAACCAAAAATCACGTTTTCTGCCAAAACCATAAAATCATGTTTTTGAGCAAAAACCGCAAAATCAGATTTTCCCGACATAACCGCAAAATCGTCATTTTCCGCCAAAATCGCAAACTCATGTTTTCTGTCTAACCCGCAAAATCGTGATTTCCCAACAAAACAACAAAATCTTGATTTTCCGCCAAACCAGAAAAATCTTAATTTTCCGCAAAAAATCTTGATTTTTCGCCAAAACCGCATCCGCGAAATCAATGTTTTTGTAAAAACCGTAAAATCAGGTTTTCCGTCAAAATTGTAAAATAATCTTCATAATATTTTTGATAAGATATAACTTATTTTTATGTTATTATATGATAATATTATTAAAAATAAAAATAAATAATAGATGAGAAAGACTATTAATATAACAACTCATTTTACATAAATTTAATATTAACTTATCGAACTTATTTGTTTTGAAGAAATAAGACTTATCAGGGCTAAGTTAACCATTAGGCTAATTTTTGTTTAAAAAAAAAAATACAGAGCTAAAATAGGGTTAATGATATAATAGGATTGAACTTATATTTAATAGGATTGAGCTGGGTTTAAACCTTGAATTTAACATCACTACCTCTAGGCAATTGCATTGCACCGCCCAAGGCGAGAAGGAATAGTCTAAAACGGAAGGATCAAGGGAGGACATGTGGTGTGGTTTGAGTTTTTATTCAATTGGACCTAGCTGCAAGCGAACATTAAACATATTAGTATAGTTAGGATTGTCGATCCTCAAGGAGTTGTATGGTCACACTGCTTACCAGATATAATTAATAAAAAAACAATTGAAAGTATAAATAGATATTTAGGTTGACTAGGTTTAATAATAAGTTGTTGGTTGTGAACGAAATAAAGTAATGAGTATTTGAAAGTAAATAGCAATTGAAAGCACTAAGAAATCAGCTTTTGTAAAATAAAAAAAATAGGGGTGAAGAACATGTATTTAAACCACTAAACAATCAAAATCGAAATAAATTATTTTGTAGTCATTGATTTCTTTCAACATAACAAAGTGATCTACTCAGAAATAATGCATAAAACACATCAAGTATTTTTTTTTGAATCTAATGTTTAATTATATTCAAAAAAAAATAAAACTTTTTACAACGTTTTTTGTCGAACTGTTGTAAACAGATTTATAATCTCCAATCATTTTAAACACTTTTTTCTCTCAAACCATGTATGAAGACCAACTTCGTATTTTTGACTCCCTTCCCTTTGCATTGTAGAAAGTCTGTTCCTGATAGTATGATCGATGGCCTTGATCAATTTTTCCGCAGGTAGTGAGTTGATTTTCACCTTGCCTTCTGTTAATCCTCTCACACCAAATTTCGTAGACTGTTTCTTGGAACACATAGCGCATAAGAAATGTAAGCATCTTCAGTTGGCTTGGAACACTAATAGCTTTGATAATGTCCTGCCATTGCACTGTATAGGCTGAAATCATGATTCCCATAGCAAGCTTTTCCCATACCTCTTGCGTATAAGGGCATAAGAAGAACATATGGTATCTTGTTTCTTTTAATTATGAGCAGAATGAACTACCAATGTTGTGACTGCCTCCCCACCTTTCCATTATCTCCCCTGTGGAGAGGCTGTTCTTAGTTGCTAGCCATGTTATGAAGGAGTATTTTGGGGTTGAAAAAGTGAACCAAATGCCATTGTGTGCTGTCCATTCGGCGTTTGTGGTTCGAATCTTCTCCCAAGTTTCCTTAGAGTTGAATGTATCCGTGTATACTTCACTTTTCCCAGCCATAAAGCTTTATCTTTTATTCCCAACAACCTGTGAGATTTGTGTTCTGAAATTTTGTTTTCAACTTGGATCAGTAGGGGATATCTCTGCCTCCTTCTTCGCTCGTAGGACATAACTTCGGCAAGGGTCTTGTCAATAGGTATACCAAGGTTGATACAACCTCTTTGTCCAAGACGATCCTGCAGTACTCCAAGAGTGGACCAGCTATCATACCAGAAAGATACACAATGTCCACTTTAACTTCAAGCTTATAAAATCTTCTAGCCATGTCTCTGTATTTAAGCACTTTGCGCCAGATCCATAATCCCATTGATGACGCCTTAGGGATAGACCAGAAGGAGCCATTCTGTATCAAATATCTTTGACCCAGTTCGCCCATAATGTGCCTTTCGTTGATAAAAATCTCCATATCAGTTTCAGAACATAAACCTTATTAGCTTCTTCTAAAGATTTTAATCCCAAACCTCCCTCTTTTTTTCGGAGAGCATACAATCGTCCAAGATACCTTAGCTTTCCTGTCGTTCAGATCTGGGCCAGACCATAAGAATGCTGCACATAATTTGTCTATCTCCTTGATACATGCCTTTGGAAGTCTAAAGGCTGACATCCAAAAGTTTGTTAGACTGAAAAGCACAGAGCGAAGTAATTGCAGTCGACCTCCAAAGGATAAATTCTTTACTGTCCATGAACCGATCTGTTTCTTGATTCTTTCTATGAGAGGCGCATAATCAGCAGCAGTTATTCTTCCCGTTAGTAGGGGTAGGCCTAGATATCGCACCGGTAACTTGCCATGTTCAAATGGAAATTCATTGAGAATCTCGGCCTTAGCTATTGCTTGTATTCCAACCATATAAAATTTGATTTCTCAACACTTATACACTGGCCTGAGTATTTAGCAAAATCATCAAAAACATCCATTACAAAAATAATGAATCTTTTATCTCTTTCCACAAAGACCATTAGATCATCAGCAAAAAGTAAGTGGGTTAGATTCACACCTTCGTAGTCCGGATGATATCCTATTTTCTTTTCCCTAGCCGCGAGGTCCAATTGTCGAGATATGACATTCATACAGATCACAAAGAGATAGGGTGACAAAGAGAAACCTTGTCTAAGGCCTGTGGCGCTTTCAAAATACCCAGCCAGCTCCCCATTTACTTGGACCGAGTAAGATGCCGATGATATGCATAGTCGTATCCAATGGATGTATGTATCGAGGAACTCCAACGTCTTCAAAGTGTTTAGCAAGAACTCCCATTGCACTGAATCAAACGCCTTAGATATGTCGATTTTCATTGCACATCTAGGTGTCAGATCCTCCTTGTGGTATTCCTTGATTATCTCTGTTGCTAACAATAGATTCTCCATCAGTAGCCGATCTTTGACAAAAGCGGACTGGTTCAGTGTAATAAACTTTGGGAGAATAATTTTGAGTCGATTCTCCAAGATCTTTGAGATAATTTTGTAGATAACATTGCAACATGAGATTGGTCTGTAATCCTTCGATGTATGAGCCTCTCTCATCTTTGGTATTAGGGCCAAAATGGTTGAGTTTATTCCTTTCGGTAAGAATCCAAATCTGAAAAAGATTGGACAGCGTTAAGAACGTCACTTCTTACAACCGACCATGTCTCTCTAAAGAATTCGATAGTGTTGCCATCTGGGCCTGTAGATTTCTCCTTTGGAATTGAGAAGATCACTCTTCTTATCTCCTCTCTGGTAACTTCATGGAGCAGTAGCTGCTTATCACTCTCTTCACATCGGAATTCTAGGACTAATCTCAGCTCCTCAACCGATATTGGACTGTAATCAGTAGGTATGTGATTTAAAAACTCTACAAAATGCTTTACTGCTTCTTATCCCATCAATTGTTGTAGCCTTTGTTCCATCCCCACAACAAATCTCTCCTTGATGTTATTTCGTACCTCCCTCTGCTTCACCGCATTGAAATATACCCTTGAACTCTGATCTCCTACTTTGAGCCAAAAAAGTTTTGATTTATGTTTCAAGTATCTCCCTTCGATGTTAGCAAGACGATCCCATCGTTCATAAGCAACTCTCTCTTCCTCAACAGCAAGACTAGATGGGTTCTGCATTGTTACCTCTTGCTTTCCTAGTAAATATTGATATGCCTCCTTTGTGCGAGTTGTTATATCTGCAAGCATGGTCCGACCTATCTTTCTCATGAGTGGCTTTAGTTTTTTTTTAGTTTCTTGGACAGACGACACAACGCTGAGGTCGACTGAAAAAATGTCTCTGGTCATTCCCAATTGTCTGCAACTTGTTCAAGATAGTCCGGGGAAGTAGTAATTGCGTTTGTGAACTTAAACGGCCTCTGCTTCCTCTATTCCTCTGTCTGCAAATAGATGCGACAACGAGTGTGGTCGGAGCATCCTCCATGTTCAAAAACACAAAAGGATTGTGCATATTTGATTATCCATTCTCTATTAGCCAACACTCGATCCAATTTCTTGCTTATAACTCCACCAGTTCTCTTATTGCACCATGTATATCTTGGCCCATGGAAACTCAGATCCGTTAATTCACAATAGCTTGCTACTTCCTGAAAGTCCTTCATCCCTACTGGAGCAGTCCCTGTATGATCATAAAGAGAGTGTTCATCTCCTTCCAGAATTTCGTTGAAGTCCCCACAAATCAACCAGCTCTTTCCCTGAAACATCCCTGAGTCGTGATGCAATCTCAGGTCTTCCCATAACGTTTTCCTCTCTTCAACCAAATTCGAAACATAAACGAAAGTAATCAGTAACTCATCATCTCTCCCATGCATGTGTATAGAACAAGAAATGAACTGAGAAGACTTTAGAATTGGAGTGATTCTCACATTCTGCTTCCATACAATCCTTAACCGACCAAGTCTATGGTGTTCATAGTTGTTTAGACTTGACCACCCGTTGAAAACCGAAGATATTACTCTTTGCGCCTTCCTTTCCTTTATATTTGTTTCAATGAGACACCCAAAATCAAAGTTGTTCTTGTGCATCCATTCCTTCACCACTTCTTGTTTACTTACTTTATTAAAATCACGCATGTTCCTAAATAACCCTGATATTAATGGAGTTTTTTGGGATTACCCTTTTGTTGATTACCATTATTGTATCTGGTAGTCTCCGGTTTTGTGTGAGTGGAAGCCTTTAGAGTATCTCTGGCAGCTAACCTTCCACCACATTTTCACCATCACTATCTTATTTGCGGTGACTTATTTCCCCTTCTTCTGTATTCGCATCCTCCATTATTTCGTCCCCTTCTTCTGTTTCTTCTCCATCTCCCCCTCTTCCACATAGCGCAACAAAGGGTGATTTATTATGAATACTCACAGCACCAAATTTTAGCTCTTTATTGACCTTTGGTGGTGATTGATTGGGTTTGTAGTTGTATTCCAATCTTTATCTTCCACATTCTTCTCTGTAACAGCCAAAAATTTTCCATCTTCCACCTCCCTCTGCTCGACAGCTAAGTCATATATTTCCACAGCCTGTGGAAGTGGTGTAGCAGCCACTATCTCTTGTATCTCTTGTTGTTTTTCCTGTGGAGTTATGATCGGAGACATAACCGGAACTTCCTTCTTTTTTCAAACAGTCTTCCACATTATGTCCCTAATTTTAGCATTCGTGACATCTAGGAGGTAGCCATGGATACTCAAATGTAACTAGAACGTTTTATCCCGTCTTCGTGTCAAAGGTACGTTGTTTGAGTAATGGTTTTGTCAAATCTGCCTCTACAAATACCTTACCTTCCAAGCATACATCGAACGTGGTACATTTTTAACAACAACCCATAGAGGCATTGTTTTAACTTCTGGCTGTACCATTTGAGGTTACGGTACATCTTGGTCTATCTGGGATGTATAGAGAACTTAGACCGATGAGCCATCATAAGGATCTCTTCCTTAATCTCTTCCACGTATGTTGCACACACTCGACCATTCACCACAATTCTCATGAGCCAACCGAACCCTAGTTAATAGGACCGCTTGGTCTGCTTCTCCAAGACCTAGTGGCTCATCGTACACTGACAATGCATTATGATGCAAATACCTGACCAATCCGACCAAGGTCTCTGCGTCCTTCTCCACGGCCACTTTGGTCCTTTTTCGGCTCAAGGCATATGCTACCAAGTTTGCCTTTCCAGGATGGTAAGGGACTAGATCGAAATCCGCCACCAGTTCCATCCACCTTCTCTGTCTTAGGTTCAAGTCAGGTTGAGTGAAAACATACTTCAAGCTCTATGGTCTGTGAATAGTTACATTTAAACTCTGTAGAGATAAGATCGCCAGATCTTAAGTGCAAATACCACTGCAGCGATTTCAATATCATGAGTTGGGTAGTTTTCCTCATGTTTTCTCAGCTGTCTTGAGGCATAGGCAATCACCTTCCCTTCTGCATCAAGACACATCCCAAAACTTTCCGAGATGCATCTGTGTATACGACGTATGGTACATTGTGCACGGGCAGGGTTAGGACAGTTGCTTTGGTTAGCATATCCTTTAGCTCCGTGAAACTCTTATCAGCTGCATCCGTCCATTCGAACTTGACGTTATTTCCGGTCAGTCGTAGTAGCCGGCTAGTCCAAGGAAGCTTCTGACCTCAGTCGCGTTCCTCAGCCTCGACCATTCTTCGATCGACCGGACCTTCTCGGGGTCGACCGACACACCCTCGTCCGACACAATTTGTCCGAGGTAGCCAATCCGCCTTTAAACAAAGCTACATACTTAGTTTGGCATGAAGTTCATTCTTCCATAACTTCTCCATCACGATCCTTAGATATTCTCGGTGATCTTTCCGGTCTTTGGAATAAAGAAGAATGTCATCAATGAATATGATCACAAACTTGTTTAACCATTCCTGAAAGATCCCTTTCATCATCTGCATGAACGCAACTGGTGCATTTGTTAGACCAAACGATATGACTACAAACTCGTAGTGATCATACCGGGTTCGAAGCGCGGTATTCCTCACGTCATGTGGTGCAATCGGGATTTGATGGTATCCCAATGCTAGATCGATCTTGGAAAACACGGTTGACCCCTTTAGTTGGTCTAACAGCTCATATATCCAAGGCAATGGGTACTTGTTCTTCACAGTGACCTGATTTATGCCTCGGTAGTCTACGCACAACCAAAGGCTTTCGTCCTTCTTCTTCACGAATAGGACAGGTGCCCCTCATGGACAGCTGATAGGCCTAATAAAGCCTTTGTCCAACAGCTGTTCCAACTGCTTCTTCATCTCAGACATCTTGGCTGTTTCAATTCTGTATGGCGTTTTAGATAGAGGTTTCGTACCTGGTTCAAGTTCAATGAGGAACGGGTCAGATTGGTCAGGCGGTAAGCCTTGTAAGGCCTGGAACACGTCCTCAAAGTCGTTGAACACTAGTATATCCCCAATCTCCGTCTCCTTTCCAACCTCCTTGGTTGTGATGGTGGCTAGGTATGCTTCACATCCTTTTTCCAACATTCTTTCTGCTTGGATAGCAGAGACTATCAAACTTCCCAAAGTAGGTCTCACTCCTTGAAACGCTACTTATCCTTTTGGCCTCTCGAACCTCACCCTTCCTCGGTGACATTCAATGGTGGATTTTTTTGACCGAGCCATTCCATACCTAATATCACTTTGTGATTCTTAGGTTGAACTACTACCAAGTTGACCGGCATATCCACGTCTCCTATAGAGATGGGTATGTCTCTAACCAGACTTAGCATGTGCATTACTTGCCCAACGGCCGCATTTACTATGCCTTTGCCGTCTACTTATTCCTTCTGGAACAAGCCTTTCCCAATCATTCCAGGACTCACAAAACTATGTGTAGCCCCGGAGTCAAATAAGGTAAGTGTCTCTACACAACCTATGTTAACAGTCCCTACACATTCCCCAAATTGTCTAAGCAACCTATTTTTCCCAAAATGTATGCAATGCATTAATTAATTGAAGAAGTAGGGGTCTAGTGACGTATCAATGATCGCATAATAGGAGCCGGCCATGCCATAATCCTTCACCAGTTCATAAACTCGGGGTATCCCAGCCTGGCCCTTTGCCTTGACCGCGCGACCTTCTTGTCCCCGGTTCATTTCTGGTACCTTCTGCTTTTCACCTTGCAACTTCGGGAAATCACGCATGTAATGCCCGGTCTTTCCATATTGGAAGCACGTTAATGGTCTTTCGATCACCCATTATTGCCCCTTGTTTTGTGGAAAGCTTGCGAATTTGTGATCTTTGCTTCCACACTTCACTCAATCTCAAAGTACACAAACGAATCAATGAGTCCCTTGGTGCATCTGTCAATGAACAGCCACCATTATGTGCATCCCCTTTCAAGAAGTGGACCGCAATATCCATCATGTAGTACTCTGGACAACGGGTGGATCGGAAGTTCCGGACTAGTCGTGACTTCCACTCATCAGCCTCAAGTGGGTCAACACTTCCCTTGAAGTGCTTCGTTCCCAACTTTGTAATGTGACCCAGAATGTTGAGGTAGTCCACTGTGAGATCTGAGATTCACACCAAGAATTTGTAATAGTGGATTTGGACTTTTGGATATAGAAATGGTATATATTTCCTATAAATCAAAGACTTTACTGAGATTAATCGTCGAGATAGAACAAACACAATCGAATAGAGAGTACAAAGTATGATAATCGAGCTATCTCGTCGAAGTGTTCTTAATTAGGGTTGGAATTTCTTGAATGAATCACCACTTCTTCCTTAAATACTCTCGACTTATCATCTTCTTGTTCTTATATTTCGGCCTCGTCGTGATAACGATCTCCGATATTTGCGTGGATTAGTTGAACCGACGAAGACCAGGCTGCTCTATCTCCACATTGTCTCCTATCGAGCTCGAGCTCGATCGCCTCTCACTTCGGCGTTGCTTGGGCCTTGTCATTATGTCAATCGTATGGGCCCAACAAAGGATAATGGTCGATCTCTCCGTCTTGATTATGGAGCGGGCTCATGATTATGGGCCTTTGTTTTATTTGTTAATGGGCCGGATTTCTTAGAGGGAAATCCAGTCCATTAATTTCGACTGGTCGAGGTTGATGGGCGGTTGACGTTATTGGGAAGAAGCGTACGCCTCAGGCGTGATAGACCTAATGATTACTTTCGCCCCATCCGTAGATCTTGTTTCGATCCAACGGTCAAGGATGGGCGCGTGCGTCGAACTGACCTGCTTGTTGGCGCGTCGGCAGCCGTGGCGTGTATTTATTAAGAGAGCCTCATCTCCCACCGTGTATCTTGTCGTTTACTAACGGCTGATATTCGAGGGTCTCGAAGGGTCCTTTCGGGCTCGATCTTTCGATGATGTGACCTAGCTGTCATGCGTTCGTGACCGTCGATCTTAAATTAACGGTTAAGATATAGGGAAAGTGGGGAGTCCCGAACGCCTCGATCTTCTCGTAATTATTACGAGCCTGGAATCGTACGGTTAAGATTTTGCACGACTCCCACTACAGATAATTTCTCATATTGTCGAGGGTAACTTCTTTCCTTCTCACTTTTACTTCGTGTTTCTTTCTTGCTCTGGTTTTTTTTGTCGTCGGAAAAGTTCTCCTCCTAAGAAAAACTTTAGCTTTTATTATTCCGATACGCCACTTTCTATGGCTTTAAGAGATGCGACAGGTTCTAGTACAAGCATGGTAGCGGGATCGTTTGGCCTACATCTGCCGTCTGCCCTAACCGTGAACCATATTGAACAATTGCGGAGGATATGCCGGATTCCACCGGAGGTGGAGATAGTGATTCCGTCGCCGGCGATGTCACCGGAGACTGCGGTGGAAGGCTATTGATGTGCCTCATACACTTATTTGAGAAGTGCGTGCTTTTCTTCCCTATTCCCCGCTTAATCTCTTTGGTACTAGCCCAGCTCCAATTGGCGTTCCATCAGATGACGCCGAACTTTGTCCGGTACGTCATCGGACTCGGAGTCAGGGCCGCGGAAGAGGGAATCGAGTTCGGTCCTGAGGAACTTATGCGAGTTTGCTCAGTGATAATACTCGCTTCCCGGGGACGTACTATCTTTCGCCTCGTTTCGGGTGGATCCTCGATGATGTTCCGACGAAGGATGTATGGAAGGACCGATACTTCTTCTTCAGGATAACTCATCATTCGGTAGGGGATTTCGACTACTCGGTCATCCCGTCTCGGTGGACGTCTAGTGTTGGTAAGATCCGAGTTTTAGTGCTCGATTCTTTTCGGTTGTCATGTCGTCCCTTATTTGTTTTGGATTTTATTACAGAGGCTCCTGAATCGCTTGCTAACAACCCGATTACGGAGGCTCTGATAACCGGACCGAGAGGGGGTGCTTTTAATTGGGGCAGCTTTACAGTTGAGCTCGTGCAGGCCGCTCTGCGGATCGACCATGAGCGGGCTCCGGTGGATCGTCCGCAGGTTCCTCAAAACCTGCCGCTTCCTTCCGAACCCTCCCGGGCTCTCCCGGCTCAAGCTACTCAGCCTCCGCTTCGTATTGCCAAGCGGACAGGAGAGAGTGAGTTGTCTGGTTACAAGGTTTTTTGTTTATCGTCATTTTGATTTGTCTGACTCCTTTTTTTTATATATAGCTCGACCTCTTCCGGGCGACAGCTCGGCTACTAACACCCCTCCTCGCGAAACATTGTCTCGTAGAGTAAGCAGTCACTGGAACGGGAAAGACCCGGTCGAACTGGTCGATAAGATGGAGGTGGGCGACCTGAGTAATGCTATTCTCTTTGCCCTTGGCCGGGCCCCTCCTCCTCCTCCAGCTTGTCCCCCTCCTCCCGCTCGGACCTTGCTTCCTCCGGAGACGGGGCTAGAGGAAATGGCTGCGGGGGTCGTGAGTGCATCTCCTCCTTTGGTCGGTCGGGAGGTGGCTGTGCCTCAATCCGAGGTGATCATTTCACACGACCCTCGCCCGGACAGCTCCGGGGGGCAGACCATCGGAGCCGAGGAGGGTCTCTTCCTCCCTCGCCGAAGCGTCGTAAGATAGACGTGGGAGGGAGTCCGGGAGAGTCGGATCAAGAAGAGCGTTCGATTGCTGATGACCCAGAAGGTGCGGTCCGTCTGCTGAGGCGCTTTAGGCCCGCAGGCACTCAAATCCCGGTTATCGGAGAAATGATTCTCGGTAACGCGTATTCTGAGATGATGGCTTTCATCAGGAAGGTGAGATGTTTTGCTTTGGTTCCCTTTTCTCTCGAGTGTTAATTTTTCTTTTCCCTTTTTACTAACTCGACGTTCTTCGCAGGATGTGGAGGCTGTGAATACGTATGCTGCTCGGTCCGAGAACGAGGTGTTAGATGCTCAGACTTACGAGCTCGAGTCTGCCCAGGAGGCTGCCACCCAGATGAACGCCGAGCTCCAGGAAGCTTTGGCTAGGGAGGAGCATTTGAAGAAGAGGGTCGCAGACCATGCTGTTGCGGAGGCCAAGATCGTACGCCTTGAGAGGAGGGAAGAGGAACTGTCTCATCAGCTTAGCGCCGCTGAAGCTCAGATTTGAACTGTAAGGGAATCAAACCGGGCCGCGCTTCGTAGGGCTCGAAAGGAGCTCAATGACCAGTATCTAGCAATTCTGGCCGGAATCAAGGAGAAAGCCGAGAAGAGGAAGATCGAGACTAGTGCCGAGATTCGCCTTCAGGAAACTTTGGCCAACATCGAACTCATCGCTGAGATCACAGCTGGAGAGGTGGATATGACCCAGGAGGTACTTAAGATGGCTGAGAAGAAGCGACTCGCCACAGCGGAGATGGAGGCCGCGGCAGTCTCCGATTTTAGCATTGGCAAGCTTGTCTTTCCGGTAGTGTCGGAGGATTCCATGACCATGGCAGATCCTTCGCCTGTTCCTCCGACTGAGACCGATCCGAGGATGCTCTACGAGGTCGAATCTCGGCCAGGAAGGGAGGCAGGTGACGAGGCGGAGGGCCAGGCTGGAGACTCTTCTTTTGCTGCGTTTTGAATAACCCATTGTTGTTGTTGCCCGAGAGGGCTTTTAATTTCTTTTCCAGACTTTCGTTGCCCAAGGGGGATTTTTTTTTATTTGCTTTTGACGTTGCCCGTAGCGGGATTTTGCGATATTGAAGACGTTAAGTCCTTGTTTTATTGATGAATCGTCTTTAAATCTTGCATGCCTTAGCATAGATTCGACTGTTTTGATGCCTTAGTATAGGATTGGCCGTTATGGCGACTCAAACCTCTTTAGAGGGGTCGAATGAGTAGCTTGAATCGAATTGCCTTAGGGAGTTCTCAATGAACTTTTAGCTTGAACAAACTGGAGCTCGAGTTCCTCCTCGAATTTGTTCGAGGTTCAACTCTTTTAATGTGTGGAGTTCGAGCTTGGCGTTCAACGAAAATTTCTAAGTATATGATAAACCGAAGTAGACTTACATAGATTTATTTTGAATGTGTGCGGGGGCCGTTTTGTGTGAGCAGCTGTCTCGTTTTATCAGTCTTGATGTAGACTCGACCTCGTTGTTTTTTCTTAAAGGGAGGGGGGTAGCCCCACAATTCTTCTAATCTGTATACGGCTGGAAGAATTTTTGGTTTTTGAGGGATCATTTCAGATCACTTACTTTGGGACGATCATTTCAGTTCGTTCAGTTCGAAGGGACCGTTTCGGGCCGCTTGTTTTGGGACGACCATTTCAGTTCTTTCAATATAGAGGGACCATTTCAGGTCGCTTATTTTGGGACGACCATTTTAGTTCGTTAAATATAGAGGGACCATTTCAGGTCGCTTATTTTGGGACGACCATTTCAGTTTGTTCAATATAGAGGAACCGTTTCAGGTCGCTTATTTTGGGACGACCATTTCAGTTCGTTCGATTTGGAGGGACCGTTTCAGGTCGCTTGGAAGGGATAACTTAATATCGTTTGTTTCTGAGGAGATAATTTCATACCACTTTATTTTTTTTGGAGAGATAATTTCATATCACTTGGTAAAATGTAATGGCGAAGTACTTCGCGATGACTCCAACTTTTACAATGGAAAGAGACATTGATCGAGAGACTTATTTTGATTCCACAAAGATAAGCTGTTACGACTTCGTTTGAAGTTGTCAAGCTCAGTAAGAACTTTGCGTTGGGGGGGGGGGGGGGGGCGGCTGCGCTCGTGGTTGAGCTGCCTACATACCCTTTTAAGGGGATCAAGCCATTTCGTAGTTCGATTATGTTTCGTACTTTCAGTGAAATTACTTTTTGAGGTTGATGATGTTCCAGGGTCGTAGTTCAGGTTTCTGGGTTTCCACCGACTTGAGTCGGTAGACCCCGTCCTTCACAACATCAGTGACCTGGTAAGGAACTTCCCACTTTGCTCCTAACTTTCCATTGTGTTCTTCCTTTTTATGGTCGAACACTTTCCGTAAGACGAGCTCGCCTACTTGAAACCTTCGAGTTTTAATTCTGGAATCATAGTAGCGAGCTGCGGCTTGTTGGTAGTTCTGGATTCGAGCTAGTGCGAGATTCCTCCTTTCGTCGACGAGATCGAGCTCGTCCGTTATCATCTTGTTGTTAAGTTCCTCTTGACGTGGGAATTCTTCCTTGCGGATGCTTGACACGAGGATTTCGGCTGACTACTGCTTTGATTCCCTAAGCTAGCGAGAAGGGAGTCTCGCCAGTGGATTTGCGGGGGGTAGTCCGGTAAGCCCAGAGTACGGCTGGGAGCTCATCGCTCCAGCTTGTTTTGCACTCATTGAGTCTTTTCTTAATGCTGTTCATGATCGCTTTGTTAGTTGCTTCCGCTAGTCCGTTTCCTTGAGGATAACGGGGCGTAGAGTAGGTCAGCTTTATGTTCCAGGTTCCACAGAACTCCTTGAACATGTTTGATATGAATTGCAATCCGTTATCAGTGACGATATCGTGGGGTAGTCATGTCGGCACACGATGTTTCGCCAGACGAACTCCTTAACGTGAACGTCTTTAACCTTTTGGTATGATTCCGCTTCAATCCACTTAGTGAAGTAGTCTGTCATCACTAATAGGTGTGTAGCTTTCTTTTTGCCGGATGCGACTAAAGGTCCCACGATGTCCATTCCCCATCGCATGAATGGGTATGGCGATGAGATAGAGGAGAGTTTCTCCGATGCTTGGTGGATAATCGGGGCATGCTTTTGGCACTTGTCGCATTTGCTGGAGAAAGATTCGCATTCGGTGGCCATTGTCGGCCAGAAATAGCCTTTCCTTTTGATTCGTATGGCCTGGGCTCGTCCTCCGGAATGGCTTCCGCAGGATCCGTCATGGGCCTGCGTGATCACGGCTAGGGCTTGCTTTTTATCGAGGCATTTGAGGTAAGGTCCAGGGAGACTTCTTTTGAAGAGCTCTCCTTGCGTGACACAATACCTTGCGCTCTGCATCTTGAGTTTCCGTGCTTCCCATTTTTCGTCGGGGACTTCGCCATTTGCTATGTATCGAATGATCGTAGTTCTCCAATCTTCATCATCTTTAGGCTCAGGTCCTTGACTAGTTGATTCAGCTTGGATTGGTTCATCGGGAACGTTCGCGACGTACACATCATTTCTTGGGTCAAGATCATCATCGATCTCAATGATGTCGCGACTAGTGTCCTTGGGATGTTCCTTGTGTTCCACGTCCTCCTTTCTGGTGGGCTCGTCCTCTTTCAAGGATAGAGATTTTAGGGCTATGTCGATACTTGGTTTCTCGATCTCGTCGACTGGTATGATTCTTTTGAGGTTAGGATCTGATGTCGATGCTAACACGGCTAGGGCATCGGCTGCGGTGTTTTCCCTCGCGGGATCCATGTTAGATCAAAGAATTCGATCTGTTCGGCGAGCGTATGGGCTACCCGTAGGTATGCTTCCATCCGTTCGTCTTTGGCCTCGTAGTCGCTATGATATTGGCTCGTGACCAATTGGGAATCACTGAAGGCGTCTACTTCTCGGGCCCCTATCGCTATTGCTAGTCTGAGCCCGACTATCAACGCTTCGTATTCCCCTTCATTATTTGATGCGGCAAATCCCAGTCTGAATGACTATTCTAATACTTAGCCCGTGGGGGAGACCAGTTTTACTCCGACTCCGGATCCTTGCCTCGAGGAAGCTCCATCGACGTAGAGTTTCCATTTCTTGGCGGAGGTCGGGTCAAGTTCGATGGTCGGAGAGAGTTCAATTATGAAATCGGCCAGCACTTGCGCTTTTAGGCACGTCCGAGCCTTGTACTCTATGTCATACTCGCTAAGTTCGATAGCCCATTTGACCAGTCGACCTGACTGGCTTGGACTGTGAAGGATGGTTCTCAGCGGTTGAGAGGTCATTACTATGATTGAGTGCGATTGGAAGTATGGTCGGAGTTTCCGAGCCGATGTGACCAGCGCTAAAGCTAGTTTTTCCATGGCGGGGTATCTGGTTTCGGCGTCGATCAGGGTCTTACTGATGTAGTACACCGGCCGTTGTTCGTTTTGTTCTTCGCGAACCAGGACTCCACTTACCACTGCCGTTGAGACAGCTAGGTAGAGGTAGAGGGGTTCCCCTTCTATTGGTTTCGCCAGTATAGGTGATTCGCTTAGGTAAGATTTTAGCTGGGCGAACGCTTCTTCGCATTTCTCGTCCCAGAGGAACTTCTTGTTCGCTTTGAGCAAGTGGTAGAAGGGTAGACATTTGTCAGTCGATCTTGAGATGAAGCGGTTCAAAGCAGCTATTTTGCCAGTTAGACGCTGGACTTCTCGCGTTGTTTTGGGAGACTTCATCTCTATAAATGTTGCGATATGTTTGGGGTTCGCTTCGATCCCTCTTTCGGTCACTAGGTAACCAAGGAATTCTCCTGAGGGGACCCCGAAGGTGCACTTCGCTGGGTTGAGTTTCATCCCATATTTGTTGAGAATGATAAAGCATTCTTTTAGTTGGGGGATTTGATCCTCATACCTAGAAGATTTGACCAACATATCGTCGATGTAGACTTCCATGGTTTTACCCAGGAGTCCTGAAAACATCTTGTTGAGAAGGCGTTGGTAAGTCGCTCCTGCATTTTTTAGTCCGAGGGAATGAATATGTAGCAGTACGTGCCTCAATCAGTTATGAACGAAGTCTTTTCTTGGTCCTCGGGGTTCATTAGTATTTGATTGTACCCCGAGAAAGCATCCATGAAGGATAGTAGTTGGTGTCCAGCGGTAGCTTCGACCAGTTGGTCGATGTGCGGGAGTAGGAAGCTGTCCTTCGGACATGCTTTGTTGAGATCTGTGAAATCTACACAGACTCTCCACTTCCCGTTCTTTTTCTTGACCACTACGGGATTCGCAAGCCAGTCGGGGTACTTGACCACTCTGATCGATCCGATTTTTAGTAACCGATCGACCTCGTCGTTGACGGCTTGAGCTCGTTCCGGGCCTAGTTTTCGACGTTTTTGTCTTACCGGTTTGTAGGTTGGGTCGACATTCAGCTCGTGGCTGGTTACGTCGATGTTGATCCCTTTCATGTCTGTTGAAGACCAGGCAAAGGAGTCGACGTTCTGTTTGAGAAAGGAGATCAGTTCGTTTTTACTGGCTCTGATAGGTCGATTTCGATGCCGACAAGTCTTTCGTGATGAGCGTCGTCTATGCAAACTTGGGTCGTGGGGTCCTTTGGGGGTCCTATTTGAATTGGGTCGTTCGACCTTTTGGTCTGCATGGTGGCGAGCTCCTCCTCTTTCCGTAATTGCTACGCGGGGGATTTCTCAATCTGCTTGTATCCGTTCATGTAGCAATGGCGGAAAATCTTTTGACTTCTGTAAACGGTTTTTACTCCTTTGGGAGTTGGGAATTTTACGCATTGATGGTAGGTCGATGGTACCGCTTTCATGTCGTATATCCATGGTCGACCTAGAATTGCGTTGTAGGGAGATGGCCGATCTACTATGACGAATTCTGTCATTCTTCGAACTCCTCCAGCTATTACTAGGGCGAAGACAGAGCCCATTGAGTATGTTGTTTCGCCAGCGAACCCTACCAATGGTGTCTTTTCCTCGACGATCTCAGCTTCGTTGAACTCCATCTTTTGGAATGCGTCGTAAAAGAGGACATCCACCGAACTTCGTGTGTCGATCATTATCCTCGAGAGTTCGACATCTCCAACTACTAGACACACGAGGAGAGAATCGTCAAGCGGTTTGTCGAGATTGTTTCTTTCGCTCTCGTGGAAAGTGATCTCGTGGTCTGGACCTAACATTGGGGTTTTCCCTCCTCTGTCGGTCTCGATTCTTCTTTGAAGAGCTTTGATCGAATTGACCGAGTCTCGGCATAGCTTGGAGCCACCGAAGATGAAGTCAACTCGTTTAGGGGGTATGGCTCGTACACCCCCCCCCCCCCCCCGCATAGACGAGGGAGATTGATTATGGAGGTGGAGATAGCGCCGAGCCTCCCGGGGTGCCGCACAAGCTAAGTTCATCGAGAATGACCTCGACTCCCTTTCGCGACCCCTGGGGGAGGGTTTCGGGAGATTCCGGCTCCTTAGACCATTCCCGTTTGTTTTGAGAAGGCTTTTTTGTGTTTGACTCTTTGGTCTGTTTACTTTCCTTTTTGTCAGATGGAGCTTGCTCCTCGACTTCTAATTCTTGTTTATTTTCTGACTCGTTTTTGAGCCTCGGCTTTGGCCCGAGTGTAGCACTCTTCGGTCGAGTGTCCTTTTTTGTTGTGAAAATCGCAGAATTTATCCTTGTCGAACTCGAATTTCTTCGAGCTCTTCGGGCTCTCGACTGCATTGACGTTTCCTGATTTATGGGAATCCTTTTTTGAGTTCGAGTTCTGCGAGCCCGACGGGTTCTTTTCTTTTCGATGCGTTTCTCTGAGGGTCGTGGTTTCGTCCTCGAGGCGAGCAAAGGCCGATGCGCGATGAAGGGCGTCATCGAGTGTTTGAGGTTCGCGGACTGATATTTCCTCGCGGAAGATGGTCGAATACCACAGTCCACGTCTCAGTGCTTCTATAGCTACTTCGTCTCGTGGGTTTGCGATTTTTGATTTTATTTCCTTAAATCGGTCGATGTACGAGCGAAGTGTCTCGTCGGGTTTCTGAGAGACGCCAAATAGAGCTGCCTCAGTAGTCTTTACCTCGATAAAGACGGAGTATTGTTTGAGGAAAGCCGTCATGAACTGGGTGAATTTGTCGATGGACCTTTCTTCCAGTCCGGCAAACCATTCTAGGGCGGAGCCCGATAGGTTTTCGGCGAAGAGCTTGCAGAAAGCTGGCTCTCTTTCCTCGTCGGTAAGGTATACCCTTGCCATGGCTAGTCGGAATGCCCTGATATGGGCTTTCGGGTCCGATTTTCCAGAAAATTCCGGAAATTTCGTTTTCTTGATTTCTCGGATTCTTGCAAAGGCGATCCGGTCTGTGAACGGCATTTGTCTCGTTTCTTCGATCACTCGATCGATGTCGGGCTCCGCGCTCGTTGCCATGTGAACTTTCGAGCTCAGACTGACGAACTGGGCCTTAGCCTGCTCGATGTATTGTCTTAACATATCGTGTTCATCGCCTACTATAGGCGCGAACTGGGCTTGTGCCTGATTTGACGTTTATTCCGGGAAAACGTGGTCTAGGAGATCGATTGTTGGAATCGATCTTGTCGGGTCGACCTGCGGCGTTTGGAACTGTATCGTATTTGATCCGTTAAGGTATCCCGAACTCGAGGCGAAAGTAGAGCCTCCTACTTGCCTCGGCCGGATATTGGAGTTATTCGGGAAAGGTGGTGGCCCGGGTAATGGTCGGTTTCCCGATCTGGTTGGATCTGTGACCATTGAACTCGAACTGAATGGAGTCTGTATCGCGATAGGGGTCATTATAGGGCGGAGGCCGCTACTTGACGTATTAGCGAAATTTCCCGACGCTCCCGGGGGAGTTACTACCTGAGAGAAGTCCAAACATGTACAAGGTGGAAGACTTATGGGGGTTCGTGGATCACGTGTTGATCTACCCCCATGGTTTTGGCCGGCGAGCTCTTCAAGACAGGCGTTAATGCGCCATTCCTGTTCATCGATCTGCGCGGCCAGAGAACGGTTTGCGATCTCTGGGGCCCTTGTGCTTGCCTTGTTGTTTCTCGTTCGGCTTACCAATAGGCTTAACATTGAACGGATTTCAGAGAGGTCATCCGGGCCTTGTCGCTGTGGAGCAGAAGGCAGTGGCGAATTAGGTCTGGTTATTCCAGATCCACCTCCTGAGACGGGGGCGGAAATTGAATCATTTCTCATCCACACCCAGTTTCTGCTCGGATCGTTAGTTCCTGACAAAACTTTGGTCGGAGTCTGGCTCATCGCGATTGTTTGAGCGACTGAGCCGGCGGTGCCGAAGTCATGGAGACTGAGGCAGAGCTCGTCAACACGCCATCGGTCTGACCCGTGGTTCTTACCCCGGTGGTGTTCTGAGGAACGTTGTCGACCATTTTAGGGTGGTCGACTGGGGGTGTGGCGCTGGGAGAGCCAGATTGGTCGGGATTCATCTCGATCTATCGGATCTAAGATCTGATTCTTAAGACAGGAAAAGCTATAGATAGTCCCCACAGTCGGCGCCAAATGTGAGATCTGAAATTCACACCAAGAATTTGTAATCGTGGATTTGAAGTTTTGGATATAGAAATGGTATAGATTTCCTATGAATCAAAGACTTTATTGAGATTGATCGTCGAGATAGAACAAACACAATCGAATAGAGAGTACAAAGTATGATAATCGAGCTATCTAGTCGAAGTGTTCTTAATTAGGGTTGGAATGTCTTGAATGAATCGCCACTTCTTCCTTAAATACTCTCGACTTATCATCTTCTTGTTCCGATATTTCGGCCTCGTCGTGATAACGATCTCCGAGATTTGCGTGGATCAGTTGAACCGACGAAGACCAGGCTGCTCTATCTCCACATCGTCTCCTATCGAGCTCGATCTCGATCGCCTCTCACTTCGGCGTTGCTTGGGCCTTGTCAAGATTTCAATCGTATGGGCCCAACAAAGGATAACGGTCGATCTCTCCGTCTTGATTATGGAACGGGCTCATGATTATGGGCCTTTGTTTTATTTGTTAATGGACCGGATTTCTTAGAGGGAAATCCAGTACCAACATACACCTTGCGGCTCTTTTTTGGAACCGGTGAGTCTATCACTACAACATCTGGCTCATCATCATCTGGATCCTTAGTCTTCGTGATGGTGACTCGGATTCGTCCTCCATCATCAGCCGATTTCTGACCAGAAGTGATGTTCTGGTTCATTACCGTTAGCTGGTCCATGACCGCCATGACCATGTCCACATATCCCCGATGTTTGGGACCGCGGTCAGTTGTGCATCACCACATGTAGCACCATATCTCACATGGCAGGTCTCAGTGTTAGCCACATGTGATGAGGATTCACCCATATCCTTCTTCTCATTCCCAATCTGGACATCCGGTTGTTCAACCCTAGTCTCATTGGGTACATGAGGAATCGTGAGTTCAGTGCACTTCTGGGCAACCAGACGTCCGGTTGCACCAGTTGTGACAGGTGTGGTATGGTTCTTTGAGCCTTTCCCGGTCCCAGCCACATCCTTGTACTTAGTACTGCTTTTTCCAACCTGAAAATTCAACAATATTAGTCTATCTAAGCAAGCAATCTCCAATTCTTAAGCAAAACTAACTACACGAACATCTAACCCCGGACAAGTGGTATAGCCCTAACCCATAATCCTAGAAAATATCTCCGCTCTGATACCAACTTGAAACACCCCATCTCGGCCATAGGGCCTAGACGGATGTCCCACTAATTAGCCGTTCTACCTTGAGGTTCATTTTCGAACCTCATGCCCTAAAGTTCCTTACTTAGCCGTTCTAAACATTCATTCATTACTGCTCACGTTTGTGTCGAATTCACGGATCTAAACAAGAAATGCCCTAAGCAACATCAGGAACAAACTGCTCACATTCATGGACGCTTCTGTGGGTTACAATCAGGTCATGATGAATCTTGACGACCGAGAAAAATGGCATTTGTCAGCGACAAAGGAATCTATTATTACAAGGTTAAGCCCTTCGGCTTAAAAACGCCGGAGAAACGTATCAGCGGTTAGCGAATAAGATATTTGCTGAACAACTCGGAAAGACTATGGAGGTGTACATAGACGACATGTTGGTCAAATCTCTCGACGAAAATGACCATGTGGAGAATCTGCGTGAATGTTTCGAACAAATAAACAAGCTCAACATGAAAACCAATCCAGCCAAGTGCATGTTCGGAGTCGCTTCTGGAGAATTTCTCAGATACATTGTCACACACCGAGGCATCGAAGGGAACCCAATGGAATTTATGTGTTGTTCAATGGATATAGTAGTACCACATCAACGATCCAAGCAAAAGCGATTCATGCTCGTTCTAACAGACTACTTCTCTAAAAGGATTTAGTCTGAATTTTATGCCAACATCAAAGACGCCCAAGTTGAACACTTTTCATCGAAAAATATCATACGAAGACATGGATTTCCTTACGAGATCATCACATCAGTTCATCTCCACACGTTTCAAATCTTTTTTTCGAAAAGTGGAAGATACAATTACAATAATCCATGCTGATTTACCCCAAAGGTAACAGAAAATCTGAAGCTGCTAACAAGACAGTCCTTGGCGGATTGAAGAAATGAATCAACGAAAAGAAAGGACGATGTGAGACGAGCTAGAAGGAGTCCTTTGGATCGGAATGTTTAATTCCATAGTAATATTTTAATTTATAAAAGGTGGTACTACATAGTATTATTTTAAGTTTTATACGTATGTATCTAAAAATTACAGTGTGAGAGAGTATCGAATTGGGAGCTAGACATCCAAGATCAGCAGCATTTTCAACAGTAATACCTACATGAATATCTTTTTACTGTCATTGTTTGAAGCCGTAGTGATCTTCACGTGGCGTCAAGTCATCAACTACGTTTTCACAGACAGTCCAACAGTTGCCGAAGCCGTAGACAAGTTACCCATTTGGCTGGAATTCCAGCCGAGGTCAAATTCGCGAGGGTATACCGCAGACTTCTCCCTGGGCAAGAATGACTGAATCACCTGATGCTTCCTGATGAACCGGACATAATCAATGAACGACGCGATCAGGCATCAGTGCGCTTGCAAAACTACCTAAAAGCAACTGCCAAATATTACAACTTAAACTTCCGCAGCCGAAGGTTCCACGAAGGTGACCTAGTCCTAAGAAAAGTGTTTCAAAACACCCCATAACAAAACGCGGGAAAACTGGGAGCGAACTGGGATGGACTAGACAAAGTCACGAAAGTTGTTCGCCCTAAAGCATACAAACTAACCAACATGGACAACTTTAAAGTTCCAAGGAGTTAGAACGCAATGCACCTAAAGAAGTACATCACTAAGCTGAGACTTCCAAATGAAAAATAGACGAGAAACAATTTGAACTACATGACGGCTTGATTCCTGAAAGGGGTACGTAGGCAGCCGATCTTCTTATCGCTTCAGTTGTGCCCCCTCTCAAAATGGAGGAGTGGGTCTGTATATACCTATACTTCCAAATCACAAATTTGGAAAAATTTCAAACATCGGACTCAAACGCAACAACGACTCGTTTTTCTCACAGACTGAAACCCTCTCGGAGACTCCAACTCAGTAACTCGCGACGAGAAGCGGATTTTTCATTTCGGCAATTCATTCGGCCTAAGATGCTCGTTCCAACTTTTGGCATATTCAATGATCGCAGAGCCAAGGATAGATATGCTCGGCATTTCCCTATTTGCTCAGGATCAAGGACCCTTTGGTATATGGATCTGCTCGGCAACAAATAAGACTGTAACATGTTTCATTAAAAGATCCCACAACTCAGAAAACATATCCTGCTCGGACGCGATCATCTTGCTCGACAAATCACAAGTCTTCTCTGCTGAAGTTGCATGTTTCGTATAAGCACGTTTCATATAGAATGTAAGAAAAGCACTCAACAAAGCTTCTGAGCAATCAGACTGCTCGGAAAGGCCATTCAAATCCATGCTCGGCGCTGCGGTGATGTCCGCTCGTCCTTTCACGCAACAAATACCGCTTGACACCACGATATGCTCGGATCAGTCCGTGGTCTGCTCGGTGATCCACCCACACACGTGGAAGACTGCTCGAAAAAATTTCATACACCTCCCATTTGTTTTGCAATCTCGCGAGAAACCCAACTCGCTGGATCGCGGTCATATAGCTCGATGTCTCTGCGAACATTCAACTCATCGATCATCCACTCAGAATCGTCCAGTAACTAACAAATGATCTTTTTGTTTTTTCCATTTACTGTCTTTAAAAAAAACTTGGAATTCGGATTCCATGACATAGCAGACCAACCCAATTAATCAACTGTTCCGCTACAGTATCACTCCAAGTTAAGGTGGGTACATTTCCGTCTTTCTCAGCATTTTTTCCGTATGTTTCTGACCACTGTAGACAAACACTTACTTCCCTTAGGGACAATAACCAATACATCCTATGTGGACGGTGGTTCTTGTACATCTTCTCAAATTTAAAAGTGCGCTATACAAATTCCGACCGAGTATACATTGGTTTAATATACGCTAGGCATATCCAAGCTGGTATTCATATATAGTTAACTACCGAAACAAATCCATAAGTCGAGTATACCTCGCTAGCCTTCAAACTCTAAAAACGCTGGTCTTAATCATCATTTCATTATAGGTTCAGTAAGTCGAGTATATCTCGCCAACCTTCGAACTTAGAACGTAACTTGAAACCCAGTAAAACGCATCGAAGCACGCTGGTCTTAATCATCATTTCAGGTCTATAAGTCGAGTATATCTTGACAACCTTCAAGCTGAGAACTTAAGTCAAAACCCGAGAAAAGGCATCTAAGGACACTGGTTTTGAGCACCATCCCGTTACGAAAATAGGTCTGTTACTCGAGTATATCTCGCTAACCTTCAAACTCAAAATATGACTCAGAACGATCCCAAGCACGATGGTCTCGAACAATAGAGTCTAAACATTAAAATCGGGCTTCAGAGTGAAAAACATCCGTACAACATATCTTATAAACTATACATGTCGTATAAAACTGACGAAACCACTAAGCCAAAATTTCAAACAAACAAACTGTTCGGATAGATCACTTCAACATGCATACCATTCCGAAAATCCACGACCCACGATTCGAACATGATCAGATGCTCGGACAATCCAAACACGGCAAACTGCTCGGGCAGTCCGAGCATGACCAAATACTCGGACAATCCAAACATGGCAAACTGCTCGGATAATCCGAGTAAATAAAACTGCTTGAACGATCCGAGCAGGATAACCCACTCATAAATCTGGGCAAGACAGACTGCTCGGACAGTCCGCGACAAGTTTGCTCGACAATTACCAATCGGATTTGCTCGGCTTCGCGACTGGCCCATATGACGCAAGACGCCTTCCAGCCGTTTGCATAATCCAAACTAGGAACAACATCAGAAGACCAACGATATAATTCGAGACTTGGAAAATCGGTCTTAAAAAAAACGAAACATCCCATTCATAAAACAAACCGAATTAGAGAGTTCAGCGGCATTCAAAATATAAATCAGCAACACGAAGATAAATGACACATACGAACTCAACTCTCAGAAATTGGGACCATAAACGTAGCATACACAAACTGACGCCGATTCGTCCTGAAGAGACTTATCCCCCTGCGAAGGCCCAACAGGGTCGCCCGAAAAGGGGGGAAAGGTCAAATTAGCCATCGGCCATCAGCCTATAGTACTGGAGGATGTCACTTTCCTCGAGGCTGACCTTCATCACCTTTAACTCCGCCTTCTCAGCTTTGAATGCAGGTTGGCATTGCGCCTTCAGCCCGACAATAATCTCGAGAGTTCCCTTTGTCTAAAGGAAATGGCTATGCTTCTTCTTAGCCTTAGGAAGCTTGGAGAAAAATCTACGAAGCTTAATGATGTGATGCGATTTTATCCAACATCACTTTCGTCTCTTTCTTAGTCGCCTCTTTCGAGGCAGCTTTCCCGGAATACTTTTCCTCTGCAAGTTGGACCTTCGGAGCTTCGGCTTCAGAAAATGCTTGCGCTCTTTCATTATCGACCAAACGCCGTGCTGCCTCGAACTCGGCTATTCATCCTAAAATGTGGTTCTTAGCTCGGAACGATAACTTTCCAACCTCTGATTATCGATGGAATGTCTGCTGACTGACGCCCACACCTGCAATAGGACGAAAATTAATTGTAAGACTTGTTTGGTGACATTGGAAGATTCCTACCGCTCGAGAGAAGGATGCATTAACCTTCAAGAAATCTTGGCCCACACCAATAAGTGAATTACCACAGACCATGTCCTCGTATCGTACAGGAGCATCGACAGGGTGTCAGACTCTCAAACAGAACCTCGCTACCTCAGAGGCATTAGCATATATGGGGCCACTCTCGATCGGGCGCACTGGGTTGGCTCCGGATCAGGACGGAGAACCTCGGCATCGATGTCACGCGCGTTCTTAACCCGCTTCCACTTTGGCTTGGGTACCAGGTTCTGATCCGCCAACCCCGCGATCGGCCCCAGAGGCACCTGAGGAGTGGTCGTCCGCAGTAACAAACACGCTCTTGCCGAGCGCCGGATCCTGCCCACTCCCATGGTTGTTTCCAATCGCACCAGCTGCTTGCTCCTCATCTCTCTGTCTCTTTTATTCCGCCGCCCTTCTCTCGGTTTTCTCTATTTCGCGTTTGAACCTTGGAAGAGACATTCTCCTTGCCTTTTCTACTTTCCCGAAATAAAGACACTGTAAAACAGTAGCACAAACCTTTGGAAGATCAAAATCTATAAATTGCACCAAAAATATGAAAGAGCTCAAGAACGCTCCAGAACAAAACTAGAGAGGAACTAGAGAGAGATGTTACCTAAGATTTTCTTAGAGAAGTGAAGGTGTAGAGAAATGAATGGGGGGGGGAGTACTTATAATTTTTTTCCAAGGTATGGGGTCTTAATCATGATTGCACCTGATTATGTTAGAATAAGCATACTTAGGCTAATCATTCTGAAATTGATCATTATTGGGCATGGCTTAAAATCAGCAATATATTGCTTGGACAATGCTATACCGATCCGTTACAGCTACAGGGCTCGACTCGACTTTATGCCAGGCAAGAAAGCTCCTACATGTGTACTGATCGGCTCGATTAATCATGCTCAAAGACCATGATGAATCCTGCTCGGAGCATTTCATCTCCTATCAATATGTCGTGCTCGTTGTTTCTGCGACCGATCTTGCTCGGTGTGCTGATCCTCCGCGATCTACGACATAAATATTCGGAAAATCTTCCTTTACGACTAAACAATCATCAGAAAGAAGAACGACCAAACAAAACTTTTGAACAATTGTTTTCGTCTTGACTACTTAAAACTCGCCCTCATCGCACTCGAGTCTGACGAGCTGGAGGCCTAACTTTTGGGGTCAAAATCCCCTCGACGAAATCAATAATCGAAAATGGACAAAGCAATCAGATATAGCTATGTTACGTACAAGCAAAACTTTTTACGAACGAAGTTTCGTATACACGATATTTCGTATGGACAACATTTCATATAAATTACTTTTTGTATAAAGCGTACAGAACATCATAGCTGAACTTATGAGCAATGAAACTGCTCGGATCGATCACTTAGACAGGCGTAGTCCTCAACAAAGTCGATTTGAAAGCTCAGAGGCTCGGACAACTTGCTCTGACGATCCACGAAAGATGATATTCTCGAACGTTCCGAGTAGGACAGTTTGCTTGAACGTATCGAACAGAACCCATTCCTCGGATTTCCGAGAAAAACTCATTCCACGAAAGTTCCAAGCAGAAGTCATTCCTTGAAAGTTCCGAGCAGAACACACTCCTCGGATGTTCCGAGCAGAACACATTCCTTGCAAGTTCCAAGCAGAACTCATTCCTTGGAAGTTCCGAGCAGAAACACTCTTTGGACTTTCCGAATAGAAAACACTCCTCTAACGTTCCGAGCACAAAACACTCCTTGGACGTTCCGAGCATAACAAATTCCTCGGATGTACCGAGCAAAACTCATTCCTTGGACAAGAGCATAACAAATTCCTTGGAACTTTCAAGCAGAACACACTCCTCGTTCATTCCAAGAAGAAAAAATTCCTCGGAAGTTCGGAGCATAACTCATTCCTCGGAAGTTTCGAGAAGAAAACACTCTTCGGATGTTTCGAGTAGAATATATTCCTCAGAAGCAAAACTCACTCCTCAGAAGTTCTGAGCAGAACTCATACCTCGGATGTTCTGAGCAGAAAGCACTCCTTGGACGATCCGAGCAGAACACATTCCCTGGAAGTTCCGAGCAGAACTCATTCCTCAGTCATTCCGAGCATTACACATTCCTTGGATATTCCAAGCAGAACTCATTCCTCGAACATTGCGAGCAGAACACACTCCTCGGAAGTTCCGAGCAGAATACGTTCTTCGGAAGTTCCAAGCCAGACACATTGCCTGGACAAAATGCTCGGACATTTGTCGATATATTCATATGAATGCACGATTATCCGTAACCCATATTCCTAACAGCACGTTATGCATATTCGAAACTACTAGTTGTTGACAGAATTTCCGAATATGTTATACGAAATACATACCACTCGCAAGGTCCGTATTTTATTGACTTTGGGCTGGACTAAGAAGACATATACTCAATGGACTCGGATCGTCCCTTTTTGGCCCATTCAAAAGATAAAACTAAGTCGCGGAAAGATAAATACAAAAAATGGGAAGATAAAACCAAGCAAGAAAAGAGGAAAATAATTCCGAGCAAAAAGAGGAAAATCCGAGCAGAAAATTAAATCTGACGAAAATGGAAGATTCGATAAGAGGAAGATCTCCGTAAATCTTGCGGGCAAATCTCTTTTAAACTGACTCGCTGTGACTATAAAGACAAGAGACTTCCTACGCTTTTGTACTCTCTTTTTCATCAAACATATTAATAAAACTATTCTCCAGGTCTCTTTTCGTGTTGTTTTTTTAGATTATTATGTTCCCTAAAAGTTTACCCTACTAGAATCGACCGTGCGAGTTCTAACTCTCACATGTACGCAACGCGAGAGGTCAAAGATTGGATGGGGAAAGAAATCCCATTGTGCCAAATATAGCCGTGGGAGCAGAACTATCACAACAACAACTGCATTTGGCTGTAGGAAACAAAGAGAATGATGGCGGTATGACATTTGATGAGTATACCAATGGGTCCACGATTTAACCGCCTTTGTTTGCTAGGGCTGGTTTTGAGCTGAAACCAGAGTACTTTACTTTGATTGGGCAGCATCAGCTTTATGGGCACTCTAGTGAACACCCCATGGACCATATAGAGACGTTCGAGGATTGGTCATCAGCATTAAGCTTGATGGAGTCTTTTCTAACTACCTTTTAAGCTTTTCCCATATTTTCTTGATGGGGAAGCAGCTTACTAGTTGAAGCATTTTAAACCAGGATCTTTGACACTTGGAGTCAGACTAAGAATGCTTTTCTCTGCAACTTCTATGATAAAGCAATGTCTGAGGATATCCGGAACAAAATCCATACATTCAAACAAGGTCCAGCAGAAGCTTACAAAGCTGCTTGGATCAGGTTTAGAGCTTACCAGAAAGATTGTCCTCATCATGGTTTCACAAATGTTCAGCTGTTGGCCATCTTCTACAAATGATTTAATTGGATATATTAGATTGCCCTCGATTTTGCAAGCAATAGAAACTCCAACACAAGGGTATCCTGCAGATGCTTACCCCTTGATTGAGAACTTGGCCTCAAGTCACATCACTAAGAAGTATCATTACGAGACTCAGAAAAAATTTAATACAATGGATGGAAGTGAAATTGCTGAGGTTAAAGCTAAGATCGAATCAATGCTTAACTTTTTGATGGGTAAAGCTAAGATCGATCCAATTACCAAGGGTTGGAAACTTTCGAGGAAGATTTGAACTACATCAATGGAGCCGTTGCCAAGTGGAGAGATATTCTTACCAGCAAAACAACAGAGCTGCTTACAATGGAAATCAGAACAACTTTGTGTTCACTTCAAGATCATCTTTTCAGAAGCCCTTTTAGAGCAAAGATTTCAGAAAAATGACCATTATTCTTACCAACCACCGCCTCCTCCAGCCATGACGCTGAGGTTAATCCATGCTTGAGCAGATTCTGCAAGGACATAATAAAATCGCAGTGGATTTGAATGGGAAGATGGACTTCTTGTAACAAGATCTCAGAGGAAAGTAGGAGATTCCAACTAGCAGAGTGGACAAGCTGGCCAATCGCTTGACGCAAGCTGAGGCAAACATTAAAGGGAAGATGGTCCATTCTCAGAATGACTACGTCAAGGCAATACTAGTTGAGAGTGATGAAGAGTTAAGCGTTGAGAAGAAAGAAGATTCATGAGCTTCTGAGTTGAAAAATTCAGATTATTTACGAGCTGCAGAGAAAGCGTTGATCGACACCTTCATAAAATCTAGATTTTTTGAGTTTTCATGACGTAGAAGAATAATCCCACCTCGACGGAAGGGTCGACACGTATGGTAAAGGTGTCGATTGAGACCATTTTGTCATTGATCACAACCAGATACGAGAATAGGTGTGTTTGGAAAACCTGATTACTGAAGTTCCATTTGTTGGTTCTGTTGGGAGTCTTGTAATAAGGAGGTATGCAAAGAGTTAAATAGATGAGGATATGAGACACAAGGAAGGAGTGTTAATGATTACTGAGCCAGCCAGTGATATGCTGCGGAACAAGATTCCACATAAGCTCAAGGACCCATGATGGTTTTCTTTTGATTTTTTCTAACTTTTCAGATAGATTCGAAATGTCAATGTGTGATCTTGGAGCTAGTGTAAATTTGATGCCCTACTCAAATACTGTGCGATTGGGAATGACAGACATCAAGGCAACTAAGATCTCTTTAATCCTATCAGACCAGTCTATCAGAATTCCCGAAGGAGTTCTTGATGATGTTCCCATCATAATCGGTGGATGCATGATTCCGAATGATTTCATAGTCTTCAAGCTCGATGCTGAATCGAAGGATCCTTTAATCCTCGGTAGATCATTCCTAGGAGTGATCAGTGTGAGACCTGGTATGATTTATATCCACCTAGGAGATAAGATCATGAACTTCAATATAGTGAGGCTGAAGAAACCAACCATTGATGGACATATTTTTAGTGTTGATGTGGGACCTGAAGTGACAACAAGTTCTAAGGAAGTGCCTGATCGTGGATGAGAGGAGATGACATCAACTAAGTCATGTACCTCACATGTACCTGCTCTTCGGTAGAAAGATCCAAACATCACGCTTCAACCGCGTCCGCCAAAGCTAAGTTACACTCTCTCTAATCCTATGTCTCCTGATACTCGTGCTGATCATACAAGGAATAGAGTAAGAAAATGCAGTATTCCACCTGACCCTTC
The DNA here is from genome assembly GCA_030180135.1 of Orychophragmus violaceus. NCBI lineage: Eukaryota > Viridiplantae > Streptophyta > Magnoliopsida > Brassicales > Brassicaceae > Orychophragmus > Orychophragmus violaceus. The sequence goes on along the minus strand of CM058233.1, from coordinate 26,737,678 downwards.
TGCTATTCCTAAGTTTCTCGGTCAGTCTCTTGCGCACAATGCTTATACAATGCCATGGATGAAGATAATTTTGTATAGGCATGATCTAATGAAACCACCTGAAATCTAACCATGTGCCAAATTCGAACTAATGACTTAAAACAAGTGTTTGGTGGGAGGTAACCCACTGGTGAGTCTGTACATATGTTTTTTAATTTAATTTTTGTTTTTGTCTTTGTTGAGTCCGTTTCTGGAAAACCATCGATAGTAGGAAATCAGTGTCGGTTAATACCAGCACCTCGTCAACAAGATGTTTGCCAAGCACCTCAGCCGTACAATGGAAGTCTACATCAAAGACATACTCGTAAAATCACTAGTTGCAGCAGATCACGTCAAGCATCTAAAAACATGCTTCGACATTTTGAATGACTACGACATTAAGGATAATCCAGCGAAATTCACCTTCTGCATCACCTTGAGAGAATTCTTAGGATACATCGCGACCGAATGAGGGATAAAAGCTAATCCAAAGCAAATCACCGCAATAATGAACTTGCCCTCACCAACAAAAACTCGCGAAGTACAGAAATTAATTGGTGGATTGCCGCACTCAATAGTTTCATCTCCAGATTGACTGACAAATGTCTCCCATTCTATCAGCTTGTGAGAGAAAACAAGAAGTTCGAATGGGATGGAAAGTGTGAGGAGGCTTTCCAACAGCTAAAATAATATCTCACAACTCCGCTGATAGTGGAAAACCGTAAGAGGGGGTAGATGCTCTATCTTTACATAGCAGTGTCAAATGTGGCTGTAAGTGGGGTCTTGGTTAAAAAGACTGCGGCGATGAAAGGCCATTCTTTTACATCTGTAAAACATTTAACGGAGCGAAGACTCGATACCCAACTATCTAAAAATTGGCTTTAGCGGTCGTGACATCGGCGAGAAAGCTCAGGCCTTACTTCCAGTTACACTCGATCACCGTCCTAACAACCATGCCCCCAAGATCTATCTTACAGAGCCCGACTTAATCCGGCATACTATCTAAATGGGTAGTCGTGCTAAGTGAATATGATATCAAATTCATGGGCCGAACTAATGTGAAAACACAAGTTTTGGCAAACTTTATCGCCGAACTCACGCCTCAATTAATACAAGAAGATTCATCAGAAGCAAAAAGTTGGATCCTACATGTGGACGGGTCAACGTCAAACTCCGGCACCAAGAACGGAATTCAGCTAGAATCGCCAGCATGAGAAGTACTTTAGCAATCATTCAGGCTTGGCGTTTTGGCCTAAAACAACGAAGCCAAGTACAAAGACTTAATCGCCGGATTACGGTTGGTCAAGGCTATCGGAGCAAAATGTATCCAAGCTTATTGATACTTGCAATTAGTTGCAAACCAGTAACAGAGAGTACAAGGCTAAAAATGACCGAATGGTTGCTTACCCTGGTATAGCCATGCAACTGACAAACGACCTCAGTTCATTCAACCTAACAAGGATTCCATGGAAAGAAAATACCTCAGCGGATGCTCTTGCTTCATTAGCTTCAAGCTCGGACGCATATCTGAAATGAACAATTCCACTGGAACTCACTATAAAACAAACCATAAGTCCACCAGAAATCTGTGACGTTATCGCTGTAGATATACACGATGAAGATATTACAGAAGACCAACTTCATGCCGACGAAGAAAAAAGAGATGACTGGACAACAAATTTAAAAGTGTACATATAAAACAGAGAGATACTCGCTGTTGGATGGGCATCTCGCAAACTCATAGCGAAAGCAGCTCTCTACATTATGAACATGCTGTTCCGTTATAACTTTGTTGGGACACTGCTATGATGTGTAGTAGAGAAAAGATCGATGAAGTAATTAGGAAAACCCACGAAGGTGCCGGGGAGAATCATGTGAGAGGACAATCCCAAGCTCAAAAAAGAAAAATCTTGGTTTCTTTTTCCCGACCATGATAAAAGATTGCGAGAAATAAGCCACGAAGTGTGAACCATGCAAGAAACACGCCCCATCCATACATGCGCCTACAAAACGGTTGCAGTCCCCGACATCACTATATCCATTCATGAGATGGGCCATTGACATCCACTACAAGAAAACAGCTTTTTGCGAATGGAACTTGCGACTATACTTGTAGTCGTAACATTTGGCGACTATTAGGGGACAATATTGCTACTATTTGCGCTAACAGATATAAGGACGTGTATTAGTCGCTAATATACGACCAAAAATGATTGTCGACAATTCAGTCGCCGATTTACGACTGATTAACAACCATTGCCGAGAACGGAAACATTAGTCGCAGCGTAGTCGGTAATATGGCGACTAGTTTGCGTCTGATGTGTAGAGTCATAGAAAAATCGCAAATTGGTCAGTACATGGGCGACCAATTCGCTACTTCGTGTATAGTAGAAACAAAGTTGTTTATTTGTCAATATTGTTACGACTAATATGCAACTCATTATTTGTGTCGCAAAGTAGTTTGGTACGGATCGTATCATATAGTATTTTTTATAAGTAATAATAATATAAGATAGTTTGTTTATACGTGATAATAGTCTTAACTGATTATCAAAGTTGGTATGTATGCTTTTCTTTCATAATATCTAATTGTTATGCGTTAAATTTACCATAAGAAATTGATTGTTCATAATCCTCCATGCTTAACGAAATACATCGATTTGTTCTTCAAAAGGGAACATGTTCTGATGAGAAAAGAAAAAAAACAGAAGAAAAAAGCTTAGGTGCATGTTCTTCTAGCTTCTAAGCATGAAGAACACAAATACCTCTACTTCAGTAGTACTTCCTGCTTGCAATCCCTTGTGTCTGGCCATATGAATACGCATCATTGAAGATCGAAAACAACATCGAACTTTGACTAATTTCTGTGAAATATAATTGAATTTATTATTGCAGATTCATTTTTCACCTTGGAGATGGTAGCTTCAGAGTTGTATTCCTGCAAATGAAAATTAGGCAAACTCATAAAATCTTACGCATCTACAAATCGAATGTTAAAAACACAAAAGGATCTGTGCAATACCCTAGAATATGCTCGATATTGAATGACTTGAATGGGATGGTAAACTCTTTTGCCTGATTATACTGCTCAGACATTTTCGGGTTTCTGAATTGCCATTCACCCCGCATCTTCTTAATGATGGTTACCATAAAGTCTAAAGATAAAGATTCAAGAGAGAAACATGCATTAGCTGTAAAGCAACTGACATGTTTAACAACAAGCTGAGAGTATCCATAGGCCATCACGTGTGTGTAACCTTTTTCTAAAGCAGACTCCAAACCACGATTTAAACCTTTGTATTCAGCAACGTTTTTTTGTTGTATTGCCTAATCCTTCACGGTGGTAGGAGACGACAGTTCCATCTGAATCACACTAAACAACTCCTGAACCAGCTCTGCCAGGGTTTCATTTTGAAGCTCCATCAAACTAAATGGTACAATATTTCTGAAAACAAAACAATATCCCATTCAGACTTTTGCCCCATGCCCTAACCAGCCTAACAGCAAGATCGCCATTGGCCACACAATTCAATGACTCGTTTCTGCCAATATTTACTACAAATCAGCTTTCAGACATTATAAGAATATTGTACATGAAATAAGTATATGTTATACTTACTCCAAATCTCTAATTGTGAATTTTACTTGAAAACGTCTTCAGAAATAAGTTTTCGGATCATTTGTAGTAACCACTGGATCTCTTACGATGCCATCAATTCCAAGAACAATACCAATAAAATCTATATCTCAAACCAATTAAAAAAAACCAAACAAATCCATAACCAAATCATATTATACCAACAAAGTCCCATAAAACTTGTAACCGTAAATCCAAAAAACTATACCGATTAGATATGTGCTAGTTATAGTGTCATTTAAAACACCATGTACAGGCTTCAAGTCTAAATAATGTTGGCCTTTAGGGTATTGAATTTTCCAGATTACACTCAAAATGGTTCGACACAGAGAGAATAAACTATATGTCAAGCGGTCAAACATTGGCTTATCAAGGATATGAACATTATCCCATTGTACCCACTGGCCCTCAGGTTCCACCAGCCACTCGAATATTTCAACGTAACCACCCCAAATTTTTCCTTCTATTCTTTGGCCCTACCGTTAAAAAGTGCAAGACTTAAAACTTAAAACTGTGTAGGAACATAAGTTTATATAGCTTAAGATCAAAACTTTATACAACGCATTAACTGTGATAGAGAGATAACATGTTCATCCACCAAAGTAGTTTGATGGTTTTGCCGGAGAAGACTCCTTGATACATCCAACACCGATGGACCTTCAATATCAAACTCCATTTCGTCATCGACTTGTTGATCTCCGAGAGAAAATGGCATTTCCTTTGTGCCATTGTTTTTTTTGCAATATATTTTCCGTTGAGAAAATAAATGTAAGACGAAATGAATTTGAGAAATATCTGAATTTTAGAGAGGTTATAACTGTTAGGGTATTTGCGGTTTATTGTAATTTAGGCGCAATAAATATATTGGGTTTGACGGGCCTTAATTAGATTTATCCATAAGTTAACTTTGGTTTCGATCAATATAAATATCTTATCGATTCCCGGTACACATAATGGCTAGTCATGAACTAATGTTTTACACATGGAATATTAAAGAACTACTGTTTGACACCTTCCCTCACACTTGTAACTCTTGAATTATATATCTAAAGATCTGATGTTTCGTGTATCTAGTTATTTTGAGTTCCTCTATCAATTATCCATTTGATATTTTATTTAAGTTTTAGTAGATAATTGTAGGATTCACTTTTTGAATTAATGATAAGTTACAGATTGTGAAGAAATTACATCGTACTAATTATCAGAATTAGTCTATTCGGAGCACAATATTTTAATGTTTAGTGTTGTATTTGTATAGTGTTGTGAATAGTGTTACACCAAATATAGTGTGACATTATTCACAAAATACTATAAAATAACTCTTCTAGTATTTATTGTATTTAATCCACTGAAGTTTTACAATTCGCACTCTTTGTATATCCTCAACTTACCTTAGCATGAATATTATTAAATTTTTGCACAAAAAAAAATCTTTCATTGCCAATGTTGATGGCTAACAAAATCTTGCATGACATAATGACTATGTTAGCAAGATTTGACATAAAATAGGCTAATAATTACTGCTACTTAATATATAAGGTCTACATTCGGCTTCCTGAACACACACAACCGACATTAGTGGATACGTGATTATCTAGGGAACTACCAAATACATGATAATCTAGGTTATTCAAGTTAAGTAGATTTTTCGTTTCATTATTTTATTAATTACTCTTGTGTGGGAAAGTGAATAGTCGTGTCTTTATGTACGGTTATAAAGAAGACGAAAATCATTCAATCAAATTATATATTAATTAACACCCATTCTTAAGTTCTTGAAAACCACCGATTCAAAACCAGTAACAGTCAACCGCTTCGTTAAAACAAACTACAACAACATGCCTACGGCTTATGCGTACTGGCCATGGCGTCGATACAATCAGCCTTACTACAAAACCCGTTCAGTAACAAGAAAACGTAGAGCTATCATCTCATTCGACCTTCTAGTGTTTCATGATGATGTGATAACGAAGATACTTGCCCGTGTTTGCGAACGGAACATGCTAGATCTCTGTCATTCGAAGATAGCTTCCAAAGCCTTGAAGGAGAAGACGGAAACACAAGAGTTCTTCAACTTGGTTAATCTAATAGCGATGGAATACTATGTTTGGGCTCCGGGATTTGACTGGACAAAATTCAATGAAAGCTGCTACGACGCAGGCAAAGCATCAGCCATCATTCTCAAAGGAATTTCTTCTTCGATAAAAAGAGAGATGAAGGTCTCGCACGCATAAAGGCGGCTGCAAAATATGGATGCATCTTAAGCAAGTATATGTATGGTGTCATACGTAAAGTCTTCGGGGAAGTCAGAGATGATGAACTCTTCGGTAGATATGAATTTACTCGATAAGACGCAGCGCAACTGCGATTAAAACTACCTCGTCTGGATGATAATGCATGGGGAAGATCGCTTCCTGATTGGTTCAAAGCGAAACGTGACGAAAACAATATTGATCTTGTGCGCCTCTGCTGATGTTCTATCTTTGACCCTTGGTGCTCTGGGTTGCCAATGTTTAAGGACTATTGCGACCAATGTTTCAGGATTATGCAGACCGCTTTCTTCTGCAGAATGATAGAAACAACTTCTCCCAATTTCCCTGTAATCGATGGTGTCGTATTTATGTATGTTTTGCCAATTTCACATTAGATTTTTTTGTACCAATATCTACTATTTTGTATCTATTACAACTTCTTCCAATATCTAGTATTTTGTTTGATGGTTCTGTGTTACTGAATCCCAACGAAAACACTTAAAACAGCGAATTACTCAAATAAACTAAACACTTTAATAATAATGATTAATGGGAACTTGATTATAAATTATGCTACTTAACACATATCAGACAATTTGACCAACACAGAAGGAGTAACCCTAAACACTAAACCCTAAACCCTAAATACTAAACCTCGAAACATCTTTATATTTCATATTTGGTCCTTATCGTATCATCGACGGATTTTAAATTTGTTAATATCTTATCACTTCGGAATGCGTTGTAAGATTTGTGTACATGTGTGTTTTATTATTATATATGTAATTTATAGTTATTAATAATTATTAATAATTTTGTCAATATCGACAACTGTAAATATAAATGACCATATACCCTATACTTTAAACCCTAACATTAAACCCTAAACCCCGAATACTAGACCCTATCTATATATCCTAAACTCTAAACCCAAACATTAAACCATATACCCTATATACCCTAAACTGTAAATACATACATTAAACCATAAACCCTAAATACTAAACCCCAAACCCCAAACCCTAAACCCAAATATCAAGATCAGATATATATGGGGCATCATGGAAATAATGCTAAGTCAATCAATATTTTATATGTAACGTTGTAAGATTTGTGTTTATGTGTGTTTTATTATTATATATGCAATTTATATAGTCTTTTTATGTAATATTATAATTATAAATAATTTTTTCAATAGCTACAACTATAAATACAAAAGACCATATACCCCAAACTCTAACCCAAACTTTATATCTAAACCCTAAACCCTATATATACCCTAAACTCTAAACCCAAACATTAAACCCTAAACCCTATATATACCCTAAACTCTAAATACAACCATTAAACATAACCCCTAAATACTAAACCCCAAACCCTAAACCCAAATATCAAGATAATATATATATGGAGCATCGTGGCAATAATGCTTAAGTCAATTGGTATTTTATATGTAACATTACAAGATTTGAGTTTATTTGTATTTTATTATTATATATGTAATTTATATAGTCTTTTATGTAATATTATAATTATAAATAATTTTGTCAATAGCTACAACTATAAACTAGATTTTGATCCGCGCTAAGCACGGGATATTACTTTGATGATTTTTGTTTATTTGTTTTTCTTTTGTTTTCCAGTTTTTGTTATTCGAGAGCATGGTTGATTTTATAATATTATTTATTTTTACTATTTATTCTTTCAGCTAGCAGAAATTTTATTTTGTTTTTTGATATATAAAGTTAATTATTTTTCTGAATATATAGCGTTAAAGATATTTTTTGTATTTATTAGAATTACGTATTTTTATATATTTTTATTTTTTATATAAATATTGAGTTTATAGTTACTTTAAGTAAATGACTAATATAGAATTATAAACATAAAACTAATCAATTTTGTCTTGATCATAAGTTATTATAAAATAATTACTGGCACATAAACATCAACCAAACAATATAATTTTCCAAGATAATCTATTTACTTGGCTTGATATACCAAAATAACGATTTAGATCATTTGTTAGAACTAATTATTCCACATGCATGTAACGGGTAGCCCGACCATTTTAGATCCGTTTATAATTAAGACCTATTTAAACTCGTCCTTTGAACCTGTGAGAAGTAACACATATCTATTTAAATCCATTCAGTTCTGGTTATAATTTTTATTTTATTTTTAATATTTTTATTAAAATACAAAAAATTAACTTTGTATATTTCTCTATATATTTTTACTCTGATTGAATCGAATACTTGACTCATTTATACTAAATCATTAATAAGAAAATAGTTTAGCTTAGGGTGGACGTTTTTTATTTTGGATATATTATAATTATTTATGTAATAATTTAATATTAAATATGTATGTGTAGTTATATTTGTAATGTTTATATGTAAATCACATTTATAATATTAATATTTTAAATATTAATTAATTAAAAATTTATGAAATTGAATACCACTAATTAATATCTTAAATACTTTAAACAACGTTAGACCATTAGACCCGTTTATACTAAAGTTAAATATTTGTTAGACCTGTTTGTACTAAAGCTAAATATCTGTTATATTCTAACTTTATGAAACGGTTAGACCCATTTATACTAAACCATTAATAAGAAGATGGTTTAACTTAGGGAGGGGATTTTTATTTTGGATATATATATATATATATAATAATTACTTATTTAATAAATTAATATACAACATGTATGTGGAGTTATATTTTATTTATTTATATGTAAATCAAATTTATAATATTAATATTTAAATATTAATTAATTAAACTTTGTGAAATTGAATGCAATTAGTTAATATCTTAAATATTTTTGGATTGTGACGGTTAATGTTTTATTCATATAAATATTTATATATTAAATTATTTCCGAAAATAAATATTTTCTAAACTGACTAATATCATTAGTTATTTTTCGAATTAATATCTTCAAGATTATATTTTAGATTATTTCATATATTGATGAACTTGTAAAAGATATTGTAATTATCATATCTACATTTTTAAAATATAATTATTTTTGGTAAGATCTTAAATACAATTATAAATACAATCTTAAATATTATTAAACAATTTTATATGTGAATATGATGATGATCATATACTTCTGATAATTTATTAAATTAGTTATTTTGATTGGTATCATAGGCTTTGAATGGTTATTGCTATCGTAACGGATTAAATCAGTTACAAACTAAACCATTCTATTTTTGGAGCGAATTGTAATCCGTTGCGGACTAAATTTAATTCTTCACAAAACTAATCCGTACTTAATCTGCAACTCACTTCTTTGATTTGTTTCTGTCCGCACTTTTGTAGACCAACAATTATAAATGGTACAAAAAGCATCTTAACCGTTCGCGGACTAATCCGTCCCAACCGCAGTTTCCATTCAAATCCATATTTTTGTTTATATTCTTAATAATTAGTGTTTTGTTTTAATATTTGTGGTCACACACATAAAATTTCATGATTAAGTGTGTTTTATTATTTTACACACTCATTGATGTAATAATTCTTTGGTTATTATTTTTTCTATTTAAAAATATACGTTTGGATATTTTAATATATAGTATCTCCAAAATCCTAATTTGTAATTATAAAATCTTTTAAATTATAATAATTATTTATTTATAAATATCATATACTGAATTGGATTTATAAAATAAAAAATAAAGTTTTAAATAAAAATAAAGTTTACTTTCCCTTCGAAAACGAGATTGCTTTTGAGTCTGATTGTGGGTTTGCTTATGATTTTATTATGGTTAGCTTGTTTTGGAACAATTGAATTTGGTTTTACAGGTTGTAAACTATATTCCTCTTTTAGTTTCAATCTGGTATCCATATCCTGGATAAGTTGGTTGTTTTGTTTAAAACGAGTGTTTGATGAGTTAGAGTCTGATGGTCAAGATGTTAATCTTATAGTTAGAAAGAAATTGAGAATTTGGTGTTTTTGTTTAACTACTCTATGTGTTTTGTTATGTTCGATTGTCTTGGTGCTTACAAGATCGAGTTTGTATCATTTGAGACATGACCAAACCATCTAATAATCATTTTTTCGAGGCTATCTGTCAATGACGGATAAAAGACATGGTCAACACTCCAAAGAACTGCAAAGCACTACATCGGAGTGCGACCTTGGGAGATCTCAACAGATGTATATAACTACATATTTTCTGAGTGAAAGTAAGATTTTTCACAACCCATGCTTGTAAAGTCATCTCATGCTCTTTAATTTTTTGGGGGGGGGGGGGGGGGGGGGGTCAAATCTCATGTTCTTTATCTAATTGTTTTTTTTCTTACTGTCTTTAATTATCACAGACCCCTGAGAAAGATGAACGAGTAAATCCTTATGGAGTCGAAAATATCCATTAATGGGCAAGCATACACAGCCCAAACACTTTTCAACGTTTGTGGCCCACCAAGAGCAACTGAAGGAAGGTCAACATAAACTACAACACCATCTGCATCATATGTTACTTATCACTGTCTCTTGCACTTCTTAATTTTTTGGTATAAAATTTGGCAACTCCTTAATGACGGAGTTTGCATATGTAGATTGTTTGTGTCTATATACTAATGTTAATTTGAAGCAAATGTCTTTTACATTTCTTGTACAGTTTAAATAACAGTATCAGCAATAACGAAATCGTTAATTTAATTAATCTAAATTCTTATTTAAGAAGAAAAGTCAACAAACAGTCGTCAATTATTTGCAAAATATTTACCATCAACGTATTTTGATTTTCCAAATAGTCGCCATATATTACGACTAAGTTGTGGCTATATAAGACAGTCATACAGTAGTTGGCAAGTTGTGACACAATCATTACCATAATCGAATCTGGTTGTTCCGATTTGACGATGTGTAGTCGTTAATTTAGCCATACAATAGTTGCTAGTTAGTAGCAAAATGTTTATCTTTATTATATATTGATGTTCATGTTAGTCGTGAGATTATCGGTAAGTTAGTCAAGAAACAATCGTCAAATAGTCACATTCTATTATGACTACGTTGTGACAATGTTAGACAGTCACGTACTAGTCGACAAGTAGTGGCCAAATCAGTACCATAATCGTATTTGGGTGTTCCTATTCGTCGCTGGATAGTGGTTAATATGGTCGTTATACTGTCGGTACATAGTGGCCAATTGTTACGACTACTTGGTGACTATATTAGACAGTCACATATTAATCGTCCATTAGTCACTTATTTTAACGACTATTTGATGACTATGTTTCTCCGACTACGTGTGGACACATCCTTTAGTTGCATAGTTGTCGCCTTGCAGTCAGAAGTTAGTCCTTATATATTGCGATTAAGCTATGTCTAATCGCCAACTGCTGTTGTTATTCGTCTAAATAGTCGTAACTCGCCGACTCATAACACGACTATGCGATTTAGCGATGATGGATTTACAACAACCATATTTAGTCGTAATATAGTCATAAAATGGCGATTAACGACTATTCTGCGATTAAAAGTGCTGTCGTAAAACACTGTTTTCTTGTGGTGATCGTCGGACCAATGCTTAAGTTTAGACAAAATGAACACATACTAATCTTAACGGATTACTTCACTAAGTGGGTAGAATCCAAAGTCTATCCTACAGTAACGGCTCAACACATCACTGAATTTCCGTGGAAATACATCATTTGCAAACACGGCTTGCCATTCGAGATCATCACCAACAATAGAAAACAATTCATATCGATCTTCCTCAGTCAATTATGTACAAATGGAACATCAGATTAAGTAGATCGACACCGTACTATCCTCAAGAAATGGTCAAGCCAAAGCAACGAATAAACGATCATTTCCGGACTAAAAAAGTGGCTCGATAAGCGCAAAGGGAACTGGGTCGATGATGTAGACGGAGTCTTGTGGTTGCATTGAACGACCCCAAGGCATCCTTCGAACTAGGCCTCATTCTCCCTAGCTTATGGAGTACATGCGATGTCACCATCTTAAATGGGCTTACCAACAATTCAGCGATCTATGCTTATCCAGAATCCCGAGTTCAACGATAAAATGCTTTTGGATAGTATTGACTCGCTCGATGAACAAAGAGATGAAGCTCTCCTACGAATCCAGAACTATCAGCACCTCACAGCTCGATATTACAACAAAAACTAAAGGTCGACACTAACAGAAGGAGATCTTGTCCTGCGCGAGGTGCACCAGGGTACAAAAGAAAAGAGCGCCGGTAAACTCAGAATAAGTTGGGAAGGACCTTATCAAATCTCAAAGTTCATCAAGCCTGGGGTTTACGAGCTCTCCGAGTTAGACAGAAAACCCGTCAACTTCTCATCGAATTCAACGCACCTCAAACGCTTCTTCTACTAAAAAAAAAGAAGTACGCTCCCTGAGTTACCAGTTATGTAATACGAACAATGAATGGCTTGATCCCCGTCTACATGGTACGTAGGCAGTCCTTACGGATTCAGCTATAGCTTTAATAAAATCACATCTTTACAAAGATAATTTTCTATGACGGCATCCTGGCAAGATTACCAATCCAAACATGATCCTCGAGTTCAGTAGTGAACTAATCCACACCTTCAACATGTATGCGAAAAGTTCCAACTCTAGCTACATCGTTGAAGGATTAAGGTGGGATCGGCCTCGCTTGCTTAAGTCTAGTCGAGTTAAGTAAGCCGGCATGCCTCGCATATCTGACCCCATACTAAGAGAAAATACAACGAAGGAACTCTTCAACAAAAGAAAAATTCTCCTTAAAAAAGGAAAACAGGTCGACTGTATTTGAGGCGGATTCTCATATTCCCAAAAAATATAAGTAAATCACTTCAGTGAAATCAAAAATTTCTACTACGTCGTCTAGAGCAGTCGACATGAACTAACCAAAGTTGTATTGCGTTGGCAAGAGTAGTTTCATCGGCATCTTGTTATGAAAGGGATGAGTTAGTGGAAATTCAGCTATATGTCCACATGAAAATAGTTACGTCGGTATATAATGTAATTTGATAGAATATACGTCGAAACACATTAATAAGCTAAATTCCTTGATAGATTTATTTCATCATCACAATATCTTTCGAAAGACGAGTTGACTACGTCGGCGATTAAGAAAGAAAAAAGAGAATAATAATACGAAAGGGGAAAAATTATTCGTTTTACTTATCTTCATGATAGGTCTAGTTTTATTCCTATTCTAACTGCAAGTGCACAGTGATGTAGTTGTAGTACTTAGGATATCGAATCCACAGGGACTCCTGTCAACGATAGATTATAAAACAGAAGAGATTAAACTAGGAGAAAGCAAATATGATTAGAAACTAAAAATCAAGCAGAAAGTAAATAAGTAGCGAGTTTGTGAGAAAGGAAGCAAAGCGTTAAGTCTAGGGAGTTCTCAGGAAATCAGGAACACAAGCAATCAATCAATCGGGATCTAATTAAGAACTGTTCTAGAACTCAAACACAGATATAGAATTAACCAACTGTCGTTGCGAGAATTCTCTTAGTCTAAGTGCAGCAATCCAAATTCCTTTGCAATTACTAACATATTAAACCAGCTTTAATTCCAGGTTCGATATGTTCACAATCTAAATAAACCAAATTCCATTGCGAGTAATTAAATTGCTCATCTAGGTTCTTTCTAGCTAATTAACCAATTGTCGTTGTATCAATCAACCTAACATCATAAATCTGGATAGTTAATTCAGATCAAGCAGTAAGAACAATCCTAGATGAAGAACTAACAGATATGAATCCCTACAGATTGATTAACTTATAATTCCATGAAATCCCTAATGAGAATCCCTAAACCTAACAGGTAATCTACTCAGACATGTTCATCGAAACAGAAGACATCATGAATAGAAAACCAAATATTATAAAATCAAATAAAGAACTGGGGTTCAAAATCCTCTCTCTTTCGAGATCTGGATCAGCCCCTAACTCTCTCTGAAAATAAAATAAGACTTAAGAAAAGCGTAGCCTAAACAAGTGGCTAAAAACCCTAATATATAGTCTAAAACACGTCTGGGGGCCTTTTTGCAAGTCTGGGAAGTTTCTGGGCAAAAACTGTAATTTCTCCAAAATGCAGATTTTTGGGTGCAGAACTTCGTCTACCTACTGCGTCGACCACTGCAGAACTGCGTCGACCGTTGCACTGCGAAAACGCAGCCAGTGAACTCTGTGAAATCTCTAAATAGTGCAGAATTGCTCCAAATGCTCCCAAAACGTCCAATTAAGCTCCAGATGTCATTAAACCTATAAAACACCTGAAAAGACTCCAAAACATAATGAAAGACTTGATAAATAAGATATATACCATGACTAAAATCCCTAAAATCCATGGTATATCAACTTCCTCACACTTAGCTCTTGCTTCTCCTCAAGCAAAACAAAGAACTAGACATGGTGAAGAGGTTTGAAAACTTTCAGAAACTCATTTCATCTTTGAAGCAACAACACTCAGATTCCCCTTAGTAATCCACATGAAAGATTTCACCTGCAGACATCAAGATCAACATATACTTCCCCCACACTTAGCAACTGTCCTAAGTAAACTCCACAATCACATTCACGCATTCAAATTCACCTTACTGACTTCTGCGAGTATTTAAGTGCGGTCTCACCTAAGGAGTATCGATCAAAGGGCACATGGACTCTTACCTTGTCAGCTCTAGACCACCATACTATCTTTCTCTGGTCCCTTTCTTCTCTTTTCCCTTCCTTAACAACTGATTTTTCCCCATTGGGTATCATTTTTTTTTTATCAGTGTTCTTCCCGTTTTGGGGTGTACTTTGGACACATTCCATGGATGCACAAGAGGTAATAGTTGTAGCTACCACTCCCAGAGACCACTCCGGAGTTACTAACTAATCCTTAGTTTATTACTCTTTTTTTTTTTACTTAATGGAAGGGGAGAAGAGAACCAAATAGGACAGGTTTACAGGCTGTGTCAGAACTAACAAAGGAATCCGACTCAAGGTATTCCAAGCCCTTAGGTGAGAAAATTAAGCCAGTATTAATGTGAAGTCAGTAAAAGGATCCTCTGATACCTGAAGTGATGTGGGTGTTTTCAGTAGGTTGATCCGTGCCTGGGTTTTCTATTAGTCATAGATAATCTGCAACTTCATCCCAATGGTTACTTAAGTTCCTGCAAGTTGTTGTTAACTTCTCAAAAATTCATTGTTTCCTACTTAAACTGGTTTTGACTCAATAAAACAAATTTTGAAAAACGGGACTGACACTAAGAAAATAAAAGCGTGCGTCAGTAGCTCCTCCCCCACACTTAAAACACACTGTCCCCAGTAGTATCAAGCTTAGGGTCGGTGAGAATAAATAATCAAATTGAAACAATCCGAAAAGTTGCAGAACACGTACCTGTCGTCGCCCTGTGTCGATCGATGCCACAAGGGTGTCGATCGATACAAGGCGAATCTTGCTCGCAGTTATGTGAATAACCGATGTCTAAACCGCAATTGATTCGGTAAACCGTAAATCGCGACTGCATCGACCGATGCAGTATATGTGTCGATCGATGCAGTGCGATTCTGCCTGTTTCTCACGGCTCTGAACACACTTAAACAGAAAAATCAAAATATCAAAACCAAAACAAAAAATGAAAACAAAAACGAACCTAACAGTGGGTTGTCTCCCACTCAGCGCTTGTTTTTAGTCATTAGCTTGACTATGGGATAGAGATTTGACTCATGGCGGTTTTAACAGAGACTTTGAGTGTCTCTGTGAATATCTCTTCATCCAAGGTGGCGTATAGGCTGTCAGATCATGAGGTCTCCCAAGGAAAGATTAAACAAAATCAGGGCGGGAGCGAAGCTTGGGTGGGATACTGTGTTTTCCTGCATTCAAAACAATGTGGTCAGGAGGTTTAAGCTTGGGTGATTTATACCTTACCTTTGGTGCAGATCTGATGTGTGGAGCTTTCTGCTTATGAGCAGTTGCAGGCTCTGAAGATGTTAGAGCAGGTTCAAGAAGAACCGCCATCTTCTTCTCTCCACTATCGGATACTGTAGTTCCACCAATCTGAACTGCTTCTTTCAAATAACCATCAGTGGAGATCATCTTCTTATCCACCACTACCATGAACTTCTCTACACTCTGCCCATGTTTAGACCTTATATGAATTTTGGGAATGGTATTGGAGGTTTGTAGACCCGTTCCTTAGCAAAAACATCAGATTTGGGCGAAATTGGGTCTGTCCGACTGTCGCATCGGCCGACGCAGAAGTGGTGTCGGTCGACATTGAATTGATGTCGACCTTCAGTGTCGACCATGGTCGATTTCTGTTTGTCGTAAGAACTCGAAATTGCCGTCAGAACTGTGTGTCGACCGACACTAAGGGGGTGTCGATCGACACCGAAAGATTTTATCAAGAGATCAGTCAATCTCTGTCGAGTCTGGTCCGTCGAAACTCTCAAACTCAGGGATCTCAATCTCGGATTCTTCTCTGTTTTCCACAATTTCCATAGCCTTAACTTCAAGATATGATCCCTGATTCAGCCTATGGTCAACCTGAACTGAGATGTCATTGACATGAGCATTCTGAGCATTCTTCTCTTTGGCACAATTTGAGATTTGATGTACTTGTGTATCCAGCATCCTCATATGAGTGTTCAAGGACTCAAACTTACCATTCAAATCAGTGTACAAGTTCTCAATCCTCGAGTTGAAAGACGCATTGGTCTGTTGTTGTCCTTCAAGACACTGCTCCATCATGACTTCAAATCTGCTCTTATGTGTAGGTGCAGGAGGTGCTTGGTGAGATGAATAACCATAATCTCTCGATCTCAGAGCATAACTAGAACTTTGTCTCTGCTGATTTCCACATGTCTGCCCATAATAATCAGCTCCAGCTATATAATTCACCTCTGCAAACTTTTCAGCTTCTGCATCAGCTCGGATTTGTCTCTTCCAAAGTAGGATGTTGTGGATAGAATCAATCTTATCTCTCATCTCAGCTATCTGCTCCACCAATGCGTATGGTATGATGGGGTTTCCTTCTCCATCCAGTTTCTGACCCTTTGCGTTGCATATATGACCCTCTTGGTCTCGTAAAACGCCGTCTTTACCGAGAATCAGAATCACAAGCTCCATTAGACTGAAACATGTTAAGTGCCCAAGCTCTCGGTATCTCTGATTTCGCCTTGTGTCGATCGATGCAAAGGGAGCATCGATCGATGCAAGTTCGAAGATGTGACGATCGACACACAGAACCGTGTCGATCGTTGCAGGGCGATTACAGGCGTACCTGAAACGCAAAAACAGAAAAAGAAATAGAAAAAAAAATAGTAACAAAAAAGAAAAACGAAAAACCTAGTCTAAACCCTAAGTTCAAATCTATCGAAGACTCCTAAGAGTCCCCGGCAACGGCGCCAAAAACTTGATAGGTCTAGTTTTATCCCTATTCTAACTGCAAGTGCACAGTGATGTAGTTGTAGTACTTAGGGTATCGAATCCACAGGGACTCCGGTCAACGATAGATTATAAAACAGAAGAGATTAAACTAGGAGAAAGAAAATATGATTAGAAACTAAAAAGCAAGCAGAAAGTAAATAAGTAGCGAGTTTGTGAGCAAGGAAGCAAAGCGTTAAGTCTAGGGAGTTCTCAGGAAATCAGGAACACAAGCAATCAATCAATCGGGATCTAATTAAGAACTGTTCTAGAACTCAAACACATATATAGAATTAACCAACTGTCGTTGCGAGAATTCTCTAAGTCTAAGTGCAGCAATCCAAATTCCTTTGCAATTACTAACATATTAAACCAGCTTTAATTCCAGGTTCGATATGTTCACAATCTAAATAAACCAAATTCCTTTGCAAGTAATTAAATTGCTCATCTAGGTTCTTTCTAGCTAATTAACCAACTGTCGTTGTATCAATCAACCTAACATCATAAATCTGGATAGCTAATTCAGATCAAGCATTAAGAACAATCCTAGATGAAGAACTAACAGATATGAATCCCTACAGATTGATTAACTTATAATTCCATGAAATCCCTAATGAGAATCCCTAAACCTAACAGGTAATCTACTCAGACATGTTCATCGAAACAGAGACATCATGAATAGAAAACCAAATATTATAAAATCAAATAAAGAACTGGGGTTCAAAATCCTCTCTCTTTCGAGATCAGGATCAGCCCCTAACTCTCTCTGAAAATAAAATAAGACTTAAGAAAAGTGTAGCCTAAACAAGTGGCTAAAAACCCTAATATATAGTCTAAAACACGTCTGGGGGCCTTTTTGCAAGTCTGGGAAGTTTCTGGGCAAAAACTGTAATTTCTCCAAAATGCAGATTTTTGGGTGCAGAACTGCGTCTACCTACTGCGTCGACCACTGCAGAACTGCGTCGACCGTTGCACTGCGAAAACGCAGCCAGTGAACTCTGTGAAATCTCTAAATAGTGCAGAATTGCTCCAAATGCTCCCAAAACGTCCAATTAAGCTCCAGATGTCATTAAACCTATAAAACACCTGAAAAGACTCCAAAACATAATGAAAGACTTGATAAATAAGATATATACCATGGCTAAAATCCCTAAAATCCATGGTATATCAACTTCCTCACACTTAGCTCTTGCTTGTCCTCAAGCAAAACAAAGAACTAGACATGGTGAAGAGGTTTGAAAACTTTCAGAAACTCATTTCATCTTTGAAGCAACAACACTCAGATTCCCCTTAGTAATCCACATGAAAGATTTCACCTGCAGACATCAAGATCAACATATACTTCCCCCACACTTAGCAACTGTCCTAAGTAAACTCCACAATCACATTCACGCATTCAAATTCACCTTACTGACTTCTGCGAGTATTTAAGTGCGGTCTCACCTAAGGAGTATCGATCAAAGGGCACATGGACTCTTACCTTGTCAGCTCTAGACCACCATACTATCTTTCTCTGGTCCCTTTCTTCTCTTTTCCCTTCCTTAACAACTGATTTTTCCCCATTGGGTATCATTTTTTTTTTATCAGTGTTCTTCCCGTTTTGGGGTGTATTTTGGACACATTCCATTGATGCACAGGAGGTAATAGTTGTAGCTACCACTCCCAGAGACCACTCCGGAGTTACTAACTAATCCTTAGTTTATTACTCTTTTTTTTTTTACTTTATGGAAGGGGAGAAGGGAACCAAATAGGACAGGTTTACAGGCTGTGTCAGAACTAACAAAGGAATCCGACTCAAGGTATTCCAAGCCCTTAGGTGAGAAAATTAAGCCAGTATTAATGTGAAGTCAGAAAAAGGATCCTCTGATACCTGCAGTGATGTGGGTGTTTTCAGTAGGTTGATCCGTGCCTGGGTTTTCTATTAGTCATAGATAATCTGCAACTTCATCCCAATGGTTACTTAAGTTCCTGCAAGTTGTTGTTAACTTCTCAAAAATTCATTGTTTCCTACTTAAACTGGTTTTGACTCAATAAAACAAATTTTGAAAAACGGGACTGACACTAAGAAAATAAAAGCGTGCGTCAGTAGCTCCTCACCCACACTTAAAACACACTGTCCCCAGTAGTGTCAAGCTTAGGGTCGGTGAGAATAAATAATCAAATTGAAACAATCCGAAAAGTTGCAGAACACGTACCTGTCGTCGCCCTGTGTCGATCGATGCCACAAGGGTGTCGATCGATACAAGGCGAATCTTGCTCGCAGTTATGTGAATAACCGATGTCTAAACCGCAATTTATTCGGTAAACAGTAAATCGCGACTGCATCGACCGATGCAGTATATGTGTCGATCGATGCAGTGCGATTCTGCATGTTTCTCACGGCTCTGAACACACTTAAACAGAAAAATCAAAATATCAAAACCAAAACAAAAAATGAAAACAAAAACGAACCTAACAGTGGGTTGTCTCCCACTCAGCGCTTGTTTTTAGTCATTAGCTTGACTATGGGATAGAGATTTGACTCATGGCGGTTTTAACAGAGACTTTGAGTGTCTCTGTGAATATCTCTTCATCCAAGGTGGCGTATAGGCTGTCAGATCATGAGGTCTCCCAAGGAAAGAGTAAACAAAATCAGGGCGGGAGCGAAGCTTGGGTGGGATACTGCGTTTTCCTGCATTCAAAACAATGTGGTCAGGAGGTTTAAGCTTGGGTGATTTATACCTTACCTTTGGTGCAGATCTGATGTGTGGAGCTTTCTGCTTATGAGCAGTTGCAGGCTCTGAAGATGTTAGAGCAGGTTCAAGAAGAACCGCCATCTTCTTCTGTCCACTATCGGATACTGTAGTTCCACCAATCTGAACTGCTTCTTTCAAATAACCATCAGTGGAGATCATCTTCTTATCCACCACTACCATGAACTTCTCTACACTCTGCCCATGTTTAGACCTTATATGAATTTTGGGAATGGTATTGGAGGTTTGTAGACCCGTTCCTTAGCAAAAACATCAGATTTGGGCGAAATTGGGTCTGTCCGACTGTCGCATCGGCCGACGCAGAAGTGGTGTCGGTCGACATTGAATTGATGTCGACCTTCAGTGTCGACCATGGTCGATTTCTGTTTGTCGTAAGAACTTGAAATTGCCGTCAGAACTGCGTGTCGACCGACACTAAGGGGGTGTCGATCGACACCGAAAGATTTTATCAAGAGATCAATGTCAATCTCTGTCGAGTCTGGTCCGTCGAAACTCTCAAACTCAGGGATCTCAATCTCGGATTCTTCTCTGTTTTCCACAATTTCCATAGCCTTAACTTCAAGATATGATCCCTGATTCAGCCTATGGTCAACCTGAACTGAGATGTCATTGACATGAGCATTCTGAGCATTCTTCTCTTTGGCACAATTTGAGATTTGATGTACTTGTGTATCCAGCATCCTCATATGAGTGTTCAAGGACTCAAACTTACCATTCAAATCAGTGTACAAGTTCTCAATCCTCGAGTTGAAAGACGCATTAGTCTGTTGTTGTCCTTCAAGACACTGCTCCATCATGACTTCAAATCTGCTCTTATGTGTAGGTGCAGGAGGTGCTTGGTGAGATGAATAACCATAATCTCTCGATCTCAGAGCATAACTAGAACTTTCTCTCTGCTGATTTCCACATGTCTGCCCATAATAATCAGCTCCAGCTATATAATTCACCTCTGCAAACTTTTCAGCTTCTGCATCAGCTCGGATTGGTCTCTTCCAAAGTAGGATGTTGTGGATAGAATCAATCTTATCTCTCATCTCAGCTATCTGCTCCACCAATGCGTATGGTATGATGGGGTTTCCTTCTCCATCCAGTTTCTGACCCTTTGCGTTGCATATATGACCCTCTTGGTCTCGTAAAACGCCGTCTTTACCGAGAATCAGAATCACAGGCTCCATTAGACTGAAACCTGTTAAGTGCCCAAGCTCTCGGTATCTCTGATTTCGCCTTGTGTCGATCGATGCAAAGGGTGCATCGATCGATGCAAGTTCGAAGATGTGACGATCGACACACAGAACCGTGTCGATCGTTGCAGGGCGATTACAGGCGTACCTGAAACGCAAAAACAGAAAAAGAAATAGAAAAAAAAATAGTAACAAAAAAGAAAAACGAAAAACCTAGTCTAAACCCTAAGTTCAAATCTATCGAAGACTCCTAAGAGTCCCCGGCAACGGCGCCAAAAACTTGATAGGTCTAGTTTTATCCCTATTCTAACTGCAAGTGCACAGTGATGTAGTTGTAGTACTTAGGGTATCGAATCCACAGGGACTCCGGTCAACGATAGATTATAAAACAGAAGAGATTAAACTAGGAGAAAGAAAATATGATTAGAAACTAAAAAGCAAGCAGAAAGTAAATAAGTAGCGAGTTTGTGAGCAAGGAAGCAAAGCGTTAAGTCTAGGGAGTTCTCAGGAAATCAGGAACACAAGCAATCAATCAATCGGGATCTAATTAAGAACTGTTCTAGAACTCAAACACATATATAGAATTAACCAACTGTCGTTGCGAGAATTCTCTAAGTCTAAGTGCAGCAATCCAAATTCCTTTGCAATTACTAACATATTAAACCAGCTTTAATTCCAGGTTCGATATGTTCACAATCTAAATAAACCAAATTCCTTTGCAAGTAATTAAATTGCTCATCTAGGTTCTTTCTAGCTAATTAACCAACTGTCGTTGTATCAATCAACCTAACATCATAAATCTGGATAGCTAATTCAGATCAAGCATTAAGAACAATCCTAGATGAAGAACTAACAGATATGAATCCCTACAGATTGATTAACTTATAATTCCATGAAATCCCTAATGAGAATCCCTAAACCTAACAAGTAATCTACTCAGACATGTTCATCGAAACAGAAGACATCATGAATAGAAAACCAAATATTATAAAATCAAATAAAGAACTGGGGTTCAAAATCCTCTCTCTTTCGAGATCAGGATCAGCCCCTAACTCTCTCTGAAAATAAAATAAGACTTAAGAAAAGCGTAGCCTAAACAAGTGGCTAAAAACCCTAATATATAGTCTAAAACACGTCTGGGGGCCTTTTTGCAAGTCGGGGAAGTTTCTGGGCAAAAACTGTAATTTCTCCAAAATGCAGATTTTTGGGTGCAGAACTGCGTCTACCTACTGCGTCGACCACTGCAGAACTGCGTCGACCGTTGCACTGCGAAAACGCAGCCAGTGAACTCTGTGAAATCTCTAAATAGTGCAGAATTGCTCCAAATGCTCCCAAAACGTCCAATTAAGCTCCAGATGTCATTAAACCTATAAAACACCTGAAAAGACTCCAAAACATAATGAAAGACTTGATAAATAAGATATATACCATGGCTAAAATCCCTAAAATCCATGGTATATCAACTTCCTCACACTTAGCTCTTGCTTGTCCTCAAGCAAAACAAAGAACTAGACATGGTGAAGAGGTTTAAAAACTTTCAGAAACTCATTTCATCTTTGAAGCAACAACACTCAGATTCCCCTTAGTAATCCACATGAAAGATTTCACCTGCAGACATCAAGATCAACATATACTTCCCCCACACTTAGCAACTGTCCTAAGTAAACTCCACAATCACGTTCACGCATTCAAATTCACCTTACTGACTTCTTCGAGTATTTAAGTGCGGTCTCACCTAAGCAGTATCGATCAAAGGGCACATGGACTCTTACCTTGTCAGCTCTAGACCACCATACTATCTTTCTCTGGTCCCTTTCTTCTCTTTTCCCTTCCTTAACAACTGATTTTTCCCCATTGGGTATCATTTTTTTTTTATCAGTGTTCTTCCCGTTTTGGGGTGTACTTTGGACACATTCCATGGATGCACAGGAGGTAATAGTTGTAGCTACCACTCCCAGAGACCACTCCGGAGTTACTAACTAATCCTTAGTTTATTACTCTTTTTTTTTTACTTTATGGAAGGGGAGAAGGGAACCAAATAGGACAGGTTTACAGGCTGTGTCAGAACTAACAAAGGAATCCGACTCAAGGTATTCCAAGCCCTTAGGTGAGAAAATTAAGCCAGTATTAATGTGAAGTCAGAAAAAGGATCCTCTGATACCTGAAGTGATGTGGGTGTTTTCAGTAGGTTGATCCGTGCCTGGGTTTTCTATTAGTCATAGATAATCTGCAACTTCATCCCAATGGTTACTTAAGTTCCTGCAAGTTGTTGTTAACTTCTCAAAAATTCATTGTTTCCTACTTAAACTGGTTTTGACTCAATAAAACAAATTTTGAAAAACGGGACTGACACTAAGAAAATAAAAGCGTGCGTCAGTAGCTCCTCACCCACACTTAAAACACACTGTCCCCAGTAGTGTCAAGCTTAGGGTCGGTGAGAATAAATAATCAAATTGAAACAATCCGAAAAGTTGCAGAACACGTACCTGTCGTCGCCCTGTGTCGATCGATGCCACAAGGGTGTCGATCGATACAGGGCGAATCTTGCTCGCAGTTATGTGAATAACCGATGTCTAAACCGCAATTGATTCGGTAAACCGTAAATCGCGACTGCATCGACCAATGCAGTATATGTGTCGATCGATGCAGTGCGATTCTGCCTGTTTCTCACGGCTCTGAACACACTTAAACAGAAAAATCAAAATATCAAAACCAAAACAAAAAATGAAAACAAAAACGAACCTAACAGTGGGTTGTCTCCCACTCAGCGCTTTTTTTTAGTCATTAGCTTGACTATGGGATAGAGATTTGACTCATGGCGGTTTTAACAGAGACTTTGAGTGTCTCTGTGAATATCTCTTCATCCAAGGTGGCGTATAGGCTGTCAGATCATGAGGTCTCCCAAGGAAAGAGTAAACAAAATCAGGGCGGGAGAGAAGCTTGGGTGGGATACTGCGTTTTCCTGCATTCAAAACAATGTGGTCAGGAGGTTTAAGCTTGGGTAATTTATACCTTACCTTTGGTGCAGATCTGATGTGTGGAGCTTTCTGCTTATGAGCAGTTGCAGGCTCTGAAGATGTTAGAGCAGGTTCAAGAAGAACCGCCATCTTCTTCTCTCCAGTATCGGATATTGTAGTTCCACCAATCTGAACTGCTTCTTTCAAATAACCATCAGTGGAGATCATCTTCTTATCCACCACTACCATGAACTTCTCTACACTCTGCCCATGTTTAGACCTTATATGAATTTTGGGAATGGTATTGGAGGTTTGTAGACCCGTTCCTTAGCAAAAACATCAGATTTGGGCGAAATTGGGTCTGTCCGACTGTCGCATCGACCGACGCAGAAGTGGTGTCGGTCGACATTGAATTGATGTCGACCTTCAGTGTCGACCATGGTCGATTTCTGTTTGTCGTAAGAACTCGAAATTGCCGTCAGAACTGCCTGTCGACCGACACTAAGGGGGTGTCGATCGACACCGAAAGATTTTATCAAGAGATCAATGTTAATCTCTGTCGAGTCTGGTCCGTCGAAACTCTCAAACTCAGGGATCTCAATCTCGGATTCTTCTCTGTTTTCCACAATTTCCATAGCCTTAACTTCAAGATATGATCCCTGATTCAGCCTATGGTCAACCTGAACTGAGATGTCATTGACATGAGCATTCTGAGCATTCTTCTCTTTGGCACAATTTGAGATTTGATGTACTTGTGTATCCAGCAGCCTCATATGAGTGTTCAAGGACTCAAACTTACCATTCAAATCAGTGTACAAGTTCTCAATCCTCGAGTTGAAAGACACATTGGTCTGTTGTTGTCCTTCAAGACACTGCTCCATCATGACTTCAAATCTGCTCTTATGTGTAGGTGCAGGAGGTGCTTGGTGAGATGAATAACCATAATCTCTCGATCTCGGAGCATAACTAGAACTTTGTCTCTGCTGATTTCCACATGTCTGCCCATAATAATCAGCTCCAGCTATATAATTCACCTCTGCAAACTTTTCAGCTTCTGCATCAGCTCGGATTTGTCTCTTCCAAAGTAGGATGTTGTGGATAGAATCAATCTTATCTCTCATCTTAGCTATCTGCTCCACCAATGCGTATGGTATGATGGGGTTTCCTTCTCCATCCAGTTTCTGACCCTTTGCGTTGCATATATGACCCTCTTGGTCTCGTAAAACGCCGTCTTTACCGAGAATCAGAATCACAGGCTCCATTAGACTGAAACCTGTTAAGTGCTCAAGCTCTCGGTATCTCTGATTTCGCCTTGTGTCGATCGATGCAAAGGGAGTGTCGATCGATGCAAGTTCGAAGATGTGACGATCGACACACAGAACCGTGTCGATCGTTGCAGGGCGATTACTGGCGTACCTGAAACGCAAAAACAGAAAAAAGAAAAAAGAAAAAAAATAGTAACAAAAAAAGAAAAACGAAAAACCTAGTCTAAACCCTAAGTTCAAATCTATCGAAGACTCCTAAGAGTCCCCGGCAACGGCGCCAAAAACTTGATAGGTCTAGTTTTATCCCTATTCTAACTGCAAGTGCACAGTGATGTAGTTGTAGTACTTAGGGTATCGAATCCACAGGGACTCCGGTCAACGATAGATTATAAAACAGAAGAGATTAAACTAGGAGAAAGAAAATATGATTAGAAACTAAAAAGCAAGCAGAAAGTAAATAAGTAGCGAGTTTGTGAGCAAGGAAGCAAAGCGTTAAGTCTAGGGAGTTCTCAGGAAATCAGGAACACAAGCAATCAATCAATCGGGATCTAATTAAGAACTGTTCTAGAACTCAAACACATATATAGAATTAACCAACTGTCGTTGCGAGAATTCTCTAAGTCTAAGTGCAGCAATCCAAATTCCTTTGCAATTACTAACATATTAAACCAGCTTTAATTCCAGGTTCGATATGTTCACAATCTAAATAAACCAAATTCCTTTGCAAGTAATTAAATTGCTCATCTAGGTTCTTTCTAGCTAATTAACCAACTGTCGTTGTATCAATCAACCTAACATCATAAATCTGGATAGCTAATTCAGATCAAGCATTAAGAACAATCCTAGATGAAGAACTAACAGATATGAATCCCTACAGATTGATTAACTTATAATTCCATGAAATCCCTAATGAGAATCCCTAAACCTAACAAGTAATCTACTCAGACATGTTCATCGAAACAGAAGACATCATGAATAGAAAACCAAATATTATAAAATCAAATAAAGAACTGGGGTTCAAAATCCTCTCTCTTTCGAGATCAGGATCAGCCCCTAACTCTCTCTGAAAATAAAATAAGACTTAAGAAAAGCGTAGCCTAAACAAGTGGCTAAAAACCCTAATATATAGTCTAAAACACGTCTTGGGGCCTTTTTGCAAGTCTGGGAAGTTTCTGGGCAAAAACTGTAATTTCTCCAAAATGCAGATTTTTTGGTGTAGAACTGCGTCTACCTACTGCGTCGACCACTGCAGAACTGCGTCAACCGTTGCACTGCGAAAACGCAGCCAGTGAACTCTGTGAAATCTCTAAATAGTGCAGAATTGCTCCAAATGCTCCCAAAACGTCCAATTAAGCTCCAGATGTCATTAAACCTATAAAACACCTGAAAAGACTCCAAAACATAATGAAAGACTTGATAAATAAGATATATACCATGGCTAAAATCCTAAAATCCATGGTATATCACTTCATAAGCCAACAATCCAAGCCTAGCTACAATAAAGAGAAGAATAATATGAAACAGAAAAATTATTCGTTTTATGTATCTTCAAAATACAACGTTACAAGCCGAAGTACAAATATATAAAAAGGCTAAACTAATTTCTTGAAAGATGAGTTCGTATGAAGCCGAAGCTTGAGTTGTAAGATCGGTCTCATCGCGCTAGAAACAGAACTGCTTTCTGAAAAGGCGAATGCGTCGTCTTCTGCTAACAAGGCCGCCAATGCAGATGGAAACCGTTATGAAATCAAAACCGGATTGAGATATTTATTGGGACAAAATAAAAAACGGCCATCTCACCGCCGAGCGGCCTTTCTTGAAAGACGATTTCATTGATTGTTCCTTACAAGGCTTGACCTTGATAGTCAACCGCACATATGGGAACCGTAGATGAAATCAAGACTGGATGGAGAATCTTCTTGGGGCAAAAATAATTCTGAAGTGCTGGCCCCAACGTCCAAAACGGCCATCTCGCCTACAACCGAGCTTTGATGAACAGTTTGTTGAGCAACATGTTCTGCGTCTTCTGGGATGGGTCCTCTCCGATACACCATCAGTTTCTCTACAAAATAAACAAAAAAATGAGGACGCCGAGATATGAGTCTCCGAAATAAAGAAAGAGAGGAAGGTGCTTACGCGGGAGGAAAATGATCCTGGAAGGAGCAGACCAGAACACATTACTAAAATTAACGACGCATAAGAGCGATCTAAATGAAGGAAGGACCTGAGCACCGCCTTTAAGTTGGAAAGGGAGACAAATGGAGGAAACAGTATAAATCCATGTACCAACGAGCTACTTCTTGACAAAAAGAGCATAATGATAGGGTCAAGAATTAATCATATTCTACTGCAAGTGCACATTTAATGCAATTATAGTATATAGGGTATCGAATCCACAAGGACTCTAGGCAACGATAGATGTAAGAACAGTCAAGTTAAACTAGGAGAAAGTATGTGATAAACTAAAAGCTAAGCAGAAAAGTAAATCAGGTTGCAAGATTGGTTTGAAGGCAATTAATTAAAAGCGCTAAGTCTAGGGAGTTCTCAGGAAATCAGACAAGCAGATCAAATATTCAGTCATGATCAAATTAAGGACGGTTCTAGAACTCAAACACGGATATAGAACTAACCAACTTTCATTGTGAGAATTCTCTAAGTCTAATAGCAGAAATCCAAATTTCTTTGTAATTCCTAACAGATTAAACTAGCCTTAAGTTCAGGTTTGATATGTTCACAATTCAATTAAACCAAATTTCTTTGCGAGTAATTCAATTGCTCAACCTAAATAGTTCAGATTCTAAACAACACTTTCGTGTCAATTTAACAACCTAAGATTATAAGCACAATTTAGATTGAAGAACAATTATAATATGAATCCTTAACTGAAATAAATAAATCTAGCAAGTCATGAAATCCCTAATGAGAATCCCTAAACCTAACTATGAATCTACTCAGACATAGATAATGAAAACATAATCAATGAATTAATAGATTGCATAAATAAAGAGTAAAGATTAAAGGGGTTCAAAATCTTCTCCAAAAGCAGGAAGCAGTACAGGATTAGATCAGCCCCAAAAGCTCTAAAATCTCTATGCTCAAAGTATGAAAGCGTAGCGTAAGCGTATCTAAAAACTGATGTAAAAACCTAATTAAATAAGCTAATCACGTCTTGGGGCTTCTTTGTAATTATCAGGAACTCCCGGGCAAAACTGTGAATTATGCATTCTTCATTAAACCGCCGAGGAAGGCCCATCTCGCTCGTGTGTCGATCGATGCACAATGTGTGTCGATCGATGCAGATCTCTGTTTTGGACAGTGAACTCTATCTCTCGGGTCAAAGCACCAAAATGCTCCAAAAACTCCAATTCCGCTCCAAACGTGCCAATACCTGTAAAAGACTCTAAAGAAACACCAAAAGACTCTAAAAAACACTTATATCATGGTCTAAAACCGGTAAAAACCATGATATATCAACTCCCCCACATTTAGCCTTTGCTTGCCCTCAAGCAAAACAGAGAACTAAAACATGGTGAAGAGGTTTGAAAGAATCACCTGCAAGACATCAAGACCAACATGTACTTCCCCCATACTTAGCAATTGTCCTAAGTAAACTCCACAATCAATCCAAGCAATTCAAATTCACCCTACTGACTTCTATAAGCTATTAAGTGCGGTCTCACCTAAGGATTATCGATCAAAGGGCACATGGATTCTTACTCTGTCAGTTCTAGACCACCATACTATATTTTTCTGGTTCCTTTCTTCTCTTTTCCCTTCCTTAGCATTCTGATTTTTCCCCATTGGGTATCATTTTTTTTATCAATGCTCTTCCCGTTATGGGGTGTACTTTAGACACATTCCATGAATGCACAGGAGGTAATAGTGTTTGCTACCACTCCCGTGACCACTTCGGAGCTACTAGCTCATCCTCAGTTTATTATTCTCTTTTTTCTTACTTTAGGGAAGCGGAGAAGGGAACCTTACTCGGACAGGTTTACAAGCTGTGTCAGAACTAACAGAGAAGTCCGACTCAAGGTATACCAAGCCCTTAGGTGAGAAAATTTAGTCAAATTAAGGGTGAAGTCAGTAAAGGATCCTCTGATACCTGAAGTGATGTGGGTGTTCTCAGTAGGCTGATCCGCATTGGGTTTTCTAATAGTCATAGATTGATCCTGCAACTTCATCCCAATGGTTACTTAAGTTCCTGCAAGATGTTGTTAACTTCTCAAAAATTCACTGTTTCTTACTTAAACCGTTTTGACTCAATAAAACAATTTTTTTGAAAAATAGGACTGACTCTAAGAAAACAGAAAGATAAAGTCAGTACCACCTCCCCCACACTTGAAACACACTGTCCCCAGTAGTGTCAAGCTATGGATTGGTAAAAGAAAGTAAAAATGTTAATGGATGAGTTAAGTTCTGTCTGATTTTTACCTGTCTCGCTCATGCATCGATCGTTACGCATAAATGCGACGATCGTTGCAAGGCGATTTCAATATGAGTCGATCATTCCTCAGGACCGCAACGATCGCTGCAATGCGATTTTCGTGTTGTAACGATCGAAACACAGGACCGTGTCGATCGTTGCATTGCGATTAGCGAGACCTGCTGACAAAACTCACCAAAACCAAAAACAAAAGTAAAATCCTAACAAAAACACCAAAAATGAATATGCGAAAACAAAACAGTGGGTTGCCTCCCACTCAACGCTCTTTTAGCGTCAATAGCTTGACGTTTTAGCTCAATCAGACAGAGGGTGCAACATCCAAAGGCAAAATCTGACCTCCTGGAATCTCGGCCTTAGCCCAATAATGTTTTACTCTCTGTCCATTTACAGTAAATTCCTTACCTTCCTGGCTGATTAGAACGACAGATCCATAAGGACGTACCTCCTTGATTGTGAAAGGACCAGACCACCTTGATCTTAGCTTACCTGGAAACAATTATAAACGAGAGTTATACAAAAGTACCTGATCATTAGGCTCAAATTGTCTAGAGACAATCTTCTTGTCATGATAAGCCTTAGTCCTCTCCTTGTACAGCTTTGAGTTCTCATAAGCAAAATGTCTAATATCATACAACTCATTAAGCTGCACCAATCTCCTCTCTGCAGCAGACTTAAGATCAAAGTTCATCTGCTTTACAGACCATGCTGCTTTGTGCTCAAGCTCTACCGGTAGATGACATGCTTTTCCATACAACAGATAAAATGGAGTGGTCCCAAGTGGTGTCTTAAATGCAGTCCGGTAAGCCCATAGTGCATCATCCAACTTTGCTGCCTAATCCTTCCTTGTCTTTCCAACTGTCTTCTCAAGGATCTCCTTAATCTGCCTGTTAGAAACTTCGACTTGTCCACTAGTCTGAGGGTGATAAGGAGTAGCGACTCGGTGATGAACTCCATGCTTCTTTAGCAGCTTCTCGAAGACCTTATTGATAAAATGAGATCCTCCATCACTAATCACTATATGAGGTACTCCAAATCTGGGGAATATGATGGTCTTAAACAGCTTAATGACCACCGAAGAATCATTGGTTGGACTAGCTATTGCTTCAACCCACTTAGACACATAGTCCACAGCAACCAAGATGAACTTATTCCCATAGGACGAGGGAAAAGGACCCATGAAATCTATGCCCCAGCAATCGAAAACCTCAACTTCCAGAATGAAATTCTGAGGCATCTCATGCTTCTTGCTGATTTTCCCTCTCCTCTGACAAGCATCACACTGAGAGATGAAAGAATGAGTGTCTCTAAACATTTTAGGCCACCAGAAACCTGCTTGCAGAACCTTAGACACATTCTTGAATGTAGCAAAATGTCCAGCATAATCTGATCCATGGCAGTGGAAGAGGATGTCTGGAACTTCTGATTCAGCAATGCATCTCCTGTAAAGACCATCTGAACAGTGCTTATAGAGATAAGGCTCATCCCAGTAGTATCTTCTAAGCTCCCTAAAGAACTTTTTCTTTGCATAACCTTTTAAATCATCTGGTTCAGTCTCAACAGTGAGGTAGTTAGCAATATCTGCATACCAGGGTCGATCAGTGGTTGCTATAGCAACAATCTCGAAGTCATAGTTCCCAATTCTGATCCTTAAAGTTTCTGGCTTCGTATCAGGTATGCATCGACCGTTGCTAGTGTATGCGTCGACCGTTGCTTCCCTGATACTTGCATCGACCGTTGCCAATGTGGCATCGGTCGACACTGTGCGATTATCCCGACAGTTCTGCAACTCTTTGCCCAAATCAGTTTGAAAAATTGTGCCAACCATATTGACGTTTTCCTCAGGCAAATAATCATTGATCGGCACGTCTTCCTCAACCAGCATCCTTGAAAGATGATCAGCAACTCCATTCTCAACTCCCTTCTTGTCCCTCACCTCAATGTCAAACTCCTGAAGCAACAGAATCCATCTCAACAATCTTGGCTTTGCATCCTTCTTCTGCATCAGATACTTCAGGGCTGAATGATAAGTATGAACAATCACCTTGGAGCCAACAAGATAGGGTCGGAATTTCTCAAATGCAAAGACAACAGCCAACAACTCCTTTTCCGTGGTTGCATAGTTTTTCTGCGCATCATCTAGTGTCCTACTAGCATAATAGATAGCACGAAGCTTTCTATCCTTCTTCTGCCCCAGAACAGCTCCTACAGCATAGTCGCTTGCATCACACATGACCTCAAAAGGTAGATCCCAATCCGGTGGCTGAACTATTGGAGCACTCACTAATGCCTGCTTGATTTGTTCAAATGCAGTCTTACAATCTTCAGTGAACTCAATTTTGGCATCCTTACACAGCAAAGCAGTTAGTGGCCTAGAAATCTTACTGAAGTCTTTGATGAACCGTATAGAGAAGCCAGCATGTCCAAGAAAGCTTCTTATAGACTTAACAGAATCAGGGGCCTGAAGGTTGGTCATTACCTCAATCTTAGCGCGATCCACTTCAATCCCTGCTTCAGACACTTTATGTCCAAGTACAATGCCATCTCTGACCATGAAATGGCACTTTTCCCAATTAAGAACTAAGTGCTTTTCTTCGCATCTAGTCAGTACCTTACACAGATTATCTAAGCACTCATTATAAGATGATCCATAGACTGAGAAGTCATCCATAAATACCTCCATAAAGTCCTCAATCATATCAGTGAATATGGACATCATGCATCTCTGGAAGGTGGCATGAGCGTTACAGAGTCCAAAAGGCATCCTACGGTAAGCAAATGTGCCATATGGACAAGTGAAAGTGGTCTTTCCCTGATCTTCTGGGTGGATAGGAATCTGAAAGAAACCTGAGTATCCATCGAGGAAGCAGTAGTAAGGATGATTAGCTAACCTCTCCAGCATCTGGTCAATAAAAGGCAAGGGAAAGTGATCCTTCCTGGTTGCAGCATTCAGCTTCCTGTAATCTATGCACATCCTGTGTCCCGTTACAGTTCTAGTAGGGATCAGCTCATTCCTCTCGTTCTTCACAACTGTAACTCCGCCTTTCTTAGGCACTACATGGACTGGACTCACCCAATCACTGTCTGAAATAGGATAGATAATCCCAGCATCGAGGAGTTTCATAATTTCCTTCTTAACCACTTCTTGTAGATTGGGATTAAGTCTTCTCTGATGTTCAACAGATGTCTTAGACTCATCCTCAAGATGTATCCGATGCATGCACAGCTCTGGTGAGATACCTGAAATGTCATCAAGAGAATAGCCAAGAGCTTTGCGATGCTTGCACAGCTTTCTTAGCAGTAAAGTGAGCTCTGTGTTGTTCAGACTAGCATTGACAATCACTGGATAAGTTGAATTTGGTCCAAGAAATGTGTACCTTAGCCCGGATGGAAGTTGTTTCAGCTCTATTTTCGGAGCTTTATCCTCGGCCCAGTCTTTGTCGACTTGCAACGACCGATGCTTAGTTAGTGTCGATCGTTGCATCGTCGCGTCCGACACTTCCACCTTCATCGCCACTTCAACCGAATCCATCAGTCTTGCATAGCACATCGCTGGCTCGTCCTGAAGGTACTCCAACTCAAATATAGAGCTCAGTAAAGCTCTTTCTAGTGGATCTTCAGCATGTGACTTGTGAAAGTACTCTGCAGCCAAATCACTAATGTGTCAACATAGAAGGTCTGTCCGTCGATGGTTGGTCTCTTTGCCAGATTGTCCATATCAAAACTCATCTTCAGATCACCCACATTCAGAATTATTCTACCTCCTTGACAGTCAATCATCGCACCAGCTGTAGCTAAGAAAGGCCTGCCTAAAATTAGTGGATCCTTTGGTTCCTCTCCATACTGCAGAACCACAAAGTCAGTAGGAATCACACATTGGCCAATCATTATGGGCACATCCTCCAATAATCCTTCGGGAATCCGGATTGTTCTATATGCCAAAACCAGTGATATCCTAGTGGGTATAAAGTCAGTCATCCCGAGCCTCTTAGCAACTGAGAAAGGCATAAGATTCACACTGGAATCAAGATCACATAGAGATCTTTCGAATCTCTCCCTGTAGATAGTACAATCTAGTACAAATCTTCCTGGATCTTTTAACTTCTCAGGAATTCTGCACTGAATCACTGCACTACACACCTCATTGATCATCATTACACTCTCCTCGCCAGACCACTTCCCAGCAATCATGTCCTTAAGACATCTTCTCATCACAGGAGAGGTTTCCATGGAATCAATCAAAGGTACTTCAACTTCACCTTTTTGATGAACTCTTTACATTTGGCATACTGCCTATCGTTTTTAGCCTTTCTGGGATTCTTGGGATAAGGTACCTTAGGCTTGTAAACCCTCTCGGTTGACTATTTCGGTTTCTCTGGTTTTGAGCTCCTTGCAGTCGCCTTGCATCGACCGTCACTGGCATTGTGTCGATCGTTGCTGGGTGACTTTGTGACGACAATTTCTTCGTTATCGCATTGCATCGACCGTTGCTTGGTTGCGTCGATCGATGCATTGCGAATGTCACGGATCCCATCTTCCAATTCCTCAATTTCCACGAGCTCTTCAACACTTAACTGCCTTTTCTGGCCAGGTAACAGCTCCTTACCACTTCTCAATGTCACCGCATTGCATTGGTACTTGGGATTAGCATCAGTTCGCCCTGGGAGATATCCATCTTCCCTCTGAGCATATCTAGCAGTTCTTGCAACCTTAGCATCAAGCTCCTTCATATGTGCGCTCAGGTATTCAATTTTTCCATTCAGCTCCTCATAGACTGTATCTATCTTCTTGTCGAAGTCTGCAGCACTCTTAATCTGACTCTCCAGCAGCTGTTTCATCATTGCCTCCATCTTACTCCCATGAGCAGTGGCTGCAGGAGGAGTCTGATAAGATGAAGATCCATAGGTTCTCTGAGTACCTTGTCCAAAAGGTTTCTGAAAACCTTTAGCCTGTCCGAAGTTAGCTGAGTTTTGATTGCCTGCGAAGGCATTCTTCTGTCCTCCATTGAAGAATCTGTTTCCCTGCTGATTACCAAATCTGTTACCTTGGAAACCAGATCCTCCAATGTAATTCACATCTTCTTCCTGAGTGTCCTCCTCAGTCTGAATTACCTCTACATCTTGAGTAAAGTGGACAGCCTTCTTACTAGCCAGGAGATTGCAAATTGTGTCCAGCTTAGATCTAAATTCAGCTATCTCTGAATTCTCTACACTTCCACCAGATTTCTTCCTCCTATCATCCATAGTCTTGCAACTGTTGCTGCTCACTAAGTTCTCAATCAACTGCTTAGCTTGTGCAGGAGTCCTGGTGTTGAAGTTTGCATTACTGGAGTTATCCAGCGCAGACTGATATGGCAGATATATGCCTCTGAAGAAGATACCTAGCAATGTGACCTTAGTGAATCCATGGTGTGGGCAGTCACGTTGGTACTTCCTCAATCTCATCCAGGCAACTTTCAATGGCTCCACAGGGCCTTGGGAAAATTGCAGAATGTCCTGTCTGGACTGATCTGAGCGCGCATCATCGTAGAAATGTCTCA
Organism: Orychophragmus violaceus; assembly: GCA_030180135.1. NCBI lineage: Eukaryota > Viridiplantae > Streptophyta > Magnoliopsida > Brassicales > Brassicaceae > Orychophragmus > Orychophragmus violaceus. Next base: position 26,702,230 of record CM058233.1, on the reverse strand, counting down.
GAAACTCACCCTTCAGAGCTGCCCAAGTGGTATACTAACCAGGTGCCAGTTGCTTCAGCCATGCAGCAGCGTCTCCAGCGAGACTGTATGGAAAGAGTTTGAGAAACAGGTAATCCTGGCAAACTCCATCATACTTCATGCCAGTGATTATATCCTCAAACTGATCAATGTGATCCATAGGCTGCTCCGTTGGATGTCCATGGAAAGCATTTTGTCTCATCAGCGAGTAGTAGATGGTCTTGATCTCAAAATCATCCCTCTCAAAACCAGGAAGTACTAGAGCTAACCGGTTTGCATGAAACTCATCCGGTCTGTTGTAGTGAGCTAAAGTCCTCTCATGGACAACCATTTGTCTACCTTGGTTCTGTCCTTGCGCCTGCGGCTGTGGTTGTGGTTCAGGTTCCTCAACCTCAGGGATCACACGTCCCTCAGCATCAATCCTCTGCCCAGCAGCATTGTAAGGATTGTTTTGTGGATCCCTCAGGACACCTTGAGCATCTGCTATCAGAATCAAACGTTCACGTGCCATCCTTGCTCTTCTTTCTCTTCTGTTAGTCCTCTCTAGTCGTCCAAGTTCTTCAAGTCCGAGATTAACGAGGTTCAAGTTCTGATTACTTCTTGTTTCACGTGTCTGCATAAACTGTCTGTAATCGTCAAGCAACGATCGATGCTATCAGTGCAACGATCGATTCAATCTCAGAATCGCCTAGTGACGATCGACACAAAAGGTGCAACGATCGACGCAAAGCGAAATCGGTACCTGCGACAGAGAGAAAACAGAGAAAAATTAGTAACTAAAAATAAAAAAAATAAAAATAAAACGAAACAAAAAAGTAAAAATCCTAGTAGAAACCCTAAGTTCGATCCTATCGAAGACTCTAAGAGTCCCCGGCAACGGCGCCAAAAACTTGATAGGGTCTAGTTTTTATCCTATTCTACTGCAAGTGCACAGTTAAGTGATTGTAGTATATAGGGTATCGAATCCACAGAGACTCTGGTCTCGATAGATAAAGAACCGTAGGAATTTAAACTAAGAAGAAAGCAGATGTGAAGTAAACTAAAAAGCAATGCGAGAAAGTAAATCAATAGCAGGATTGGTTGTGAAAGCAGTTAATTAGAGGCGCTAAGTCTAGGGCGTTCTCAAGAAATCAGACAAGCAGACAAATCAATCAGTCATGATCTAATTAAGCACAGTTCTATAACTCAAATCACGGATATAGAATTAACCAAATCTCTTTGCGAGAATTCTCTAAGTCTAAGTGCAGTAATCCAAATCTCTTTGCAATTACTAACAGATTAAACCAGCATTAATTTCAAGTTCGATATGTTCACAATTAAACTAAGCCAAATTCCTTTGTGAATAATTTAATTGCTCAACCTAAATAGTTCAGATTCTAAACGACACTCTCGTGTCGTATTTAGCAACATAAGATCTAGATTCTAATTGATCAGGTTAGAACTAGCATTAAACTCAATTTAGATCGAAGAACATTCTATTCATGTGAATCCTTAACTGAATTAAACAAGTCTAGCAAGTCATGAAATCCTTAATGAGAAACCCTAAACTTAACTATGAATCTACTGAGACATAGAATATGAAAGCATAATCAATGAATTAATAGAAATCATAAAAGAGATTAAATAAATAAAGGGGTTCGAAATCTTCTCCAAAATAAAGTGAAGTACATGATCAGATCAGCCCCAATAGCTCTAAAAACTCTCTGCTCTTAATTATGAAAGCGTAAGTAAAATAAACACCAAAATCCTAATTATATAGGCTTAATCTCGGCTGGGGCTTCTTTGTAAATATTAGAAACTTCTAGGCCAAAGTGCAAAATCTTCAATCTTCATTAAACAGCCGAATCGGCCCATCTCGCTAGTGTGTCGATCGACACCAAAGGTGTGTCGATCGATGCATGATCTCAAAAACGGACAGTGAGCTCAATCTCTCGGCCGAACACTCCAAAAATCCCAAAATACTCCAATATCTCCAATTCTGCTCCAAACCTGATTAAACCTGTAAAAGACTCTAAAAGAACACAAAAGAACACTAAAACACATTTATATCATGGCATAAAATCGGTAAAAACCATGATATATCAATGCTTAACCTGTGTCGATCGATGCAAAGTCGCGTCAGACACATCTAACTGCATCACTTGCTTAGCAGAATCCATTAGCCTCGCATAGCAGATTGCGGGCTCGTCTTGCAGGTGTTCCAGCTCCATTATAGAGCTCAGTAAGGCTCTCTCCAGTGGATCCTCAGCATGTGACTTATGAAAGTATTCTACAGCCAAATCACTGAGTGTGTCCACATAAAAGGTCTGCCCGTCGATGGTTGGTATCTTCACCAGTTTGTCCATATCAAAGCTCATCTTAAGATCACCCACATTCAGAATTATTTTACCTCTCTGGCAGTCAATCATCGCACCCGCAGTAGCCAAGAAAGGCCTACCCAAAATCAGTGGATCCTTTGGTTCCTCTCCATACTACAGAACCACAAAATCAGTAGGAATCACACATTGGCCAATCATTATAGGCACATCCTCCAATATTCCTTCAGGAATTCTGATTGTTCTGTCTGCTAAAACTAGTGAGATCCTAGTGGGCAGGAAATCAGTCATCCCAAGTCTCTTAGCAACAGAGAAGGTCATAAGGTTCACACTAGAACCAAGATCACATAGATACCTTTCAAATCTTTCCATGTAGGTAGCACAATCCAACACAAAGCTCCCTGGATCTTTCAACTTCTCAGGAATTCTGCCCTGAATCACTGCACTACATACCTTTGTTATCATCATTACACTCTCCTCATCAGACCATTTACCAGCAAGTAAGTCCTTAAGACATCTCTTCATCACAGGAGTAGTCTCCATTGAGTCAATCAAAGGCACTTCAATCTTCACCTTTTTAATGATCTCCTTGTATTTGGCTTACTGCTTATCGTTCTTAGCTTTTCTGGGGTTCTTAGGAAAAGGTACCTTAGGCTTGTAGACCCTTTCATTCGACTTTTTCAGCTTTTCTGCGTCTGAGCTCTCTGCAGTCGCCTTGCGTCGATCGTTGCTAGTGTTGCATCGATCGTTGCTGGGCGACTGTGTCACGACCTCTGCGTCGAGCTTGGGCTCATCATCTTTGTTTTCACTTTGCATCGACCGTTGCTGAGGTGCGTCGATCGATGCATTGCGAATTCCACGGATCTCATCTTCCATTTCTTCAATTTTCACGATTTATTCAACACAACTGCTTTTTCTGGGCAGGAAACAGCTCCTTACCACTTCTCAATGTCACTGCATTGCACTGATACTTAGGATTAGCATCAGTCCGTCCCAGAAGAGATCCATCTGGCCTCTGAACATATCCAGCAGTCCTCGCAACCTTAGCATCAAGCTCCTTCATATGTGTGCTCAAGGATTCAAACTTCCAATTCAGATCCTCATACACAGCTCATAACTTCTTGTCGAATTCTACAGCATTCTTGGTCTGACCTTTCAGCAACTGCTCCATCATGGTCTCCATCTTGCTCTCATGAGCATTAGCAGCAAGAGGTGTTTGGTAAGAGGAAGATCCATAAGTCCTCTGATTACCTTGCTGAAAAGGCTTCTGATAACTAGCATTCTGTCCAAATCCAGAAGAGTTTTGATTGCTTGTGAAAGCACTCTTCTGTACAATATTGAAGAACCTATTACCTTGCTGATTACCAAACCTATTTCCTTGGAATCCAGAGCCACCAATGTAGTTCACATCCTCTTCCTGATGGTCTTCTTCAGCTCCAAATACCTCAACATCCTGAGCAAAATGGACAGCTTCCTTCCCAGCCAACAGATTACAAACTGTATCCAACTTAGTCCTAATATCAGCAATCTCCAGATTATCCATCTTTCCACCAGACTCCTTCCTTCTCCTATCAGCAGTCTTGCAGCTATTACTGCTTACTAATTTATCTATCAATTGCTTAGCTTGCTCAGGAGTCCTAGTGTTGAAATTTCCATTGCTGGAATTATCCAACGCAATCTGGTAAGGGAGATCTATACCTCTAAAGAAAATACCCAGCAATGTTACCTCAGTGAGTCCATGATGCGGGCAGTCATATTGGTACTTCTTAAATCTCATCCAGGCAGTCTTAAGAGGCTCTATAGGACCTTGGGAGAAAGTGAGAATGTCCTGTCTCGACTGATCAGAGCGAGCATCATCATAGAAGTGTCTCAGAAACTCACTCTTCACAGCATCCCAAGTAGTAAACTTCCCAGGTGGAAGTTGTTTCAACCAAGCAGCAGCATCTCCAGCGAGAGAGTAGGGGAAGAGTTTGAGAAATAGATAATCATAGTTCACTCCATCATACTTCATCCCAATGACTATGCCCTCAAACTCATCAATATGATCCATTGGCTGCTCATTAGGGAAACCATGGAAAGCATTCTGCCTCAGAATAGAGTAGTAGATGGTCTTGATCTCGAAGTCATTCCTCTCAAAACCAGGAGGCACAAGTGCTGACCGGTTAGCATGAAACTCATCCGGACGGTTATAGTCAGCTAAGGTCCTCTCATGAATAACCATCTGTCTCTGACCTTGTCCTTGGCCTTGTCCTTGTGCTTGTCGCGGCTCAGGCTCAGGCTCAGGTTCAGGTTCAGGGATAACATTCCCTTCAGCATCCATCCTATGCCCAGCAGCATTGTACAGATTGTTATGTCGGTCCCTCAGGACACCTTGAGCATCGGGCATCAGAATCAAACGTTCTTGAACCATTCTTGCTCTTTGACTCTTCCTGTTAGTTCTCTCTAGTCTAGCAAGCTCCTCAAGTCTGAGATTGACGAGATTCGAGTTCGGATTACTTCTGGTATCACGCGTCTGCATAAACCGTCTGTAATCGCAGTGCAACGATCGATGCTAAGGGGCAACGATCGATTCAATTATAGTCGCCTTGCAATGATCGATTCAAAGGATGCAACGATCGATGCCAAGCGAATTTCAGACCTGCGACAGAGAAAAACAGAGAAAATTAGTAACCAAAAAAAAAAAAATCCTAGTATAAACCCTAAGTTCAAATCTATCGAAGACTCAAAAGAGTCCCCGGCAACGACGCCAAAAACTTGATAGGGTCAAGAATTAATCCTATTCTACTGCAAGTGCACAGTTAATGCAATTATAGTATATAGGGTATCGAATCCACAAGGACTCTAGGCAACGATAGATTTAAGAACAGTCAAGTTAAACTAGGAGAAAGTATGTGATAAACTAAAATCTAAGCAGAAAAGTAAATCAGGTTGCAAGATTGGTTTGAAGGCAATTAACTAAAAGCGCTAAGTCTAGGGAGTTCTCAGGAAATCAGACAAGCAGATCAGATATTCAGTCAGGATCAAATTAAGGACGGTTCTAGAACTCAAACACGGATATAGAACTAACCAACTTTCATTGTGAGAATTCTCTAAGTCTAATAGCAGAAATCCAAATTTCTTTGTAATTCCTAACAGATTAAACTAGCCTTAAGTTCAGGTTCGATATGTTCACAATTCAATTAAACCAAATTTATTTGCGAGTAATTCAATTGCTCAACCTAAATAGTTCAGATTCTAAACCACACTTTCGTGTCAATTTAACAACCTAAGATCTAGATTCTAAGTGATCAAGTTAGAAACTAGTGTTAAGCACAATTTAGATTGAAAAACAATTATGATATGAATCCTTAACTGAAATAAATAAATCTAGCAAGTCATGAAATCCCTAATGAGAATCCCTAAACCTAACTATGAATCTACTCAGACATAGATAATGAAAACATAATCAATGAATTAATAGATTTCATAAATAAAGAGTAAAGATTAAAGGGGTTCGAAATCTTCTCCAAAAGCAGGAAGCAGTACAGGATTAGATCAGCCCCAAAAGCTCTAAAATCTCTATGCTCAAAGTATGAAAGCGTAGCGTAAGCGTATCTAAAAACTGATGTAAAAACCTAATTAAATAAGCTAATCACGTCTTGGGGCTTCTTTGTAATTATCAGGAACTCCCGGGCAAAACTGTGAATTTTGCATTCTTCATTAAACCGCCGAGGAAGGCCCATCTCGCTCGTGTGTCGATCGATGCACAATGTGTGTCGATCGATGCAGATCTCTGTTTTGGACAGTGAACTCTATCTCTCGGGTCAAAGCACCAAAATGCTCCAAAAACTCCAATTCCGCTCCAAACATGCTAATACCTGTAAAAGACTCTAAAGAAACACCAAAAGACTCTAAAACACACTTATATCATGGTCTAAAGCCGGTAAAAACCATGATATATCACATAACCTCAGCGACAAGCTCATTCAGGCATAACCTCAGAGGTCAGCATAAACCCGAATACGAGAAAAAACAATAGACATATTGGCATTTCAAAGAAAGAAAATAAGATACGAAGGGAGACCGGATTGATATTTTCACAGAGAAGAATGAAAAGAAAGAAGTGAAGATGAGGAGAAATTATGAAAGAAGGGGTCTTATATATAGCGAAGGAGGCAGTGGTTATTGAGGAGACGCAATGGTTACCAAAGAAGAGTTAATGCAACACGACATTCCAAGAACGCAGAGTGCATTCAATGGTGGAGAAATAGGTGCACTAAATGACTCTGGGAAACCTGCAGAACACTGGTCAAACGCATTGAAGGGGATTAAACTGACAAGCTAGAGATACACCGATCTAGCCGTAGCGCCAAAGAAGAACCAACTTGGTGACCTAAGCTTCACTCAGTGCGTTGAACTGGGGGGCTTACTGTTGGAGGTGGATTTAGAACCCGTCTTTAGCCTGGCCCAACTGCTAGAACGGCCCATGAAAAATCAAGCCCAAAAAAGAAGAAGACAGTCCTATATTGGCGAAGCCCGGCGATTGCTTCTACTGACCTGCATCAAAAAGGAAAATTCGATTAATGTCAAATTAGCATTTTTAAGAAAAGGAAGAAGATAAAGACGAATCTCCAAAAAGGAAGGAAAATCCAAGATTGTTCGAATTTAAAATTATCGTTTCAGAGAAAATCGAGGAAATAAACCTTCATTCTCCTAATATAAATATACTTCCCGTGCGCTGGAAAAGACTATGATGAATAATTGTACTAAAAATCCTACTTTTAAAGCAAAGAAATCGACCTAGATTTCAAACTCTGAGATTAATAGAATGACTATGTTTTCTGGTCTTTCTGTTATTGCCTTTAAATCGTTAGTCGAATCATCCAAGTCCCTCTAAATCGATCGATTTATTGAATTTATCATTGTGAACTACAGATTCAACACTGAGAAATTTGTATATTCGCAAAGAGATTTGGTTTAGGGAAATTGTGAACGAACAAACATGAAATTAATGCATGTTTATAACTCACGGATCTGAAAGAGATTTGGATTTCTAGGTTGTTAAACATAGATAATTATCACAATGAGAGTTGGTTAGTAATAATTTAGTGATTCTAGTTCAAAAACACTGCATAGTTTAATCTTGATTGATTGTTTCCTAAATCGCTGATTTCATGGGAACTTCCCTAAACTAAACGCTTTCGTTAACTAAATTTACATCTTATTTATTTTACACTGCTTTTACTTTTTAAAACCATTCTGCTTAGGTTAATTTGAATGCTATAAGTATATCACGTGAAACTAGAGTTTATGTGGATTTGACACCTATGTACTACAATTATGTACACTTACGAAGTAGCTCTAGGGAAACTACACTTTGAGCATATCATCTAGCTGAAACAAAGGTGTCGTTCATAGTTCAGAACGGAAGGAATTCGAGATTCCTTAGCGTTTGTGTGAAGACAAATAATTTAGAGGGGGATGAGGATGAGGAAGATGACGTTGTGGATTCAAGTCAGAATGCCGATATAGAGAATGCTGAGATCATAGAGGATGATTTTACGGTTGCTCCTCGAGAGGTTTTTGACAATTTTTATCTTACGAAGTCTAACGATGAGATGATCAAGACGACGCTCCTTGACTGTCGTACCCCTCTTGGAATTTGGGTCAAGATTCCTTCTATGACAGATCAGCCGTGAACGTTGCCGTTGGGCTATATATGTTTATATGAGTTTTTCTTAAACAACTGCAATCTTTGGCTTCTTTTTCCCGATCTCCTCGTTTCTTACTGCGCTCGTCGTGATATTGGTATTTCACTGATTTATGTGACATATGTTCGTCACATGGTAGGGTTGTTGGCCCTTGCCGCGAAATGCAACATCAACATGAGTGTCTGGATATTTGAAGAAATGATTTCCATCACTTTGATGAATTTCATTCAGAGATGTGTTATCATTAGCCGACCTAATAAAGTTCATAACTGGCAGATACATTACATTTATTTCAAAAATTCTTCCTTAGTCGTTCCAGGTAGTAGGGAATTTATGTAGCCTTGTGATAGGGTCTAAGTTTTAATCCTATTCTACTGCAAGTGCACAGTTAAGTGATTGTAGTATATAGGGTATCGAATCCACAGAGACTCTGGTCTCGATAGATAAAGAACCGTAGGAATTTAAACTAAGAAGAAAGTAGATGTGAAGTAAACTAAAAAGCAATGCGAGAAAGTAAATCAACAACAAGATTGGTTGTGAAAGCAGTTAATTAGAGGCGCTAAGTCTAGGGCGTTCTCAGGAAATCAGACAAGCAGACAAATCAATCAGTCAGGATCTAATTAAGCACAGTTCTAGAACTCAAATCACGGAACTAGAATTAACCAAATCTCTTTGCGAGAATTCTCTAAGTCTAAGTGCAGTAATCCAAATCTCTTTGCAATTACTAACAGATTAAACCAGCATTAATTTCAAGTTCGATATGTTCACAATTAAACTAAGCCAAATCTCTTTGCGAATAATAATTGCTCAACCTAAATAGTTCAGATTCTAAACCACACTCTCGTGTCGTATTTAGCAACCTAAGATCTAGATTCTAATTGATCAGGTTAGAACTAGCATTAAGCACAATTTAGATCGAAGAACATTCTAATCATGTGAATCCTTAACTGAATTAAACAAGTCTAGCAAGTCATGAAATCCTTAATGAGAAACCCTAAACCTAACTATGAATCTACTCAGACATGATTAATGAAACAGAAATCATAGAATTAATAGATTGCATATAAGAAATTAAATAGATGGGGTTCGAAATCTTCACCAAAATAGATGAAGTACAGGAATAGATCAGCCCCAAAAGCTCTAAAAAACTCTTAGCTCTAAGTATGAAAGCGTATGTAAAATAAACACCAAAATCCTAATTATATAGGCATTATCTCGGCTGGGGCTTCTTTGTAAATACTGGAAACTTTTGGGCCAAAGTGCAAAATCTTCATTCTTCAATTAACCGCCGTAACCGGCCCATCTCGCTAGTGTGTCGATCGACACCAAAGGTGTGTCGATCGATGAATGATCTCAAATCGGACAGTGAACTCAATCTCTCGGCCAATCACTCCAAAAGTCCCCAAAATACTCCAATATCTCCAATTCTGCTCCAACCCTGATTAGACCTGTAAAAGACTCTAAAAGAACACAAAAGAACACTAAAACACAATTATATCATGGCATAAAACCGGTAAAAACCATGATATATCAACTCCCCCACACTTAGCCTTTGCTTCCCCTCAAGCAAAACAGAGAACTAAAATGTAGTGAAGAGGTTTGAAAACTCTTCAGAAACTCTTTTCATCCTAGAAGCAGCAACACTCAGATTCCCCTTAGTAAACCACGTGAAAGAATCAACCTGCAGATATCAAGACCAACATATACTTCCCCCACACTTAGCAACTGTCCTAAGTAAACTCCACAACCACATTCACGCATTCAAATTCAACCTACTGACTTCTGCAAGTATTTAAGTGTGGTCTCACCTAAGGAGTATCGATCAAAGGGCACATGGACTCTTACCTTGCCAGCTTTAGACCACCATACTATCTTTCTCTTTTCCCTTCCTTAGCATTCTGATTTTTCCCCTTTGGGTATCATTTTTTTTTTTTATCAGTGCTCTTTCCGTTAAGGGGTGTACCTTGGACACATTCCATGGATGCACAGGATATGAAAGTTTTAGCTATCATTCCCATGACCACTTCGGAGTTACTAACTCATCCTCAGTTTATTATCTTTTTTTTTATGGAAGGGGAGAAGGGAACTAAATAGGACAGGTTTACAGGCTGTGTCAGAACTAACAAGGGAATCCGACACAAAGTATACCAAGCCCTTAGGTGAGAGAATCTAATTCAGTATTAAGGTGAAGTCAGTAAAGGATCCTCTGATACCTGAAGCGATGTGGGTGTCCTTAGTAGGTTGATCCATGTCTGGGTTTTCTAATAGTCAGAGATAATCTGCAGCTTCATCCCAATGGTTACTTAAGTTCCTGCAAGTGCTGCTAATCTTCTCAAAAAATCATTGTTTCTTACTTAAACAATTTTGACTCAATAAAACAAATTTTTCAAAATTTTAACTGACTCTAAGAAAACAAAAGAAAGAAGTTAGTAGAACCTCCCCCCACACTTAAGACACACTGTCCCCAGTAGTGTCAAGCGAAGGATTGGTAAAAAGAAAGAAAAATTTGTTTAAGGAATGGTTAAGTTCTGTCGGGTTACCTCTGTCGCTCAGGCATCGATCGTTGCACTAGGTGCATCGACCGTTGCTAGGCTATTTTCGTCTATGATCGATCGTTGCTCAGGACCGCAACGACCGCTGCAGTGCGATTTCGATCGTGTTGTGACGATCGACACAATAGTGTGTCGATCGACGCACTGCGTTTCATCCGAGACCTGCAAACAAAAACTCACCAAAACCAGAAACAAAACGTAAAATCCTACAAAAACACTAAAATTAAAATGCAAAAACGAAAACAGTGGGTTGCCTCCCACTTAGCGCTTGTTTAACGTCAATAGCTTGACGCTTCAACTGATTTAGGTAGAGGGTGCATCATCCAGAGACAGAATCTGACCTTCTGGAATCTCGGCTTTAGCCCAATAATGTTTCATCCTCTGTCCATTCACAGTGAATTCAATACCGTCCTTGCCAGTTAGAACTACAGCTCCATACGGACGCACCTCTTTGATTGTGAAAGGACCAGACCACCTTGATTTCAGCTTTCCTGGAAACAAATGCAAACGAGAGTTATACAAAAGTACATGATCATTAGGCTCAAACTGTCTGGAGACAATCTTCTTGTCATGATTTGCCTTAGTCCTCTCCTTGTACAGCTTTGAGTTCTCATAAGCAAAATGTCTAATCTCATCCAACTCATTAAGCTGCACTAATTTCCTCTCTGCAGCAGAGAATTAAGATCAAAGTTCATCTATTTTACAGCCCATGCTGCTTTGTGCTCAAGCTCTACTGGCAGATGACATGCTTTTCCATATAGCATATGGAATGGAGTGGTCCCAAGTGGTGTCTTGAATGCTGTCTTGTAGGCCCATAATGCATCATCCAACTTTGCTGTCCAATCTTTCCTTGTCTTTCCAACTGTCTTCTCTAGGATCTCCTTGCAACGACCGGTGCACAAGTGCATCAGTCGTCACACATCTTCAGACTCGAGTTCTGTATCTGAACTTAGCAAAAACAAAAACGAAAACGTGAAATCCTAAGAAAAACACCAAAAATAAGAAAGAAAAACAGCTAAACCTAACAGTGGGTTGCCTCCCACTCAACGCTTGTTTAAGGTCATTAGCTTGACCGGACGAACAAGATCAGTTTGCTGGAGATCCTGACAGAGACTTTGATTATCTCTGTGCAAGCCTCCTCATCCATGGTGGAGAATATGCTGTATCAGAATGATCATGTCCAAGAAAAGAAGGAGTAAACTGCTCTCCAGGATCCAAAACTGTAGTGTGACTTGACTGCTCATCATCTCCATCCATAATGGTGAAGGTCTGACCATCTATCAGTGGCTTGCGCATCTTGTCCATCTCAAAATACAGCGGCTCATCTCCCAGGTGGAGGTCTATTAGACTGTGTCTAACATCTATCACTGCTCCCGATGTAGCCAAGAATGGTCTTCCAAGTAGTAATGCATCATCAGGATCACTGTCATATTTCAGCACTAGGAAGTCTGTTGGAACCAAATAGTTTCCAACTCTCACCGGGACGTCCTCAAGGAGTCCTTCCGGAACTCGTATAGACTGATCAGCTAAGACAAGAGAGGTCATAGTAGGAGAAAAATCCAGCATACCCAGCTTCTCTGCCACAGAATATGGCATAAGACTTCCAGCAGCTCCCAGATCACAAAGAGAGCGCCTAAAACTATCCTCGAAGATAGAAAAACTTAGCATAAAAATTCCAGGATCAGGCAGCTTCTTTGGAACCTTGGTTAACAGCACATCACTTATCTGTTTAGGGACTATAATCACCCAATCTTTCAGCTCTTCATCCAAAGGCAACATCTTGTTCAAATACCTCTGCACACATGGGTGATAAGGTGGATCATCAGATGATGGAATTTCTTCCAACTCTTCACCAATCTCCTCTAGCTTCTTAAGCTCTTCAGTCTCCTGCTTAATCACTTCAGATACTGAGGGATATTGTCTAATTAATTGTCCATAAATCTCCTCCTGAGTAATCTCAGACACTCCAGGGAACAAGCGATCAAGCTCCAAATCTGTATCAATGCTATCAACATCCGGCGAGTCTGTCTGTTCACGACCTGCATCGACCAACACTAGGGGTGTGTCGATCGATGCAACACTGTTTTCACAGTTTTCACCCGAGAGATTTTCTCCAAAATCCGAAAATTCACCCTCTTTTACCAACTCAGCCGTACTTAGCTCAAATCCTTCACCTAGGTGAGATCCATCATCAATGTACACAGACCAGGCCTTAATATGGGTGTCTGCTACTCCTTTTCCTTTCATAGAACTGGAAATCTGATTTACCTGAGTATCCAACTGCTTCATATGAGTGTTCAGAGACTCAAACTTTCCATTGAGATCTTCATAGACATCATCCAACTTCTTATTGCAGTCCACAGAAATCTTGGTCTGACTCTCCAGCAGCTGTTCCATCATTGTCTCCATCTTACTCTCATGAGCAGTGGCTGCAGGAGGAGTCTGATAAGATGAAGATCCATAGGTTCTCTGAGTACCTTGTCCAAAAGGCTTCTGAAAACCACTTGTCTGTCCAAAACCAGATGAGTTCTGATTGCCTGCGAAGGCACTCTTCTGTCCTCCATTGAAGAATCTGTTTCCCTGCTGATTACCAAATCTGTTACCTTGGAAACCAGATCCTCCAATGTAATTCACATCTTCTTCCTGAGTGTCCTCCTCAGTCTGAATTACCTCTACATCTTGGGCAAAGTGGACAGCCTTCTTACCAGCCAGGAGATTGCAAATTGTGTCCAGCTTAGATCTAAATTCAGCCATCTCTGAATTCTCTACACTTCCACCAGGTTTCTTCTCCTCTCATCCATATTCTTGCAACTGTTGCTGCTCACTAAGTTCTCAATTAACTACTTAGCTTGTGCAGGAGTCCTGGTGTTGAAGTTTGCATTACTGGAGTTATCCAGCGCAGACTGATATGGCAGATCTATGCCTCCGAAGAAGATACCTAGCAATGTGACCTCAGTAAATCCATAGTGTGGGCAGTCACGCTGGTACTTCCTAAATCTCATCCAAGCAGTCTTAAGAGGCTCAGTAGGACCTTGGGTAAATGTCAGAATGTCCTGTCTGGACTGATCGGAACGCGCATCATCATAGAAGTGACGCAGAAACTCACTCTTCAGGGCTGCCCAAGTATCAAACTGCCCAGGTGGCAGTTGCTTCAGCCATGCAGTAGCGTCTCCAGCGAGACTGTACGGAAAGAGCATAAGGAACAGATAATCCTGGCAGACTCCATCATACTTCATGCCATTTATTAGGTCCTCAAACTCGTCAATGTGATCCATAGGCTGCTCCATAGGATGACCATGGAAGGCATTCTTTCTCATCAACGAGTAGTAGATGGTTTTGATCTCAAAATCATTCCTCTCAAAACCAGGCATCACAAGAGCTGACCGGTTTGCATGAAACTCATCCGGTCTGTTGTAGTCAGCTAAGGTCCTCTCATGGACAACCAACTGTCTACCTTGGTTCTGTCCTTGCGCCTGCGGCTGTGGTTGTGGTTCAGGTTCCTCAACCTCAGGGATCACACGTCCCTCAGCATCAATCCTCTGCCCAGCAGCATTGTAAGGATTGTTTTGCGGATCCCTCAGGGTACCTTGAGCATCAGGCATAATGATTAGCTTCTGTACCACCATCCTTGCTCTTCTTTCTCTTCTGTTAGTTCTCTCTAGACGTCCAAGTTCTTCAAGTCCGGGATTAACGAGGTTCAGGTTCTGATTACTTCGAGTTTCATGCGTCTGCATAAACTGTCTGTAATCGTCAAGCAACGATTGATGCTATCAGTGCAACGATCGATTCAATCTCAGAATCCTAGTGACGATCGACACAAAGGTGCAACGATCGACGCAAAGCGAAATCGGTACCTGCGACAGAGAGAAAACAGAGAGAAATCAGTAACTTAAAATAAAATAAAAACAAAACGAAACAAAAATAAAAAAAAATCCTAGTAAAAACCCTAAGTTCGATCCTATCGAAGACTCTAAGAGTCCCCGGCAACGGCGCCAAAAACTTGATAGGGTCTAAGTTTTAATCATATTCTACTGCAAGTGCACAGTTAAGTGATTGTAGTATATAGGGTATCGAATCCACAGAGACTCTGGTCTCGATAGATAAAGAACCGTAGGAATTTAAACTAAGAAGAAAGCAGATGTGAACTAAACTAAAAAGCAATGCGAGAAAGTAAATCAATAGCAGGATTGGTTGTGAAAGCAGTTAATTAGAGGCGCTAAGTCTAGGGCGTTCTCAGGAAATCAGACAAGCAGACAAATCAATCAGTCATTATCTAATTAAGCACAGTTCTAGAACTCAAATCACGGAATTAGAATTAACCAAATCTCTTTGCGAGAATTCTCTAAGTCTAAGTGCAGTAATCCAAATCTCTTTGCAATTACTAACAGATTAAACCAGCATTAATTTCAAGTTCGATATGTTCACAATTAAACTAAGCCAAATCTCTTTGCGAATAATTTAATTGCTCAACCTAAATAGTTCAGATTCTAAACCACACTCTCGTGTTGTATTTAGCAACCTAAGATCTAGATTCTAATTGATCAGGTTAGAACTAGCATTAAGCACAATTTAGATCGAAGAACATTCTAATCATGTGAATCCTTAACTGAATTAAACAAGTCTAAGTCATGAAATCCTTAATGAGAAACCCTAAACCTAACTATGAATCTACTCAGACATGATTAATGAAACAGAAATCACAGAATTAATAGATTGCATATAAGAAATTAAATAGATAAAGGGGTTCGAAATCTTCTCCAAAATAGATGAAGTACAGGATTAGATCGGCCCCAAAAGCTCTAAAAATCTCTTAGCTCTAAGTATGAAAGCGTATGTAAAATAAACACCAAAATCCTAATTATATAGGCATAATCTCGGCTGGGGCTTCTTTGTAAATACTGGAAACTTCTGGGCCAAAGTGCAAAATCTTCATTCTTCAATTAACCGCCGTAATCGGCCCATCTCGCTAGTGTGTCGATCGACACCAAAGGTGTGTCGATCGATGCATGATCTCAAATCGGACAGTGAACTCAATCTCTCGGCCAATCACTCCAAAAGTCCCCAAAATGCTCCAATATCTCTAATTCTGCTCCAAACCTGATTAGACCTGTAAAAGACTCTAAAAGAACACTAAAACACAATTATATCATGGCATAAAACCGGTAAAAACCATGATATATCACCTTGAAATACAATTTTGGTATTTATATTAGCCTCTCTTCTTTTTTGTCGTTATTATTATTCAGATTCCTCATCTGTTTTCATTTTTCTTGCAGCGAGTCATCCATTTTTCAAGCATTATCCATATCATTTCTTCTCTCATGTGAAGACTATAAGGACTCTTAGCCATCGTCGTTCAACTGAGATCAGTCATCAGCGCATCGAAAGATATCTTGCGAGAATCTGCAAAGGTAGTGATTTAGATAACACATGTTTTTAGAAAAACTCTTTAGAGTTCCTAAATTTCCATTGATTTTGTAGTTGATTGGGATGCTTTTTCTAAAGTTCATCCATCTGAACTTCAAATGGGAAAAGTGAAGAAGATTGTTCCAAGAATTTGGGCAATACAAAAGCGTCTGCCATTCAAGATGCTTATAAGATCGAGGCAGGGAAGGAGAAAGTTCTTTCGTTGGTTTGACGACCTTGGTGATTTTTCATGAGCCTAGATTACTAAATCACCCATAAAATTTGGACACTGCTCTATCTTTAATAAAAAATATTTAAAAGTTTTATAAAATAATGATTCACCTATTTCGAATTAACAAAATTTTGTTGTTATTGTCGCTAATGTAATTTCTACCCTGATATTTTTTAAAATTACACATACATCTAGATTATAAATTTTATGTTGTTAGTAGATTATATAATTTTTTTGCGTTGATTTTTGAATATTTATAAATATATGAATATAATGCATTTTATTTAAAAATTACCAATTCGTATTTATATGTACGTATAAATATATATATCCAAAAATATCATGTTTATTCTTATTAACGTTATGTACGTATTGATTTTTTTTTCAATTACAAATTCAAATAGAACTATATATAAATCTTTTGTGTATAATTATAATTCTTATGAAAATACAACATATACTACGTCGTATTTTTACATTCTTTATTCGAGTTTTATTTTTATATAAGTTTACATAGGATAAATAATAAATAATAGAAAAAAAAATTTATAAATCCTAAAATAACATATATATACTTTTTATTCTAGAGGAGCGAGTATTCCGCTTAAGAATACATAAAAGTAATATATATTACAGACATTGTCTGTTTGAATATTTTAAAAATACGTTTTAACGTATTTAAGAATAAATCTCATATAGGAAAAAAAAGAAAACGACCACATCGAGAGAATAATCTCGTAGAATGCACAAATTGTCGTGCATTGGTCTGGGAAAAAGAAAGCAACGAAAGGTCAAAAGAGGGGAACATGCTGTTTTCTATATGTTGTGGAAAAGGACGAGTATCTTTGCCACCCATCAAGGAACCGCCAGAACAACTTAAAGAGTTGTATAAAATTCCACACTTTATGGAGAATATCAAGGTTTATAGCTCCTTACAAGCTTTCACCTCTGTTGGAGCACAAGTTGATCATTCCTTAGACGCTCGCGGTCCGTACACATACAGGATACAAGGACAAATCTATCATAGACTAGGGTCCTTAGTACCGCCTGAAGGAAAACCACCGAAATTTGGACAGTTGTACATTGTTGATACTAAGAATGAAGTCCAAAATCGTATCAACACAATGTCAAGAAAAGATAATTCGTCCAGACTTCAAGAAGATATTGTCCAAGGGTTGATAAACATGCTAGATGAACATAACTGGTTAGCTGCTGAGTTCAGAAAGGCTAGAGATAAATATGAGTCAAGCATGTGTGAGGACTTCACCATTCGCCTTGTGGGTGCGAAAGAAAAGGGTAGACAGCATGACTTGCCATCTTCAGATGAAATTGCAGGGTTGGTTGTTGGTAAATTTGCAGAAAGAGATATCTTTATACAATACAAGTCATCTGAACTTCAGCGGATTTCCTGCTTACACCCACATTATATGGCATTGCAGTATCCGCTATTGTTCCCATATGGAGAGAGCGGATTCCACTTGAGTATTCCTTGTGTTAGTGTAGATGGAAAGAAGAAAGTTCGAGATTTTCTGACAATCCGAGAGTTCTATGCATACCAGATCCAAACAAGGTTGTCTGAAGGAATGACACTTATAAAAGGAGGTCGTCTCTTTCATCAATAAATTGTTGATGCATACACATGTGTGGAGGAAGAACGATTAAAGTTTCATAGGCTTAATCAAAAAAAACTCAGAGCTGATTTATACAACAACGTGTGTGATGCGGTTGGCAGAGGTGACACTGATCCCAGATCCTTAGGACGAAGAGTGATCTTACCGCCATCATTCACAGGAGGACCTCGATACATGATTGAAAACTATCATGATGCGATGGCGATTTGTCGAACATATGGAAATCCTCATCTGTTTATCACTATAACGGCAAATCCAGGGTGGGAAGAGATTAACGAGCACTTGCAAACTTGTGGAAATTACTCGGCCAATGATAGACCTGATCTAAGCTGTCGAGTCTTTAAGATGAAATTGGATGAATTGATTTCAGATTTGAAGGACGGCACGTTTTTCGGCCCATTGATTGCAAGTAATTTCCATCACTTTATACTTAAACTTGAATTACTGATATTCACGCTCACAATTTAGTAATCATTTTTAATTTGCAGTTGTCTACACAATCGAATTCCAAAAAAGAGGTCTTCCACATGCGCATATCCTAATATGGCTAGAAGACGCTACACGTAATCCTTCGATTGCTGATATTGATAAAATCATTACAGCTGAGATACCTGATGAGAAAGACGACCCAGAAGGATACGAGTTGGTTAAGAAACACATGATGCATGGACCCTGTGGATTGGACATACCATCAAACTCGTGTATGGAGAAAGGGATATGTACCAAAAAATATCCAAGGCAATTCGTTTCAAGTACGTCTACGGATAAAGAAGGGTATATGATTTATAGACGGCGTGACGATTTGGAGAAGTTTGTCATGAAAGGGGAAACAAAGCTGGACAACCGCTACGTAATCCCGCATAATATGGCTTTGCTTAGGAAGTATAAAGCGCATATTAATGTCGAGTGGTGTAATACTTCAAAAGCTATTAAATATCTTTTCAAGTATATCACCAAAGGAGTTGACAAAGCTACAATTGTCTTCGAACACACCACGAGCGGAAACCAAAGTGCACCAACGGACAAGCCTGAAATCAATGAGATTCAAAATTACCAAGAATGTCGATACTTATCGGCATGTGAATCGGCATGGCGTATTTTTGCTTACGATATTCACCATCAGAAACCACCAGTACAGAAGATGTTATTCCATCTTGAAGGAGAACAAAGCATAATCGTTGATGAGAATGACAACCTGGAAGATGTCGTCAACAGAACAACCCTATTGGACACAATGATGACAAAGTGGATGGAAATGAACAATCGAGATGCATTTGCACGGACACTATTGTTCATTCAATTTCCAAGACATTACGTTTGGGACAATAAAAGTAAGGAGTGGTCAAGACGTCAGAGAGGAACAAGCATTGGCAGATTGGTTAACGTCACCCCAGCATCAGGCGATAAATACTACCTACGCGTGTTGTTGAATCATGTTAGAGGCTGCAGAACCTTTGATGAAATAAGAAAAGTTGGAGATGTGGTGTACAAAACCCACAAAGAGTCTTGTCATGCCAGGGGTTTATTAGATGGAGATAAAGAATGGAATGAAGTAATGATAGCTTCGTCGCAATGGGCTTTGCCATGTCAGCTACGAGAGCTTTTTGTGTTATTCTTGATATACTGCGAAGTCAGTGACCCTCTGAAATTATGGAACAACTGTTGGAGGAGTCTTGGCGATGATGTTTTGCACATACAACGAAAAAACTGGATTTTCCAGAACTGCATCTAGACGACGAGCAAATAAAGCAGTATGTTTTGATTGAACTCGAAAAGCTACTCAGCGAAAGTGATAAATCACTAACAGACTATCCGAATATGCCGGTGCCAGATAGGAATGTCCTTGACAATGTCAGAAATTCGATGATATTGGAAGAGAAAAATTACAACATCGAGAGAGAAAAAGCAACACATTCAGAGTTGTTTTCAAAACTGAACTCAGACCAGCTATCCATTTACGAAGCTGTCATGGATTCAATCGAAAACTGCAAAGGAAAATTGTTCTTCCTTTATGGGCCCGGTGGGACTGGAAAGACTTACGTCTATACAACACTGATTTCGAAGCTCCGTTCTCAGAAACGAATAGTGCTTCCCGTTGCAACATCAGGAATCGCAGCAACCCTTCTACCAGGCGGAAGAACAGCTCATTCGAGATTCAAAATCCCAATTGATCTGCATGACGATTCAATGTGTGACATCAAGACAAACACGTTGCTTGCTGAGTTGATTCAAGAAGCGTCTCTAATTATATGGGATGAAGCTCCAATGGCACACCGAAACACTTTTGAAGCTGTTGATCGAACATTCAAAGATATTATGAGTTATGTTGATCCTGCAGCTGCAGACAAACCGTTTGGAGGAAAAACGATTCTCTTAGGGGGGGATTTTCGTCAAGTACTGCCGGTCATCCCAAAAGGATCAAGACAAGATACCGTTTTAGCGTCGCTCAACAGGTCTTACGTATGGGAAAATTGCTCCATAAGCATCTTGTCAAAAAACATGAGAGTACAACAAGATGAAAGGGAATTTGCTAAATGGATATTAGAAGTTGGCAACGGAGAAGCTAAAACAAAGTACCCGAGCAACGAATTTGGTTCAGAGCATGAAAGCATTGACATCGATGAATCATTGATGCTCCCAGGTCATGATGATCCATTGATAGAAATCCAAGAAGCAACTTTCCCTCGTTTACAAACCTCTTATAAAGATCGAGAGTATCTAAAGGTCCGAGCCATCCTCACCCCAAGGAATGAAACAGTTGACGAGATCAATGAATTCTTTCTATAAAGAATCGGAGGAGATATGAAAGAATATCTTAGTGCTGACACAATTGGAAACGATGGTAAAGACATAGAGGGGGTCAATCTTCTATACACAACCGAGTATCTAAACGACCTCAAATGTTCGGGATTACCTAATCATAAGCTTTGTTTAAAACAGCATGCACCTGTTTTACTTTTAAGAAACATAAACCAAAAAAAAGGTTTGTGCAACGGTACAAGGCTTATCATTACCCGGTTAGAAGACAAAGTGCTTGAAGCAGAGATCTTACTCGGCAAAAATGCGGGGAAGAGAATCCTTATTCCAAGGATAGTATTGACAACAGCGGATACAAACTGCCCATACAAGATGAAGAGAAGACAATTCCCCATCAGGGTTTGCTATGCTATGACGATCAATAAAAGCCAAGGCCAAAGCTTACAACATGTTGGGATTTATCTTCCGAAGCCAGTTTTCAGTCATGGACAACTTTATGTTGCTCTATCTCGTGTCACTTCAAAAAAGGGATTGCATATTTGGAGTGAAGAAATTAAAAACACGACAAGTCTAACGATTAAGAATGTCGTATACAAGGAGATTTTTAACAATCTGCAGCTACGAGATCAAGGTATTTGTCGTTTATCACATCATTAAAATACATGCATCTTTATTTAAGTCTAATCTTACGAAAAAATTAGGTGAAGAGAATCTGAAGGGCGACGCCGATGGATGAAAGCTGAAGGAAACAGAAGAATAAATATAAACATATATCAGACATACTATTTAATATGAAAGATTATTTTCGATGATACTTATATTCTAAATAAACATTCGCAAACAATGGTTAAATTTTTTTCAAACAATAAGAAAAAAAGACATTTATAAAAATTATTCAAAATAAAAACCGCAGCGTAGCGCGGGTATTTACCTAGTATATTTAACTCAAATTTTGGTTTCCCCTCCAAACACTTAATAAAAATTTTGGTTTAGGCGGATCTAATACCAATTTTTGGGTTTTTGCGGAATAAAACCTTTTTCTAAGTGTTTTCCCTCTTCTCTCTCGTCTCAACCAAAATCTTTTTGTCCATTCTTTTCCTCAATCGATCTGTGTACTATCTTCATCATCCATCTCCGGCGCTGCACTTTTATTCTCGATTTCCTCCTCTCGACGGCGGACAAACGCAGTGGACGACGGCTAGGGTTTGTAGGTGAGGCTCCGGCAGCGGTGAAATCAATTTGGGAACCAGATTCGTCGAAGCCTTTCCTCAAATCGTTTTCCTCTGTTGTGTCAAGCTCTCTCTATTTCGTTTACTGACTCTTACTTTTCGTTTCTTGTCTTGTATCACAGTGGGCGATTTCAGAACCTGATTCAAGTTTCTCCAAAGTGTTAGTTACGACTACTTAAATTAGTCTGGTTATGGATCCAGATTTGGCTTTTTGAACACAAAAATTTGAGGATCGAGGGACGAATTATTGTGATTTTTCTCTCTCATCCCATCTGCGGGAAAAAAATTTCGCTGTTTAAGTTCTTCAGATGCTTTTTTCGTTACTTTTTTTACAATTTATCAGTGTCATATTTTGGATACTTTTTGTTTTGCATTATGAGTTGAAGTTTGTTTAGGTAACTGCTGATTCGTTAGCTCATTGACGTAAATGATTTTACATTGAATATGGAAAATATCACCATTGTTTTAGTTACTCTTTCGTTTCTTTTTACAATAGCTTTGTTTATGAGTAATTTGTTTGATGGATATTTGATTCATTATCTCAGTTGCAAGTGTTTAATTCGATTAGATTTTAGGATTGAATATGCATTGAATCTTCGTTTCAATCTCAGTGGTACTTGTAGCATGTTATATCAGTAAAACCTAACATGTTATATCTGCACAGGGATCTTAGCCTCGCGATTGAGTTTATCCCTAGTTGTCAACCAAATTCGATACATTTTTCTTTGATTCTTTGTTGACAATGTCTATAGTCTTTGATGGCCAACTGAGACCCTGCATTTTGGTATTTTCTAAAGTGTTGGTTGCAGCATAAAGTGGCATCCAGGAACAGAATCATGATCTAAGACATTGATCGTCCTTATAAACAGTTGCGCTCTCAGGCGAGTTGCTTGTTTTATATTAATTCATGTTCCATATACTCATATCTGTAGTGTGTCAGAACCAATAAAAGATCGATGAGAACAGTTACTTATAGTTTCTGTTTCGATAGAGATGCAAGCTAAAATTCCTTTCTTTTGTACCAGAACCAGAGGTAAACTGTCAAAATTTTGCTTTCTAACATAAATTAATAGTGTGGATTGGTGAATTTTACTGGTTGTTTCAGAATCAAAATTGAAAGGAGTGGAGTCGTCAAAGCAGAAAAGAAAATATAAAATGTAAGTTGTATCCATTATTCAAGAAAAATATACAGTAATCTACTCGCTTGATCTCGTTTTAATCTCATATACAGGCTTTGAATCTAGTTTTGTGCATTTTATATGTTTCTTTTTTTTTTGCTGATTGATTCTCACTGTAATTCATTTTCAGGGTAAATCATGTCAAGAATTGTCTGTCTCTTGCCGGCTCTTGCGTTATAACTTACGTCTGTGACAAAGTTATCTCTGATATTAAGCTATTCCGAGGCAAGTTTCATCAACTTTGATTACGTCGTAAGTTCTCGTTAACGGTGGAGAGAGCATGTAGAATGCTCTAATAGGTTGCTCCAAATGTTACATAAAGTCTTTGTTTTTGGTATGCTTTGAAGATTATCAAAGCTCTTGTACTTTAATTTTAGCGAGGCAGTTTAATTTAATTTTTATGTTTTGTAATTTTTATTTATTTATTGAGGAATTGTATTTTATTTTTAATAAAATATTATATCAAACTAAACTATTTTTTATTGTTTTTTATTTGTAGTCGCTAATATAGTCGTAAATTAGTCACTAAATATTACGACTGCGATATGACTATTCTACGAATACTTATATTAGTTGTTAAAATAGTTGTAAACCGCCGACTATTTTTACGACTATTCAATTTAGCGACTAAGGATTTTCAACTACTATATTTAGTTGCTATTTAGTCGTAAAACGTCGTTTAGCTACTATTTAGCGACTAATAGTGCAGTCGCAAAAACGTTGTTTTCTTGTAGTGCCAAGAAGCTACTCAAGGCCAAACACATAATAAGAACTCTATCTACTCAAGGCCAGAGACATAATAAAAACTATATGACTAGATAAATAGTTTTGAAGTCGATTTGAAGTTCTATTGATTTTCCTGCTTAATGGAGTTTCGTATAAACAGCTTCGTTGAATTTCTATTTGAGATTATAAATGATGGGTCTTGTGATTGGTCAGCTAGCGAGAATCTAAGAGCATCTAAAAAGGAATTCAACAAAACTAAGGATGATTTGAAGACTCTTCAAAACGTTGACTAGATAATCAGAGAAGTATTACGTCCACTAGATACAAAAGATGTCATTTTCCTGCCTCTCCTATGTTTTTAGCGTTGTTTTCTGCTACACTTTGTGTTCTAATCAGCTAAAGGTTTAGTTTTTGTTTCTTCTTGTTTTGTTTTATGTATATATAGTGATTGACAGAAATGGAACCCATGACAACTAAGGGTGTTGAGGCAAGGCTTGACGTTTCACTTAAAGCATAGAAGGTTCATGTATAAAAGACACACTTCAGACTAAGCCTTTCAATTTTTATTTAGTATGGTCCACCTTAAATCCCAAAAGCTGCCTTGTGAGCTTTTTAGTTTTGTTGACTTTGCGACATGGAATTGCAGGGGATGGAAGGAATTTGGATAAAGCTGTATAGTCAGCTTTGTAGTCTTGTTGACACTGCATACATGTAAGAAGATGTTACGTTTTGTGAATGTGAACTTTGTTTTTGGAATAATTCTTCTCATGTTTGTTCGTGCTTTGTGTTGTCCATTTTAACCTTGGACTTGTCTTGTTTATTGATTCGCCTTGTGATCATTGTCAACAGGTAAGCGAAGAGGTGGAGCTAGCTGATATATCATGGTTTTTGCCGGTTTTATGCCATGATATAAGTGTGTGTTTAGAGTCTTTTATAGTTTCTTTCGAGTCTTTTATAGGTGTTATTAGGTACACACACGTTTGGAGCGGATTTGGAGATTATGGAGCTATTTGGAGCATTTTGGAGTTTTGACCCGAGAGTTTATGCTCACTGTCCGAAACAGAGGAGTGTGTCGATCGATGCACCTCTGCATCGATCGTTGCACAGCGAGTTGGGCCAGATCTCGGCGGTTTAATGAAGAATGATGATATTGCAAAGATGCCCAGAAGTTCCAAATATTTACACAGAAGCCCCAAGACGTGTTTTAGCTATTTAATTAGGTTTTTGAGTTTTGTTTTAGATACGTTATCATAACTAAGAGCAGAGAGTTTTTAGAGCTTTTGGGGCTGATCTGATCCTGTACTACACTTTGTTTTTGGAGAAGTTTTCGAACCCCTTTTATTATTCTAATCTGTTTTATGATATCTATTATTTCATTGATTATGTCTTCATATTCTATGTCTGAGTAGTTTCATAATTAGGTTTAGGGTTTCTCATAGGGATTTCATGACTTGCTAGATATAATTAATTCAGTTAAGGATTCACATCAATAGATGTTCTTCAAACTAAATTGTGTTTAATGCTAGTTCTAACTTGATCACTTAGAATCTAGATCTTAGGTTGCTAAATTGACACGACAGTGTGGTTTAGAATCTGAACTATTTAGGTTGAGCAATTTAATTACTCGCAAAGGAATTTGGTTTAATTAGATTGTGAACATATCGAACTTGGAATTAAAGCTGGTTTAATCTGTTAGTAATTGCAAAGAAATTTGGATTGCTGCACTTAGACTTAGAGAGTTCTCGCAACGACAGTTGGTTAATTCTATATTTGTGTTTGAGTTCTAGAACTGAGTTTAGTTAGATCCTGATTGAATGATTTATCTGCTTGTCTGATTTCCTGAGAACGCCCTAGACTTAACGCCCTTAGTTTATTGCTTACAACCACAACTTGCTACTGATTTACTTTCTTGCTTGCTTTTTAGTTATTTAATACAATTTTCTTTCTCCTAGTTTAATCTGTTTAGTTCTAATCCCATCGTTGCCTAGAGTGCTCGTGGATTCGATCCCTAAGTACTACATTGATATACTGTGCACTTGCAGTTAGTATAGGGTAAAACTTACAACCTATCAAGTTTTTGGCGCCGTTGCAGGGACTCTTTAGAGTCTTCGATAGCTTCGAACTTAGGGTTTTTACTAGAATTTTTATTTTTATTTTTGTTTACTGATTTTTCTCTGTTTTCTCTCTGTCGCAGGTTTCATAATCGCATAGCATCGACCGTTGCACCTTCTGTGTCGATCGTTACTAGACGATTGGAGTTGTATCGATCGTTGCACTGCTAGCATCGATCGTTGCTTGGCGATTACAGACGGTTTATGCAGACGCGTGATACCAGAAGTAATCCGAACACTAATCTCGTATACCTCCAACTTGAAGAGCTTGCTAGACTAGAGAGGACTAACAGAAGAGTTCGAAGAACAAGGATGGTTGTTGAACATGTGATCATAAAGCCTGATGCTCAAGGTACCCTGAGGGACCGACACAACAATCCGTACAATGCTGCTGGAGAACCGATTGATGCTGAAGGGAATGTTATCCCTGATCCTCCTGAGCAACCGCAACAGGAGCAGAACCAAGGACAAGGACAGGCCCAAGGTAGACAGATGGTTGTTCATGAGAGGACTTTAGTTGACTATAACCGTCCGGATGAGTTTCATGCTAACCGGTCTGCTCTTGTACCTCCTGATTTTGAGAGGAATGATTTTGAGATTAAGACCATCTACTACTCTCTCCTGAGGCAGAAAGCCTTTCATGGCTCTCCAAGTGAGTAGCCGATGGATCACATAGACGAGGTTGAGGACATAGTCACCGGAATAAAGTACGATGGAGTGTGCAAGGACTATCTGTTCCTCAAGCTTTTCCCCTACTCTCTCGATGGAGATGCTGCAGCCTGGCTGAAACAACTTCCATCTGGAACGTTTGTTACTTGGGCCACTCTGAAGAGAGAGTTTCTGCGACACTTCTACGATGATGCTCGCTCCGATCAGTCCAGGCAGGACATTCTCACCTTCACTCAAGGTCCGACAGAGCCTCTTAAGACAGCCTGGATGAGGTTTAAGAAGTACCAACGTGACTGTCCGCATCATGGATTCACTGAGGTAACATTGTTGGGCATCTTCTTTAGAGGTATAGATCTTCCATATCAGACTGCACTGGATAATTCCAGCAATGCGAACTTTAACACTAGGACTCCTGCTCAAGCTAAGCAGCTGATAGATAATTTAGTAAGCAGTAATAGGTGCAAGACTACTGATGAGAGAAGGAAGAAGTCCGGTGGGAAGATGGAGAATTCAGAGATAGCTGATATTAGATCTAAGTTGGATACTGTTTGCAATCTTCTAGCTGGGAAGAAAGCTGTCCACTTTGCTCAAGATGTTGAGGTGATGAATGCTGAAGAAGATGATCAGGAAGAGGATGTGAACTACATTGGGGGATATGGATTCCAAGGTAATAGGTTTGGTAATCTGTCTGGTAATAGGTTTTTCAGTGGTCAGAAGAGTGCTTTCACAAGCAATCAAAACTCTTCTGGCTTTGGACAGAATGCTGGTTTTCAGAAACCTTTCCAACAAGGTAATCAGAGGACTTATGGATCTTCCTCTTACCAAGCATCTCGTGTAGCTACTACTCATGAGAGTAAGATGGAGGCAATGATGGAGCAGCTGCTGGAAGGACATACTAAGATTGATGTGGACTGCAACAAGAAGTTGGATGCTGTTTATGAGGATCTCAATGGGAAGTTTGAGTCTCTAAACACTCATGTGAAGCAATTGGACACTCAGGTGAGCCAAATTTCAAGCTCCATCAAGGGAAAGAGTGTTGTATACACCCATATTAAGGCATGGTCAGTGTACATTGATGATGAATCACACCTAGGTGAAAGATTTGAGCTTAATACAGCTGAACTGGTTGAAGAAGCTGAAATTTCTGATTTTGAGAAAAATCTCTCGGGTGGAATCTGTGAAAATTTGACTGCATCGATCGATGCACCCTTAGCGTCGATCGTTGCATGGCGTGGACAGACAGATTCATAGGATTCTTATGGCATTGATGCAGAGACAGATCAAGAGCTTAACCGTTTATTCCCTGGAGTGTCTGAGATAACCCAACAGGAGATTTATGCACAATCTATTCGATTATATCCTAAAGTGTCTGAGGTGATTAAACAAGAGATTGATGAACTTAAGCGTTTGGAAGAGATTGGTGAAGGGTTGGAATAAATTCCACCATCTGATGATCCACCTTATCACCCTTGTGTGCAGAGATACTTGGGTAAGATGTCGCCTTTGGATGAAGAGCTGAAGGATTGGGTTATAGTTGTTCCTCAGCATATAAGTGATGTGCTATTAACCAAGGTTCCTAAGAAGCTACCTGATCCTGGGATTTTTGTGCTGAGTTGTTCTATATTTGAGGATGGTTTCAAGCGCTCTCTGTGTGATTTAGGAGCTGCTGGAAGTCTCATGCCATACTCTGTGGCAGAGAAGCTGGGTATGATGGATTTTTCACCTACTAGGACCTCTCTTGTCCTAGCTGATCAGTCAATAAGAATTCCGGAAGGAGTTCTTGAGGACGTCCCAGTGAGAGTTGGAAACTACTTGGTTCTGACAGATTTCTTGGTTCTTAAGTACCACAGTGAGCAGGATGATGCTTTGATACTAGGTAGACCATTCTTGGCCACAGCTGGAGCAGTGATAGATGTGAGACACAGCTTGATAGATCTCCATCTGGGAGATGAGCCGCTACACTTTGAGATGGACATGCTGCGCAAGCCATTGATTGATGGGCAGACCTTCACCATTATTGATGGAAACAAAAAGCAGCAAAGTCACACTACGGTTTTGGATCCTGGGGAGCATTTCACTCCTTCTTTTCTTGGACGCGTTCACACTGATGATGCTTACTCTCCGCCTTGGATGAGGAGACTTGCACAGAGGCAATCACAGCCTCTGTCAGGATCTCCAGCAAACTGATCTTGTTCGTCCGGTCAAGCTAATGACCTTAAACAAGCGCTGAGTGGGAGGCAACCCACTGATAGGTTTTAGTGTTTTTCTTTCTTATTTTTGGTGTTTTTCTTAGGATTTCACGTTTTTATTTGTTTTTGCTAAGTTTTTAGATACAGAACCCTGTCTGGAGATGTGTGACGATCGTTGCTATATGTGCAACGGTCGTTGCATGGAGATTTGACGAAGATATGGGATCGCCTTGTGACGATCGTTGCGGTACTATGCAACGGTCGTTGCAAATGGTTTAATTGCAAAATTAAGGTACGCGTGCTAAATCGGAACCAATTCGGTTCAACAGCGTCGATCGTTGCACCTGTGCATCGATCGTTGCTCCCACGACCCAGGTAAGTGCCTTTAACCCTTTTCTCTGCTCTTCTTCCCCATTCCGCCGTCCGTACAACCGAGAGTGCCAAACCCTAAATCTCCCATTTCTTCATCGTTTTCTCTGATTCAAGACTCGATTTTACTTATTTTCATATCCCCTGTCTATTTCTCTAACCCATTTGCAGTGAATCCAAGGTAAGAACTCTCATTTTCAACATTTTCGGATTCGGTTCCAGGGTTTAGAAATTAGGGATTTTTGGCTTGAAATTGATGATTCCGTACTGATTAGACTTGATTTAGGATGATTGGTGATGATATTAGGCTGTTTGTGTGGTTTTTGAACGAATTTAGAAACGATTTTTAGGATTTGATGTCGGCTGTGAAATCGCCCTGCAACGATCGACACATTCGTGCAACGATCGTTGCATTGCGATTTCACAGGGAGTTTTCTGCCGAGACTTATATGATTTATTTGATTTTCTCGCAGATGCCTCCTCGACAAGTTCGTAAGCGTAGAGCCACCACAGCAGCTACAGCGC
The DNA here is from genome assembly GCA_030180135.1 of Orychophragmus violaceus. Classification (NCBI taxonomy): domain Eukaryota; kingdom Viridiplantae; phylum Streptophyta; class Magnoliopsida; order Brassicales; family Brassicaceae; genus Orychophragmus; species Orychophragmus violaceus. The sequence continues at coordinate 26,672,633 of CM058233.1, read as the reverse complement.
ATCATCATCCACCAGCTGAGTGGTTCCATCGAGACTCGGATCCACATGAGGATTATCAGAGAGATCGAGAAGTTATACAGCCACCATGGCCCAGGGCAGATGCGTAGCTGATTCCGATAGATAAGGTCTGGGGCATGGAGATTGATGAGCTGCTAAAGACCGACACCTTCACAAAGCGGCCATTACATGAGCACTGGGATGAGTTTGACACATTGCTCTACAACGGTTGGTGTGGTATGACGCTTAAGCCAACCAAGTTTGCAGATTACTCGACTTGCAGGAGTCTGGGCATTGATGAGCAGGTTCTTGCACTATGTAAGGGCATTGGTCTGGGGACAATGCCAATGCAGCCTTACAAGATGTACCCTGAGTTGGTAAGACAGCTGTTGGCCACTTGCAGGGTGATATACCCTAACCCAGATAGCAGGAAGGCTTCAGGAGGTTTCTTTACCTTCATGTGCTTAGGAGCCAGGTATCGGATTCCCTTTATCGATATCTGTAGGATTTATGGATTCAACACTGAGCCGACGCGCATTGGTATATCTCTTGAGTGGGATGTGGAGGAAGCTCAATATTTCTGGGCTGTATCGGCAATGGTCGGTATAACTCGAGGACCACGCCGGTGATTCAGGTTAGGCATTCTGTTCTTAGATACGTCTTGCGCATCTTGGGATGTGCAAGTTTGAAGCCAACAAGATGCGTAAGAACGAGATGGAGATGCTGTTCATTGGACTGAGGGACCAGTTCGAGGGTACTGTTCTGAGAGATCCCACTAGAGGAATCAACTTGGGAGTTGTTTTTGCTCATCATTTATGCGAGCTGCAGAAGAAGTCATTTGATGGCAAGGGCACTGAGACAGTAGGGAGTCTGCTTACTCCCATTTTCAGGTATTGCAGGATTCCCTTAGAGGGTACGGAGCGTAATGACAGCATGGAGTTCCTTGATTTTAGCCATATGCAGAGTGCTACATGGCTGAAGGAGGGACGCATATGGGTCTATTATGACCCTACCACAGAGAAGTGTGGTGTGGATCTTCCTGCTGCTGGTCTTACACAGATCGATACGCTGGATGCTTTGAGATTCCAGCCTCCTACGAGCGATCAACGCAGAGTTCCTTCTATGGCTCATCCGCTGGGAGAGCCCTCTACACGAGCTTCTACTTTATCTTCGCCTGCACCTGCTGCCCCTGTCGATGATGTTGGCCCTTTTCCCGAGCCTACGATGCCTTACGATGATATGTCTGAGGCAGAGTGGAGAGAGCGTGAGGATGGTATTCTACGGGTCATCTGGAACTTCATGCGTACCTGCACTTGCAGGAGACAGCCACATATACACCATCCAACACCTTCTCGACGTAGACGGCGATCTCCGACTCCCGGTTCTTCGAGTGGTACTGATCGTATTGATGGGATGGAGGACGAGTGATTGAGTATTGGCATCTCTAGACTGCGGTTCTTTGTATTTCTTTTTCACTTTTCTTTTGTTTTCTCTTTTGATTTCTTAGGATACTTATGTTTGGATGCTGTGATTGATTTGAGACTATTAGTTGCTTTGATTTTATCTGTTTTCAGTGGTTTTCAGCTTGCAGGTTTGAAATTTCATGATTTCTCACGGACTAACCTGCTAACTTGCTGACTGTTCTCCAAAATCGCAATGCGTCGATCGACACAACCTGTGTCGATCGTCACAACACAAGTAATCACATTGCAGCGATCGTTGCGGACCTGAGCAACGATCGACACACGACGAAAAATCGCCTAGCAACGGTCGTTACATTTATGTAACGATCGATGCATGTGCGACAGAGGTAAAAATCAGACAGAACTCAACACATCCATAACATTTTTGCTTTCCTTTAACCAACCCTTAGCTTAACACTACTGGGGACAGTGTGTTTCAAGTGTGGGGGAGGTAGCTACTGACTTTATCTTTCTGTTTTCTTAAGAGTCAGTCCGTTTTTCAAAAAAATTTATTTTATTGAGTCAAAACAAGTTTAAGTAAGAAACAGTGAATTTTGGAGATGTTAACAATATCTTGCAGGAACTTAAGTAACCACTGGGATGAAGCTGAAAGATCAATCTATGACTATTAGAAAACCCAACACGGATCAACCTACTGAGGACACCCATATCGATTAAGGTATTCAGAGAATCCTTTTACTGGCTTCACCCTTAATCCTGACTTTAATTTTCTCAAATAAGGGCTTGGTATACCTTGAGTCGGACTCCTTTGTTAGTTCTGACACAGCTTGTAAACCTGTACGAGTATGGTTCCCTTCTCCCCTTCCATAAAAAAAAGAGTAATAAACTGAGGATGAGTTAGTAACTCCGAAGTGGTCTCTGGGAGTGGTAGCTACAACTATCATCTTCTGTGCATCCATGGAATGTGTCCAAAGTACACCCCTTAACGGGAAGAGCACTGATAAAAAAAATAAAATGATACCCAATGGAGAAAAATCAGAATGCTAAGGAAGGGAAAAGAGAAGAAAAGGAACCAGAAACAGATAGTATGGTGGTCTAGAGTTGGCAAAGTAAGAATCCATGTGCCCTTTGATCGATAATCCTTAGGTGAGACCGCACTTAATATTGTAAAGAAGTCAGTAGGGTGAATTTGAATTGCTTGGATTGATTGTGGAGTTTACTTAGGACAATTGCTAAGTGTGGGGGAAGTACATGTTGGTCTTGATATCTTGCGGTTGATTCTTTCAGTGGTTTACTAAGGGGAATCTGAGTGTTGTTACTTCTAGGACAAAAAGAGTTTCTGAAAGTTTTCAAACCTCTTCACCATGTTTTAGTTCTCTGTTTTGCTTGAGGGCAAGCAAAGGCTAAGTGTGGGGGAGTTGATATATCATTGTTTTTACCGGTTTTATGCCATGATATAAGTGTGTTTTAGAGTCTTTTATAGTTTCTTTCAAGTCTTTTATAGGTGTTATTAGGTACACGCACGTTTGGAGCGGATTTGGAGATTATGAAGCTATTTGGAGCATTTTGGAGTTTTGACCCGAGAGTTTATGCTCACTGTCCGAAACAGAGGGGTGTGTCGATCGATGCACCTCTGCATCGATCGTTGCACAGCGAGTTGGGCCAGATCTCGGCGGTTTAATGAAGAATGATGATATTGCAAAGATGCCCAGAAGTTCCAGATATTTACACAGAAGCCCCAAGACATGTTTTAGCTATTTAATTAGGGTTTTGAGTTTTGTTTTAGATACGCTATCATAACTAAGAGCAGAGAGTTTTTAGAGCTTTTGGGGCTGATCTGATCCTGTACTACACTTTGTTTTTGGAGAAGTTTTCGAACCCCTTTTATTATTCTAATCTCTTTTATGATATCTATTATTTCATTGATTATGTCTTCATATTCTATGTCCGAGTAGTTTCATAGTTAGGTTTAGGGTTTCTCATAGGGATTTCATGACTTGCTAGATATAATTAATTCAGTTAAGGATTCACATCAATAGATGTTCTTCAAACTAAATTGTGTTTAATGCTAGTTCTAACCTGATCACTTAGAATCTAGATCTTAGGTTGCTAAATTGACACGACAGTGTGGTTTAGAATCTGAACTATTTAGGTTGAGCAATTTAATTACTCGCAAAGGAATTTGGTTTAATTAGATTGTGAACATATCGAACTTGGAATTAAAGCTGGTTTAATCTGTTAGTAATTGCAAAGGAATTTGGATTGATGCACTTAGACTTAGAGAATTCTCGCAACGACAGTTGGTTAATTCTATATTTGTGTTTGAGTTCTAGAACTGAGCTTAGTTAGATCTTGATTGAATGATTTATCTGCTTGTCTGATTTCCTGAGAACGCCCTAGACTTAGCGCCCTTAGTTTATTGCTTACAACCACAACTTGCTACTGATTTACTTTCTTGCTTGCTTTTTAGTTATTTAATACAATTTGCTTTCTCCTAGTTTAATCTGTTTAGTTCTAATCCTATCGTTGCCTAGAGTCCTCGTGGATTCGATCCCTAAGTACGACATTGATATATTGTGCACTTGCAGTTTGTATAGGGTAAAACTTACAACCTATCACTAGCATTGGCGAAACTAGGTCCTGCAATACTTAGTGAAAAATAACAAACAAAGCGACAATTATAGGGAAAAGATGAAGTGAAAGGTTGGAGTAATGCTCAATTTACAGGTCTTAGGGTTGCTGGACTTCAGATGTGTAATCTTGTTTGCAATGAAAGCCAAGTATTTTGTAAATGGGGAGAGGGAGGTGTTTGAGCGTCGGCATGGTTGGGTTATAAAGACAGTGGACAAAAGAGAGTCTTCACCGGTTAGGGGGTCGAAGATGATTTCGGTAAAATGTAAGAGTATATGTATTGGTATATTGTATGTATTTATGATATTGCTGTAAAATATGTTTTTGGGTTTAATCCTTTTATCTATAAGTCACTAGCAAAAATGCTAGAAACTGCCTATTTATCCTTTTGACACCTGGACAAATTCTATGTGTCATCTTCTCCATTTTTCAACATTTTTTTACAACAAATTGTTTTTTTTCTAATTTTGGTTGAAGCGAGTTAAAGCTCTGGTTTTATTTTTATTTTTTAAATATTCCCTAAATTGTTTACTTCATCTCTTTCCCACAACCCTATTATCAATCTCTTACCAGTTTTCCGATTTAATAATATCTATTATATCTTTTTCTACAAAAACAGATTGAAAAAGCCGAGAGAAATTTACTGCTGATACTCGCGCCGATGGTCGTGCTAGATGGCCGATTCCTCCTCATCAACCCGATATGGGTATTCTGTTTTCGTTGGCTCGATCTAGGATTTCAAACATCAAATTTGGAATCCTTCAAATCCCTCCAGAAGCTTCAAGCATCAAATTTGGAATCCTTTAAATCCCTCCAGAAGCTTCAAACATCAAATTTGGAATCCTTCAAATCCCTCCAGAAGCTTCTTCTACCACAGGTACTCTCTGTTTGATTTTACCTTGATAGAACAAAATCCACCAGCCAAAAAAGCTCACAATCTACGCTATCTTTGCAGTTTCGGCAATTAAAGTCATAGAACAATTTACTGGAAAAGACTTTGGATGGCAAGAGGACCCATGCATGCCGCTTCCTTGGAGCCACACTGAATATAAAGGAATCCGTGTTGCATCATTGTAAGACGATCCTTATTGTACCCATTTATTTTTACATTTCTTGATCTCAACTCAGATTTTTCTTCTTTTGGTTTTCAAGGTTTCTTTCACAAATCAATCTGAGGTCTATTAGTCCAATTTTGGAGAATTACTCGATCTCAAGACACTGAAAGTCAGCAATTATTCAACATTTCTAGCGTCTCATGTTTACATGTGTGTTATATACCGAGTGTTCTCCTGCAGCGACTTGCATAATACATCACTTACTGGAGCAATACAGAATGTCGGGACGTTGTCTTGATTTGGTGTTTAGGTTATTGGAGGTGTGAGAGGAGGAGATGGAGATTTACCGGAGAGGATGGGACATCCAGTTTTTCAGGTTTTTATAATACTGAATCTCTGTTTTTTTTTAATCTCTGTTTTGATGATCAAACAATTCAAACTTGATCAATGCTGTTTCATTGTGTCTGATTTTGTCTTAAAAGAAAGCTGTGAACTTAAGATTGTGTTTTTTTTTGTTGCTCAGCATTTTATGCGAACGAGAGCATGCAAATTCGGTGCTTCTTGCAAGTATCATCATCCTAGGTAAGGAAGTGGTTCGGTTGAATATCACTTTTCAAATCTATTTTCTAGAATGGATAGATGAAAACTGTACACTTTGAATTATGCAATTTCAATGTCAGAAGAAACTAAATAAGATTAATGTCTAAAAACAAGTTTGTCTTCACTAATAGTATCGTCAACCCTACGAAAGAAGTGCAATACACGATTTGTGATGTTAAAGATTGGATCCTATCATACTCTACTTCAAACACTGAAGCTCGCAAGCAAATACAAGCTCCTGCATCTTGGGTATGTCCTCCTTATGAATTCTACATATACAATTTTGATGCCTCATTTCACCACCTAAATAATCTTGCAAAAGGAAGCTGGATAATCTGTAATGATCAGGGACAAACTATTGGCTGGGGAGCTACTGATCTTGGTTTTGCTGCATCTCCTCTAGATGCAGAAGCAAAAACTTTGTTAACTGCAATCGAGTTCTGTGAAGGCATCCATCCCTCCATGATCTTTGAAGGTGACTGCCAAATATTAATAACCAGTCTCAACAGTCCACAAATTGACTGGAGAATACATAATATTACAGAAGAAGTTCAATTGAGAAGAAGATCATTCAACCACGTTCAATTCTCATTCGTCAAAAGACAAGTCAACCAAGAAAATCATAATATTGCCCTTTATGGGGTTTTACTTACGCATATGTTATCTTTTAATATATTTAATACCTTTGTAAATCACTATTTCTTACATTAATAAAGTGTTAAGTTGTCGGGGGGGGGGGGGGGAGATTAAAGTCTAAAAAATACACTACTAGAGTTTGAGATTCATTTATTCCTCAGGTAGAGAAGTAATTTCTAAAACAATTACAAACTATTTAGCCCATGCAAAGCATGGACCTTAAAACTAGAGGTCCAGTAAACTGGAGATGGGCTTTTCGTACTAAAAGTCTAATAAGTTTTATTATCAACAAACCACATCAAAATATAAAAATCGCTGAAATTTATCTTCACTTATAGGGGCAGTTCAAGGTTTTAAGACTATTGACATTTATGTGGTAACCACAAAAGTGATTAGCGTATTGATGTCTAAAGCTTGAGTCTATTAGAGATTTGTAAATTATATACTTTTTTCCTTCAACAAGTTTATTGTAGTTGTACTGACTAATACATGATAACGAAATTGTAGATTTTGGTATTAAGAATTGTTAGATAGATTTCTGTTGAGGATTTTTATTGATGTAAATCATTACGGAGTCAAACATAAGGGGAGATATATCCACTTTCACTAAGGCAATAATCATCATGTTCAAATTTTAAAAGACATTTGATTCATTGTCAATGCGGAAGTTAAAGCAAATTCGATAGTTGGTTTTGACCAACATTGAAAAACCAAATGCACAATATATAATAGACAAATTAATTTTAGAGGGTTGACAAAAAAACTCGAAGATTTACGGTGTAAAACATATTTTAGTTGAACTTATGACTTTATAATATATAAATACACCACACAATAATAAATAAACTAACATTTGTTACTGAATAATATCAATTAAAAAGGATAATCACTTAAAAATGTAATTCTCAAAGTTATCTATTTTAATTTAATTTCTTTAGATTAAAATTTTCAAAAATATTTTTTTAAAAACTAAAGACATAAAGAATGAAAAATAATATATTTAATAAATTATAATTTATCAGTTGTAAAATTTGAAGCCCGTTTATTTTGTAATGCTTCTGAAATCACAGCTTATATAGAACATGGTAACTAACATGTTTACTATACTAAGTGTAATGCCCCTTTCCCATTATCCGCTGACCGACGAGCTAACCGGTCAACAATCAAACATGAACATGACCAAGTCGAACCCGAGCAAGTCAAACAGAAAAGGTTTGTCACAAGACGAAGCCAGAGACAGATCAGTTTGAGATAAAGGCTCGCACTAACCCGTCTTTGACCCCGCTATCCTCACTTCCATGATACAAAGCTTTTCAACTTGTACCACTTCCGTGAGTTGTGTCGGTTCGGACTAAACACAATATCAGGAAAGCGTATTCATTTCTGAGTAAACAAACATTGCGTACAACGTTTAATAGTCTTTACAAAACAAGTGCCATTTAATAAAAACGATCATCGTGTTGCAACACATAATGGTACTAAATGGTACCAAAAGCCGAACCGAAATAACATCCAAAAACGTCGAATCAAAATCCCGCCACAAGCAATCCCGAGACTACACCGAGGATCTCCCGCGTCCGCGGATGCTAAACCTGAAAACACAAAAAGAGTCTAATGAGCGATCTAAGATCACCCAGCGAGACGGCTCCCCACTACGGCTGCTAGTCTATCTAGCATCTACAAGTTCCCGTCCCCAAAATCCCAAAATAACAATCAATACAATAGACGGTCGATCACGCACTTCCACGTCGTGTCGAACTCACAACACACAAGCATTAGCCAAAAGTACAAGAAAGCGATTAACGGGAATCGAGGGCACTGCGGCACATGCTCTCGATTGGAACTCGATCTATCTATCGCGCAACACCAACAATACAAACACAACATAGGGCCCTTACGATCTCGGTAACTTCCACGGGTTCTCATCGTCACCGACATGGTAACTAACCCACGACTCCTAGACGTAAACACGAAGTCTCATGGCTAGGACACCGTTCTCCGTCCATCGATACACGGTGACTCAAGTTACCCCCGGCAACCCAAGTTTCCATGCAGTCCGGCCCTAGGACATGACCCCGTATTCTCCGGACCACACACCTACCGGCGTCACCCAGTAGGTTAACGCCATAACCGGAATCACCATGATCCGATTAGGCAACTACCCGAGGATCCAATCGGGTCGGAAGTACCGGAACGTATCCAAACACCTAGACTTGCGGGATCTAACGCACCCTAGAGTCCTAGTGCAGAAATGTAAACACGCAGACTCGCTTGGACTCTAGCAATCATTCTTAATAAATAATCAATAATAATCTCAACATCACGTCCCGCAAGTTTACACACACACACACCACACCACCGCTCTGACTCTGCACCACACTGAGTCATCCACCACGACTTAACCGGTCCCATGACAAAGTTAAGTAACCACACAGATTGCTCGGCCCAACACTGAGACAAGCTAACAGGCCTGCACAAAAAGCTCAACAGCAACCTCACAATCATCACACAACCAGGCCTATTAGAGTTTCTAAAGTCTTTTAACCAATTCACGTCCGCTACCTTGGATTAGCGGATTGCTAACCCGTAGACGGCCCACATCTCATTAATGTCCACTTTTAACCCATTCAAGTCCGCTACCTTGGATTAGCGGATTGCTAATCCGAAGACGGCACACCAATCACACACTTTCCCGTTTTCTTGCGTTTCTAAGTATCTTTTATCACATTCCCGATCCGTCGGTTTAGAGTTAGTAGCTTACTAAACTCCCCGACGTCTCATCTTTCCTTATACTTAATTCATTTACTTTTCTTTAACGTATTTCAACTCAAACCCGATATCGATTCATACATCATACGTTTGTTAGGTTTAATTCCATCTTTTAACACCGTCTTAATTCCTGTACTTAGATTTATTCGATACCGTCCTTTAAATACGTATACATGCATATACGGCCCTATCATGCCACAACTATATGCATGCATCAATCAACGGTTCTAACAACCTAGCGGCACACAACAAGTTTAATCCGTTTAATTATCACGATCATAACATGCGTCTTAAACCCTAACCGGTTTATCGTTAATTCGTCAATTCGATTCTCAAACACAATCAATTCACATTCGGGTATGCAAACCCTAATTCTACGGTTTCTCATTTCCGATCTACATGTTTCTAACTACGGTGTTTGAGCCGACTCACAGTGCTATGATGACGCGGACGGACGGATTGACAAACTAGCGGAACAACGAGACCCGGCACGAACCCAACGCTAACCCGAACCTTCCCTGAACCTCCGCTGCTTTGACCCGACCTTGACCCGCGTTTAACCGTAACGTTGACCGTAGTGATTCCGATCGAGCCTCCGGACCATCTTCTCTCTCTCCTCCGGTTTCCTCTCTTCTTCGGTTCTCTCTCTCTCTTCTTTCTCTTTCTACTTTCTCTCTCCTATTTCTCTCTCTTCTTTTTCCTCCGGTTCTTCTTCTTCTTCTTCTTCTCCTTCTCCTTCTCCTTCTCCTTCTCCTTCTCCTTCTCCTTCTTCTTCTTCTTCTTCTTCTTCTTCTCCTTCTCCTTCTCCTTCTTCTTCTTCTTCTTCTTCTTCTTCTTCTTCTTCTTCTTCTTCTTCTTCTTCTTCTTCTTCTTCTTCTTCTTCTCTCTTTTTTTTTCTTTGTTAGGTGATGAATGTAACAAAAATCAACACAAGCCCTTTATATAGCCAACCCAATTGAACATGCACTTGACAGCTGTCCTCCTGACTCATCACTCCTGCCACGCCACCCAGCTAAGCCTTGGAGAGCAAGTTGTTTTTTTTGTTTTTTTTGTTTTTTTTTTCTTTTCTTTTCTTTTCCACACTAACCAAATATATGTTTAAACATCCGTAGCTGCCTCTATAAATACACCAAGACCCATATTAAGATTCTAGATGCTCTTATATGAATTTGGCAATTTAAATCACCTCAAACGGACACCCGTAGCTCCGGTTATGGATTTTACAAATTTGATCGGTTTTGTCGGTTTCCATTCCCTACGTACCGTTAAAATCATTAAAACTCCGTAGCCTCAGAAATAAATCCTCCATGATTCTTTTTCAACTACTATACTCTTTCATATGAATGTAGAAATTCGTTTCACCTTAATCGGACTCCCGTAGCTCCCGATATGAATTTTACAAGTTTCTCCGGTTTTATCGGTTTCCATTCCGATAGTCCGAAAAACTTGTTTAGACTCCGATTCTTCCATTTCTGGTCTTCTAAATGTTCTTTACACTTAAAAATAAGAACATTCGGCCCGTCTCAGCTTCCGGCTCACATTTTGGTAAAATTACCAAAATGCCCCTCATCTTCTGGAAATTACGAAAATGCCCTTCGTTGACTTTTCCGCTGCCTGTTGACCATTTCTTGAGACAGAGTATTACATTCTTCCCCACTTACAGGAATTCGGTCCCCGAATTCTCCGTTACTAACTAACTTCGAATTGGAAACGGAACTCTGTAAGTCTCCATCTCTTAGTCTAGTCCAACTCCGCTTCGCTGCTTATGTTCTGATCTCAAGTGAACCCGCTCTTCCGCTGCATACTGACTTCCGAACCACTGGTTTGCATCAAACTTCCCTACATCGATATGTACTGTGATTGCACGTTCATTGCCCTTGACTGCACGGCTTCACCCCGGGGTCTTGTTTTTTTTTATCTGCGTCGTCTGATACTGCTTGAATTTCGAACCAACTGCAACTACTCTCCCGATGCTAAGCAAATCCTTGAAATAGAGTTTGCTCCAATTCTGATCACACTCGACATTTCATGCTTCCCATGCTTAACTGGTTTGACTCTTAATCAATCTTGACTGCTCCATTTAATTGTTTCATCGATTCTTTTTCTGATTCCCAAATCGACCGATTCTGGCTGACTTGCTATATACCACTTCATGAATCTATTTGTGCCGACCAATACTCCAGGCTTCCCCCACTTTGTCTTAACTTCCCCGATTACGCAAAAATAACTCGTCCTTCATTCCCGTCGCTTAACTTGTTGCCAATGGTTACTGCTCCTGACTCATACTCTGTCCATATCGATTTCCTTCCTTCCCTCTAACCGCCATACTCATGCGTGCGTCGAACTTCTTCGATCACTGATCTCCATGCTTTACCGCTCCAAAACTGCTCTTCCCATTGATATCCTTGAACGGACTCCTCTACTAACTTTGATACTTCCGAATCTCTTTGCTAACTCATTAAATTCATCCATCTTGATTTCTCCTGCCACTGATACCCAAACTATTTTCTGAATCCGCTTTGCCTTTCTTGCAGGCTCGGGTCAAACTGCTTCCTGAAATACTTCTCGTCTCTCGGGTTTGGGTTCGGTCTCGTGTCCTCGTCAAATCGTCCATCACGTCCTACATCAACAATCTCAACAACACTGGAATGGTTTGACCTCTTTCTAACTTATTCCCAATACCACTTCCTTATAGAGATATAGTTAGTTAATCATGTACCCAACGGTTACCCATGATTAAGTAACGATATTCTATAATTCCGCTCTCTCGTGAATTGACGGTCGAATCCAACCATTCTCGAGTTAGCTCAACACTTTAAACGAAAGGTTCTAACACTTTTTATTTTTACCAACTTAACGACAACGATAACATTCAAATTACTCAAGCCAACGAAATATAACTACCACTTGAATGGCTTACCCACACCATCAATGATTTTTGAATGCTATGCATGCCATAAACAAAACTAGCACCCCAACAGTGCTACACCAAAGAACGAAACACAATTCCCAATTATCTAATGCACCACTCAAGCATTAGATAAAGCACGCAAGCATAAACATAAGCAAATAATTACCACACAACCAAGCAAGCAAATCGGTGATCGCAGTTGTCTCTCAGGGTTCAGATAGAAACCGTTTGCTTGGACCATCATCTATTTCACATCGTAACTATATTGGATTCACAACCATCATGAGTGTGCAATATAACCACTCCGCTACTCAAAACGACAACCGAAACACTCCACATCCACTACGTAAATAAAACATCTATTCACCACATAGAGTTTTAGATACGTAGGTCCGTCGAAGTCTACATATTAGCGGTTACCAATCCGTCCCACATGAAACACCACTACACGCAACTGAATCGTCAGAGACGATCGTAAGCCGATTTACACACATCAAACAACGAGTTAGAGCCCTTACTTACCTGGGCCTAACTATCTTAACCCTAACAGCCCCAACACGACCGGAAAGCCTAACACAAGCGGCATCGCGGTTCGTGGTGGTAACCACTGGCAGGTGTGCCGGGAGGATGTGGTGGGTGTGCATCTCCGAACGGTGCTCCAACTCACTGCGGCTCTTCCGTCGGACATAAACGGGCAATGTGGCCCTCACGATCACAAATCTGACAAACAGTAACGGGCGCTGGGCGTGGCCCACGGTAACAAGCTGGTGCCTGGTGATCCGAAGCACCACACAACTCACAAAAGGAAACAGGCTCCAAAGAAGGATCCTGAAAACACTCGGACGCACGATGACCCTGCACTCTACATATCTGGCAAACTACTGGTGCTGGGCGAGACCTACGGGAACAGACAAATGCTCGATGTCCCCCGTCTCCACATCTCCAACAAGTCCTCGATCTTCTCGGCGGCTGCACCAAGGGCGGTTGTGCTATAGGAATCTGAGCGACTGATGGCTGACTGACAGGCTGCGGAATAAGCTCTTCGTCAAACATACGTGGTCCTGGTCAGATTGGTACGGCTCACGATAGTACGGATCGGCTGGTCAAGGACACCAATGTAAATGGAAACTCTGAACTCCGTATGCGCTACACTCCCGGTATGCAGGCATCGCTGGTAGCGAGTCCGTCCTGTCTTCTGATCGGATCTCTGGCGGCGCAACTGGCTCGGTCGGTGGTGTACCTGGCGGTGTAACAAGCTCAAACTGTGTATCCGACTTCGACATCGACTTCGGCTCAGCCCCTGATAATGGCTCCGTCGCAGAGAGTGGCTTGGTAAAACCGAGTGATGGTGATGTCAACCTATCAAGTAGTGTACAAAGCAACCCTGGCCGTGGATCCGGCTGTTGGTGCAGTCCAATCTGCTGCTCTAGAACGTCCCCAAATATCGCCATCAGCTCATCAACGTGCTGCTCCCAATACGGATGCTGCTCTAACTGAGCTCGACACTGTGCCGCAGTCATTCCGGTGATAACTCATACCGTTCGCTGATATCCCACACTATGCACCCACACCCACAGACATACCGTCCAGGGACACTCTGCTGCTGACTGCAAACAAAACGCAGATAAACTTTAGTACAGATAATACAATTCCTACACCATCCCAACCCCGAATTTACGGACGCGGCTCGGTTTCCTAATGGATGCTTGGGTAAAAACACAATTTTGACTCGATAAAACACGGAAAACACTCATAAATGAATAGCTTCGAAACCCATGCAGAACCATGCTCTGATACCACCATTTTGTAACGCCCCTTTCCCATTATCCGTTGACCGACGAGCTGACCGGTCAACAATCAAACATGAACATGACCAAGTCGAACCCGAGCAAGTCAAACAGAAAAGGTTTGTCACAAGACGAAGCCAGAGACAGATCGGTTTGAGATAAAGGCTCGCACTAACCCGTCTTTGACCCCGCTATCCTCACTTCCATGATACAAAGGTTTTCAACTTGTACCACTTCCGTGAGTTGTGTCGGTTCGGACTAAACACAATATCAGGAAAGCGTATTCATTTCTGAGTAAACAAACATTGCGTACAACGTTTAATAGTCTTTACAAAACAAGTGCCATTTAATAAAAACGATCATCGTGTTGCAACACATAATGGTACTAAATGGTACCAAAAGCCGAACCGAAATAACATCCAAAAACGTCGAATCAAAATCCCGCCACAAGCAATCCCGAGACTACACCGAGGATCTCCCGCGTCCGCGGCTGCTAAAACTAAAAACATAAAAAGAGTCTAATGAGCGATCTAAGATCACCCAACGAGACGGCTCCCCACTACGGCTGCTAGTCTATCTAGCATATAAAAGTTCCCATCCCCAAAATCCCAAAATAACAATCAATACAATAGACGGTCGATCACGCACTACCACGTCGTATCGAACCCACAACACACAAGCATTAGCCAAAAGTACAAGAAAGCGATTAACGGGAATCGAGGGCACTGCAGCACATGCTCTCGATTGGAACTCGATCTATCTATCGCGCAACACCAACAATACAAACACAACATAGGGCCCTTACGATCTCGGTAACTTCCACGGGTTCTCATCGTCACCGACATGGTAACTAACCCACGACTCCTAGACGTAAACACGAAGTCTCACGGCTAGGACACTGTTCTCCGTCCATCGATACGCGGTGACTCAAGTTACCCCCGGCAATCCAAGTTTCCATGCAGTCCGGACCTAGGACATGACCCCGTATTCTCCGGACCACACACCTACCGGCGTCACCCAGTAGGTTAACGCCATAACCGGAATCACCATGATCCGATTAGGCAACTACCCGAGGATCCAATCGGGTCGGAAGTACCGGAACGTATCCAAACACCTAGACTTGCGGGATCTAACGCACCCTATAGTCCTAGTGCAGAAATGTAAACACGCAGACTCGCTTGGACTCTAGCAATCATTCTTAATAAATAATCAATAACAATCTCAACATCACGTCCCGCAAGTCTACACACACACACACCACACCACCGCTCAGACTCGGCACCACACTGAGTCATCCACCACGACTTAACCGGTCCCATGACCAAGTTAAGTAACCACACGGATTGCTCGGCCCAACACCAAGACAATCTAACAGGCCTGCACAAAAAGCTCAACAGCAACCTCACAATCATCACACAACCAGGCCTATTAGGGTTTCTAAAGTCTTTTAACCAATTCACGTCCGCTACCTTGGATTAGCGGATTGCTAACCCGTAGACGGCCCACATCTCATTAATGTCCACTTTTAACCCATTCAAGTCCGCTACCTTGGATTAGCGGATTGCTAATCCGTAGACGGCACACCAATCACACACTTTCCCGTTTTCTTGCGTTTCTAAGTATCTTTTATCACATTCCCGATCCGTCGGTTTAGAGTTAGTAGCTTACTAAACTCCCCGACGTCTCATCTTTCCTTATACTTAATTCATTTACTTTTCTTTAACGTATTTCAACTCAACCCCGATATCGATTCATACATCATACGTTTGTTAGGTTTAATTCCATCTTTTAACACCGTCTTAATTCCCGTACTTAGATTTATTTGATACCGTCCTTTAAATACGTACATGCATATACGGCCCAATCATGCCACAACTATATGCATGCATCAATCAACGGTTCTAACAACCTAGCGGCACACAACAAGTTTAATCCGTTTAATTCTCACGATCATAACATGCGTCTTAAACCCTAACCGGTTTATCGTTAATTCGTCAATTCGATTCTCAAACACAATCAATTCACATTCGGGTATGCAATCTACATGTTTCTAACTACATTGTTTGAGCCGACTCACAGTGCTATGATGACGCAGACATACGGATTGACGAACTAGCGGAACAACGAGACCCGGCACGAACCCAACGCTAACCCGAACCTTCCCTGAACCTCCGCTGCTTTGACCCGACCTTGACCCGCGTTTGACCGTAACGTTGACCGTAGTGATTCCGATCGAGCCTCCAGACCATCTTCTCTCTCTGCTCCGGTTTCCTCTCTTCTTCGGTTCTCTCTCTCTCTTCTTTCTCTTTCTACTTTCTCTCTCCTCTTTCTCTCTCTTCTTCTTCTTCTTCTTCTTCTTCTTCTTCTCACGTTTCTCCTCTCTCTTTTTTTTTCTTTGTTAGGTGATGAATGTAACAAAAATCAACACAAGCCCTTTATATAGCCAACCCAATTGCACATGCACTTGACAGCTGCCCTCCTGACTCATCACTCCTGCCACGCCACCCAGCTAAGCCTTGAAGAGCAAGTTGTTGTTGTTGTTTTTTTTTTTTCTTTTCTTTTCTTTTCCACACTAACCAAATATATGTTTAAACATCTGTAGCTGCCTCTATAAATACACCAAGCTCCATATTCAGATTCTATATGCTGTTAGATGAATTTAGCAATTTAAATCACTTCAAACGGACACCCGTAGCTCCGGTTATGGATTTTACAAGTTTGATCGGTTTTATCGATTTCTATTCCCGACGTACCGTTAAAATCATTAAAACTCCGTAGCCTCAGAAATAAATCCTCCAAGATTCTTTTTCAACTACTATACTCTTTCAGATAAATGTAGAAATTCGTTTCACCTTAATCGGACTCCCGTAGCTCCCGATATGAATTTTACAAGTTTCTTCGGTTTTATCGGTTTCCATTCCGATAGTTCGAAAAACTTGTTTAGACTCCGATTCTTCCATTTCTGGTCTTCTAAATGTTCTTTACGCTTAAAAATAAGAACATTCGGCCCGTCTCAGCTTCCGGCTCACATTTTGGTAAAATTACCAAAATGCCCCTCATCTTCTGGAAATTATGAAAATGCCCTTCGTTGACTTTTCCGCTGCCCGTTGACCATTTCTTGATACAGAGTATTACACTAAGCATCAACATTGCCACCTGATAATTTTAAACCATATTTTGTTTTGTTCAGACAAATGTTAACGGGAAGGTAAGTATCGTCCAATCTAACAATTTTAAACAAGTGTGATCTGAAATTCAGGGCACGACCACCACCAATCAACAAGCAATCGACTACAGGAAATTTAAACAAATGAGACGAGTTCTTACATAGAAAGATTACTGAATACCCACTCGCCGGTAATAGACAGAGTCGCTCGGCTTCGAATATAAGAGATCCGATTTCGATTATTCGTTTCTGCCGGTGTAAGATAGATTTTGTTAACTAATAGATCAACTAATATATAAACCCAATTAGATACTGCAAAAGTTTTGAAAAGAGTTAGAGATCGCACAAGATCAATATCAGCAAACCTTTAATAAACAAGAAATACATTGCTTTGAATATTCGACAACTCAGGTTTGATTAGTAGGAAGTTCATAGATTTCTGGTAGGTTTATTGGATGATTTTCGTGCATCACCGAACGGATGGATATGGCCATCGATTTTGTCGAGGTAGAGGAGATGAGCTGAACACGGTAACTAATATTTTTTTAATTAACAGCTTGCTTTCTCTTTTTCTATTAAATCCACATTCACATTTTATCCCATGACATTTATATCATAATTATTTATTTAAGATACATTTTTTTTTACTAATGGTTTATTAAATTTTTACATAACTTTAACCCACAAATTTTTAAAACTAAAAAATTAGTCCGTGCAAACGCACGGACCGAACATCCTTTTATCTATAAGTCACTAGCAAAAACGCTAGAAACTGCCTATTTATCCTTTTGACACCTGGACAAATCCTACGTGTTATCTTCTCCATTTTTAACATTTTTTACAACAAATTGTTTTTTTCTAATTTTGGTTGAAGCGAGTTAAAGCTCTGGTTTTATTTTTTATTTTTTAAATATTTCCTAAATTGTTTACTTCATCTCTTTCCCACAACCCACAATCTGTAATCTATTCTTCCCACCATCTCATGTAACTTCATCCAGCAAAATGATGAACCCTATTATCAATCTCTTACCAGTTTTTCGATTTAATTATATCTATTATATCCTTTTGTACAAAAACAGATTGAAAAAGTCGAGAGAAATTTACTGCTGATACTCGCGCCGATGGTCGTGCTAGATGGCCGATTCCTCCTCATCAACCCGATCTGGGTATTCTTTTTTCGTTGGCTCGATCTAGGATTTCAAACATCAAATTTGGAATCCTTCAAATCCCTCCAGAAGCTTCGAGCATCAAATTTGGAATCCTTTAAACCCTCCAGAAGCTTCAAACATCAAATTTTGAATCCTTCAAATCCCTCCAGAAGCTTCTTCTACCACATGTACTCTCTGTTTAATTTTACCTTGATAGAGCAAAATCCACCAGCCAAAAAAGCTCACAATCTACGTTATCTTTGCAGTTTCGGCAGTTAAAGTCATAGAACAATTTACTGGAAAAGACTTTGGATGGCAAGATGACCCATGCACACCGCTTCCTTGGAGCCACACCGAATGTAAAGGAATCCGCGTTGCATCATTGTAAGACGATCCTTATTGTACCCATTTATTTTTACATTTCTTGATCTCAACTCAGATTTTTATTCTTTTGGTTGTCAAGGTTTCTTTCACAAATCAATCTGAGGTCTATTAGTCAAACTTTTGGAGAATTACTCGATCTCAAGACACTGAAAGTCAGCAATTATTCAACATTTCTAGCGTGTCATGTTTACATGTGTGTTATATACTGAGTGTTCTCCTGCAGCGACTTGCATAATACACCACTTACTGGAGCAAGACAGAATGTCGAGACGTTGTCTTTATTTGGTGTTTAGGTTATTGGAGGTGTGAGAGGAGGAGATGGAGATTTACCGGAGAGGATGGGACATCCAGTTTATCAGCCGGAAACGAGCTTATTTCGTTCATGGACGCATTTTCAGGCTACAATCAGATTCTCATGAATCCGGCGACCGAGAGAAGACGGCGTTCATAATAGAATGTGGCATTTACTGTTACAAGGTCATGCCATTCGGCCTTAACAACGCAGATGCTACGTATCAACGACTGGTCAATCAGATGTTCGCAAACTAACTCGGAACAACGATGGAAGTATACATTGATGATATGCTGGTCAAGTCGCTGATCGCATCTCAACATGTTGGACATCTCAAGGAATGCTTTAGCATCCTTAACCGGTGTGGAATGAAGCTTAACCCGGCTAAATGTACATTTGGCGTGACATCAGGAGAATTTCTCGGATATGTCGTCACTCAGAGAGGGATAGAGGCTAACCCAAAACAGATCTCAACTATCATCGACCTACCGTCACCCAGGAACACCCGAGAAGTACAACGCCTTACTGGCCTCATTGCCGCCCTGAACAGATTCATATCTCGTTCGGGGGACAAATGCTCGCCTTTCTATGAACTCCTTCGAGGAAACAAAAGTTTCGTATGGGACGATAAATGCAAAGAGGCTTTCATTCAGCTTAAAGATTACTTATCAAGCCCACCTGTACTGTCAAAACCAGAGAACAATGAAACACTCTTCCTGTACATCGCGGTTTCAACGATCGCTGTTAGTGGAGTCCTAGTCTGCGAAGACAGAGGCGAGCAAAAGCCGATCTTCTATGTCAGCAAAACTATGAACGGAGCCGAGACGAGGTATCCCGCAATAGAGAAGCTAGCGCTTGCAGTCGTAACCTCAGCAAGAAATCTGTGTCCTTATTTCCAATCCCATACGATAGCCGTGTTAAGTAGCCAACCCCTTTAGAAGATTTTGCACAGTCCAGGACAATCCGATCGCTTTGCAAAATGGGCAGTAGAACTCAGTCAGTACGATATTGATTACCAAAATAGGACAACTGCAAAGTCACAGGTAATAGCCGACTTCCTCGTCGAGCTATCACCCGAAAAGGATATCGAGACTCAGGAAGTGGACAAGAAATGAAAACTGTTTGTTGACGGCGCATCATCAAAACGAGGAGCAGGGGTAGGAGTATGCCTCATATCACCAACTAGCGAGATACTAGAACAGTCGTTCCGACTCGGGTTCACGGCATCTAACAATACGGCTGAGTATGAGGCTTTGCTAGCCGGCCTCAGGTTAGCTAGAGATCTCGGAGTGCGAAAACTCCTAGCCCATTGTGACTCCATGCTCGTCGCGAATCAAGTTAAGGGAGAATACCAGGCTAAAATGAGCAGATGGAGGCCTACCGAAAGGCGGCACTGGAATTTACTAGCTCTTTCGAGTTCTTTGTGTTAGGATCTCCTAGGATCTAGGGTTTGATATATTGAATGAAACCAACCTCGTTCTTACCTTTCTGGCAGCAGAATTGAGATGGTGAACGAGATCAGTGGAGCAACGCAATCGCCTTGCCTCTACCAGATACACACGCACACAAGCTGGAACAACGGGATGCTAGTACCGAATTGTGTGGGATCTCAGAGTTTTGGAGTTTCTGCTTTTCTGTCAGAGGAAAAAGGAGACGGCCTTGGGTTTAGGTCGACTATATATGCCTATATATATCGACCTAAAATGACCTCACAAACCGTCAGACAAAACCCGACTTCGCTGCGTCATTAACCCGATGTGCAACGATCGACACACTCAAAGCATCGATCGTTACACCTCCACGAAAAGCCTGCATCGATCGATACACTCATGCTTCGATCGACACACTTATCATAAAACTCTAAGTTAATATGTATCCAATACATATTAACATGATCATTACCATAATGATCATTTCCACATTCTTGCTTCCAGTTTGCTTAGGTGTGTGACCCTATATGATCATATAATACTGGCAGTAAGTCTACAACTTACAGACTGCAAGAGGCTTCTAGCAAAACATTGCAACCACCCAGTATTATACGAATATCTGATCTCGACACACAACTATCATCAGGAGTGAGTACAAGTGTGATTTCAGGACACTATCCCAACAATCTCCCACTTGTACTGGAATCATCAATTCCTTTAATCCTTTTGTCTCTATATCTCGATTTGGCATAAGGCAAGATTGGTGTCATCCTTATTAAGCCAATATCGTGTTTATCGAACTCCTGATCTCATACTGAACATTACAAACAACTGAACTACAGTTCGTTTGAGTGCGGCCACACATTCTCTCAGTATTCAATCTTCGATAGGCCCTGAGATATTTATCTCCCGTTATTCAGGAGGGACAAATTCCATCTTGTTCCATCCCTGTTTCAACGCACATTTCATGATATACTTGAACAGTGCCGTTATAGTCGCCAGTTACGGGTCGACGTTTGACAAAGTCAAAATGCACCAATTCATATGCAAGAAAGCATGATGAACTCAGGTCTAAGGACTATACTCTATAGTCGTAATGAGAACCTCTTATGACACAGATATAACTATCTTGTAGACTTCTCATTAGCGGGTCATGTCCGATCATATGTTCACCAACATATATCTATGTGACTGACTGCGATAATCATATCATTGGCTCCATGAAACTTAGCCAACAGTCACCTCACAATCTAGTCTCTATCGGTTGTCAGTGTCCCAATTCTACAACCTCGACTAGGGACAAAATAATTTATTAACTTATAGGGTTTCATGATCAAGTCCTCAACTTGATGACCTATAATATGTCATAAACTTATTTGGGACCATTATTTAGATCACAATAAATAATGCTGAAATCAAATTTCATTAAAACACTTCCAAAAGAATGTTTACATGAGCATCTTATTATAACTTAAACAAAAACCAAAAACTCCCACTAGAATCAAGATTACATCTTTAGATCTCTAATGCCTATAGCAGTCGTATGACTCTCATGCTTAGGCCTTGGGAGTGACTTAGTTAGAGGATCAGTGACATTCTCGTCTGTCAGAACTCGGCTGATCTTCACATCACCTCTATTGACGATATCTCGAATCAGGTGATATCTCCTCTCCACGTGTTTGGACTTCTGGTGTGACCTTGGTTCTTTTGCCTGAGCAATGGCTCCGTTGTTATCACAAAACAAAGCCACTGGCTCCAAGATACTAGGAACCACACCAAGTTCAGTCATGAACTTCTTGATCCAAACAACTTCCTTTGCCGCTTCTGAAGCAGCAACATATTCAGCTTCCGTTGTGGAATCAGCTACGGTATTCTGCTTAGAGCTCTTCCAGCTCACTGCACCGCCATTTAGACAGAAGACATATCCAGATTGTGATCGGAAATCGTCTCTGTCTGTCTGAAAACTCGCATCGGTGAATCCATTCACCACAAGTTCTTTACTTCCTCCATACACAAGGAACTTATCCTTAGTATGTCTCAAATACTTGGGAATATTCTTGACAGCTGTCCAGTGAACTTCACCTGGATCAGATTGGTATCTACTCGTCATGCTTAACGCGTAAGCTACATCTGGACGAGTGCAGAGCATGACATACATAATAGATCCTATTTCAGAAGCATAATGAATCCTATTCATGCGCTCTCGGTCAGCAAGTGTCGTGGGACACTGCTTCTTGCTAAGACTCATGCCATGAGACATCGGTATGAAGCCCTTCTTAGAATCTTGCATCTTGAATCTGTGCAACACCTTATCAATATAAGTGTCCTGGCACAATCCAATCAGCCTGTTCACTCTATCTCTGTAGATTCTGATTCCAAGGATGTAAGCGGCTTCTCCCATGTCTTTCATGGAAAAACAACTTCCAAGCCAAGTCTTGACAGACTGAAGCAACGGAACGTCATTACCGAGGAGGAGTATGTCATCGACATACAGTACAAGAAACGCAATTTTGCTCCCACTAGTCTTCTTGTAAACACATGGTTCCTCTTCGTTCTTGATGAAACCAAATTGTTTAACAGATTCATCAAAACGAAGATTCCAACTCCGTGATGCTTGCTTCAATCCATAAATGGATTTATGAAGCTTGCATACCTTTCCAGCGTCCTTAGGATTGACAAAACCTTCAGGCTGTGTCATATACACATCCTCTTCCAGAATACCATTCAGGAATGCGGTTTTGACATCCATTTTCCAAATCTCATAATCATAATGAGCGGCAATTGCTAGAAGAATCCGAATGGATTTAAGCATAGCGACTGGGGAATAGGTTTCATCATAGTCGATACCATGAATTTGCTTGAAACCTTTAGCCACTAACCTCGCTTTGTAAATCTGTACATTTCCATCCACGTCAATCTTCTTCTTGAAGATCCATTTACACTCAATGGCTTTTGCACCATTAGGTAAATCGACCAAGGACCATACTTGGTTTTCTGACATGGATCCCATTTCGGACTTAGAGGCTCCAACCCATTTTTCGGAGTCCGGGCCCATCATTGCTTCCGCGAAGGTCGCTGGTTCGTCACTATCAATGATCATCAGATCATTTGAATCGGTCACGAGAAATCCATAGTATCTCTCGGGTTCGTGACGGATCCTTCCGGATCTGCGAACTTCAGGCTCCACAGGCGCCGGTTCCACAGAACTTTGTGGATCCAGCTGCTGCTCTTTCTCAATAGGAAGAGTAGCTTCCTGTGCATCTTGAATTTCTTCAAGATGTACTTTACTCCCACTGTTTTTCTTAGAGAGAAACTCCCTCTCAAGAAAAGAACAGTTCCGAGCAACAAATACTTTGTTCTCAGATTGGTTGTAAAAGTAGTATGCCCTGGTTTCCTTAGAATAACCAACGAAGTAGCATTTATCTGATTTGGGTGCAAGCTTGTCAGAGATTAAACGTTTGACATAAGCTTCACAACCCCAAATCCTCAGGAAAGACAGACTAGGAACATTCCCAGTCCACATTTCATGTGGTGTCTTTTCCACTGATTTAGATGGCATCCTATTTAGTGTAAACGCAGACGTTTCTAGAGCGTATCCCCAAAAGGATAATGGAAGATTAGAATGACTCATCATAGACCGAACCATATCCAATAAGGTTCGATTTCTCCTCTCTGACACTCCATTCCATTGGGGTGTACCAGGAGGAATGAGTTGTGAAATAATTCCACACTCGCTCAGATAGTCGCTGAATTCTTGACTCAAGTATTCTCCTCCGCGATCCGATCGCAGAACTTTGATACTTTTGCCAAGTTGATTCTGTACTTCATTCTTGAATTCCTTGAATCTATCAAAGGATTCTGACTTGTGTCTCATCAAATAGACATAGCCATACCTACTGAAGTCATCAGTGAAGGTAATTAAGTACTTGTAATTTCCTCTGGCAACAGTACTCATCGGCCCACATACATCAGTATGAATAAGGCCCCATAAGTCACTGGCCCTTTCATTTGGTTTGTTGAAAGGGGCTCTAGCCATTTTGCCTACCAAGCAAGATTCGCATTTCTCACATGATTCAAAATCAAATGAGCCCAGAAGCCCATTTCGATGGAGCCTTTGGATGCGTTTCTCATTGATATGGCCCAAACGACATTGCCATAAGAAAGTTGGGTTTTCGTCATTGGACTTAAACCGCTTTGTATTTATGTTAAAGTTAGGCATTTCTTGGTCTAATATATATAACCCATTTTCTAATGGGGCGCTACCATAAAATGTACCATCACGATTAAAAGAACAAACTTTATTCTTAACAGCAAAATCAAAACCTTCCAAATCCAGAACGGAAACTGAAATTATGTTTCTGCTAATCGCAGGTACAAAGTAGCAATTATTCAAAATTAAAACCATGCCCGAAGGTAAGGACAACTCGTAGGTGCCTACGGCCAGTGCAGCAACCTTAGCTCCATTCCCGACCCGTAGCTCTACTTGTCCTTTCTTCAGCGTCCTACTGTTTCTTAGTGCCTGCACATCAGTACAAATGTGAGCACCACAGCCGGTATCCAATACCCACGAAGTAGAACGAGAAGATATAACATTAAGTTCGATAACATAAATACCTGAATCAGACGCATCATACGTCTTTTTCAGCTTCTTGTAATCTTCCTTGAACTTCTTGCAGTCTCTCTTCCAATGCCCCAACTGCTTGCAGTAGTTGTACTTATCCTCAGGAGAAGGCCCGGATTTGGGCTTGGGCTTGGGCTTGTCTTGACTTTCAGTCTCGACAACCTGGGCCTTTCCCTTGTCCTTCTTAGGTTTCTTGAACCTCTTACCCCCTTGTACCATCAGGACACTGGGAGTAGCCTTCTTGAGATTCCTCTCTGCTGTCTTCAGCATACCGTGCAACTCAGTCAATGTCTTAGTCATGTTTTGCATGTTGTAGTTCATGATGAACTGATCAAAACACGACGGCAAAGACTGCAGAATCATGTTAGTGGCCAGCTCCTGCCTAATGGCACAGTCCAGTTTCCCCAGGTTATCAATGTAACCCATCATTTTAAGGACATGAGGACTTACTGGACTGTCCTTAGCCAGCTTGCAATCCATGAGAGATTTAACCGTCTGGTATCTCTCTGTGCGAGCTTGCTCCTGAAACAAAGCTTTCAGGCTGTTAATCATCTCAATGGGTGACATCACGTTCTCATATTGCTTCTGCAGCTCAGAGTTCATAGTCACCAGCATTAGACAATTAACATCTTTGACATCAGCTGAATGCTTATCCCAAGCATTCTTTTCTGTCTGCGGGGCATTGGAACGTGGCCTCTCGGTGAGAACTTTTTCAAGGACATATTCCTTGTTCTCCTGCCTGAGAACTATTCTCAGGTTCCGATACCATTCCAAGAAATTAGATCCATTTAACTTGTCCTTCTCAAGGACGGATCTTAGTGAGAAAGTGTTGATGTGATTTGAGACAGACATAGCTGTAATTCAAAAGGTAGATTTTAGTTATAATGCTCAAGAAATGAGAGTTCTTATCTAATAAGAAAAACTCGCATTGTATTCAAAACTATGTTTCCTCAGATGAATACAATGAGCCAAGATCCTCAGATTACTAAAATTCGAGTGGGCGACTCGCCGTTGCTCAAACTTTAGTTACCTAGGTAAGCAAATCATTGCTAATTGTACTCAGTACAACTCTTGGTCGTGGATAAGACAAACTATGTCCAATTCACTCTGATGTCTCTGGGCCCAGAACTTCTGACAGCCCAGTCAAGTAAAACCAATCTCTTCTGTCTTGTGATCATTAATAGTTGCACTGCAAATCTATCAATGATCACCTGCATTTCTTATGTTGCTGTGGACACCAAGGACTCCAAGGATGTCCAACAACAACACGAGTCGTGACAGTAGACGAGATCGGTCAAGACATCAAGATCACTTGATATTTAGTTGAGGAAAGGAACTTTTAATCTTGATGTATATCCAATACACATCCAAGAAATTATAGATTTAATTAAAACATTCAGTTTTATTAAGTTAAGGTTCATTATTGATTTGGTATTCGCAACTCGAAGTCCAACTTCTAAGTCTGCGGGTTATGTATCGATCGATGCACTCAAACCACAATCAAATTTGGTTTCCGGTTCAATCCAATTCAACCGAAACCAACCGACTGAATCGATCGATGCACCCAGTGCGTCGATCGGTACAGTGCAAGTTTTCGCTGTGCATCGATCGACACAAGCTTAGTGACGATCGATGCTATGCGAACAACCCAAAAGATTTTTCCGAGTTTTCGCTCTGTGTCGATCGACGCACGCTTTGCATCGATCGACACACTGCGACAAAACCCTCAAGATATTTGCGAGTTCTCGCTCTGTGACGATCGACGCATGCTTTGCATCGATCGACACACTGCGACAAACCCTAAAATTTAACGTGTTATTTCGCGGCGTGTCGATCGACACATCCGATGCATCGATCGACACAGTGCGATTTCAACAGTTTCATCGTTTTTCAACAGGCTTATAATCCGAGATTAACAAGAGAAAACACGATTTCAGCATGCAATATTCAATTCAACAACGACAAGTTTTGAATTAATTGCATCAGATTCAATAGCTAAACCCTAACAACGCTCTGATACCACTGTTAGGATCTCCTAGGATCTAGGGTTTGATATATTGAATGAAACCAACCTCGTTCTTACCTTTCTGGCAGCGGAATTGAGATGGTGAACGAGATCAGTGGAGCAACGCAATCGCCTTGCCTCTACCAGATACACACGCACACAAGCTGGATCAACGGGATGCTAGTACCGAATTGTGTGGGATCTCAGAGTTTTGGAGTTTCTGCTTTTCTGTCAGAGGAAAAAGGAGACGGCCTTGGGTTTAGGTCGACCATATATGCCTATATATATCGACCTAAAATGACCTCACAAACCGTCAGACAAAACCCGACTTCGCTGCGTCATTAACCCGATGTGAAACGATAGACACACTCAAAGCATCGATCGTTACACCTCCACGAAAAGCCTGCATCGATCGATACACTCATGCATCGATCGACACACTTATCATAAAACTCTAAGTTAATATGTATCCAATACATATTAACATGATCATTACCATAATGATCATTTCCACATTCTTGCTTCCAGTTTGCTTAGGTGTGTGACCCTATAGGATCATATAATACTGGCAGTAAGTCTACAACTTACAGACTGCAAGAGGCTTCGAGCAAAACATTGCAACCACCCAGTATTATACGAATGTCTGATCTCGACACACAACTATCATCAGGAGTGAGTACAAGTGTGATTTCAGGACACTATCCCAACACTTTGACATAATCCAAATACCAAGGAGAGAAAATGCCCCTGCAGACGCACTTGCGTCTCTGGCATCAACACCGAATCCTGATATATGTCGACGGATTCCGGTGGAAACGATTCACGAACCAAGCATCCCGCCGCCCGAAAGCAATCATGAAGAACCTTCTCCTGATGACACCATCCTTGCAATCGGACATTCAGATGAACAAGTCGGTCCAGACAATAGTCAGGTTAAACACGCCGACCTCATTGCACTCTTAACAGATCACGATACGGACTGACGATAAGAGATTCATGCATACTTGACCGAGGGAAACTTCCCGAGGATAAATGGGCTGCACGGCGACTAAAAGTCAAAAGTGCGCGATACACGATACACAACGACATCCTTTACAAATACTCGGCCAACAAAATCCTACTCAGATGCATATACAGAGACAAAATCCGCCGAGTACTCGAAGAAACACACTCAGATGCTTGCGGAAATCACTCTGGAGGTCGGTCTCTCGCTCTTAAAATAAAGTTAAACGGTCACTACTGGCCGACTATGGTCGTCGATTGTGAGACCTACTCCAACAAGTGCGAAAAGTGTCAACGACATGCACCATTCATACACCGGCCTACAGAGCTACTCACTACATCCACCGCGGCATATCCATTCATGAGGTGGGCAATGGACATCGTTGGACCGTTGCCGCTTTCTAATCAAAGGCGCTTCATGTTAATCATGACATACTACTTCACAAAATGGGTCAAAGCCAAAGCATATGTAGGAATCCACGACGTCCAAGTTCAGAAGTTCGTTTGGAAATACATTATATGCCAATATGGGTTGCCTTACGAGATCGTCACTGATAACGGATCGCAATTCAGATCCAACCTGTTTGAAGGATTTTGCAAAAAGTGGGACATACGGCTTAGTAAGTCAACACCGAGATATCCCCAGGGAAACGGACAGGCTGAAGCCACTAACAAAACCATCATCGACGGTATCAAAAAGGGTCTCGAAAGCAAGAAAGGAGTGTGGGCTGATTAACTGGACGGAGTCCTTTGGTCGCACAGAACAACTCCTCACCGCGCAACTGGGGCTACCCTTTTTCCCTAGCCTTCGGCATGGAAGAAATGGTCCTGGCAGAGGCCAACATCTATACTCTCCGACGAGCTCTTATGCCTCAGCATAACGAGATCAACGAAAAAATGTTGCTTCACGCCCTCGATACAATCGAGGAAGAACGAGATCGGGGATTGCTCCGCATCCAGAACTACCAACAACTCACAACTCGGTATTACAACCAAAAGGTACGAGAACGACACTTCCAACTCGGAGACTACGTGCTTCGCAAAGTCTACGAAAACACCAAAGAATGGAGAGGAGGTTAACTCGGCCCAAACTGGGAAGGACCCTACAAGATAACAAAGGTCGTCAAAACCGGCGTTTACGAGCTCGAATCAATGAAAGGAAAAGCTTTGCGGCGTTTGTGGAATTCATCAAGCCTAAATGAATACTTCTAGACGGCGATCTAACCTCGGCTCAAGGCGCCAAAAAAAAATACTATGCATGAACTACGAGTGACTTGATTCTTCTTCAGAAGATACGTAGGCAGCCTTCATCGGCATAGTCACAATCTAAATAAAACTTATTTTTTCCATCTTATACCGAGATAGAAACACCTCAAGTCGAGTCAACACTATCCTTATGCCGATATAGTTTTCTTTTTAACTTATGCCGAGTTATTATTTATTTTTAACTTATGCCTTTTTAACTTATGCCGAGTTATTATTTCTTTTTAACTTATTGACTTATGCCGAGTTGAAAGCACTTGTCCTAGACTATTTAACACAAAAGCTGAGCTCCTTAGTTCTCAAAAGCCGAGCTCCTTAGTTCTCAAAAGCCGAATTCCTTAGTTCAAAAAAGCCGAGCTTTTTAGCTCGCAGAAAGCCGAACTCCTTAGTTCGCAAAGTCAAGCAATACACGCCTTAACTGTAAGCCGAGCACCCAATAAGAATCGCATTATCAGCATCGCGCTCCCTGGCCAGTAGTGCGGTCTTCCTTGCACGAGAGATGCATATCGCGGTGAGGAAAAGCCGAGATCCATCTTGCACTAAAAAACCAGGTCCTTACCCATATGTTCTCTGAGGTGGGCGAAAACAAATAAGCCGAGCACTTAAGCCTCGCACATTCGCCTGTCCTTTGAACGAGTACGCCGAGCACGCATAAGTCTCGCAATCGAATTAAAACCGTTTACACCAGCTCGCGTTCTAATCGATGTTCAAACCTAATTCGCACTGAGTTAAGGAAATTCAAAAAGGTCCGATTAGTAACACGATCAGGTAACAAAACAAAAAGCTTTTAATTATAAATACCAAAAGTACACACACCTCCAGGCAAAAGTCTTACATAAAACCAACATAATTACAAAATACTTAAAAACAAAAGAAGCTAGAAGATCTTTCGGCCCTGGCCCCGCTCTTCGACGACTTCTCCGGATCATTTACTTTCTTGATCTCTCCATCCTTGGCGTTCACATCTTGAACCACTGTCAATAAGCCGTCTTGAGCCACAATCTCCGAATTAACAGTCGGCTGGACAGGATTGTCAGGAAGAGCTTCCGGAATCACCCCACGGTTAGTCCCGAACTCGTCAATGTCCCTTGGAACATGGGGTGGTGAGTCACGGTGAAGGGACCCAAGGAGAGGATGGCGAGTTGGGGAAAGGACGAATGTTAGCTCTTCCTTTGTCACAACGTCCAAAGCATCAACCTTGGCAACAATCGCTACCTAGTCAGCGGCAATTTGATCCAAGACAGACTGAGGAATTGGCACGCCTTCTCCGCTAAGCTTCAATAAGCACTTCCTAAGGCCAGTAATCTGACCCTGCCCGATCTGTAACGCAGTGGCGTCCTCCTGGTCCTTCACAACGCGTTTGAAGAGATCAAAATAGGACTGGGCCTTCGCCCTTATCGCTGTTGGGAATGTCCTGAAATCTACCGTACTATCTCTAGAAAGTATGATAAGTGTCGAGATCAGACATAAGTCATAAATACTGGGTGATCATGATGACTTGCTAGAGTCCGCTCTTGATCTATAAGTTTAGGACTTATTACCAGTATTGTATGATCCCAAAGGGTCACACACCATAGCTAACGGGAAAGTTAAATGGAATTAATACGGTAAGATGCAAGGCATTTACTGTATTAGTACAGAGAATTGGGCCAGACAAAATACAGGCTTTTGTCTGATTTGTGTCTTGGGCCAAAATCCCAATAGGCCATTAGGATAATTCCTTGGGCCCATATAAGGGATCAGAGGCGCAGCCTAGGGTATAGGATCACCACATCTGCGATTTGCCTCAGCAGCCGTCCTCTCTCTCTCTCTGTTGATTCCAGCTTGGTCTAGCAGCCTGATCCAGTAGCTTGTAAGCGTGTGGATACCTAGGAGGAGCCGGTTTCTATCAGCTCTTGCAGATCTCTTCATTCCTTTGATCAATCCGCTGCAATCACAAGGTAATGAATCTGATCTGTTTATGATTCAACTGCAAATCACCTAGATCCTAGTTGATTATGTGCTAGGTTGTAACCTGATAATTACACCAATGAACACACATAAACATTCAGTGGTATCAGAGCCTAGGTCATTAGGTTTTTGCTGATTGGATCAATCTAGGAATTTTTGTAGTTTATTGAATCAACTTTGATGTTAAAATTGATTAAATAAAGCAAAATAAACCCAAGAAAGGATATAGACCATGATCGGATCTTGGATCGATCAAGTTTCATAATCATCACAAACGATTTAATTGGTTTGTTGATATCATGATCATAATTGAATCGATAATCGATAGTTGATTTGGTTTGTTAAGGTTGTCAATCGCTTTTTGACTTTACTTTGATATCGTTTTGTCTTAAGTGAATGTCACAATCGCTTTGACTTTGTCTTATAATTAAGAATCGAATTGGAAAAAGTCACGATCGAATTGTTTGATTTGATTTTGTCGTCATTGATCTCAATCATGAGACAATCATAATCGCTTGTTGACCTTTAATGTATATAAAAATCGATTTTGTCTTTTAGTCAATGTCTTGATCAATTATTGAATTATGATTGCATCAATCGATTTGTTTAATTTGTTAATGTTCAAGCGATTTGGTAAAGTCAAAGTTCTTGTTGAAATAATTATCATACGATTTGTAAAAGATCATGATCAATTTGATAATTATGGTTTAAGCGGTTAACCCAAATCGCGGTTTGCTGGAAATTATTTAATACAATTGGTATTATTTAATTTCTGGTTAAACCGGATTTAAATTCAAAAATTGAATTTTAACCTAAACCGAAGGCTGGTCTAAGTTTGATTTGGTTGGACCAAATAATTTAGAGCTGGTCTGGTTTAGTAAATAACCAGTTGGATTTAGTAGTTAATTTGGTCTTGGACCAGAATTAATGAACCGACTCGGTTATGTCAAATTATTGGGCCAATTGGAATTCTGTGGTCTTGGGCCAAGAATTGGGCCTATAATTTGTGACCCAACCGAAAACTTTAATAAAATATTAAATTAGAAATTTCTATTTTTAGTATGTTTCTAAATTTAGAAAGTTTCTAAAATAAGTAAGTTTCCCAAAATGGTAATCTTCTATTTTTGGAAAGAAAACCTAAAATCCTCAAAAACAATATCAAGCTTGGATGTCTTGCCCAATCTTGTCAGCTACTTAACGCTTATTCAATTACAGATATGGCTTACAGTGTGAGGTGTCTGTTTTTGCGTAAGTAAAGTAGTATATAGTCACTAATTTCATTGGGAGTCCTAGACTTTAGTGATTATTTGGCTGTAAGAGATTGGTTTCCTTGACTGGGCCATCGGGAGTCCCGGGCCTTGAGACATCTGGTGTATTGGGCCTTGGGCCCAATTCACAACCGAGAGTTATTGGATATAACTAGCTGTGTGTATGCTTACCAAGTAAAACTACTTCTGGGTGACGGCCAGTGGCCCACTTTGGATTTAGCTGAACATGGGTCTCGGAATCATTGCATTCTTATGAGGTTAAACAAAGAAATTTTGAATGCAATGCGAGTTTTCTTATAAGTTATTAAGATTACTCTTTTATGAACTGAATAACTAAAACTCTATTTATCTCTAAATTTCAGTTATGACTAGCACAAACAATCAAAACACTTTCTCGATCCGGTCTGTCCTTGAGATGGACAAACAGAACGGATCAAATTCTTTGACTTGGTCGCGGAACCTGAGGCTAGTCCTCAGGCAGGAGAGAAAGGACTATGTCCTTGAAAGAGCTCTCCCCGAGAGGATCGGGTCCAATGCCTCTCATGCAGTGTATGATGCTTGGAA
Organism: Orychophragmus violaceus; assembly: GCA_030180135.1. Lineage (NCBI taxonomy): Eukaryota > Viridiplantae > Streptophyta > Magnoliopsida > Brassicales > Brassicaceae > Orychophragmus > Orychophragmus violaceus. The sequence continues at coordinate 26,639,730 of CM058233.1, read as the reverse complement.
TAAGCATTATAATGATGCGGTAGATGTGCGTGGTCTGATATTGGCTACCATGGACTCAGATTTGCTGAAGCAATATGAGAACATGGAGTCGCCAATAGAGATGATCAGCAGCCTGAAATTGAAATTTCAGGAGCAGGTAAGAGTGGAGAGATACCAGTTGGTTAAGTCTCTCACTAGCTGCAAGCTACCAAATGATCATCCAGTGAGTCCTCATGTCAGTAAAATGATGGGTTACATTGATAACCTGAGGAATCTGGATTATCCAGTTAGCCAAGAATTGGCAACTGAGATCATTCTGCAGTCACTGCCGTCAAGCTATGATAAGTTCAAAAGGAACTATATCAAGAAAGGCTTAACGAAGACGCTGACTGAACTGCATGATATGCTCAAGACAGTTGAGCCAAACGTGAAGAGTACCCTGTATAATCTCATAATGGAGAAGGGTAGGTTTACTAAACCTAGTACTGACAAGGGTGAAGACAAAGTTGTCCAGATTTTGAATCATGGCAAGCGTGTGTCTTCTGAGCCCGAGTCAGATACATCTTACGTTGGTAAGTGCTGCTACTGTAAAGAGACTGGGCATTGGAAGAGAGATTGCATTAAATTCATGGAAGATTATGAGGAGTTGAAGTTGATGTATGAGACTACTTCCTCAGGTATTCATGTTATTACTTCAAGTTCTACCTTATAGGTATTGGATACTGGTTGTGGCACTGATATTTGTTATAATATGCAGAGCCTAAGCAACAGTAGAACGTTGAAGTAAAGGGCAAGTGGAACTGCATGTCTGGAAGGAGCTATGGATGCTGCCTCAGCCGTAGGGTTTTCACTCGTAGATGCCTTTGAGGCTTGGTTTTGTATTAAGTAATTGCTACAATGTACCTGCTTTAAGCAGAGTTGTCTTTCATTTTCTTGTAAGAATTTGAATGTTTTTCATTTTGATAAAAGACAAGTTTTGTTCTTTTGATCTCAATGAAATATTAATTGTAGCACCCTATTCAAGGAATGGGTTTTATATCTTAAACCAAAGAGTGCCTAAATGTAACATAAATACCGAATTGGTTTAAATCTGATGAATTAAACCTGATTTTTCTTGGCGTAAATGTTTTGGTCACATAGAGTAAGTCGGATTCAGAAACCCCATAGTTATGGACTTTTGGGCTCATTTGATCGGATATCTTATGAGACTTGAATTCTGCTTACTGGACCAAAAGACAAAGGGCCCATCTTAGCCGAGCTAGAGAAAAGCCCAAAGGCTTATTGGACCTTGAACATACTCATGTATGTGGCCCGATGAGCAGTAATGCCAGAGAAAATTTCCTGTACTTCATTATCTTTACTGATTACTTCAGTGAGTATGACTGTGTTCATTTGATGAGACACGAGTCGGAATTCTTTGAAATGGTCGAAAGAGTTCCAGAATGAGGTATAGAATCTGAGTGACAGAAGTATTGAGACTCTGGATTAGATCACGAGTGAGAATACTTAAGTCATTGATGGTGTGATCATCTGAATGAGTGTGAAGTCGTTTCACAGCTCATTTCTCCTAAAAACCTTGAGGTGTTTCTGTGAGAAATAATCAGATCTTATTAGAAATGATTAAAGATGAGTCACACGAATCTTCCATGGTATTCTTTAAGAATAACGCTCTAGAAATATCTAAGTTTACGCTGAAATAGTTCCACCAATATCAGTTGAAAGACACCACATAAATGTGGACTGGAAATGATCCAAATTCGTCTTTACTGAGTATTTGTAGTTGAGCTACTTCGCTGGTTGTCCTAGGGAAACCAAGGCTTGTTACTTTTACGTCCATTCCGAAAACGAAGTTAGGTTGTTCGGAATTCTGTTTTCTAAAAGGGAAGTTGCTTTCCAAGAAGAACAGTGGGAGTAAAAGTATAACTCGAAGAAATTCGAGAAATACAGGAGGCTGCTCAACCTGTTGAGGGAGAGCAGCGGATGGATTTACAGATTTCTGTAGAATCTACACCTGTAGAGCCTGAAGTTCGCAGATCTGAATGAATCCGTCACTAATCCGAGAGTGATTTCTCGTGATTAATTGCCATGATCTGATGATCATTGAAAGTGACGAACCTGCGAAATTCACAGAAGCGAAAGTGAGCCCGGACTCCGAAAAATTATACTGTGTGTAAGTTAGCTTCATCGATCCATTCATGGATGGAAGCAAACATATCGGAGTTGGAATCTTCGTTCTGTTGAAGTAGTCAAGGTTTTGACTTGAACAGGAACGAAGTGGAACTGTGCGTTTACTAATAGATAAGTGGGAGCGATGTTGCATTTCTCATAGTGTATGTCGATGACATACTGATTCTCGGAAATAACGTTCCAATGCTGCAGTCGGTAAAGGACTGGCTTGGGAGTTGGTTTTATGATTGATATGGGTAAAGCCACGTATGTTCTTGGATTTTGGATCTAAAGATAGAGATCCAAATGAGCTGATAGGACAAAGTCAGGATTCTTATATTGACAAAGTCCTACACGTTTTCAGCATTCCAAGAAGGGTTTTATGCCAATGTCACATGGCATTACGTTAAGCAAGAAACAGTGTCCTACGATAACTGCTGAGCTTGAATGCATGGATGAGATTCCATATGCGTCGGCAATTGGATCTATCATGTATGCCATGACACGTACTTGTTTTGATATTGCTTTAATGTTAAGCAAGACAAGTAAAGACCAGTCAAATCCAGCAAAGAATCACTGGATAGACGTAATGAATATCCTCAAGTATTTGGAAAATACTTAGGATAAGTTCTTGATTTACGGAGAAAGTGAGGTGCTACAAGTCGGTAGAGTCTGAAAGGAAAGTTTCCAACAGACAAAGATGATTTCCGGTCACAGTCCGGTTATATCTTGTGTCTGTCTGGCGGTGCAAGGCACTGTTGCTGACTCCATGACTTAAGCTGAACATTTCGCAGCTTGGGTAGCGGCGAAAGAGGTTGTTTGGAAAGAAGAGTTCATCACTGAACTTGATGTGATTCCCAGCATAGATGAGGCTAGCTGCACATCAGAGGTCCAAACACCTTGAGGGTAGGTATAACCTATTCCGTGAGATAAATGACAGGGTGTTAAGTAGATCAGCAAGTTTCAACGAATGAGAACGTTGCTAATCTATTAACGAAGCCACCCCTTAGGCCTAAGCACGAGTCGCGGACTGTAGCTGTAGGATAAGTGAAATTAAGATGTAGTCTTAATTTCAGTGGGAGTTTGTAAAGGGCTTTATTTAGTTGTTTTGAAAGGTTCATGTAAACATAATATTTTATGTTTATTAAATCTATGATTTCTGGATTATTTTAACTGTGATATAAATAATCGTTCCAAAATGATTCATGTCATTATATATGGGCCATCGAAGTACATGAGTAGACTTGATCCTGAAACCCCATATTTAACGAAATGACATAAATCATAGTGTCCATAGTCGAAGGTTGTTGAAATTGGAACACCAACAACCACTTGAGACTAGATTGTGTTGAGACTTATGACCAAGTTTCGAGGGGTCATAGATGCGCGGCATCAAAGTCGACACATAGGTATATGTAGGGGAGCATATGACCGGACATGGCCCGCTGATGAGAACTCTACAAGATATTAATATCTGTGTCATAAGAGGTTCTCATATACGACTATAGAGTATAGTCCTTAGACCTGAGTTCGCATGCATGTGGCTGCACATGGAGTGATGCGCTTTGATCATTGTCTAACGCTGTTTCGTAACTGGGAGCTATAAGGACCTTGGTTGGGTGTATTATGAAGTGTGTAGTTCATAGTGATGGAACAAGATGGGATTTGTCCCTGCCGTTTAACGGAGGTAATATCTCTAGGCCAATCGGAGACTTGATAGCTGGTAAAAGAGTGGCCACTCCCAAACGGACTTGCCCAAGTCGTTTGCATTGTCAGTATCAAATCTGGTCCGATGAACATGGTCTGGCTATATAAGGATGACACGCATCTTGCCTTATGCCAGATCGAGATATTGAGACAAAAGGATTAGGGAATGTAGGATTCCAGTACAAGTGGGAGATTGTTGGGAATGTCCTAAAATCTACCGTACTATCTCTAGAAAGTATGATAAGTGTCGAGATCAGACATAAGTCATAAATACTGGGTGATCATGATGACTTGCTAGAGTCCGCTCTTGATCTATAAGTTTAGGACTTATTACCAGTATTGTATGATCCCAAAGGGTCACACACCATAGCTAACGGGAAAGTTAAATGGAATTAATACGGTAAGATGCAAGGCATTTACTGTATTAGTACAGAGAATTGGGCCAGACAAAATACAGGCTTTTGTCTGATTTGTGTCTTGGGCCCAAAATCCCAATAGGCCATTAGGATAATTCCTTGGGCCCATATAAGGGATCAGAGGCGCAGCCTAGGGTATAGGATCACCACATCTGCGATTTGCCTCAGCAGCCGTCCTCTCTCTCTCTGTTGATTCCAGCTTGGTCTAGCAGCCTGATCCAGTAGCTTGTAAGCGTGTGGATACCTAGGAGGAGCCGGTTTCTATCAGCTCTTACAGATCTCTTCATTCCTTTGATCAATCCGCTGCAATCACAAGGTAATGAATCTGATATGTTTATGATTCAACTGCAAATCACCTAGATCCTAGTTGATTATGTGCTAGGTTGTAACCTGATAATTACACCAATGAACACACATAAACATTCAATCGCGGCCTCTCCGCGATTCCTTTTTTTCAGGATCAACTCTCCGCAGAGCTTCTGCTGATGTTTCCTTTCAGACTGGTACTTGGTTATCTCGGCTTTCGCCTTCTCGTCAGCTCGGCGTAGCTTGTCCTCCGCTTCACGAAGTTTATTCGTAAGTTCCAGGTTGCTCGCCTCCAACGCATCCTTCTCCTGTCTCGCCTTTTCGAGAAGATCATCCCTCCTCTTCACCGCATCAGCCAATTTCTGAGAGTCCCAAGCACTCTCAAGGGCCACGCGATTCGACGCCCTGATCATCTGAAAAACGAGGAAATCTTTATTAAAATAATCAACGAATGAAATCCTAAAAGAAAGCTTTAAAAAAAAACTTACTGCTGCCTCGGCCTGCTTTAAATTAAGGATTGCATCGGAGGCAGCAGGTCGAGCGTTTTGGATAAAAGGGATCTCGCTCTCGTATTGATAGGCAAAGTTATGAATCGAGGGCCGGGTGCTTACATTTGCATCTCTCTGCGAGCTGCGAGGAAGAACTGTTACAATTTCCTTGTGAGAAATGAAACGCTTCTTGTCTCCAGACACGGCGTCCGGTATCTACCCATCCTCCGAATAAAACCGTTTCCACGCATCCAGAGTCTTAGATTTGGCCGGTTTGTTGGTGACTGTCTTCTTGGAGGGAGTTTCCTTAACCGATTTGCCCACCACGGCCGCCTTCTTCGCAGGATTCTCCTGTTCTAGCCTCTCTACAGCCGTCCTCTTTTTAGGCTGAGCCATCGACGGAGCCTTCCCAGGGGGAGCCGCCATACTCGACTTAGCCACAATGTTTTCTTGGGGCTCAGAAGATTTCTCATTAGCTGCACCTGACGGCTCGCCGCCGCTTTGAGACAATGGAATCGCTTCCTTCCTTTTGACTGGTTCAGCTGAACGTGGAGGATTGGACGTGATCCTCTGCGAGTAGTCGACCTATGTCTTCTTTACCTTGCCCATCCTTGGTTTCTCTAAATCGGCCGGAGCAACTTTCTCTGAGGTATTCCATTTAACTAAAAAAAGAAAAAGAGGAAAGTCAGAGCTCAGAAGAAAAACACAGCCGATATAAACCAGCTAACAAAGTCTACCTTTAGAAATCCGCGGAAGAGATCGGCTAATACGCTCCCGAGTAAGATGTGCGCACTTACGATGGCTGAGAGCTCGGATGGATTCAACGATCGAGAAGAAGTCATCCGGGTAGGGCTTAAAGAATGGATGACGCACTGCAAAAGTAAAGGAAAAATATGTAAATTATCCGCATTGAAGGTCGTCAAGATCAGAACGACATCTACCAAATTTTGGATTCCATGATAATCTAATAAGCTTCCTATGCTTCTCGGGCACAACCAGAGGAGTTATCTCGGCGTAGAAATAATATCTCTGCCGAACGCGAATTTTACTCGGCGCATCCATGAAGACACCTTGATCCCGTCTCATTCTAACCGCGAAACACCCGAGACTGCTATTGGTCATTGGATTAATCGAGGTCATTTCCTCAAAAATCCTTGGATCGGCTACACATTCCTGAAGTGTAGAAGTCACCGTTTCTACAGTAGAACGAGTTCGAAAGACATTATCATACGCTTCCCTAGGAGCAGCCGATAATCCAGAGGGCGAGATATTGGTATCGCTATCATCATCGCCAGTGCCATTTCCCTCGGCTTCAATCTCATCTTCTTCGGGGTCCTCCGAATCCGAATCTCGGAGCTGTGGGACTTGTAGCTCGCCCTGACCCGAACTTTGCGCGGCACTAGTCAGCCGAGATAACTTGTAGCGTCGTTCGAGCTCTTTGGCTGCTCGATAGCCGGGATGATTCTTCAAGTCGGAAGAAGTGCTGCTGCCAGAAGATGAATAAGAGGAAACAACACGCCGTCTAGGCAAATGTTCCTCAGATGATACCGAAACAATCTCTTTATCCTTGTTCCCCGAACAACGGATCAAAGACATTGCGAACAGATGAAGAACACAGCAAAAACGAAAGGATTTGATCCAAAATCCTAAATAAATACGGCCAAACGAGCGGCGGAGGATAATCGGAAAATAAAAACCGGTGGAGAGCAAAAGAAGAATAGGATATTTATAGCGGAAATGAAGAATAGGATAATAGGATATTTATAGCGGAAATGAGGGCGTCGTGTTCGAGAAGCCATAATTACCTAGGCGACGCTTCGTTTCTCGCACCTATGAACCGGTCCGACCAGAAATCAATTCGGTTCTTCTTGGTTGAGCCAAATCGATTCAATCCTCCTCGGTTCGAATCAAGACAAACCGATTCAGATCAATCTAATCCGGTTGAAGACCTGAACTAACCTAAATCACTTCCTAAACCAAATGGAAATCTCCTCGTACTAGCCGATCTAAATAAATTCGAATCGCCACACTGGGGGGGGCTTATTTTTGGAGTCAAGATTAGCACCTTTACCAAAAGGCCCATTCAGGAATTTAGGTCAGCCCAATAAGGAAAGTTAAAGATAAACTTAGTCCAAGTAATCACGGTTCGGCCCGGCGACGGTGTAACTAGGGTTACGAAGGAAAAGAAGGAGAGAATCGTAAAGTGGTGCGGGTGGTAAACGCGACGAGTAAATTGATTTATTCAAAGATATTCAAGCCGAGATATTAGGAAAGATTCGGATTTATCTCTAAGTTTTCCCTTTTTCTTTAAACCGACTTTGTAAGCCTATATAAAGGCATCACGTTATTCAATAAACACATCCTATTTTCAATACAACTTTCTGAGAGTTCTTAGCTAAAGCCGATTTAATCTAATTGCTCTCCGACGACCTAATCTTTCTCAGCCACTTTGTTTCTTCCTGGAAACCTAGCGAAACCCTAATTTCTATTCATTCTCGCCGAGTTCTGAAACTCTTCTTTTAGAATCCCTTAAAAAACCCTAAAACTCTTTCTATCTTCGGATAGGCCGAGTTACAAAATCAACACACATTACTCTTATGAGTCAGTTGTTCAGTCATTGCGTATCTGCATATGACAGAATATTTAACATATTAGCTGCTTCTTTGACATTTATACGAATAAATACACTAATGGTACACGAAACATTACTCAGAATCATTGGCTAATTTATCCTTAATTGAGGAGCAAAAATCTGTGATGCCCTCCTATGATTTACATACCCTCCATAAAGTGGAATCCCGATTTTATCCTTAATGAATATGATAAAAAATATTTTTTTTAAATAAAAACCATAATTCAAAATAAAATAAAAAGAAACTAAATAACAAAGAAATGATTATTTTCGCAGTGGATCCCACTTTCGATATTTCTTACATTTCCGATGCATTTCTCATGTTTTCTCCGGCGTATTTCCAGCTTCTCCGGCGCATCTCCGACCCCTCATGAAATCCACAGATATAGGACAACTGGTACATTTGGTATAACTGAAAGATATATGACAGCTGGTACAACAAGTACAAATGTATATCTCGATGAAACAAAAAGATTGTTCGACCTAATGTATCTTATACCAAAAAATGGGATAAAATCAAGAAAATTGTTTCATCCAACCAAAGAACGTCGACAAAAAATGAGTACTACCATGTAAAACTAGGGACAACTAAGAATAATTTGTTTGGTTTTTTTTTCAATTGGGGAGATCAATTAAAACAATTGGGTTTGCATTCATACATCTATGTTCTCATCTATCATCACTTTTTACATCTGAATTTATATAATAATGTGGAATATGCTCAAAACCAATACAAGAAGTCCTAAAACAACCAAACCATCCTAAAACAACCAAACGGTTCTAAAAAATCAAACGGTTTTAAAAGATACCAAATGATCCTAAAGAACCATAATAAAACATCAAATGGCAAACACATATTTATATAGCATCTTCTAATTCATTATTATTTGATCAGTTTAAGTTCTTTAAAATTCAAATACTAATAATTCGTAATTACAACAAAATGGTAATATTTAAAAGTGAATATAAAAATTAGGTAAAAATTATAGTTTCACCTTAATAACTCTAAACACATCATAAAATCATTAGAATAATTGTAAAAATGGAAAATATGATTTAAAAAAAAATCGTATGAAAGATTCTTTTTCACATAAAACACACCTTAAGAAATATGTAACACTTAGACTATATTTAAAATCTTATGATGGAAAATAAGCAAAATATATAATTTCATTCTAGTTTTTCTATGAAAACTTTCTAAATAATATTTAATACTAAAAATTTGTGGGAACAACTAAAACATTAAAATTTATAACTATGAAGATGAACGGACAACTATACATTTGGAGACAACTACGTTTAAAACATATGAATTTTGTTATTAATATATCCAAATTTTTAAAATTGGAAGCGTGAAATTTTTAAATTTTCGCTTCAGTTCCTCAATTTTGTTTCACTGAACTCTCTTATATAATTCTTTATTTTCCATTTTTGACATAACTCTAGTGAGAGAATTCAAAAGAGGGAGACATAAACGATTTGAGTTTTACCGTATTCTGATTAAATTTAAATTTACATACTTCATCTTTTAATTACGTTTTCACTTGTACTAGTTTATCCAGATGTATCGTTTTATCCTAGTTGAACCTAATAAATCCATTTGTACCGGAAATTTATATTACTGAAAAGCGAAGTTTCTTTCCACAATCCTATATATAATAGGAGAAGGGGGGGCTCTCTCAAGCCGCCACATCAGCCCCCTTTGATTGGCCAATTTAAAGCAAAAATTTCCACATCATTATTAATTATTTGATTTAAAACTATTTAATTTCAATTCAATTATTAAAAACTACTAAAATATAAATATAAAATAAACAAAATCAAAATTTAACTTTAAAATATTTAAACATATAAATTTCATGTGATATAAGATTTAAATTAATTATTTCATATTTGTTTGCTATGACGTAATCATCTCCCAAATAACAAAATACTTAAATTTAAATATAAGTGAAAATAAAATTATTAGATCAAAACTAGAGTATTATATTAAAAAGTTTAGAATAATTGACAAAAACTTATAACTAAAAAACTATTAAATACAAAATATATTTAATAAATAATTGAAGTGATGATTAACTAAAAGAAAATATGATAAAAATAGAGAAAAATAATAACAAAATGAAATAAATAAACAAATTTGAAAATATAAAAATAAATGAACTTAATGAAATATATGTAAAAATTAACAAAATGATAAGCATAAAAGTTATGGTAGTACAAGTAAATATTTATAAAATGATGTGTAAAAAAATATTAGAAGGATGATCCACACAAAAATCACACAAAATAAAAATTTATATAAAATTGATAATAAATCAAAAATACAAATCATACTATTTAAAACATAAACTAAAAAAATATGCACATTATTGCATTTTCTCTCCTGTAAATTATTAAGATACAAATTTTTTTTTTACAAAAACAACATAAGAAGTTATTAATTTTAAATCTAAAATATATCAAATATTTACAAATTAAAACAAATCCGCGCATTTGCGCGGGTTCTCTCCTAGTAATACATAAAAGTTGATAAATGAAAGAGCTTGGTTCTTGAGTTCGGTATTTATATGCTAATTTTATCCCCGATTACGACCCATTAGTAACTTTGCTCATGTACAATGAACTTTTCTCATGCAATAGCTTCTTTCTCGCTTTGTTCTGCTTATCTTCCCTTTTTAGTCCCATCATTCTCCAAAATTCCAGCTTTTGTGCTCTTTTTTCATCTGGAGTTTTCAAAACAAAACTAGTGTATGACTCATGCGTTTCTTGAATCGGATTACAACTTATAAGAAAAACACTAGATCCTTATTGCTCCAAGTCGAGGACCAATAGATATTAAAAAAACTTACACTAGAATCAAAAACCTGAGAGTAGTTACTTTGCAGCCACAATACATGAAATGAATTTCATTTGGTTAGCTGCAATGGATTTACTTTGACCATAGGCGTCATCATGATCATCAAGAGGGAAATAAGACAAACATTCATATGTTCAATTAAAATCTGACGATTATAGTTGTAACACCCGTCTCCCGGCAAACCGGAAACGCGGCGTTCAGGCACCCGTCGAACCGGATTCGGTCCGACCGGCCCGCCTTTCCAACTGGTCCCAGGCTCCCAGGCGCTTCCTTCGTATTCAAATCCACCAATGACGTCACACGATCGATCAATCCCGCATCCGGACCTGCAAGAAAAAGGGGGACCGGGAAAGGAAAAGAGGACTGAGTAATTCTTTCAAACACAATTATCCAGCGAGGGCAGATTTAAGGAACCCGCGACCCTGGCTTACGCCACACAATTACAAATCACAAGTCCTAAGCTAATATCACCTTGCAAACACGCCCGAAGGCTTCACCACACAATTCTAAGTCCATTCGTGCTTTCCAGGCCCCACATCCCTCACACTCTTGGACACCTACAGCCCGAAGCTCACACAAAACAGCCTGAAACTCATCATCAGCCCAAAGCTCAACAAAATGGTGGGGAGCTCGCCCAAATCCCAGCGCGACGATACAAAGGACGCGTACCCAACCTTATTATATGCGTCTTGCCACTCAACACCCTTTCGTGGGCCCTACCACAATTCTACTTCACACATATCCATCAAGCACAAGCAACGTTTTCGGTTTAAGCGATAACCTAGCAGTTCTACATTATTCAATCAATCAAATCGAGAGCTCTACTGCCCTAGACTAGCTTGGAAAGACGATATTAATGAAGAACTATCGCCCGGAACTGAATGAAACAAGCAAGAGTCAAGACTGATCCTCACCTTAGCCAAAGAAGGGGAAAAATCGTAAATTAGGGATCCCATTTTCCCGAACGGACATCAGATCTGGAAAGAGGGCGGAAAAAGAAGTGGATTAGGCTTTCGTTTCGCGCAAATTGGGCTTATGATGAGCTAGTTATGATCAATTGAAAATGACCAGCCCAAACCAGCTAAACCGACCCTAAACCGAACTAAACCGGAATTGGAAATTGAATTGAAATTAAAAACCGAATCAAACCGGACTGGTCAACCCGACCAAGACTGGTCAACCCTACCCAGACAGTTTAACCCGACCCAAACGGTCAACCCGACCCGGTCAACCTAGTTGACTCGGTCGCCGGCTGTGTTTACTCGGCGGCGGCTCCGGTGGTCAGCGGCGGCGGAGCTCCGGCGAACGACGGCGGCTATGGGCGGCAGCGATGGCGAACGACGGCGGCTCCGAGCGGCAGCGACGGCGAACGACGGTGGCTACGGGCGGCAGCGACGGCGGCACGTGGCGGCCAAGCGCGTGCGGTGCAGGCGCGTCGGAGCTCCTACGGAGATGTGATCGGTGGCTATGGCTTCGTCTCGTCGAGTGCAACGCAATGGTGGTCTCGGATTTCCCAGATTTATCACGAATAAAAAGTTATGAAGCTTTTAGTATTCGGTTTGAAGAAAATCAGATCTGAAAAGGGCTTTCGGTATTACCTTCAACTCTAAACGATGGAGGAGCCCTAGATCTGGTTTCTGGAGATGGTGACTGCGACGGGACGGGAGCAGGGCTTCGCCGGAAATCTCTTCTTCTTCTTCTTCTTCTTATTATTAAAAAATTGGGGTAAATTTGAGTTTTTTTAGGAAGTTGGGTCGGATCATCCATTTCGGTTGTGTATTACTGGTTGGATAACTGATACACGAAGTTCTAATTTGTATTTTTCCATTTTTTCACCTTAAAAATAAATCATAAGTATTTTAATTTTTATAACAGAGACATATGGGATTATTATTTTCAGATAAGGGTGTACAAGTTCCCAAGACTCTTGTAGAGTGAAGACGAGAATCATTATCAGGGGGCTTGCTCTGTAGAAGCTCGTTGTTTCTTGTGGAATTCTCCCAACAACCTTTTGATCTTGATCTCAAGGATTGATAACTCAAACCTCGTCAAAGGATATGCAAGGACTCTCATTGAAAAATGCATGAACCCTTCTAAGTAAGACATGAGGACTCTCCTCTATATGCTTCCACGCAATTGGGAGTTGGAGGACAGAGTGGTGGGAGTGGATTTTGGGCCTTGGAAGATTTCAGTTCGATTTTTATACTGTGGAAGACATCAACGACGTTCTCAAAATGGAAATTTTCCATTTTGACTACTAGATGTTATCCCTAGTCAAGGGGGAATCGGTGGAGTCAACAATTTATCCTTCAGCCATTACCTAGTGGAATAGGGTCTTGGGAATTCCATTACATTAATGGGATGAACCCACCTGTCGGAGAGGATAGGTGATATTTTAGGATAGGTTAAAGTGGTTGACTTAGATGAATGCCGAGTGAAAGTGAAAAGTGGATGGTTACAAGTAGGGTTGTTAAATTGGGTCTAAAGCCCGCGGGCTTGCTCAAGCCCGTCTAATTTTGTTAAGCCCTTGGCCCGTTTAACACTACTTATTTTATAAGGGCTTTTAAAGGGCTGACCCGTTTACGTCCGCGGGCTTCACGGGTTTAGCTCGGTTTTATTTTTATTTTATTTTTTTCGTCACGAAACGATGTAATTTCCTGTTTCTTAGTCGCGTCTGGTTTCTCTTTTCTTCGTTTTCAGAGATGTCTGGGTCTGATTCATCGTCCTCTCGTCAAGGTTTGTTTGTTATTTGCTTTCTGGGTTTTTTTCTTCCTTCTTTGTTGTTTAGATTTTGATTTTGTTGTATAATCGGGTGAAGATGTTGATTCCCAATTTGGTGACGGGAGCATCGTTTAGTCTTGTCGAGATTGTTCTGCACTTGATCTAGATTCTAGGGTTTATTGAGCACTTGATCTAGGGTTTATTGAGCATCGTTTATTGATCATTGGACACTTGAAGGATTTATCTCTGCTGTGTATTATATCTTTAGGTTATACTTTGTTCATATACCTTTGTTCTTCTGCTTGGTTAGAGTTAGCGCTATAGACCGTGATTTAAAGGTATAGAGAAAGGTACTGTTTCTGTAGAGTTCGTTCTTTTGGTTTATCTTTCATAGCAAAACATGTATAGTGGTTTTGTTAATGTTGTGAAATGTTGCAGGAAACTTTGCAGCCTTTTCTTTCAAAGGGTACGATTTGGAGGTTTGAACAAAGATTTGTAAGGTAAGTTAAAAGTTTCCCTGTAGAGTCTGTTGCTTTTATTGGGTTTTAGCTACAAATTAACGGGTGTTTTTTTTTTTTTGCTCTCCTAACTTGATGTGTTAGCTTCTGATAAGATTAGCTGTACAATCAAATGTTCTTCCTGCTGATAGCACTTCCTTCGTTACTTTATTTTTGTCAGACAACGAAGCGAACAGTTCCGTTTCTATTTGTGAGAGGAGACGGAGTGATCTTGGTGTCGCCGCCTTTGAGAATTACATGAGTTCAAACATAATCTTCTTTGTCTTCTTTGTCTATTGAGTGAGATCTGAGTTCACAAATCTGGAGAGCACCTTTTAGCTTAGCTTCTAATTTGTATTTGTGTTCTGTTTTTTCCCAAACATTTTAACTGAATGTAGCCGAGATATCGTATTCGAACCCTTGTTAACGTGCTTCGTTATAGTAGAAGTGGTGTCACATACTTCGTAATGTCAGCTTTCTTAATGCTTATGTTCGCTTTTTCTTTAACGGAAGTTAGATTATGTAATCCAAGGAAGACATTTTAGTTAACCGGAACCATTAAACTGATTCCTTCACGAGGATGTAAACGCAAGCAAAATTTGAAGTCAAGAAAAAAGAGATGCGAGTATTGGCAATTGGCATCAAGTCAGAACGAACATAAGCATTAAGAAAGCATAGCTCCTTTGACATTTGTAGGACACACATATGGTAGCTATTATTTAATTATAAAATTTTCTAAACCAATTAATTTGGTTAGGATAACCAAATTCATTGAAGGTGAAATCCCCGTATATCATGTCGAGGTTCCCGATATATTTACTCAAGTAGGTCATCTAAATGGAGGAATGCAAGAAATCTGACTTTCAGAGAAGACTATAGATGCACATATGTATATGTTCTCCGAAACAGTGGATATTTTGAGCCACTAGAGAGGTATATATATATATATATATATATATATATATATATATATATATATATATAACTTGGCATCTTATCTTTCGGTTTAATATATTCCAATATATATTTTATTTCTCATATAAGGTTTGGTTGAAATTAAAGGATGATCGAAGATTATATGTCCATAAAATATCCAGAACTCTACGAAGAAGAAGTCTCCGCAAAAAAACCCGAAGAAATATCCTATATGGGTGGAAGATTATGTAAGTGTAAAATTTAGTCGTACATATATATTTATACGAATTTATCTTAGGAGAACTCTTCCCTATTTGATATTTTATTTTCTATATATAGTTTACTTATTGGAAAAAACACATTTCCTTTTCCTACTTGGGTGAGAGAGATAGTGCATGGACCCGTGCATAAGGCTAAAACCTGGCCCATCTATTTTACAAGAGGATATTTGTTTTATACAGAGAATCACAACAAGGGACGGAAGAATGTAACTATGGTGTACGTGTAAAATGAGAGAATTATGCTGATGCATTTGATATGGCTGATTTCCACGGGATCTTAATTGATATAATACAGCTCGACTATGAGGGAATTGTGAATTTGAGAATCACACTTTTAAGTATAACTGGTACAACCCTATGATCAGTAGAGGCAGTCGGAGGAGTAATACTGGCGTTGTAGACGTTCTTTCATCAAGAAGATACAATAAAGACGAACCATTTGTTCTAGGTATGTTTTTTCCTTACCTGTAAATATTTATGCCTTTACATATATATATTAGTTGTACTTAGAAAGATTATATTAGACTTTTTAAGTATATATTAAAGAGTAGTTACTCCTAGTACATACTTTCTAATTATACACAAATATAGTTTATGCACAAATATATTTATTTATTCTGTGCATAAAATAAATAAATATTCACATATATTTGTCTGTACTTGCAATGTATAGATAAGTTCAAATAAAGAATATTTACTCGTAGTATAGATAAATTCGAATAAAGAGTAGTTACTCGTAGAATATTTACGCAATATTATAGGAATCTTATATATACAATCACATTATTTTTTTAAATGTTTTTAACATGTTTCCTAAAATTTAATTCAATATTAGATATTCGTAGAATATCCCCTATATCAATATAAATACATATATATATATATTAGAAATGATTACTTTTATAAAAAATTTCCTTAATATCTCTACCAAATCAAAAAAATTCACTTGATTAAAAAAATAAATAAATATTCCTATCATTCATATTGTATGTTAATAGATTTGATTAGTTGCTAGTTGATATTTTAACAACAACAAACCCAACCTTAATAAAGAGTAATTTGGAATTTTTATCAGAAGTTGGTTATAGAAAATAACAATAAAAGATATATTCATAAATTTTGTTATATAATTTAATGGATTTAACATTACGTATTGTCCATATACATCATGTTTTACATTATAAGAATAATAGAAAGCATTTTTGTTTGATTTTGTATACATGTTATTTGAACATAAAATATACATATTAATAAAATATATCGATATGCGGATGTTATACTATTTTGAATTTGATCTAATCTATTTATTCGGTTTGTGTGTAAAAACGAATACATGGTACAAGGTTACATTCATTGTCTTATCTAAATCTCTAAATTGTTACATGTATATTTATTTTGAGGCCTTGATATTGACATATATTTGTTTATATTTGCAATGTTCAAACAATCATCGCATTATCGTAATCATATTAATAGGTTATAGTTTTGTTTTTTTAAATACGATTGAAAATAAACTAGTTTTTTTATATACCAAGCAAACAATATTTTGTAACATAACACAAAAATGCATAAAATCATAACATGAAACTATCAAAACAATTTTAAAAATGAAAATAACCCATAATTTAGTTTTTAGGACCTGTCTATAGGCGGAATAAAGTAGGCCGTTAGGCAATACGGCAAGCAGTAAGTACTGGAACTCATTATTAGACAGAAGGGTCCTACTTTTTTCTCAACTCGTTCGTGGAAAGAACTGCCTCATCTCTTTATCCAATGGATAATCTTTCTAAATCATTCTCTCAAGGCCTTAAAACATCGATCAAGCATTCTATCCCCCGTATTTTTTTGTTGGTAAGACTTCCCGTTGACAAAAAATACATCATGCCCACACAAAGTAAAGAATAAGAGATTTACTCTATTATTTAAAATTAAATTATTGAATATTTCGAACAAAAAATCTCAAATTTATGAAAACTTCGATTGGTGGAAGCCAGTCCATGAAGATTCTCCCTTTTCCTACGTGCACTTCCCCGAACCCTTGGGACCTTCTTCAACCTGTGATGAGTTGACATCGAGGTGCCAAACGAATGTGAAGTAGATGAAGTTTCAATGAAGGGAATGCTTTATTATGTGTGGAGGGAACCATTGCTGCCCCCCCCCCCTCGCAAGGACGAATCCTTATATAGTTCTTTGCTAGTAAGTGAGTCGAGCTAGGATGAAATTTTTCCACTGAGACCCATCTAGCTATCTAACTAGAATCGGACTTTCTCTACGAGCCTACAAGCTTCACTTTGGTTTAGCTTCCAACTAAGGCTAAGGGAGAGACTCCGTTGGCTTTCGCAAGAAAGCATCTCCAAAGTTTTGAAATCTATAACAGTGGAGCAAAGGAAGCGGGGGATGCCTCTTCGTCGTCAGCTAGCGGGCGCAAGCAGAGAACATTGGGCTTTTAACCTAATGGTCGCAGGTTCAAGTCCTGATATACCCATATATATGTGCATTCTTTTTTATTTGAGTAATAATCAAAATGTATAAATAAAAACACACGTTTTCCGGAAAACAAGAGTCCTTATTTTTATTTATCTTGACGCTTTTATTGCTCTCCCACAACCCCGTTTTCACGGTTTATGCTGCTCCCATTTCGCTCGCCGCTACTACCAATTTTGGAGCTTCTTTGTGATAATCGAACTCTTTGCAGGATCCAAAGACGTTCAAATCGACGAGGCGGTTCTTTGCCTGAACGAGTTGAGAACAATGTGGTGACGGGTAGTAGCTCAGGTAGAGTGAAGGACCTTTAGCTCTACTATGGCATTCCCTTTATTTCTTGGAGTGACGCATAACCAGCCCGTAATGAATAGGGAAGGTATAGTAATGCTATGAATGATTCCGATATATACAAATAAAAAATAGTATGAAATAAAAAAATAACATTGATGAAAATCTAATAAAAACTCTACTTAATGTTACTGAACACTTATGTGTAAACAACAGACTAATGATTGGGTTACATGACGTGTTTATAAATTGATTCTTATTTACCAATGTTGGTATATATGTTTAATGAATTTAAAAGCTGAGAAACGTGAAGTACTTATATAATTTCGCTATGTTATATTTATTTTTGCCTAATCATCTTAATCGGTTATTGCATTAGTGTCGTCACTGCATAGTAATTATTTTGGGGAATAGTTCATACATTGTTTATTTCATTATTCATACAATCAAATAATAAACTTCAAGAAACATAAATATACATACATAAAAGAGTTTAGTAGTCGAACATAACTCTTATTTTGGCGTTCTTGAGTCTCCATCCCATAGATATCTGTATCTATAAATTGCAATTATTGTAAATATTTTGAACGTCTTGACAATTTATTCACAATTTTATGTAAATTGTATTCATATAAAGGATTCAAAAGGCTAACCTATAATATATGGTCAACATTGGCCGGATATGATAAGACATGTAGACAACTTGTGAAATACCAACACGTTCACATACAAATAACATATATGTAGAAAAAAAATAAGTAACTTAGTTGATAAAACCCAATAATATTTGAGATTATGTATATAGCTGAACATATATTAAAAAAACATAAACAAACACCTTTTTCACATGATGGACAAAAATTTCAAGATAACATCCATAACAGGATCTATAAATTCAAGCTAGTGCTTGTTTAATTTCTCAGCGGTTTTTCCATAAGCCGCGACATTTATTAGCTGGCCCCTAACAAATAGATTAATGAAAGTAAACATATAAATTTCTTATAGGTAAAAATTTTGAAATTTATTTCTATTTATGTACTCTAGGTAATTCATGTCGAAATTGGCTCTGATATTCCACCAATTATCATTGAATCCATCTCTTTTATTTCTTCAACACGGACAATATCACCTACAATATCTTTATAAATCCAAGAAGCACAAAATTAGATGATTGGTTACAATTATTACTATGTCCAAAACAGAATTTACTATAAACTTACTGATAGGAAGTTACATAGTAGCAGTTCCATCTGTTATAGTTTCCAAAGAATTTACATACAATATAGTGTTTATCATATATACATTTAACATGAATAACTTGGACTTCTCAAAAAATTGTAGATGGTATTTATGCTTTGATACGTGACCTTCGGATGGAGGATATGTTACAATGAAAATTACGTATATCAAACCACATATGTTCACCCTTCAAGATGAACGCCAATTTAGATTTTTGTTTTGGAAGAATAGTTCCAACGATTCGCTTATCCTATCATACAAAAAACATAAGGTATGCTTTAAATAAAAGTTGCAAGTAGGTTATTTAAAATAAGTGTTTTGTAATTCTCTAAACTAACGTAAACATTACATAAACTCACCGATTCATCAAAAAATAGAAGCTCAAATGTTTCTCCAAACACTGATAGCTCATCCTTTTTAAATACATAACATCAACAATTTTAATCGCTTGTTTGTTTTGGTTTGGTCAGCAATGGATATATTATCGAAAATACCATACATGGTTTATCTATATTATCAAGAGCTGTAGAGATTTAAGATATCGAAGGGAAGATAAATCATACAAAAAGAGCTATTGTAGAAAGAAAAATATAAATGCATGGTTTTCAGTTTTAGGGCTAAACATGTAAATCAACTAATATATTTATTGTTGTTGATAGTCTCTTCAAAATTTTCGAAAACTGGATTATAGAAAATTAAGTATGAAGATTTATAGTTAAAACAATATGTAAACCGAATCGAAACTAAATTGTCAATTATATTGACGAATTGATAATTGATTTCTCAATTTGTGTTTTTACTAATAAAATCTACAAAGAGCAAGAAATAAAAAAGTCAATATATATCTTTGTTCGAAAATATACATTATGCTATGGTAAACATTTATGTAATAGTGATTATGGATTTCATTCAATTAGGAAATCCTCCATATCAACCATAATATTTTATACTACTACTTGATTTTGATCCACGCTTAGAAAGCGCGGGTATATTTTTCTTTCAAAAGTCATATTTTGTTTTTGAAGTTGGTTTTTTTATTCTTGGAAAAATATATTTTATTAGTTGTACTCTTTCTAAAATATATGTTTGTTATGTATTAAAAGTAATTTGTTATAAACCAATGGATTTGCTGAATTCTTGCTATTTGTGGAATCGTTTGAATATTTGAATTTGTAATTGATTAATAATTATGTATAATAACATAACGTTAGGAATCAATTATATGTTATTGCAGGTTATTTTGTAAAGTAATTTTATGTAGTTTAAATGTTAATTATTTTTTTACTGTAACAGATAAAATTATCAAACATGATACTAATTATAAAGTTTTTTGTTAAATGTTTTGTGCATGAAATAATATTGTATGATTATATGCTACTATATTTTTTATGTATTTAAATTTAAATAAAAGTTTTGTACATTTTTATAAAGTTTAGCAAATTAAATTCCAATACTCAATTTTTAAATTTGAATGTAGACTAATACTTTAAAATTGATGGACTAACTATTAATTGATGGGCTAACTATTAAAATTGATGGACTTACTATCATTAAAATAAAAATGAATATAAATCTAAAAGCCCATTTAAAACAATTAAACCAAATATTCCTAAATTCTACACCACACGGCCCATGATTGAGTTAATGACATTATCTTACTATTGTAATGACTTTTTGTTCTATTCAGTCAGTGGAAAAAAAGAAGGAAAAAATCCTCTTTACTCTTCTTCTCAAAAGTGCTTCTCGTCCACCGATCTATCATCACACCATCGTTTGAAATCGTTTCTGATCGATTTCCTCGATCCATTCATATAGTTTTCCCAGTTTATAATTTCTTTGAACCTATAGCTGTACATGTAAATCGATTTGTCCCTTCATCGTCTGTAAAAGATCTAGAACAAATTTGATGAAAACTCTCAATAATATTTGCGATAGATATATCATTTTAAGTTATTAACATCATAGATTGTTTTTTTCAGATCTGAAATCCGATCTGCATGTTATATCGTACATAAACAGTTGGTCGATTCAAATGGTGTTAACAAATTCAGATCCGATTGTAAGTAAGGTATATTCATAAACTTTCCCTTCTCTAATACAATCGATTTAGGACCACAAACAAATTTGTTATGAATTAAATTTTTTTTGAATATATATAAAGTCATTAACATGAAAGATATATACAATCGATTTTGGAATATTGTCTTTCGCTCAACCTTTGGTTTTAATAGTATTGATTGTTTACTATTATTATTTGAATTAAAAAGGATTGTTTTATAACTTTTCTATTTAAAAGATATCTCTTAGTATATGTATTTAGTATTGATGTTATAAGAACACCTATTATTTGGGACGAATGAGAAACATTTTAGTTATAGCTCGCTTATAGTTGTCTTAGTAAGTGAATAAATATCAAGCTAAGTTCCACAACATTGATTATGTGATAGCTAAGTTGTTCACCATCGTTTGACTTTTTGTAAATGACTAATATGTGTGTAGATATAGATAATACAATGATTATAGTTTGTTACATGTTACCTCTTATGTGCTTTGGTTTACTTCTGATTACATTTTGATTCCTGTATTATGATAAAGTTGTGTGATCCGATATATGTATAGAATATTTTTACTAATTGGAGGACATTTAGACCTAGTTGATGGATACTTACACCTCTAGGTACTTATAGTGTTTGATATATTTTATAGAAATTTAAGTTTTAAGATTGTATATATCTTCTAACTTTCTTTTGTATTCTTTGTTCAATTACGTGGTTGCTATTAGGATATGGTGCTAATAGGATATATATGACGATGCTCTCTTCGAATTGAGTCCTTCTTAAAGGTGCATAAGGACAATACCGTAAGTACTTTTTTTAGTTTTATCATTCCTTTAATATCGAAATGATGCTTTGTTAGTAAATAGTTTTAAAATGAACTAAACAACATAAATTAATACAACCAAATGTTAATAGATTGTAGTAATTTTGGTCATGACCTTGTTTCATTTTGGCTACTTTACAGTGACGATTGTGTTCAAAACATATACACAAAAGAGAAACATCACTTGTATAATGGCTTTTATAGACGCAACACTTCCTCAGAAATTAAAGATAAGTTGGCATTTTTGAATTTAAAACTGATGTATTCATTTACTCATACATAAGATGCTAAATTATATGTAACTACTTTGATCAAATATATGTTAATAGAATCGTTTATATCAGGACAAATGAGTAACATCAACTGTCCTTTTTTGTGTCAGTAATGGGACATAGCAGGTTTGACGATGCTCTCTTCGAATTGAGTACTTCTTAAAGTTGCATAAGGACAATACCGTAAGTACTTGTTTTAGTTTTATCATTCCTTTAATTTAGTTTTAAAATCTTCCGCACAACATAAGATACTAAATTATATTTAACTACTTTTCTCAAAGATATGTTAATGGAATCGTTTATATCAGGACAAATGAGTAACATCAACTGGCCTTTTTGTGTCAGTAATGGAACATAGCAGGCTTGAAGATCAACCACATAAGCAACCACAATGCATTATGTTTTCAAAAGACGGTATTCTTTAAGAAACAAACCTCAATTCAATATTGTTTTATATATAAGTGAGATGTCTATGTCCAAACTTACAAAAGTTAATAGATAGTGTTATTTTTAATAGTAGATGGATTCATTTTGTCTGCTCATATTCTGATAGGTTTGTTCAAAACATATGCACGCAAGACAAACATCACTTGTCTACATGCCATTAAAGCTAAGTCATTCTTTGTCCTAACCATTTTTATTGTGTTTGATTATATTTAACAGGCAAAGAAATTGTAAACTGATATTTTTCCAAATCGTTCTTTTGCAGAGTGGAGTTATATCCAAAACATATATACAGGCGGATTACCTGCATTTAGGTATTATCGACATCAGCTGAAACACACTGCAATACATTTTAAAAAAGCTAAGTTATTCTTTAAGAATCCCATATCAGTTACATCAATACTTTATCAAAATATCTGAAACGTAAACTTAAAACTTCCGAATGCTAATCGATTGTCAAGAATAATAATAGTCTTTTGATATGATTTTGTTACCTTTACAGTGTTGAATGTGCTCACACACGCTACCAGTGTCAGCTTGCCAAACTTACCACAACTACATCCCAACCTTTAACACGTAAGTTTCTGTTTAACTGTTATATCTTAGCAAATTGTTAGGACTGGAATTGAAAACTTGTTGATTGGTTACTCATGGAAATTTGTTAATTAATTGTATGTGGTTTAATGGATCGTAATAGTTCATAAGTAGTAAAAAATCCAAATTTATTTAAATAAAAACTTTGCTTCCTAACTAAAGAAGAATGTTATATAAAAAAACTACTGTCTGCAAAGACAGAGATTCAAAAAACCAGAACTTAAAAACAAATAACAAACGTTCCCAAACTAAAATAATTTGTTTGTCAAACCAACATCTTAAAAAAATTAAAGATTCTTGAAAATCTCTTTGAAGACCACGTTCTTCGTTTCTTTCTGAGGCTTTCCATCTTTTTCAACAATTAGAATTTTCAGACCTTTCTTAGAAGTTACCCTAGATATGGACACATAGAGTTTCCCATGAGAAAATACTGGTCGAGGTAGAAAAAATCCCACCTCTGAAAGGGATTGTCCTTGGCTCTTATTAATCGTCATGCCAAATGCCACTGCAAGAGGAAGTTGATCTCTTCTTATTTTAAATGGAAGCTTAGCATCCGATGGTGATATTGACAATCGAGTAATCCATATCTTTCCCCAACTTTTTCTCTTGTAATTACCTCGCCCCAACCATGAAATCAAACATTTATGTGATTTGTAGTCTAGTACCATTCATTAATCCCCCTGTAGGATCAATGTTTCTCAACAACATAACAGGACATCCAATCTTCAATCGAAGACTATGATTTGGAAAACCCGATGTTTTGATGCTATTCAGAAAATCAGGAGTGAGCGCCTGGTCATATGCAGATTTTATATCAGAAGGATCTATACTGTCAGGCTTAGGTAGATCTTCTCTTCGCCTGATTTAAAAAAACACACATTAATTAGTTACTTCCCAAGCTACGAATTAAGTTTTAACTAACTAATATTCACTAAACTTTGAGCATGTCCAACATGTGGTTGTTTATCACGTTGACATCCTCATTCGTAGGACAGAAAATTGCTCTTTCTTGAAAGAACTTAGGATCATTCTGAAGGATCTTTTGGTGTTAATCCTGATTCAATTCATCAGATTAATAGATCCTAAACATGCCAGATCTAGGTTCTCTTGCTAGAAACTTAATGGATCTCACCTGTTACCTTTTATGCAGCGGAATATGAAGAACAGGTCAGAGATCAGCAGAACCACCAAGGGATGGATCCTCCAAAGGCTCACACACGCACACCGGGAATTTGGCTGCTAGACCGAGCAGGAGAGGAGGCGCAGAAGAGAGGCTGGGAGGCGCAGGAATTCTAAAGAATTAGAGAGCTTTAGGTCAAGTTTTATTCATTAAAACTCCCTTTAGTTCTCAGGGGCTTTTGGGCCCAATTCTCAGTTCTGATTAAATCCCATGGATTTAATCAGGCCCTTTATACTCTCTAAGTACAGTAAATGCCTAGCACTTTTACCGTACTTCTGCTAAACCGTTCCTTCGTATTTTCCCGTTAGCTTAGGCGTGTGACCCATATGGGATCATATAATAAAGGCAATAAGTCCAAGACTTATAGATCATGAGCGGACTCTAGCAAGCCATCATGACCCCCAGTATTATATGACTTATGTCTGATCATTGACATACTCTTACGTTCTAGAGACAGTACAAAGATTACTGGACATAATTCCAACAATCTCCCACTTGAACTGGAATCTCTGTATTCATAATCCTTTTGTCTCAATATCTCGATTAGTCATAAGGCAAGATTAGTGTCATCCTTATAAAGCCTAATCTTGTTCATCGGACTCTGATTTGATACTGACAATCCAAACGACTCGGGAAAGTCCGTTTGAGCATGGCCATGCATTTTCCACTATTCAAATCTCCGATTGGCCTAGAGATATTCACTCCATTTATATTGGAGGGACAAATCCCATCTTGTTCCATCACTGTAAACTACTCATTTCATAATACACCCAAACAAGGTCCTTATAGCTATCGCATAACGACAGCGTTAGACAATGATCAAAGCGCATCAGTTCATGTGCAGTCACATGCATGCGAACTCAGGTCTAAGGACTATACTCTATAGTCGTAGTAAGAATCTCTTATGACACAGATATAAATATCCTGAAGAGTTCTTATAAGCGGGTCTAGTCCGGTCGTATGTACCCCACATACACCTATGTACTGACTTTGATGCCGCGCATCTATGACACACTGAGACTTTGTCATAAGTCACATACCAATCTAGTCTCACACGGTTGTTGGTGTTCCAATTTCAACAACCTTCGACTAGGGACTGAATGATATAAGCCATCTATCAAATATAGGGTCTCATGATCAAGCTAAATGACTTTGATGACTCAAGATCAAGTCACTTACTTCGATGACCTATAAAATGGTTTATATCACTTTGGAACGATTATTTCATCACAGTTAAAATAATCTTGAAATAATAATTTCATTAAACATCATAAAATGTTTTACAAGAACATATCAATAACTAAATAAAGCCCTTTACTAACTCCCACTGAAATTTAGACTACATCTTAATTTCACTTATCCTACAGCAACAGTCCATGACTCGTGCTTAGGTCTAAGGAGTGGCTTCGTTAATAGATTAGCAACGTTCTCTTTCGTTGAAACTTGCTGATCTACTTAACATCTCTGTCATTTATCTCACGGAATAGGTTATACCTACCCTCAAGGTGTTTGGACCTCTGATGTGCAGCTAGTCTCATCTATGCTGGGAATCACATCAAGTTCAGTGACGAACTCTTCTTTCCAAACAACCTCTTTCGCCGCTTTCAAAGCTGCGAAATGTTCAGCTTAAGTCATAGAGTCAGCAACAGTGCCTTGCACCGCCAGACAGACACAAGATATAACCGGACTGTGACCGGAAATCATCTTTGTCCGTTGGAAACTTTCCTTTCAGACTCTACCGACTCGTAGCACCTCACTTTCTCCGTAAATCAAGAACTTATCCTTAGTATTCCTCAAATACTTTAGGATATTCTTTACGGCAATCCAGTGATTCTTTGCTGGATTTGACTGGTCTTTTACTTGTCTTGCTTAACATTAAAGCAACATCAAAACAAGTACGTGTCATGGCATATATGATAGATCCAATTGCCGACGCATATGGAATCTCATCTATGCATTCAAGCTCAGCAGTTATCGTAGGACACTGTTTCTTGCTTAATGTAATGCCATGTGACATTGGCATAAAACCCTTCTTGGATTGCTGAAAACGTGTAGGACTTTGTCGGGATAAGAATCCTGACTTTGTCCTACCAGCTCTTTCGGATCTCTATCTTTAGATCCAAAATCCAAGAACTACGTGGCTTTACCCATGTCAATCATAAAACCAACTCCCAAGCCAGTCCTTTACCGACTGCTGCATTGGGACGTTATTTCCGAGAATCAGTATGTCATCGACATACACTATGAGAAATGCAATATCGCTCCCACTTATCTATTAGTAAACGCACAGTTTCACTTTGTTCCTGTTCAAGTCAAAACCTTGACTATTTCAACAGAACGAAGATTCCAACTCCGATATGTTTGCTTCCATCCATGAATGGATCGATGAAGCTAACTTACATAAAATGTAATTTTTTGGAGTCCGGGCTCACTTTCGCTTCTTTGAATTTCGCAGATTCGTCGCTTTCAATGATCATCAGATCATGCGAACTTTCAATGATTATCAGGTTCAACTAATGACGAGAAATCACTCTCGGATTAGTAACTGATTCATTCATATCTGCGAACTTCAGGCTCTACAGGTGTAGATTCTACAGAAATCTGTAAATCCATCCGTTGCTCTCCCTCAACAGGTTGAGCAGCCTCCTGTATTTCTCGAATTTCTTCGAGTTATACTTTTACTCCCACTGTTCTTCTTGGAAAATAACTTCCCTTCTTAGAAAACAGAATGGACGTAAAAGTAACAAGCCTTGGTTTCCCTAGGAAAACCAGCGAAGTAGCACAACTACAAATACTCAGTAAAGACGAATTTGGATTGATTCCAATCCACATTTACGTGGTGTCTTTCAACTGATATTGGTGGAACTATTTCAGCGTAAACTTATATATATTAGAGCGTTATTCTTCAATAATATCATGGAAGATTCGTGTGACTCATCTTTAATCATTTCTAATAAGATCTGATTCTTTCTCACAGAAACACCTTCAGGTTTTCAGGAGAAATGAGCTGTGAAGCGATTTCACACTCATTCAGATGATCACACAATCAATGACTTAAGTATTCTCACTCGTGATCTGATCCAGAGTCTTAATACTTCTGTCATTCAGATCCTATACTTCATTCTGGAACTCTTTCGACCAAGTCAAAGAATTCCGACTTGTGTCTCATCAAATGAACACAGTCACACTCACTGAAGTAATCAGTAGAGACAATGAAGTACAAGAAATTTTCTCTGGCATTACTGCTCATTGGGCCACATACATGAGTATGTTCCAGGTCCAATAAGCCTTTGGGCCTTTCTCTAGCTCGGCTAAGATAGGCCCTTTACCTTTTGGTCCAGTAAACAGAATTCAAGTCTCATAAGATATCTTATCAAATGAGCCCAACAGTCCATAACTATGGGATTTCTGTATCCGACTTAGTCTATGTGACCAAGACTTTTATGCCAAGAAAAATCAGGTTTAATTCATCAGCTTTAAACCAATTCGGTATTTATGTTACATTTAGGCACTCTTTGGTTTAAGATATAAAACCCATTCCATGAATAGGGTGCTACAATTAATATTTCATTAAGATCAAAAGAACAAAACTTGTCTTTTATCAAAATAAAAACATTCAAATTCTTACAAGAAAATGAAAGACAACTCTGCTTAAAGCAGGTACATTGTAGCAATTACTTAATACAAAACCAAGCCTCAAAGGGATCTATAAGTGAAAACCCTACGGCTGAGGCAGCATCCCAAGCTCCTTCCAGACATGTAGTTTCACTTGCCCTTCCTTCAAAGTTCTACTGTTGCCCAGGCTCTGCATATTATAACAAATATCAGTGCCACAACCAGTATCCAATACCTATAAGGTAGAACTTGAAGTAATAACATGAATACCTGAGGAAGTAGTCTCATACATCAACTTCAACTCCTCATCATCTTCCATGAATTTAATGCAATTTCTCTTCCAATGCCCTGTCTCATTACAGTAGCAGCACTTACCAACGTAAGAGGTATCTGACTTGGGCTCAGAAGACACACGCTTGCCATGATTCAAAATCTGGACAATTTTGTCTTCGCCCTTGTCAGTACTAGGTTTAATAAACCCACCCTTCTCCATTATGAGATTATACTGGGTACTCTTCACGTTTGGCTCAACTGTCTTGAACATATCATGCAGTTCAGTCAGCGTCTTCGTTAAGCTTTTCTTGATATAGTTCCTTCTGAACTTATCATAGCTTGACGGCAGTGACTGCAGAATGATCTCAGTTGCCAATTCTTGGCTAACTGGATAATCCAGTTTCCTCAGGTTATCAATGTAACCCATCATTTTACTGACATGAGGACTCACTGGATGATCATTTGGTAGCTTGCAGCTAGTGAGAGACTTAACCAACTGGTATCTCTCCACTCTTATCTGCTCCTGAAATTTCAATTTCAGGCTGCTGATCATCTCTATTGGCGACTCCATGTTCTCATATTGCTTCTGCAAGTCTGAGTCCATGGTAGCCAATATCAGACCACGCACATCTACCGCATCATTATAATGCTTATTCCAAGCATCATATACTGCATGAGAAGCATTGGACCCGATCCTCACGGGGAGAGCTCTCTCAAGGACATAGTCCTTTCTCTCCTGTCTGAGGACTAGCCTCAGGTTCCGCGACCAAGTCAAGAAATTTGATCCGTTCAGCTTGTCCATCTCAAGGACAGACCGGATCGAGAAAGTGTTTTGATTGTTTGTGCTAGTCATAACTGAAAATTAAGATAAAAGGATTTTAGTTAATATGTTCAATATGATTAATCTTGTATTATACTTAATATGATTAATCACGCATTATATTCAATAACATAAGTTACCCTCAATAGAATATAATGATTCCAAGATCCACATATAACTAAGATCAAAGTGGGCCACTGGCCGTCACCCAACCTTAGCTTATATCGGTAAGCCCTATGTCGGCTAATTATATCCGTGATATAACTCTTGGTTGTGAATCTGGGCCCGAGGCCCAATCCACTCTGATGTCTCAAGGCCCGGGACTCCCGATGGCCTAGTCAAGAAAACCAGACTATACAGTCATGTAATCATTAATGTCTGGGACTCCCAATGACATTTATGAATCACAAACCGTCTTATCCACGCAAAAGTAGACACCCTCACACTGTAAGGCCATGAATACAATTGAATGGGCTTCGACAGCTGACATAGACTGGACAAGACATCCAACGCTTGATATTATTTGAGGTTTGTAGGTTTATTAAAAAATCATCCCAAAATAGAAGATTACTATTTTGGGAAACTTTCCCTTTTGGGAAACCTACTAATTTTGGAAACTTTCTAAAATTGGAAACTTCCTAAAAATTGGAAACTTTCTAAAATCGGAAACTTCCTAAAATTGGAAACTTTCTAAATATAGAAATTTCCTAAAATCCAAAACATGCAAATCTAGAAACTTCTAATTTAAGAAACTTTCTAATTTCAAAATTTTGGAATCTTATTAATTTAAAAATCGATTTTATAATTTTATAAAATAAATTTTAAATTAATTCTGAAGAAAAGACTCAAATAATTGGCCCAATTGTTTTAATTTCTTGGCCCGAGGCCCAAGAATTGGTTCATGTCCAAGACATAACCCAATTGCCTAATTAAATGACATAACCGGTCTGGTTCATTAAAATTGGTCTTAACCAAAATTAATTACTACGATGACCACAATTGTCAACCGGTTATTTACTAAACCGGATTTTCTCAATTTATTTGGTCCAACCAAATCAAATTAGAAAACCACTGGTTTAGGCACAAAATCCAATATTTCGACTTTGGATTTCTTATCCCGGTTTAACCAGAACTTAATAAAATTATTAAATCTGTTTATTAAACCGCGACGTTTAATTTTAATAAAATTTTTAAACCGAACCATAAACCGAACCGAACCGATTGGTCACGAACCATTCACGGTTGTGACCTAGCCGCAATTGAGACGAGACATCGGCCAGCCGCAAGCAACGGACGCGATCCAAGATCGGTCCATGTCTTTCGCGACGATGCTCGGACGGGACGCTCGGGACGCGGACGGTATGGGACGGTCTGTCGATCGTCGAGCTCGGGTCGGTTGCTTCACTCGATCGCCGAGCGATCGGGACAGCGTTGGACGAGAGCGGGACGATGCCGGGCGCGACGGGACGAGGCGCGACGATCCGATCGCAATCGATCGTGCGATCCTCGGCTGATCCGATCGACCACTTGACGCGATCCTTGATCCGTCCGATCGATCGACCCGCCGTCCAGCCATGCTCACGATCGTGTCGATGACACAAGCCGATCCACGATCGGTTTGTTCGTCAAAACGATCCGGACGTGTGATCCGAAACTGATCAACACTCCGACGCATACCGATTCAATATAGATCGGATCATGCGATTTCTTGTTTGTTTAGGTTTTTAATTCTTGTTTCTTAAGTGTTTTTCCTTATCAGTAGGTTGATTCAAAAACACTTCTTAAACAATCCTAAACTTGATTCTAAACAAGAAAAACCACAGAACCAATGGCTCTGATACCACTGAAGGATCTTTTGGTGTTAATCCTGATTCAATTCATCAGATTAATAGATCCTAAACATGCCAGATCTAGGTTCTCTTGCTAGAAACTTAATGGATCTCACCTGTTACCTTTTATGCAGCGGAATATGAAGAACAGGTCAGAGATCAGCAGAACCACCAAGGGATGGATCCTCCAAAGGCTCACACACGCACACCGGGAATTTGGCTGCTAGACCGAGCAGGAGAGGAGGCGCAGAAGAGAGGCTGGGAGGCGCAGGAATTCTAAAGAATTAGAGAGCTTTAGGTCAAGTTTTATTCATTAAAACTCCCTTTAGTTCTCATGGGCTTTTGGGCCCAATTCTCAGTTCTGATTAAATCCCATGGATTTAATCAGGCCCTTTATACTCTCTAAGTACAGTAAATGCCTAGCACTTTTACCGTACTTCTGCTAAACCGTTCCTTCGTATTTTCCCGTTAGCTTAGGCGTGTGACCCATATGGGATCATATAATAAAGGCAATAAGTCCAAGACTTATAGATCATGAGCGGACTCTAGCAAGCCATCATGACCCCCAGTATTATATGACTTATGTCTGATCATTGACATACTCTTACGTTCTAGAGACAGTACAGAGATTACTGGACATAATTCCAACACATTCTTTTCGTGAAGATAAAAACCATCTCCGTACACTTCATTGCAAATGCTCTCAATTGGATCTCCAGCCTCAGTAATCAAAAATTCGTTTGGGATAGTGATCACAATATCGCCATCATTATCTCCTCCGATTTTTCCATCTCCTACATCTAATATCCATTCTGAAAACTCTTGAATTTCTTTTGCCTCATCCACAGTCAGATTATTGGCTAGAAGTCTCATATTCTTAGTTAGCTTGAGAACTTTGCAATACTGCCAAATATATGATGAATTAAGTGCAGACATACAAATCTTAGCTCTTCCAGCCCCATGTATTACTGGTAAAACTTTTCTAAAATCACCTCCAAAGACAATAACCTTGCCAAGGCTTATTATCTTTGTTACCAATAATATCTCTGAGACTTGTATCCAAAGACTCAAAACAGTGCCTGCTCATCATCGGTGCTTCATCCCAGATAATAAGTGATGCTTCTTTTACTAAGTTTGCTTGATCGGTTCTTGGTTGCATTGAGCAAGTAGAAAACTCATCTAGATTAATAGGAATCCCAAACCTTAAATGAGCAGTCCTCCCTCCTGGCAATAAAAGAGAAGCTATACCACTTGATGCTGTTGGAATTGTGTCCAGTAATCTCGGTACTGTCTCTAGAAAGTAAGAGTATGTCAAAGATCAGACATAAGTCATATAATACTGGGGGTCATGATGGCTTGCTAGAGTCCGCTCATGATCTATAAGTCTTGGACTTATTGCCTTTATTATATGATCCCATATGGGTCACACGCCTAAGCTAACAGGAAAATGTGTAGGAATGGCTTAGCAGAAGTACGGTAAAAGTGCCAGGCATTTACTGTACTTAGAGAGAATAAAAGGTTTTAGCCACTGTGTGTCGATCGATGCACATGATGTGTCGATCGACACAGTGCGCGAATGGCCAAATGGCCCAAGAGGAACCGGACGAGTTTTATAAATAAAACTTGAGTCTGTTTTCTTCTTTAACCCTAGCCCCAGCGCCGAAACCTCTCTCTCACTTCGCCTCCTATCAGCTCGGTCTAGCAGCCGTTTTCTGTGATCGCGTGTGTGAGCCTTTGGAGGATTCATCTCTCGGTGTTTCTCTGATCTCTGACCTGTTCTATCTCCTTCCGCTGCAATTAACAGGTAAAAGGTGAGATCATCAATTGTTTCTATTCGAGAAGAACCTAGATCAGCATGTTTAGGATAATCTGAATCAGAGAATTGAATCAGGATTAATCTAAACAATCCTTCAGTGGTATCAGAGCCAGGTTCTGGTTTTTCTTGTTTAGATTCAAGTTTAGGATTGTTTTCTTGTTTAATAAGTGTTTTGAATCAACTACTGATAAGAGAAATCACTTAAGCAACAAGGAATTGAAACCTAAACACACTTGAAATCGCAAATCCAAGCTATATTGATTTGGAATGCGATTTTCATAAAGAAGTATCGGCTGTGATCGCATGGATCGATCGATACGATCGCATGGATCGGTCGATACAACCGCGAGAGATCGACTGCAATCGCATGGATCGATCAAACGATCGCATGGATTCCGCATATCTCGGCCAAGCCTGCTCAACGCGTGAACGCATCGATCGATGCGGTTGATGAATCGATCGATGCGGTTGGTTCATCGATCGATACGGCTGGGTTTAAGACTCGGTTTAAAATTTTGATTAAAATTATTCGTCCTGGTTTAATAAACAGATTTAATAATTTTATTAAGTCTGGTTAAACCGGGATAAGAAATCCAAAGTCGAAAATTGGATTTTGTGCCTAAACCAGGATTTTCTAATTTGATTTGGTTGGACCAAATAAATTGAGAAAATCCGGTTTAGTAAATAACCGGTTGACAATTGTGGTCATCGTAGTAATTAAAATTTGGTTAGACCAATTTTAATGAACCAGACCGGTTATGTCATTTAATTGGACAATTGGGTCATGTCTTGGACATGGACCAATTCTTGGGCCTCGGGCCAAGAAGTTAAAACAATTGGGCCAATTATTTGAGTCTTTCTTCAGATTAATTTAGAATTTATTTTATAAAATTATAAAGTCGATTTTAAATTAAAGTTTCCGAAATTTTGAAATTAGAAAGTTTCTTAAATTAGAAGTTTCTAGATTTGCGGGTTTTGGATTTTAAAGAAATTTCTAAAGTTAGAAAGTTTCCGTTTTTAGAAAGTTTCCAATTTTAGAAAGTTTCCAAAAATAGTAGGTTTCCAAAAATGGAAAGTTTCCCGAAATAGTAATCTTCTATTTTGGGAATGAATTTTTAAATAAACCTACGAACCTCAAATAATATCAAGCGTTGGATGTCTTGTCCATTCTATGTCAGCTGTCGAAGCCCATTCAATTGTATTCATGGCCTTACAGTGTGAGGGTGTCTGCTTTTGCGTGGATAAGACGGTTTGTGATTCATAAATGTCATTGGGAGTCCCAGACATTAATGATTACATGACTGTATAGTCTGGTTTTCTTGACTAGGCCATCGGGAGTCCCGGGCCTTGAGACATCAGAGTGAATTGGGCCTCGGGCCCAGATTCACAACCAAGAGTTATATCACGGATATAATTAGCCGATATAGGGCTTACCGATATAAGCTAAGGTTGGGTGACGGCCAGTGGCCCACTTTAATCTTAGTTATATGTGGATCTTGGAATCATTATATTCTATTGAGGATAACTTATGTTATTGAATATAATGCGTGATTAATCATATTAAATTTAAATACGAGATTAATCATATTGAACATTTTAACTAATAACCTTTTTATCTATATATTTCAGCTATGACTACTACAAGCACACAAAACACATTCTCAATCCGGTCTGTTCTCGAGAAGGAGAAGCTGACTGGAACGAACTTCCTGACGTGGTCAAGGAACTTGAGGCTGGTCCTCAAGCAGGAGAAGAAGGATTATGTCCTTCGTGATCCTCTCCCCGAGAGGCCTGCTAACAATGCCGCCAGGACTCTGCATAATGCTTGGGAAAAGCATTCGTCAGATGAAAATGATGTGTATTGCCTTATGTTGGCGACAATGACTGCTGAGCTGCAAATGCAGTTCGAGAGTGTGTTGTCACCAATTGAGATAATGGCAAGCCTGAAATCGCTTTTTCAGGAGCAAGCAAGGACTGAGAGGTTTCAAACTGTTAAGAACCTCTTAGACTGTAAGTTGGCTGCGAATGCGGCAGTGAGTCCTCATGTCTTGAAGATGATGGGTTATCTCGATCATCTTCAGAAACTCGACTGCCCAATCAGCCAAGAACTTGCCTGCGACATCATTCTGCAGTCATTACCTGCAAGCTATGATCAGTTCATTCTGAACTTTAACATGCATGGCTTGAGTAAGACATTGCCTGAGCTTCACGGAATGCTCAAGACTGCAGAGCCCAACTTGAGGAAAACCGCCAAGGACCCCAATGTGCTTATGGTGCAAAAGGGCAAGGGGTTTAAGAAATCCTCTGCTAAGGATAAGGGAAAGGCCAAGGCTGTCCAAGTCGCGGACAAGGACACGCCAAAGCCTAAGCCCAAGTCCAAGGCTGGGCCTACTGACATATGCAGGTTCTGTAAAGAACCAGGGCATTGGAGGAGAGAATGTAAGAAATTCCAAGAAGGTCTAAAGGAATTGAAGAAGAAGACTCTCGAGACTTCTTCGACAGGTATTTTTGTTATAGAAGTTAATACAACTACTTCTGATAATACCTCATGGGTTATGGATACTGGTTGTGGGGCTCATATTTGTACTAATATGCAGGCACTCAGCAACAGTAGAAGGCTGAAGCAAGGACAAGTGGAGCTACGAGTTGGGAATGGAGCGAAAGTTCCAGCACTAGCTGTAGGCACATACTTGTTGTCTTTACCTTCGGGATTGATTTTAGAACTCAATAATTGTTATTTTGTACCTGCTATAAGCAGGAATATTATTTCAATTTCTTTGTTGGATTTGGAAGGTTATGATTTTTCAGTTAAGAATAAATTATGTTCCTTCAATCGCAACAATTTGTTCTATGGTTCTGCCCCTCTTACGAATGGGCTTTACATACTCGATCAATCCGCACCAGTTTATAACATTAATACCAAACGGTTCAAACCTAATGAGGAGAACCGAACGTTTCTATGGCATTGTCGTTTAGGGCACATCAGCGAGAAACGCATCAAGAGGCTCCATTCGAATGGACTTCTTGGCTCATTTGACTTTGAGTCTTGTGAGAAATGCGAATCCTGCATGATGGGCAAAATGACGCGGGCCCCCTTTAATAAACCTAACGAGAGGGCCAGTGACTTATTGGGCCTGATACACACTGACGTGTGTGGCCCAATGTCCACAAATGCAAGAGGAAACTATCAGTACTTCATTACCTTCACTGATGATTTCAGTAGGTATGGATATGTTTATTTAATGAAACATAAGTCTGAATCTTTTGAGAAGTTCAGAGAATTCCAAAATGAAGTACAGAACCAACTTGGCAAAAGCATTAAGGCTCTTCGGTCCGACCGAGGAGGAGAATACTTAAGCCAAGAATTCAGTGATCATCTAAGAGAGTGTGGGATCGTGTCCCAACTCACTCCTCCCGGAACACCTCAATGGAATGGTGTGTCTGAGAGGAGAAATCGGACCTTATTGGATATGGTTCGATCTATGATGAGTCACACAGACCTTCCAATATCCCTTTGGGGATATGCTCTGCTAACAGCAGTGTTCACTCTAAATAGAGCGCCATCGAAAGCAATAGCAAAGACACCATATGAATTATGGACTGGAGTAGCTCCAGTGCTGTCTTATCTCAGAATTTGGGGTTGTGAAGCCTATGTCAAGAGATTCATCTCAGATAAGCTTACACCAAAATCTGACAAATGCTACTTCATTGGTTATCCACGGGAAACCAAGGCTTATTACTTCTATCTACGTTCCGAGAACAAGATCTTTGTTGCCCGGGATTGTAACTTTCTTGAGAGGGAGTTTCTCTCTAAGAAAGACAGTGGGAGTAAGGTACTGCTTGAAGAAATTCAAGATGAACAGGATACTGCTCAACCTAATGAGGAAGAGCAGCAGGAGGACCTACAAGAAATTGTAGAGCCTGAACCTGTAGTACCTGAAGTTCGAAGATCCGGGAGGATCCGTCACGAACCCGAGAGATATCAAGGATTCCTCGTGACTGACTGTCATGATCTTCTGATCATTGATGGTGATGAACCATCGAACTTCAATCAAGCCATGATGGGCCCAGATTCCTCAAAGTGGCGCAAGGCCACTGATTCCGAAATGGACTCCATGTCGGTCAACCAAGTGTTTTCGTTGGTTGACATACCCGCTGGTGTAAAAGCCATCGAGTGCAAATGGATCTTCAAGAAGAAGATTGACGTGGAAGGAAATGTCCAGATTTATAAAGCCAGGTTGGTGGCAAAAGGTTTCAGACAAGTTCACGGTGTGGATTACGATGAAACCTATTCACCAGTGGCTATGATGAAATCTATTCGGATTCTACTAGCAACTGCAGCTTTTCATGATTATGAAATTTGGCAGATGGACGTGAAAACCGCCTTCCTGAATGGTATTCTGGAAGAGGATGTGTATATGACACAACCTGACGGTTACATAGATCCAAAGAATGCTGGGAAAGTATGCAAGCTTCATAAATCCATTTATGGATTAAAGCAAGCATCGAGGAGCTGGAATCTTCGTTTTGATGAAGCGATCAAGCAATTTGACTTCATCAGAAACGAAGAAGAACAATGTGTGTATAAGAAAACTAGTGGGAGCAAGATAGTATTTCTTATTCTGTATGTCGATGACATACTGCTTCTCGGAAACGACATTCCAATGCTGAAGTCCGTAAAGGACTGGCTTGGAAGTTGTTTTTCCATGAAAGACATGGGTGAAGCCGCATACGTTCTTGGAATCAGGATCTACCGGGATAGATCTAGAAGGCTGATAGGATTGTGTCAAGATTCATACATTGACAAAGTCCTGCAAAGATTCAGCATGAAGGATTCCAAGAAGGGCTTCACGCCAATGGTACATGGCACAACGCTAAGCAAGAAGAAGAGCCCTACGACGGCTGCTGAGCTTGAGCGCATGAAGAATATTCCTTATGCATCTGCAATAGGATCTATCATGTATGCCATGATCTGTACTCGTCCTGATGTTGCTTATGCATTGAGCATGACGAGTAGATACCAGTCAAATCCAGGTGAAAACCATTGGATTGCCGTAAAGAATATCTTGAAGTATCTAAGACATACTAAGGATAAGTTCTTAGTGTACGGTGGAAGTGATGTGCTTAAAGTCAGTGGATTCACGGACGCAAGTTTCCAGACAGACCAAGATGATTTCCGGTCACAGTCCGGTTATATCTTTTGTCTGAATGGCGGTGCAGTCAGTTGGAGAAGCTCCAAGCAAGACACCGTTGCTGATTCCACTACAGAAGCTGAATATATCGCCGCCTCAGAAGCTGCGAAGGAAGCTGTTTGGATACGAAAGTTCATTATTGAACTAGGTGTGATACCAGATGCGG
Source organism: Orychophragmus violaceus (assembly GCA_030180135.1). NCBI lineage: Eukaryota > Viridiplantae > Streptophyta > Magnoliopsida > Brassicales > Brassicaceae > Orychophragmus > Orychophragmus violaceus. The sequence continues at coordinate 26,601,670 of CM058233.1, read as the reverse complement.
CTGAGCCTCTGGCACTGTTTTGTGATAACAATGGTGCTATTGCTCAGGCAAAGGAACCAAGATCACACCAGAAATCCAAGCATGTTCTAAGAAGATTTCACTTGATACGTGACATCATTAATAGAAAGGAAGTCAAGATCAGCCGAGTTCAAACAGATGATAACGTCGCTGATCCGTTGACAAAGCCACTCCCAAGGCCTAAGCTCGAGTTCCTGACTGAAGCTGTAGGCATTAGAGACATTGAAATGTAATCTAAATTTGAGTGGGAGTTTAAGGGCTTTATTTAGTTATTTTGATATGTTCTTGTAAAACATTCTTATGTTTAATGAAATTATTATTTCAAGATTATTTTAACTGTGATGAAATAATCGTTCCAAAGTGATATAAACCATTTTATAGGTCATCGAAGTAAATGACTTGATCTTGAGTTATCAAAGTCATTTAGCTTGATCATGAGACCCTATATTTGATAAATGACTTATATCATTATGTCCCTAGTCGAAGGTTGTTGAAATTGGAACACCAACAACCGTGTGAGACTGGATTGGTACGTGACTTATGACAAAGTCTCAGTGTGTCATAGATGCGCGGCATCAAAGTCAGTACATAGGTGTATGTTGGGGAACATACGACCGGACAAGACCCGCTTATAAGAACTCTTCAGGATATTTATATCTGTGTCATAAGAGATTCTTACTACGACTATAGAGTATAGTCCTTAGACCTGAGTTCGCATGCATGTGACTGCACATGGACTGATGCACTTTGATCATTGTCTAACGCTGTCGTTCTGCGATAGTTATAAGGACCTTGTTTGGGTACATTATGAAATGAGTAGTTTACAGTGATGGAACAAGACGGGATTTGTCCCTCCAATATAAATGGAGTGAATATCTCTAGGCCAATCGGAGATTTGAATACTGGAAAATGCATGGCCATGCTCAAACGGACTGTCCCGAGTCGTTTGGATTGTCAGTATCAAATCAGAGTCCGATGAACAAGATTAGGCTTTATAAGGATGACACTAATCTTGCCTTATGACTAATCGAGATATTGTGACAGAAGGATTATGAATACAGAGATTCCAGTACAAGTGGGAGATTGTTGGAATTGTGTCCAGTAATCTCGGTACTGTCTCTAGAAAGTAAGAGTATGTCAAAGATCAGACATAAGTCATATAATACTGGGGGTCATGATGGCTTGCTAGAGTCCGCTCATGATCTATAAGTCTTGGACTTATTGCCTTTATTATATGATCCCATATGGGTCACACGCCTAAGCTAACAGGAAAATGTGTAGGAATGGCTTAGCAGAAGTACGGTAAAAGTACCAGGCATTTACTGTACTTAGAGAGAATAAAAGGTTTTAGCCACTGTGTGTCGATCGATGCACATGATGTGTCGATCGACACAGTGCGCGAATGGCCAAATGGCCCAAGAGGAACCGGACGAGTTTTATAAATAAAACTTGAGTCTGTTTTCTTCTTTAACCCTAGCCCCAGCGCCGAAACCTCTCTCTCACTGCGCCTCCTATCAGCTCGGTCTAGCAGCCATTTTCTGTGATCGCGTGTGTGAGCCTTTGGAGGATTCATCTCTCGGTGTTTCTCTGATCTCTGACCTGTTCTATCTCCTTCCGCTGCAATTAACAGTTAAAAGGTGAGATCATCAATTGTTTCTATTCGAGAAGAACCTAGATCAGCATGTTTAGGATAATCTGAATCAGAGAATTGAATCAGGATTAATCTAAACAATCCTTCAGATGCCACATTCAAAACAATATCACCCCTACTTCTAATGGCAGAGGCGAGTCGTCTCCACATAAATGTTTTTCCAGTTCCACCAAAACCATAAACAAATAAAACTCCTCATTTGTTAGCTGAAACTGAGCCAACAATCTCTTTGTATATCAACCTTCGCTCATCTGTCAGTTTTTCTATGTCACGATCATGTGCCTCTTTGATCTCATCTCTATTATAACTTCTCTCATCCATTATAAGAACATTCGATCTGTCAGCAAGATCTCTATTTGGTTTAAGCATATCTTCAAACATCTCCAAAGAATTTCCATTGCTCCTTAAAATCTTTTCAATTTCAAGAAGAGTATACTCTTTTTTATCCTCGTCACTTAAATAGAGACCTACATAAAAAAAAAACAAATTGTTTATAATATGAAGAAATAGTTATCATTATATAAGAAATAAGTATAATTATTGTCATATTCAATAATTTATCTGACCTGGTCTATTTAACTGTTTCCTCATATTGTACTCAATATCTTGTGAAAGGAACTCCCAAGTATTTTCCCAAACTTCTTCCGGCTTCGTTAGAGTAGATGACATAAGCATAATAACAAACATCTGACGCAGATGCGAACCAGAACTTGTAAAACTTCTCCTTATGATATCATCAATGAACTCTTTGTCCTCATCTAGCAGTCCTCTAGCAAAACATGTCTGTTTGTAAGACTTATATAAAACGCCGTTCCATGTTTTGATGTCTTCGAAAGATTTTACACCTTTAACAATGTTAAGTAGCACTCGAAGATAGTAAGCCTCTTCGATTGACCTTGGTGCATAATTGATTCGACCAATACTGAAACGTTTTCTTTTCCTCACTTCAAATCGTTTCTCCTTCCTATTTCAAGAAATTTTTGTAGGAATCTGGGCATATGTTAATTTTCTTGCTTCAGCATTCACCTTGTTCAGCTCAAACCAAGCCAGTAGCATCGTTTTCTCAATCAAAACACGTGCTGTGACTTCTTCATGGGTATGATCATCCTTGAACAAAATGATTTGTTTCCCTGGTAGATGGAAATTCATTTTTTAAACTGGTATAGAACGGTAGTGTATAGGAAACTTGTAAATTCTCCAAGCAGCCTCGCATGCAGAGACGTATCTGCAAAATAAACATAAGTCATAATAGTCAATATTCATACGTTTATTCAACATCTGAATCTATATAGTTGCTACAAAAAACCAAACAAACCTGCCGTTAAAGAATAATTTTATTTCGTTTTTCACCTCCTCATTTTCCTTTCTTTTCTTACTGATCGGATTCGATGTAGCCTGATGGTTTGGTTGATCCACCACAACATTCATACGATCTGGTCCTTTATTGATTTACTTAAATAAGTATTTGATTGACCCAGACTGATTGCATCATTCTACATTAATGTGAGCTCTGTAACGCAGGGAGAGAGTTCTGTTATAAGGTATGACATACCTATTATCCAACTTAAAGCCATTCTTTTCAGCAAACCGATTTGTTGATTCCCGCCTTTTATAAGCTGGAAATCCTTCTTAGTTAACTGTTGTCGTTTCAACATGGGGTTTAGGATATAGCTTAGAACATTTACCATTTTCCATACATGGTGAATTCATGTTCATAGCACCACAAGGTCCATGAATCATCATATCTTTAACCACTTCATACAACTCATGATCTTCTAATTTGTCAGGAATCTCTGCTGATATGGTCTTGTCAATGTCATCAGTAGTAGGAAAGTTTGATTTAGTATGCATGAACAACAAAATGTGAGCATGAAATGAATATTAGTTCATGCATATAATTTGACAATGACCTGAAAGTTCATAAAAATTCGAACTCAGAAAAAATAGTTGACTTACATGCCACAGTCTTTCCCAAGATATGTTTGACAGTTAAATCACTCATTAAAGATTCCAACTTCAGCTTGAACATCCTACAAAGTATGTCTGGCCTATCATCGTGTTTGAGATTGTGCTCCTTCATAAATCTTGAGATCTCAGGCCATTTAGGATTGCATGTAAAGGTTATGAATAGATCTGGAAATCCAAAATGTTTGCATATCGCCATTGCATCTAGATATAGGTTCTTCATGTATCGTGGTCCACCGGTGAAAGAAGCTGGTAGATAACATCGTTTCCCCTATTCGTGTGCATATCTGTTGCTCCTTCACTCTCAGCTTGTTTGATGGAGTCATAGGAATCTGATCTCAAAGAAGACTGATTACGCTTTAAATAGCGTAATCTGTTAGACTCTATTGTTGTATAAGCATCAACCAAGACCTGTTGAAACAACCGTCTTGAATGCAGAAGAGTATGACACTCGTTCTCTCTTTCCTGTATCCAAAAGGAAAACCATTGTCTCATGCTAATAGTATCCCTTTTGTGCTTCTCAGTAGCAGGAGTTAATCTTTTTTTTAATTCCAACTCTAAATCCATCTTCCCCGTATGTAAAAATCAATGGATATTGGAGAGCAAGATATGACGGATGAATTTTACCTATCCTTTCAAGCTTACCAATTGTTTTATCTTCCAAAACAATATCTCTATGGTCCATTTCCATGTCAAAATTGTTTGGGATTAGAGCTGCAACTTTAGATGATGTAGGTGTATCGTATGTCCTCCCATCTTTCTCACGACTGCTCACAATTCTAATCTGAAAAGTCTCTTCTGGATTAATCTCAAATCTCTCTCTTGCTGATCGAAATAGTTGAACGCATGGATTGACTTCATCTAACATCTTGATTATCTGGTCAATCAACTATTTCTTCAAAAACAGTTTCTTAGCACTTTTCCCCAATCTTGTTTTTGCTGCACCATGAATATTAGATAGTTATTCAAAATCGTAAAATCATCTATATATTATAAACCATTTGGTCTTTCTATCATATTTCATTACCTCATAACAGAATCTCTGTTCTCTGTCTCATTTTGAGTGTCTATAATATATAGTTGATAGAATTTAGGGTTTTGACCAGGTGGTGGTTTTAAACTACCCATCAAATGGTAGTTTTCACCTTGAAGTTGCAACATTTGTGGTCCTCTACCTTTCTGAACGACCCGATCTATCTTACCACCAATTGATGTAAAAGAAAACACCATGTTGACTGGCCTGGTATTCTCACGGTAATATTTACCCAATTCACTTTCCTCAGTAAGAAGTTTTTTCAAAAACTCTGGAAACTGTTTAAGTAGTGGCAACTCAACTTGACCCTGACCACAGCAGAGTGTAAACTTAGGGTTCCTCTTAACTGTCTTGTTTACACGCTCACCAAACCACATTTTAGCTCCACAGTATTCACATTTGATCGTAAGATCACCTTCGTCAACGTATTATGCAGAATTTCCAATCAATAAGTAGTTTATAACAAAAGGTTGGTAGATGCTTAGACGATAAAACTCAGAAAATGACCATATTTTGAAAATAAATATATACCGATAGTCTTAAGTGTAGGCCGCTTTTTCGGTTTGACATAATGAAAAGCATCTTTAAATAAATTGGCCAAGGAAAAAATCCGGTCTTGTTTTGTCTCTGATTCTTCTTCTACAATAATCTCTTCATCGTGAGTTGATAATTCTGAATTTGTATCACTCTCATGACTACTACAGTCGTACACTTGTTCATTACAATCTTCGTTACAATCTGAAAAACCAGTATGAAATTAATTTAGTCAGATCCATGAAATGCAAAAAATACAAAGGCTTAGGTTAACATGTACATGATATGTCATATTGATCATCAACAATATACTCTTATGCTTCGTTTTGTAAGTCATCTTCCTCTGAATCTGAATCCTGCACTTGATTATCTAATGAGAAAAGAGTAGCCAGCCTTTCATCAGATGAGTTTTGCATGAATCCTTGTTTGATAGATACATTAGTGCCTTGAATATCCGATCTTTCACAGCATATTGAACTTCTAATAGTTCCCTGTTGCTGAGATTTAGTGTGCACTAATTCAAATATAAAAATACATTAATTATAGTTGAATCCTCACATATAACTTTGAATATATAAACTCATGTTTCTATTTGTATATTCATCTGTTTACATTGTTCTTGTGGATTAGGTCACCTTCGTTTAGGTAGATAATCTAAATGTGCTCTTCCATGACTCAAACCAGAACCATAGTATTCTGTCAGAAGTAAAACATTGGCAATCGTTCATCATTGTTATTATCAAATTATAACCATTACTATGATAACAAAATTTAACTAACAGAAAGTAACTTAATATTTACCTTTGTCTGAACCCTTAGCTTGTGTAGATGCTGTCGCTATATTGCTTTGGGGAATTGGTTGAACATTATCCTGGCCACTGTGATAAACATTAGTAATATCTACTAAAATTCGAGAAAAAACACTTGAAGTCGGAATAGAATTAAGGTTTCTCTGTGAAATTGATTTTTCATATAAATTTCTCGAAGAACTGTCCACAGTAGTCCTCTTCCGTTTCTGTGATTCTCCAAGCTTGTCTCTTTTAGTTTCCATGTCGAAATTGTGTTACCTGTTTTCAGGTTTGTAAAATAAAAGTAATTGTAAAGGAGATGGCCGGGAAGTATATTTTTAAAATTAAGGTAAAATCTTTTTAAGATTTGCCTTTTCTCCAAATTATAACTATATTTAGAGATGGCCGGTTATCCTGTTACAATATTTCATAATTTAAGTTAGGATAGTTTGTTATAATTAATAGATTGATTTGATTTCTTATTTTGGCAGTTATAATATTCTAAGCACTATACTTGGCGTATTTTTCTGACAATTTACTATGAATCTAAAATTGATTTTCAAATCGATACTATCATCTGTAAATATATGTTTTGATTGTCACGATATTTTCAAATCAATTGATATTACCTTTGTTTCTTATTATATTTTAATTGTAAATATCCATTCTTCAACACAACTTTATTGTAACTAACAAATTTAATATGATTCCTTTGCAGATTTACAGATTATGTGTTTATTAATCAGAAAACCAAGTCTCACGGCAGCTAATGGCTAATGGTGTACTTGTTTTCAATCCATGTCGAATGTAAGTTTATTCTCATATTTACTTACATTTTTAGTGAATAAGGATTGGAATTCGATAGCAATTGATAGATAAGTTATGGAACCCTTATTTGTCTGTAGATCAACCTATTAGAAATAGCAAAGCAAATGTCTTAAAAACCAATAACTTGAAAAAGCCAATAGAAATAAAGCAAAACAGAAATCCAAATTAAAACAAACTCAAAACACCAATTCAATTTTCTCCACACTCATTCACTTCTTCGTGTTTTTCAATTCCCTCTACAAGAAATGTGGGTATTAATAGCGGCCGATAAACGCTATGTATCACCTTCGATAGCGTTTCCTTAAACGTTCTGACAGCGCCCGTCATTATAGGTCGGGTACTTAATATAGCAGTATGGACGTATGCTGTAGTTAATTAAACGATGATAGTGTTCATCTCGTTGCAATTGTATATCTTTATAATAGCGTGTTATAATTGTTATTATAATCATTAATAATATCATTTTGTTTTATAAAGATAGCAAATAAAAAAAAAAAAAAAGATAGCAAATTATTTGTGTTATCAATTATTTTTAATTACCCGAAAATCAATAAAATTAAATTACAAACTGTTTTTTTTTTTAAATTTGAATATATTTCTGGAATAATTGTAATAATAATATTAAAAACAATTAATTCATAATAATTTCACCATATAACATTTCCATGTTTAGAAAAAAAAAACTCTCAACCTAACAAAAACATATCAATCTACCACTAACAACCCTTCACAATCATCCCTAACATAAACACTATCATCATCTGAAGCTTGACCATCCAGATCATCCACTTCTTGGACAGGCAAAGGCGCAACGCCTAAATCCTCCTCGGTTTCCAACTCATGATAACCTCTAGGTGGTGCCCTCATAACAACATACCAATTTGAAGAATCATCTTCCCTAGAGTAGAAAATATGTTTCGCTTGAGAAGGTAAAATGAATGGATCTTTCATATATGCTGCTTGGTTCATATGAAGGTTCACAAGAGTGAAGCCATCTTTTTCCTTCACATCGTTCCCTGCTTGGCCCAATTGCATCTAAACAATGGTACTTTGAACATGTGGTAGTCCATTAGTAGAATCTCCTTTATCACTCCATAATATGTAAGTATATCAGCTACTTGATTTGTATCTCGAGCACTTGATCTACACATGCTAAATGCTTCATAAGTGACTCCACTGTTTTGTGTCTTCCGCTTTACCGCATCTGTATGAAATCTCTGCCCATTGATGATAAATCCTCTATGTGCTAAAGCAATATTTCTTGGTCCAAATGCCAACCACATTATCTCCTTAGAATGACTTTCTGGTGAGTCTGAAAGAATCTGATGCAGGAAATACACAAGTTTCAGTACATTAAGCAATCAAACAATCTGAGTATTTACTATTCTAAAAAGATGAACATGAGCACCAAGCAAACAAGCAATTAATTTAATTTGCATCTTGGACAGCTTTCTAGCTTTGCAAACTCCTTCCTATATAGTATACAATCATTCTTGCAAGCATGAATGTTGTCGTAACCGAAACCAAATATCTTCAGAAAATTTTTGATTGCTTTTGTACTCTTCGGAAGGACATTGTCTTCAGGTAGCATATCATGAATTAAAACCAACAGCTGGTCAAAGTAGTTCTGAGACACACCACTCGTAACTTTGAATCTGTAAAGTCCCATGATTGTTGCAACCTTTGTGTATTTGATACAATTTGAGTACAATGGTGTTTCAGCTTCTCTTAACTTCTTCCTGAACTTAGTTTCCTCTACTGTTTCATCAATACCATTTTGTTCCTCGTTGTCATCCATCTGTCTTGGATCACCTTCATCTATAAAAAATGCTGCTTCAACAAATCAAAAGCCTCGATTTGATGGTCAAGAGCTCTCTCTTTCATATCATCTCTTTTTTCACCATGAATATTCCAACAAGAACTCTTGTACTTCTTATACATGCCCCTAATAACTAGATGCTCAACTATTTTATCCAATAACTGATGGCATAAATTGCGGCAATCTCTACAAGGGCATAGCATTTCAGACAGATTACCCAATCTTCTTGCTGATGATTGAACGAAATTAGATGCTCCTTCGTAGTAATTAGGACTTGTCCTAAATGGTAATCGGAAACACATATCCAAGTTAGTAATGAAAGGTGAAAGATGAAAGATTATACCTTCGGCAAATACACGATAGTAATGAAAGTTGAAAGATTATACCTTGGTAACAAAATCCATGCCTTATCCATTTGAACGTGATTGATGTTGGAGTCAAGATTAGCACTTTCCTAAAAAGGCCTATTCATGAGTATAGGTCAGCCCAGCAATGGAAAGTCGGTAAAAGGCCCAAGACGGTAAAACTTAGGTTAAACTGGACTTGGAGCGACTGGCTTACATTAGGGTTTTGGAGGGTATTCGATCAAGAAGACCAAGGCGGCACGCCGACATCAATAATATGGAAATATTCCATATCTCGGTAGAATCGGGATATTAGGAAATATTCGTAGATATCTCTTATTTTCCTTTTATTTTAAACCGACTTGTAACCCTATTTAAGGGGACCTTATGAATCAATGAAAGAACACACTTTTCTTATTACTTTTCGGCTTGAGAGACTTTTAGAGCAACTTTAACCTAAAATTCTCTCCGGCGACTTTCATAACATTCTTTACCGGCTTCCACCTCGGAAATACCGGCTTTAAACCCTAAATTCCCAAATCTCACCGCGTTCCTAAATTATTCTTTTAGAATCCCTAATTTACAAACCCTAAAACTCTTTCTATCTTTGGATAGACCGAGTTGAGATCTTACAATTGGCGCCCACCGTGGGGCTTTCTAAGAGAAATTTCTGAAACGAGATGTCGGGAAACGGTAACGAAACAGATTCGGAAAACCCTAAGGTTGACCTAAGCGACCATGAGGGAAGTGATTACAACCAAAGTGATCACGAAGACGACGCGACGAAAGGCGGCAAGCAACCGCGAAACGCCGCTAAAACAAACAAAGCTCGAGATGACGGCAAACACGCCCCGTCACTCGGCGAGAAAAAGACTCAAATCGAGCAAGACGAGACCTTAGCCACCCTAATGGCCAAGATCGAGTCGCAGAACGACTTGATCAAAACATTCTCGGAGAAAATCGACCTGCTGCAGACAGAACAAGCAAAGATCCTTTCAGGACAACGGTCGAGAAAACCCAGGAGAGAGGTGCCGTCAAAGGTAAAAGACAAAGTCGCCAGACGACTGGTCTATAGCACATCTGAGGAAAGCCATCCTGAACAGAGCCGTAGCAGCGAGTCCAGGAGCAACCCGCGTAAGGAAAGCAACAAGGATACTCGCGAGCATAGCTCACATCGGAAGGAGGGTTCTGAAAGACCCAAACGGAGCGAAAGCAGACATAACGACCGAAGTGATGAGAGGTATTCACCCGACAGAGAGGAACATACCAGTCACCAGACACGGGACGTACACCACAGACGAAATTCGCGACGTGAGAATGGCTCGCACCGAGACAACTATCGCCACGAGCGAGGTATGTCGTACGAGAAAACTCACGGAGCGTCTATTCGCGGAGCAAGTCGCAACCATGTCGAGAAACAACTGATTGAGCTCAAAGACACCCTAAAAGAATTGAAAGGGGAGGTCCATGGCGTGAAGGGGTCCGCACCCGAGATAGACCGAATCATCGAGGAAACTCGTAGGACTCCCTTCACCTCGCGCATCACGAACACCTATATCAGGCAAAGAGAGAAGCTCAGGCTACCAATGTACGACGGCACCAAAGACCCAGCGACCCATCTCACAACGTTCAAAATCATGGCGGCAAAGGCGCGGTTCTCATCGAGTGAGGAGCGTGACATCGGCTTCTGCCAACTATTCACCGAAACCCTGGAAGGAGACGCGCTAAACTGGTTCTCCCGACTTCCATCCAAGTCAATCGATAGCTTCTCGGACCTCACATGGGCATTCGTAAGGCATCACTTTGCCTACATTCGTAAAGACACTTCGCTAAGCGCGTTGATGTCGATGACGCAAGAGAAGAAGGAAACCTTGAAAGATTTCGTAGAAAGGTTCAGGGCGGTGATGACACGAGCTGAGGCACCAGATAAGTTAACTATCGCAGCCCTGACAAACGCCGTCTGGCACGAGTCGCCATTTTACCAAGATTTAGTCATCAACCCGCCACTAACCATCGAGGACGCACTCCATCGGGCAAACAAATTCGTGGAATTGGAGGAGAAGAAGGTCGCATTGGCAAAAAGATTCGGTTCTGGCAAACAGGCAGATAAGAAGGAGGAAAGAGAACCCAGGCAGCATTACGACGGTAAAGGCGCCAAAACAATGGTTGTGGACGGCGCCGACAAGTCCCGGTCATCAAAGCCGTGGAATAAAAGAGGGAAAGAGGCGAAGAAGGCGCAAGCAGCCTCCGCTACGGGGGACAAGTACTGTGAATACCATCAAGCTACGTCGCACGACACGGCTGAATGTCGGAATCTCAGAAACGCACTCTACTCCTGACTTTCCAATGAAGAAACAAGGCGGCCATCGAAAGGTTGAAGAAGGAAGAATCGGGACAGAAGAAGGAAGACAAAGCCGACGAGCAGACTCCCAAGCAAGATAAACCGCCACGGCGTATCAAAAGCATAGCTTTGAAACGTAACCGTGAAGAAGAAGAGGAGGAGGACGAAGAGGAAACCCCCAAGACCATCCGAAGAATCAACATGATCATGGGTGGTCTAATCTCCGTAAATGATTCGGTCCGGTCAATCAAGGTCTATGAACGCCTAGCATTGGCCGCGCAAAAGGCGCCTCAACCAATCCTATCAGATGATCCGCCCGTCATCTTTACCGACCAGGACCTCTATGGAACTCACTACCCTCATAACGACCCGCTGGTGGTTGAGCTTCTGATCGGAAGTTGTCAAGTATCTCGAATACTGGTGGACACCGGGAGCTCGATAGACTTAATTTTCCTAGATACACTCAAGAAGATGGACATTAAGGAGGAGGATATCAAGCAGAAGGCCAAGCCGCTCACCGGGTTCACAAGTGAGACGACGTACACAATTGGAACGATCAAGTTGCCTGTCTTCGCAGGAGGAGTTAACAGATTGGTGAGGTTTCACGTCATTGACAAGCCAACCATCTATAACGTGATCCTTGGAACTCCGTGGCTATATAGCATGAAGGCGGTATCCTCGACGTACCATCAATGTCTGAAGTTCCCGACACCTAAAGGAATCCAGACAGTCAAAGGATGCCAGAGCGCAAGTCGGTCGTGTTTCGCGAGAGAACATAAGATCAGGGTGCCTTCCTGCATGATCGACACAGATCACGGAAGAAAAGGACCGGAGAAAGAACTAATCCAGCAAGTCATCATTGACGAATCAGATGCAAGCAAGTGTGTAGGCATTGGCGCAGGATTACCGGACGACATCAAAGAGGAGCTGATCACCTTCCTACAGCAAAACGTTACAACGTTTGCGTGGACAATGAAGGATATGAAGGGTATCAACCCAACCATTACAACTCACGAGTTGAATGTCGATCCGACTTACAAGCCAGTCAAGCAAAAGAGGCAAAAACTCGGCCCAGAAAGAGCTAAAGCAGTCAACGATGAAGTAGAGAAGCTACTCGAAGCCGGTTCAATCCAAGAAGTCAAATATCCTGACTGGCTGGCCAATCCAGTGGTCGTGAAGAAGAAAAACGGGAAGTGGAGAGTATGTGTCGACTTCACGGATCTCAACAAAGCTTTCCCCAAGGATAGTTTCCCGCTGCCGCACATCGACCGACTTGTTGAGGCGACGGCCGGGAACGAACTGCTATCATTCATGGATGCGTTCTCAAGGTATAACCAAATCCTCATGAACCCAGACGACAGAGAAAAGACGGCCTTCATCACTGAACGAGGCACGTATTGCTACAAAGTCATGCCTTTCGGCCTCAAAAACGCCGGCGCCACCTACCAGCGGCTGGTAAACCGGATGTTTGCAGGGCAACTTGGTGCAACAATGGAAGTTTATATCGACGACATGCTAGTCAAGTCTCTGATTGCCTCTCAGCATGTCGGTCATCTAAAGGAACTTTTCAACATCCTTAACCGATACGGCATGAAACTTAATCCAACTAAGTGTACATTTGGGGTGACATCGGGAGAGTTCCTAGGATACGTGGTAACTCAGAGAGGAATAGAAGCTAATCCAAAGCAGATCACAGCCATAATCGACTTACCATCTCCCAAGAACACTCGAGAGGTACAACGCCTCACTGGCCGCATAGCCGCCTTGAATAGGTTTATATCCCGGTCAACGGATAAATGTCTGCCTTTTTACGAGCTCCTACGAGGGAACAAAAGATTCGTGTGGGACGAGAAGTGTCAAGAAGCCTTCATCCAACTCAAGGACTACTTGTCGAACCCGCCGATACTGTCTAAACCCGAGAATGGTGAGACATTGCTGCTTTACATCGCCGTTTCAACAACAGCAGTAAGTGGCGTGCTAGTTTGGGAAGATCGAGGAGAACAGAAGCCGATCTTCTACGTCAGCAAAACAATGAACGGAGCCGAAACCAGGTATCCTGCGATGGAAAAACTGGCTTTCGTAGTCGTCATCTCGGCACGGAAGCTGCGACCATATTTTCAGTCACATCCGATTGCCGTATTAAGCAGTCAACCTCTTCGAACGATACTTCATAGCCCGGGACAGTCTGGTCGTCTAGCCAAGTGGGCAATAGAGTTAAGTGAGTACGACATCGAGTACAGGAACAGGACAACCGCCAAATCGCAGGTAATAGCTGATTTCCTTGTCGAATTATCACCTGAATTGGATGTCGGTACCGAGACAGAAGACAAAAATTGGAAACTGTTCGTTGACGGGGCTTCATCTAAAAAAGGAGTCGGGATAGGGATACGTCTCATATCACCAACCGGCGAGATATTAGAGCAGTCATTCAGACTAGGTTTCACGGCTTCTAACAACACAGCCGAGTACGAAGCTTTGTTAGCCGGTCTCAGACTAGCCAGGGAAATCGGAGTACGACATCTCTTGGCCCACTGTGATTCCATGCTCGTAGCCAACCAGATCAACGGCGACTACGAAGCTAAACATGAACGAATGGAGGCTTACCGAAAGAAGGCGTTGGAACTCACCAGTTCCTTCGAATTCTTCGACATTGTCCAGATACCAAGAAAGGAGAATGCCCCGGCAGATGCACTTGCGTCGCTGGCATCTAATCCCAATCTCTGTCGACGGATCCCGGTATAAACGATCCACGAACCAAGCATCCCGCCCCCTGAGGGCAATCAAGAAGAAACCGAAGAAATGATCCCGAATGATAAGGACGACATGTGCTACAATATTCAAGCAAAAGGCATAGACCTCATCGCTGTCCTAACCGGCGACAATAAAGACTGGCGACTTCCGATAAGAGCATACCTGACAGAAGGGAAGCTCCCAGAAGATAAATGGGAAGCACGACGACTTAAAGTCAAAAGCGCGCGATACACTATACATGAAGGTATTCTTTACAAGTATTCTGCTAACAAGATCCTCCTCAGATGCATAAACGGAGATGAAGTAAGTCGGGTTCTCGAAGAAACGCACTCTGGAGCATGCGGAAACCACTCCGGAGGCAGATCTCTCGCCCTCAAAATCAAGTTGAATGGTCACTATTGGCCGACTATGATAACCGACTGCGAGACCTATTCTAACAAGTGTGAAAAGTGTCAGCGACATGCGCCATTCATACATCGACCTACAGAGCTACTCACAACGTCAACTGCGGCTTACCCATTCATGAGATGGGCAATGGACATCGTTGGACCATTACCGTTATCCAATCAAAGACGTTTTCTGCTCATTATGACCGACTACTTCACAAAGTGGGTAGAGGCCAAGGCTTACGTCGCCATCCACGATGTCCAGGTTCAAAATTTCGTCTGGAAATATATAATATGTCGTTTTGGGCTACCTTATGAGATCGTCACAGATAACGGATCACAATTCATCTCGAAAGTATTCGAAGGATTCTGCAAGAAGTGGGATATACGCCTTAGCAAGTCGACACCAAGGTATCCTCAGGGGAATGGCCAAGCCGAAGCTACAAATAAAACCATCATTGCCGGCATCAAAAAATGCCTTGAAAGCAAAAAAGGAGTTTGGGCAGATGATTTAGACGGAGTCCTCTGGTCGCATAGAACGACACCCCGCAGTGCAACAGGAGCCACCCCATTTTCCTTAGCCTTTGGCGTAGAAGCAATGGTACCGGCAGAAGCTAACATTTACACCCTCCGCCGCTCTCTCATGCCGCACCACACCGAAATCAATGAAAAGATGCTAATCCAAGCTCTCGACACCTTAGAGGAAGAACGGGATCGAGCCCTACTCAGGATTCAAAACTACCAACAGCTCGCAGCTCGGTACTACAACCAAAAAGTCAAGGAACGCCATTTTCAAGTCGGTGACCTCGTCCTCCGCAAAGTTTACGAAAACACCAAGGAGCGGAGAGCCGGAAAACTCGGGGCGAAATGGGAAGGACCCTACAAAGTCACAAAAGTCGTCAAACCGGGAGTCTACGAGCTGGAGTCAACGAAAGGCAAGGTTTACCGCGATCCTGGAACTCGGCAAGCCTGAAGGAGTACCACTAAGACGGCAAGACCGCTTCGCCAAAAAAAAATAAAAAAATAAAAAAAATAAAAATAAATAAAAAATAATATATATATATATATGTATTATGAACTACGAGTGACTTGATTCTTCCTCGGAGGATACGTAGGCAGCCTTTACCGGCACAGTCACAAATCTAATAAAAACCTTATTTTTTCAGATAAATTACCGTCTTGAAAGACAAGCAAAGCCAAAAACCAGGTAAGTCTTTTCATAAACATTCAAATATTTTATGGTACCCAAAAGCCGAGTATCAACTCGCAAAAATCCGAGTATCAACTCGCAAAAAGACGAGTATCAACTCGCAAAAAAGCCGAGTATCAACTCGCAAAAAGCCGAGTATCAACTCGTAAAAAGCCGAGTATCAACTCGCAAAAAGACGAGCAAAACGACTCGCATCATTAGCATCATGCCTCCTGGCCAGAGGCGTGGTCTTCCTTACACACGAGGTGCAAATCGTGGTAAAGAAAAGCCGGGATCCGTCCCGCAAATTCTTCGCGGAAGGAGATAACAAATAAGTCGAGAATAAAAGACTCGCGCATTCTCCCGCCCTTAGAACAAAGCCGAGCATTTAGTCTCGCAAACCGCCTTACGGCAAAAGTCCCTAAATCGTTTATTTGACGACAAACTTAAAACGAGATTAGTCCGACTACCTAAAGTCGCTAAATCGTTTAAAATTTGACGACAAACTTAATACGAGATTAGTCGGACTATATGAAGTGGCTAAATCGTTAATACGAGATTAGTTCATGTTTGGTGGTGAGCTTCTAAGTACAAAAGTTTTAGACTCACTAAACAACAAACCAATATTAGTTCGATTATTCAAAAATCACTACTTGGTTACCCAGAATATTTTTAATGCGAAAACGCGACGTGATGGTGAAAATTGATCCAAATCTAAAGTAGCCATTTCATTAAGTTTAAATACAACCGAAGGTTTACAAAAGCAAAAAAAAAAAAATAAACTTTAATAAGGCCTCCTCAAGTAGCGCCAGCCGTCGACTTCTTAGCTTCATCGGTTCCACTCTTCTCAACGTTCTGATCCTGGGCCAAGGACGCGACCTCTGAACGGACGGACGAGACAAGACCAGCAGGGACCGCCTCCGGGATTATCCCATGGTTTGTTCCAAATTGGTCGACATCCGACGGAACAGGGGGAGGGGAGTCATGAGAACGATCGAGAAGAGGATGACGTAATGGAGAGAGAACAAGTGTGAGCTCCTCCTTCGTTACGACATTCATGTCGTCAAGCTCCGCGTCAGCCGCAATCTCGTCTGCGGCGACCTTGTCCAAAACGTCCTGAGGAATTGGCACGCCCTGCTCGCTAAGTGTAATCAAACACTTCTTAAGCCCAGAAATCTGAGCCTGCTTAACCTGAAGAGCAACAGCACCCTCCTGGTCCCTAATGTAACGGCGAACGAGGTCAAAATGAGTCTGCGCCTTCGTCCTGACCGCGGCTTTGACTCTTTCCCTTTCCTTGCCGACCAGGTCAAGGCAAGACTTTTGCAGCTTCCTCTTCTCCGACTCGAACTTGAGAAAGTCGGCCTTCGACTTCTCCTCAGCGTGCTTGAGTTTACCCTCGAGGACCAGCCTGTTCTCTTCCAGTACTTTCTTCTCCCCTTTGATCTTTTTGAGAAGATCATCCCGCTTAGTGACCGCGTCAGCCAGCTTCTTTTGGGCCCAGGAACTCTCCAAGGCAACACGGTTAGAGGCCGCGATCATCTGAAAAATAGCAAGAAGAATGTTATCTCGGCAAGCAATGTAAAAAAAAATTAATAAAAAAGGGGTTTAAAACTTACGGTAGCTTCAGCGTGCTTCAACCGGACGATGGCATCCGAATGAGGCAACTCCTCCAAGACCGGCCAGTCCGACTCGTTCCCCCTCACACACGTCAGCATATCAAAGCATGCCCGGGGATTGTTGATAAAAGGAACCTCGCTCTCATACTGATAAGCGAAGTTGTGGATCGAAGGGCGCACCTCTCCCTCCTTCACTGCACGCCTGGGACGCGCCAAAACAAGCTCCTTGTTAGACTCAAAAGGTTTCAAGCCGCCAGACGAATCAGGGACAGTCCCCTTGAACTTATAGAAGCGCTGCCACGGATCCTTTAGTTTAGCAGGCTCATCGACAACCGCTATCTCGGCAGAAGCATCCCCGACTGATTTTCCCCGTCTTGGATGACTTAGATGGCTTATCCTGAACCGACTTCTCATCAGCGGGTCTCTTCCTTGATGGAACTTTGGGAGGAAGACTGGGAGGATTCACCACTGGGGCAGTCGACGTCGTATTAACATCGGGTCGAATGCCGCCCTGAGAAGAAGGAGCCTTGTCCTTGTCCTTTGACGACTTGGAGGAAGAAGAAGGCTTTGACGAAATCTCTTTGGAATAATCCACGGAATCGATTCTCTTGACTTTTCCCATCCTCCTTGGCTTGACAAGCTCTTCAGGGGTAACTTTCGTCTTGGTATCCCACTTGACTGCATTAACGGACAGACGATCAGGAGGAAGCAAGGAAAAGAATGCAATAACAAAAAAAAAACTATACAAACCTTCGGAGATCTTTGGAAGGAACTTATTGATACGCTCACGAGTAAGGTCCGACCACTTGCGTAAGCCGAGAGATTGAATCTGCTCGAGAATGGGGAAGTAGTTGTCGGGATACGGCTTCAGGAAGGGATGTTGCACTGCAAAGATGAAAAAGAATTAAGTAAATTATCGAGATCAAAAGATAGCAAATTTGGAACGACATCTACCATAATCCGTGTTCCAAGACGTCCTGATAAGTCCCTTGAGTTCGTCAGGAACAACTAATGATGACATTTCAACAAAAAAATAGGACCGTTGCCAATTATTAATCTTGTTAGGCGCATCTGTCAGAACTCGGTTGCCGCTCTTGAACCGAACCGCGAAGCACCCTGGATTGGTGGCTTTCATGCGATTAACCGACGTCATTTCCTCAAAAATCTGTGCAGTTATCGTGATACCGGCTTCGGCCCCCAACACTAAAAGACCAACCATATGGCGAACTGCAACGGCTGACAATTGGGAGATAGCGATCTCGCGACGATGACAGTACGAAATCAGCAAGTCGGGTAGAGGAAACCAACAACGGCTTCCCCCGGTATCAGTGTTGATGAAGTATGACTCGTAGAGGGTCATGTACCCCGGAGGCGGACTCCAAGGACGGTCAAGCGGAAAGGGTATGATGACTTTAATCTTTGGGTCTGCTCCACAGTCTCGAAGCATGGACCTCACCGTAGATGCAGTCGACTTGGTACCTAAAATGTTACTGAAGCTTTCATAAGGATCGACCGGCAACGAAGGAGGAATATCGTCCTCGGAATCGACTTGATTCGCATCGACATCATCCTCACCATCATCAAAATCCCGCAACTGAGGTATGATTAACTCCTCCCGGCCAGAACTCTCGACAGCGCCGGCTTGACGAGACGTCTCGCAACGAAGTTGGAGGTCTTCGACTTTAAAACAAACGGACTGATCTCCCAAGACGGATGAAGTACTAGAAGTGGATTGACGACTTGAAGAATCATCCGCAGATGAAACGGAAACAATTTCCTTATCTTTGCTTGAGGATACGCGGATCAAAGACATGGTTTGTCGAAGAACAGACGAAGAACACGAGTGATAAAACAGGATTTGATCTAACAACCTAAAAGATCTAAGGCGGAGCAGCGACGGAGAGATGGTCGGAAAATAAAAAGGCTAGAGAGAATAAATTACCTTTAAGCTTCTTCACACCACGCAAAAATGAAGAAGTGAAGAGTGGGAGGGGTCCTTTTATAATGAAAATGACGGCGCAAGAATCAAGGTAATAATTACCTAGGCGACGCTTCGTAACTCACATCAAACCGATAAATCGAACCAGAAATCAATTTCGGTTCAACCATTGGTCTCCATCGGATTGAACCCAACCATGAAGATTGCGTTCGTCCTGAACCGAGCCGAAAAAGCTCCTATAAATTACGGATCTAGCCTAAGCACGATGGGCCTAGGAGAGCATAGCTCGTCGACTAATGGGCCTACAAACTCATCTCTTAAGACCGTAAGTTAACCTTCGCATTGACGACTTGAATAAAAGTCGCCACACTGGGGGGGGGGGGGGGCTTATTGTTGGAGTCAAGATTAGCACTTTCCTAAAAAGGCCTATTCATGAGTATAGGTCAGCCCAGCAATGGAAAGTCGGTAAAAGGCCCAAGACGGTAAAACTTAGGTTAAACTGGACTTGGAGCGACCGGCTTACATTAGGGTTTTGGAGGGTATTCGATCAAGAAGACCAAGGCGGCTCGCCGACATCAATAATATGGAAATATTCCATATCTCGGTAGAATCGGGATATTAGGAAATATTCGTAGATATCTCTTATTTTCCTTTTATTTTAAACCGACTTGTAACCCTATTTAAGGGGACCTTATGAATCAATGAAAGAACACGCTTTTCTTATTACTTTTCGGCTTGAGAGACTTTTAGAGCAACTTTAACCTAAAATTCTCTCCGGCGACTTTCATAACATTCTTTACCGGCTTCCACCTCGGAAATACCGGCTTTAAACCCTAAATTCCCAAATCTCACCGTGTTCCTAAATTCTTCTTTTAGAATCCCTAATTTACAAACCCTAAAACTCTTTCTATCTTTGGATAGACCGAGTTGAGATCTTACAATTGAGCTTGAGAGATTTGGGTTCGTGTGATAACAAGAAGATGGAATTGTATGTTAGGTTTAGATTCGGCTCAGATTGAGCTCGAGAGATTTTGGATATTCTGAATTTTTTTGGAAATTTGCTTTTTCCCGGTTAATCTCGATGAATAAGGAAGAACGGCTCAGATTGAAAATGCAAACCTAGCTAGACATATCCAGCGGTGTATCATACACCACGTCTACAATCTCGACAGGCCTTGCTCATTGGCCAATTTTTTATTTTTTGTTTTTTACCATAGGAAATATGTTTTAACCATAAAAAAATATAACATATACCCTATTCTTTTTCTTCCACACCCCTAAACCCTAAACCTGTAACACTAAACCGTAATTTACAAGAAGCAAAAAAAACTAAACCCTAAACTCTAAAATGTAAACATTTAGAAACTAAAAATAAATCCTAAAATGTTTAAAAGCTGAACTCCTAAACACTAAACCAACACCATACACTAAACCTTATATTCCTTAACATTATACCCTAACTTATCCCTAATCGCGTAATTGTTAATTTAAAAAAAAATAAAAATATAAACTCTTAACCCTATACTCCGAAGTGTTAATCCTTAGAGTCTATAACCCTAAACCATATATACTCTCAACCTTAAAACCTTATTTAGAAACCTTTAAAATATACCCTAAACTCAGATATGATAACTAAACACTAATCACTAAACCTATAAAACCCTAAACCCTAAACCTAAACCCTAAACCTAAACCCTAAACCCTAATTTGTAAACTATAAGAAATTGTATAAATATTGATAAGTTTTATTATTTAGTTTTTTTTATTTTTAAGTTTAAATATATTCTGTTATAAGGGTTTAGTGTTTAAATAAAACATAATACTACATTAGTACCAAAATAAATCAAGTCAGTTTGAACATAAAGCATAACCCAAATGTTTTACAAAAAATAAAAAAACACATAAAGCATAACCCGGAATATTTATGTTACACTGCCAAACCATGTCTAAAGTTTCAAATGAACAATAGCTTATCATTTGGCCATGCCAGAGGTGAACCAATTGCATTAGAAATGTATGTAATCTCTGAATTTGGTCTCCATACCCTTGCATCACCAATCTTAGCCACTTCAACCCAAACTTTGCTTGCATTTGGACCTAGTTCTACAAAATGGCACACATCTTTCGGATCCGTTGAAGTTACTCTCCCTTCAGCTACCTTGCGTCCAAAGTTGTTGCATTCTAAAAGAATACACTTCTTCTTTGCATTTCTGGTGGAACTGGTGCTAGTAGTGCTTGGACTCTAGAATTCAAACAAGATTATAGAAACAATTTCAAACATCAATAGTTCGGACCAAAAAAATAAAATAACTTCAAATCAATTACATACCACTGCTGTTGTCTTAGCTGCTTTCGCAGGAGGAGAAGTGATTGTAGACATGAGCTCAACCTTCAGCACTGGCCATGCGATTTTCTCGTTTATTGCATCACGAATCATAAACATATCAGTGGTGGGCCTCCATAAATGAGCTTTAGTATTAAGCACCTTAACAACTCTAATACTAACATCATTTGGACCTAAATGTATGTTGTTAACCATCTCCTTTGAACTAGCTGAGCACATGATTCCTTCAACAATAACCTCATCGTCATCATTAGTCCAATCATATATTTTGCATCTTCGAGTTTCATCTTCACTGGTTTGCTACAATGTGTAAAAGTTAATGATTAGAGATATGAAAAAGAAACAATAATATAACCTCATAAATTACCTTGGATACATCTGAAGAAGAGGTTGAAACCCTGTCTACAATCACTTTATCTAATGGCCAAGCTATCTCGCATCCCACAGCTTGCTGAATGAATAACACATATGTCGTAGGCCTCCATAGATAAGCTTCTGAAGTTAATGCAGACTTAACAAGAATGGCCACTGCATTGGGACCAATTGGTATACGACCAATTTTGTACAACGGTTCAACAGAGATGAGCTCTCCTTCACCAATAACAACATCTCCTGTTTCAAACCAATCCTCTGTACCCTCATTCCTTCTTTAAAGTCAACACTAATCTCAGATGTCACAGGATCACCCTTTTTCATGACATAAGGAAAACAATTATTGTCTCAACCCTCATTCCTTTTTTTCTGACTATTTGATCAAGTGTGTATGAAAATACTTACCTTCTTTCCAGCTAAGTCTCGGACAATTCCTTTTAAATCTTCAATCTCACTCCGCATATCAGCAATCTTTGCGTCTCTTAAGTGCAGTAATGCTAGCTTAGTAGCCGTAATCCCTCTTCCAAACCCCCTTACTCGGGCAGGTTTGTCTTTTCCAAAAATCTTGCTCACAGCATCTTCCCTTATATTTTCAGCAGCTGATGTAGAGTCCATTTGGCTATCAAGTGACTGTATTTGTTCCTGTTACAAACAATTGAGCACAAGTTAACTCATTGATCACAATTAGTAACAAGATTATTATACATTACGATTATCAAGTTTCAGAATTCTTACGATAGTCTCAACATGTTGAGGCTTCACAAGTCTACCATCAGTATGAGTGTGTCCCGCAATCCATACCTTACTCTTACTTATCTTACTTGGTTCTTTACTCTTTTGTCTCTATATAGAATAAAGACACATTTAGAGTACCATTATATTCTAACATACATTATAGATTATTGAGTACACTTCTTACCATTTCATGAGCTAATCGAAGCATCCCTTTGCGGCTGGTGGTGTGAGGAATCTGATTTCTTCTCCGCTCGCTGTACTTGTGGCTTACTTCCTTGATATACCATTGATTTTAGGGTTTTTAACATTGGTATATGTCTTTGTTATCGAGTCTTTCTATGTGTTTTGGAGTCTTTTCAGGTGTTTTACAGGTTTAAGGCACATTTGGAGCTCAATTGGACGTTCTGGGAGCATTGGGAGCATTTCTGCACTGTTTGGAGGTTTCACAGAGTTCACTGGCTGCAAAATCGCCTTGCAACGATCGTTGCAGTTGTGCAGTGGTCGACGCAAGGTGATTCCAGGGTTCTGCGTCCAAAAATCTGCATTTTGGAGAAATTACAGTTTTTGCCCAGAAACTTCCCAGACTTGCAAAAAGGCCCAAAAACGTGTTTTAGACTATATATTAGGGTTTTTAGCCACTTGTTTAGGCTACGCTTTACTTACGCATTATTTTACATTCAGAGAGAGAGTTAGGGGCTGATCCTGTTCTCGAAAGAGAGAGGATTTTGAACCCCAGTTCTTTATTTGATTTTATAATATTTGGTTTTCTATTCATGATAACTTCTGTTTCGATGAACATGTCTGAGTAGATTACTTGTTAGGTTTAGGGATTCTCATTAGGGATTTCATGGAATTATAGGTTAATAAACATGTAGGGATTCATATCTGTTAGTTCTTCATCTAGGATAGTTCTTACTGCTTAATCTGAATTAGCTACCCAGATTTATGATGTTAGGTTGATTGATACAACGACAGTTGGTTAATTAGCTAGAAAGAACCTAGATGAGCAATTTAAGTACTCGCAAAGGAATTTGGTTTAATTAGATTGTGAACATATCGAACTTGGAATTAAAGCTGGTTTAATCTGTTAGTAATTACAAAGGAATTTGGATTGCTGCACTTAGACTTAGAGAATTCTCGCAATGACAGTTGGTTAATTCTATATTTGTGTTTGAGTTCTAGAATAGCTCTTAATTAGATCCCGATTGATTGATTATTTTATGTTCCTGATTTCCTGAGAACTCCCTAGACTTAACGCTTCGCCTTCTTGCTTACAAACTCGCTACTGATTTACTTTCCTGCATTGCTTTTTAATTTCTCACTACTTTCACCTAGTTTAACTTGACTGTTCTAAATCTATCGTTGCCCAAAGTCCTTGTGGATTTCGATACCCTAAGTACTACAATTACATCACTGTGCACTTGCAGTTAAAATAGGGATAAAACTTACACCTATCAAGTTTTTGGCGCCGTTGCCGGGGACTCTTTTGAGTCTTCGATAGATTTGAACTTAGGGTTTAGACTAGGTTTTTTCGTTTTCTGTTTACTAATTTTTTTTCTTTTTCTTGCGTTTCAGGTACGCCTGTAATCGCACTGCATCGATCGACACGGTCCTGTGTGTCGATCGTCACATCTTCTCACTTGCATCGATCGACACTACTTTGCATCGATCGACACAGAGCGTAAGATGATGGGAATGATGGAACGGATGTTGGAAAATTAGCAGAATAACTCATTCTGCAGAGGCTATGGTTCCTATTCATTCACCAGAGATTATGAATCTCCATCATATCAACCTTTTCCTCCTCAAAATAAGCAGTCCGATAAGCTGGTGAGTATGATGGAGCAGTTATTGGAGAAGCAGGAAGAAGATTTGAACTACATCAGTGGCTCTGGATTCCAAAGAAACAGGTTTGGTAATCAGCAAGGTAATTCTTATCAGAGAACCTATGGATCATCTTCTGATCAGACACCTCCTGCTGTTAATACTTATGAGAGCAATATGGAAGCCATGATGGAGCAGTTGCTAGAGGATCAGACTAAGACAACTGTAGACTTCGACAGGAAGCTGGATGCTATGCATGAAAATCTGAATGGGAAGTTTGAATCTTTGAGCACACATGTGAAGAAGCTAGATGTCCGAGTTCAACAAACAGCTGGGGCAATACAAAGGCATAATGAAGCTGGGAAAGCTGAACAGAAGCTGTACATCAATGTTGTGACCATAAGAGATGAGATTGACTTGCTGGGAAAAGAAGAGAGCAGACTCTCGGATTTTCTGGATGAATATTGTCTGTCCGAGACATGCGTCGATCGACACACTCTCGATGTCGATCGATGCATCCCTGATACGTCTGATGGATCTGAACATAATCGCCTTGTATCGATCGACACATCTGGTGCATCGATCAACACAGATCGCAGACAGGACCAGAAGCCTGCAACAATCCTGGAACGAGTCTATAAGCCATTTGTGCCATATCCTAAGGTTCTTAAACCGTCTAAACATGAGCTAGAAGTGGCTAACTGCATGAAAGTGATAGATAAGGAGCTGAATGAAACTCCACCAGATGAAGCTTCGCTTGTTCATCCTTGTGTGTTGAGAGATGCAAAGAATATGATATCCGCTGATGGTCATTTGAAAGAAGAAGTTCAGATTGGTGGAACTACAGTATCTGATAGTAGAGAGAAGAAGATGGCAGTTCTTCTTGAACCTGCTCTAACATCTTCAAAGCCTGTAACTGCTCATAAGCAGAAAGCTCCAAACATCAGATCTCCACCAAAGGTAAGGTATAAATCACCTAAGCTTAAACCTCCTGACTGAATTACTTTGAATACAGGAAAACACAGAATCCCACCCAAGCTTCGCTCCCGCCCTGATTCTACTCCTTCGTTCCTTGGGAAATCTCATGATCCGAAAGCATATACACCACCTTGGATGAAAAGATATTCACAGCGACATTCAAAGTCTCTGTTGAAACCGCCATGAGTCAAATCTCTGTCCAATAGTCAAGCTAATGACTAAAAACAAGCGCTGAGTGGGAGGCAACCCACTATAGAGTCAATTTTTGTTTTTGTTTTTCATTTTTCAGTCTTTGTTATTTTAATTTTTCGTTTTAGTGTTTTCAGCCGAGAGAACAGACAAAATTGCCTAGCAACGATCGACACATCATGTGTGTCGATCGACACAGTGCGATTGCACAAATGAATCGAGCAAATGCGCCTTGCGTCGATCGTTGCGGTCCTGAGCATCGATCGACACAGTGCAACGAGAGGTACGTAACTCTGGATTTTTTAGACTCTTTTCAATTTGATTATCTGTTTTCCCCGAGCTCGTGCTTTGATTACACTGGGGGCAGTGTAGTATAAGTGTGGGGGAGGTAGCTACTGACGCACGCTTCTGTTTTCTTAGAGTCAGTCCTGTTTTTCAAAATTTTTTGTTTTATTGAGTCAAAAACAAGTTTAAGTAGAAAACAGTGAATTTTTGTGAAGTTAAAAACATCTTGCAGGAACTTAAGTGACCATTAGGATGAAGTTGCAGGATCTATCTATGACTATTAGAAAACCCCAACACAGATCAACCTACTGAGGACACCCACATCACTTCAGGTATCAGAGGATCCTTTACTGACTTCACCCTTGTAAATCTGACTTAATTTTCTCACCTAAGGGCTTCGTATACCTTGAGTCGGACTCCTTTGTTAGTTCTGACACAGCTTGTAAACCTGTCCGAGTATGGTTCCCTTCTCCCCTTCCATAAAATAAAAAAAAGTAATAAACTGAAGATGAGTTAGTAACTCCGAAGTGGTCTCTGGGAGTGGTAGCTAAAACTATCATCTCCTGTGCATCCATGGAATGTGTCCAAAGTACACCCCTTAACGGGAAGAGCACTGATAAAAAAAATAAAATGATACCCAATAGGGAAAAATCAGAATGCTAAGGAAGGGAAAAGAGAAGAAAAGGAACCAGAAAAAGATAGTATGGTGGTCTAGAGCAGGCAAGGTAAGAATCCATGTGCCCTTTGATCGATAATCCTTAGGTGAGACCGCACTTAATAGCTTATAGAAGTCAGTAGGGTGAATTTGAATGCGTGAATGTGATTGTGGAGTTTACTTAGGACAGTTGCTAAGTGTGGGGGAAGTACATGTTGGTATTGATGTCTTGCAGGTGATTCTTTCAGTGGCTTACTAAGGGGAATCCGAGTGTTGTTGCTTCTAGGACAAAAAGAGTTTCTGAAAGTTTTCAAACCTCTTCACCATGTTTTAGTTCTCTGTTTTGCTTGAGGGCAAGCAAAGGCTAAGTGTGGGGGAGTTGATATACCATGGATTTTAGGGTTTTTTTACATTGGTATATGTCTTTGTTATCGAGTCTTTCTATGTGTTTTGGAGTCTTTTCAGGTGTTTTACAGGTTTAAGGCACATTTGGAGCTCAATTGGACGTTCTGGGAGCATTGGGAGCATTTCTGCACTGTTTGGAGGTTTCACAGAGTTCACTGGCTGTAAAATCGCCTTGCAACGATCGTTGCAGTTGTGCAGTGGTCGACGCAAGGTGATTCCAGGGTTCTGCGTCCAAAAATCTGCATTTTGGAGAAATTACAGTTTTTGCCCAGAAACTTCCCAGACTTGCAAAAAGGCCCAAAAACGTGTTTTAAACTATATATTAGGGTTTTTAGCCACTTGTTTAGGCTACGCTTTACTTACGCATTATTTTACATTCAGAGAGAGTTAGGGGCTGATCCTGTTCTCGAAAGAGAGAGGATTTTGAACCCCAGTTTTTTATTTGATTTTATAATATTTGGTTTTCTATTCATGATTTCTTCTGTTTCGATGAACATGTCTGAGTAGATTACATGTTAGGTTTAGGGATTCTCATTAGGGATTTCATGGAATTATAGGTTAATAAATCTGTAGGGATTCATATCTGTTAGTTCTTCATCTAGGATTGTTCTTACTGCTTAATCTGAATTAGCTACCCAGATTTATGATGTTAGGTTGATTGATACAACGACAGTTGGTTAATTAGCTAGAAATAACCTAGATGAGCAATTTAAGTACTCGCAAAGGAATTTGGTTTAATTAGATTGTGAACATATCGAACTTGGAATTAAAGCTGGTTTAACCTGTTAGTAATTACAAAGGAATTTGGATTGCTGCACTTAGACTTAGAGAATTCTCGCAACGACAGTTTGTTAATTCTATATCTGTGTTTGAGTTGTAGAATAGCTTTTAATTAGATCCCGATTGATTGATTAGCTTATGTTCCTGATTTCCTGAGAACTCCCTAGACTTAACGCTTCGCCTTCTTGCTTACAAACTCGCTACTGATTTACTTTCCTGGATTGCTTTTTAATTTCTCACTACTTTCACCTAGTTTAACTTGAATGTCCTAAATCTATCGTTGCCCAGAGTCCTTGTGGATTTCGATACCCTAAGTACTACAATTACATCACTGTGCACTTGCAGTTAGAATAGGGATAAAACTTACTGATGAGGACATTGACTCAAGCATATAGATACGACAAGAAGACCTAGAAGAAGTACCTGCTGCTCAAGACATTACAACCATGAGAGATCCTCCAAGGACAAGATCAGGAACTAGAAGACTCAGAGCACTGTTCAACACGTCAATTCAGAGTCTCCTAGCTCAAGACTATCAAGAGCAACCGGCCAGAATTCAAGTGGAGCGTCTAGAGGCCCAACAGAAGACAATTGAAGACTCAAGGATGATCTTCTCAATTCAGCCCACTTAGGCCCAACCATGGACGACCACACACGCTCAATAAGGTATGATTTCATTTCATATATTGTGTTTGTTCCTTTTGCAGGTCCAAGCATTATATTAGTTGTCTGAGTCAAAGTCTGTATTAGTCGCTTAAGTGAGTCAAGTTTCCCTGTATTACTTTTAATTTCGAACCATAGGATATTTTAGTACTTTTGTAGCCGTTGTATTAGGTTTCTGCCCTAGAAGGCAACAGCTGCACGATCCCCTTTATAAGGATCCTTAGCAGCCGTGTATCTTTTACCAAGTATCAATACAATAACGCAGTTCTTCTTCTTGAGAGAAAACACCTTCGATTCTAAGCTTTCTTGTGAGTCATATCAAGCGACCTTAGATCAGTCTTATCACAAGATCATTCATCTCTTGTGTGGCGACATTCAATCCATCTTCCTTTCCATTTAATCATCTCAACATTCATCCTAAGGAGTCTAGAGACCCGAGGGTTGAATCCATCTCACCACATATCCACTCACGATCTAGAAGAGAGTGACTTCAGTCCCTGTTCTACATCAATCACGCTTCCATCTTGCATCATCTGGTATCAGAGCCGAAAGGTTCCTAGATCAGGTGTATCTATCCCTTTTCCTTTCGGTTTCCTTGCATCTAGTTTATAGCTTTTGATTTCTACATTCAAACAAAAAAAAAATTAGTTTGTTTTCCATTTGTTTGCATTCCAAATCGAAAAACCATAAAAAGTATCTTGTTTTCACCTAGTTCCTTTGTTGATCCATTCCCTTGTATCGATTTAGAAATCGCTTCTTTGTGCTTGAGCCATTAAGCGAAAGTTCTTGTCAATCATAGGGTTTTAGAATCAAAGTTTTTGCTGACTCGTTTTCAACCTTCAAAAAAAAAAAGGGTTTCGAAATATTTAGATCTTTAAAAAGATATTCTTGTTTCTAATTTTTGGTTAAATCTCGTTTTTTTCAAAAAAAAAAAAAAAGAAACTTTCTAAATCTTTTCAAATTTCCTAAAGATCTCCTACATCTTCTTAAATCGGTTTTCAACTTTCCCAAAACTTCTTTTGTCAAACCAAGCGTTATTCTTATTTGCAACCGAGATTTTCCTTGTGTTAGTTCTTGACGCAAAGCTTGTATCACAAGTTAACATAGGTTTGCTTAGGATCCTTCTTCTTATTTTGTGCCTTTTGTTCCCTAGTCCCTTGATCGCTTGCTCTAGTGTGTGTAGGAATAGGAGACCAATGGCAGGAGAACAAGTCGACCCTAATGCAACTCTACTAGAAGCGCTCCAAGCCTTGAGGAACGATTTGTCGGCTCAGATCGGACGGATAGATCAAAGGGTTGGACGACTAGAACTTCCAAGGAATGACGAGCAGTCGGATGATGAGGAGAGTGAGCATACTCTGAATGCAGGAGCAAGAGGAAGAGACCGAGATAATCAACATCACCGCCGTGATCGCCAACCGCAACAAGAGGTAAACCGTAACTTTGCAAAAGATTTGAAACTAACTGTGCCAACTTTTGCAGGTAGGGTTAATCCGGAAGCATACCTAGATTGGGAGAGGCGTATGGAGTACATCTTTGATTACTACGAGTACAATGACCAGAAGAAGATAGCTCTAGCTTCGGCTCAACTCACGGACCATGCTTTAACCTGGTGGGACAGAGAAGTCCAAGACCGTAGGCGGAACAACTTTGAGCGGATCACAACCTGGACAGCCATGAAGTACAACTTCAGGAGGCGATTTGTGCCACCTCATTACCACAGAGAGATGCAGAAGCAATTCAGGCAGCTGTCACAAAAGAACAAGAGTGTTGAGGAATACTATGAAGAGTTTGAGCAACTCAAGAATCGAATGGCGTTGGACGAGAGTGAAGAAGTTCTCATGGGCCATTTCATTGATGGACTCAATGACCGGATTGCCAGAAAGGTAGAACGTCAACCTTGTCATGATCTTAATGATTTGTTGCATGCAGCCGTGCAGGCTGAACAAGGAATCAAGAGAAAGACAGCGGCAGCGAGTCGCTCAAGACCTAACTCATGGAACGCACCTCCGGCTAGGAATCAATGGAGTGCACCGCAAGCTAAGAATGCTGACAAGGGCAAGAATTTTGCCTCAGGTTCCCAAGATAAAAGGCCAGCTTATGAAGCGCCAAGGAACAACCGACCTGACTCAGGTAAGTCTTCAACTTCTAATACAAGAGCTCGAGACATAACTTGTTTCAAGTGTCAGGGCAAAGGTCACTATGCACGAGATTTTCCAAATCAGCGAGTTATGATTCTAACACCTGATGGAGGATATGAGTCTCAAGATGAAGAGGAACACCTTGAAGCTGCGGATTCAGAAGAAGAGGTAGTATTTCCTGAGACAGGAGAGATGTTAGTTGTATGAAGGGCGTTGAGCGCCTTGAGTGATCCAGACACCATCCAACGAGAAAACTTGTTTTTCACTCGATGTTCAGTTCAGAACAAGGTATGTAGTCTTATAATTGATGGTGGATCTTGTACTAATGCTGCTAGCAAGATTATGGTGGAAAAGCTAGGTTTGAAGACAACCCAACATCCGAGGCCATACCGCCTGAGATGGTTAGATTCAAGCACAGAAATCAGGATACACGAGCAAGTCCTGATTCAGTTAAAGATAGGGAAGTATGAGGATGAAGTTTTGTGCGACGTTGTCCCAATGCAAGTAGGCCATATGCTTCTAGGCAGACCATGGCAATTTGATAGAGAGGTCATACACAATGGACGCACCAACACTCATTCCTTTACACATGACAAGCGCAAATTCCAGCTTGCTCCCTTATCGCCTCAAGAGGTACATGAGATGCAATCCAAATTTGCTGCCGAGGCCAAGGTAAGTAAAACTAACCTATACATCACTCCTAGTACTGTCTATAAGGCTTTAGAACGTAAAGAAACAGTGCTACTAATGGTGTTTAGAGATGTGTTGATTACAGGTTCACAGGACAATGTACTTGTACCAGAGATTGTATCATTGCTTGACAGGTACAAGGATGTGTTCCCTGAAGAGATACCAGCTGGATTACCACCTATCAGAGGAATAGAGCATCAGATTGATCTAGTTCCCGGCGTACCATTACCCAACCGTCCAGCTTACCGTATGAACCCAACAGAAACTAAGGAGTTGGAGAAGCAGATTCAAGACTTAATGGAGAAAGGTTACATTAGAGAAAGCTTGAGTCCGTGTGATGTACCAGTTCTCTTAGTTCCAAAGAAAGATGGAACTTGGAGGATGTGTGTAGACTGCAGAGTAATCAACAACATCACCATTAAATATCGGCATCCAATTCCAAGGTTAGATGATATGCTTGATGAACTATCTGGATCTAATGTGTTTTCTAAGAATTATCTTAGGAGTGGATACCATCAAGTAAGAATGAAAGAAGGTGACGAATGGAAGACTGCTTTCAAGACTAAGCAGGGGCTCTATGAGTGGTTAGTCATGCCATTTGGTCTAACTAATGCACCCAGCACCGTCATGAGGCTAATGAACCAGGTTCTAAGAGAATACATCAGTAAATTCGTAGTAGTTTATTTTGATGACATATTGGTTTATAGCAAATCGTTTGAGGATCACCAGAAACATCTTGAGTTAGTCCTTGACACACTTCGAAAAGAATGCCTATATGGGAATCTTAAGAAGTGCTCATTTTGTACTGATGAAGTGGTTTTTCTAGGTTTTGTTGTCAGTTCCAAAGGTTTACAGGTTGATCAAGAGAAGATCAAAGCCATCCAAGAATGGCCGAGACCAAGCAACATCGGACAAGTCAGGAGTTTCCACGGGTTGGCAAGCTTCTATAGGCGTTTTGTCAAAGATTTCAGTACTTTAGCCGCCCCTCTTACTGCTGTGATCAAGAAGGACGTGGCATTTCAGTGGGGATCAGCTCAAGAAGACGCGTTCAACAGACTCAAAGATCGTCTGACGCATGCACCGGTTTTGGTATTACCTGATTTTAACAAATCCTTTGAGATGGAATATGATGCTTCAGGCTTAGGTATTGGAGTTGTGCTAACTCAAGGAGGACGTCCAGTAGCCTACTTCAGTGAGAAACTAAGTGGAGCCAGCTTGAACTACCCAACGTACGACAAGGAACTCTACACGCTAGTGAGGTCGTTGGAAACATGGCAGCACTATCTTCTGTCCAAGGAGTTTGTCATACATACTGATCATGAGACTTTGAAGCACCTTAGAGGACAAACAACACTGAAGAGAAGACATGCTAAGTGGATGGAGTTTGTAGAAGCATTCCCATACGTGATAAAGTACAAGAAGGGCAAGGAGAATGTTGTGGCTGACGCATTATCAAGGAGACACATGCTGATCACAACTATGGAAGCGAAAATCTTAGGGTTCGAGCACCTCAAAGATGCATATAAGGATGATCCAGACTTCGGTTCAGTCTATCAATATTGTACCATTTCTACAACAGGTTCCTTCTACTTACATAATGGCTATTTGTTTAGGGAAAAACGTTTGTGTGTTCCACAGGGTTCTATGCGAGACTTGTTGATCAAGGAAGCACATGGTGGTGGACTCATGGGACATTTTGGAGTGGATAAGACTCTGAGCGTTTTGGTAGAACACTTCTTTTGGCCTCACCTTAAGAAGGATGTGGAACGTTTCTGTTCCAAGTGTGTAACTTGTCTCAAAGCCAAATCCAGGTCACATCCACATGGTTTATATATGCCACTTCCTATTCCTAGTATGCCTTGGGTTGATATATCAATGGATTTTGTTTTAGGCTTACCCAAAATCCGAGGAAAGGATTCTATTTTTGTTGTAGTGGACAGGTTCTCAAAGATGGCACATTTCATTCCCTGTGCCAA
Source organism: Orychophragmus violaceus (assembly GCA_030180135.1). Lineage (NCBI taxonomy): Eukaryota > Viridiplantae > Streptophyta > Magnoliopsida > Brassicales > Brassicaceae > Orychophragmus > Orychophragmus violaceus. Next base: position 26,568,431 of record CM058233.1, on the reverse strand, counting down.
GACTAATGATGCCACTCAAACTGCTGAGCTATTCTTTAATGAAGTAGTACGCTTGCATGGGATCCCAAGGACTATTGTTTCTGACCGAGACACGAAGTTTCTAAGTCATTTATGGAGAGTTCTTTGGAGGAAGCTAGGAACCAAGCTACTCTTCTCAACAACTTGTCATCCACAAACTGATGGACAAACTGAGGTTGTAAACAGAACTTTATCTACTCTCTTAAGAGCCACGGTTGGTAAGAAATTACGGAATTGGTTAGATTGTATTCCATATGTTGAATTTGCTTATAATCATGCTAACCATTCTACTACTAAGTTGTCACCTTTTGAGATTGTCTATGGATTTCAGCCAGAAACCCCTTTAGATCTTGTTCCTTTGCCGCCATTAGATGTCACTAATCAGGATGGAGAGTCCAAGGCTGAGATGATCAAGAAGCTGCATCAGAAGGTGAAGACCAACATAGAGGAGAAGACGGCCAAGTACAAGAAGGCTGCTGACAAAGGGAGAAAGGAGCTCATCTTCAATCCAGGAGATTGGGTGTGGGTTCACATGCGTACAGAGAGGTTCCCAAATCAGAGGAAATCCAAGCTAGCACCCAGAGGAGCTGGACCATTTCGAGTGCTGGAAAGAGTCAACAACAATGCCTATAAGCTGGATCTGCCAGGTGAGTTGACCATTTCGCCAGTGTTCAATGTTGCTGACTTGCTTCCTTATAATGCAGATGATGGAACTCTGAGGTCAGAATCTTCTCAAGAGGGAGGGAATGATGAGGACATTGACTCAAGCATAGAGATACGACAAGAAGACCTAGAAGAAGTACCTGCTGCTCAAGACATTACAACCATGAGAGATCCTCCAAGGACAAGATCAGGAACTAGAAGACTCAGAGCACTGTTCAACACGTCAATTCAGAGTCTCATAGCTTAAGACTATCAAGAGCAACCGGCCAGAATTCAAGTGGAGCGTCTAGAGGCCCAACAGAAGACAATTGAATACTCAAGGATGATCTTCTCAATTCAGCCCACTTAGGCCCAACCATGGACGACCACACACGCTCAATAAGGTATGATTTAATTTCATATATTGTGTTTGTTCATTTTGCAGGTCCAAGCATTATATTAGTTGTCTGAGTCAAAGTCTGTATTAGTCGCTTAAGTGAGTCAAGTTTCCCTGTATTACTTTTAATTTCGAACCATAGGATATTTTAGTACTTTAGTAGCCGTTGTATTAGGTTTCTGCCCTAGAAGGCAACAGCTGCACGATCCCCTTTATAAGGATCCTTAGCAGCCGTGTATCTTTTACCAAGTATCAATACAATAACACAGTTCTTCTTCTTGAGAGAAAACACCTTCGATTCTAAGCTTTCTTGTGAGTCATATCAAGCGACCTTAGATCAGTCTTATCACAAGATCATTCATCTCTTGTGTGGCGACATTCAATCCATCTTCCTTTCCATTTAATCATCTCAACATTCATCCTAAGGAGTCTAGAGACCCGAGGGTTGAATCCATCTCACCACATATCCACTCACGATCTAGAAGAGAGTGACTTCAGTCCCTGTTCTACATCAATCACGCTTCCATCTTGCATCACTTACACCTATCATTCCTACAATATAATTCCGAGTGTGCTTAAATCTAAAAGACACTTCTTATAAACAAGATAGTAAATTTCTAAACATGATAATTAACCTTGAAAGCTGTTGTAGTCTTGCTCCTAATCCAAGAGTTCCATGTTTGAATGGATGGGATGTTGATGGGTTTTAAAGCTAATCTCTCATCAACACTCTTCGCCGCTCGTACTTGTGTAACAAGCCTTGACTTCTCAGCCCTCCACAAACATCCCAACTGCTTCAAGATAACAGCTTTCTGCCACTCTTCATTCACATTAAACCTCCCCTGCATCAAAATACAAAAAGGGTCAAACATGTTTATAATGACAAAGTTATTAAAAAAACTTAGTTGTATATATATACCTGAATTTCCTCCCACGTTGTGTCTTTCGTCATTATATTGAGCTTTCTCCAATCAGTAAGTGTTACCGGAACGTGTTCCCTCACAAGAAGACCAAGAAAAGATGATAGTGTTACTGAACCAGGTCCAACATGATCACCGTAGTCAGTGAATGTGACTGCAACCTTTTCATGAGGATTTTAGCCACTTTACGCATCTTTGTTCACTACAAGAAAACAGGGTCATTTCCGACGAAAGAAATTCCGTCAGAAATTACCGACGAAAAATGACGACTTTCCGACGGGATGGTTTCCGACGGAATACCGTCGAAAATTTCCGACGGTTTTCTCATTCCGTCGGAAACACCCGACTGTAAACCGACGGTTTAATTTTCTGTCGGTTTTCCGTTGTATTTCGGTCGGTTTAGCATCGGTTCAATATAGCCGTTAATATGACCGTTAATGTGACCGTTGGGTCGGCTAGAAAACGACCGATTTCCGACGGATTTCCGTCTGAAATTATTCTACATATATCTCATCACTCCTCTCTTCCCCTCCACACCTATCCCTCCATAACTCTCTCTCTCTTTCTCTCTCTAACACTTCTAGTAACCGAGAAAAATGTCTTCTTCTAACTATTATAGATCGTGAATGGACGGAGTTAGGATTGTTGAGGCGACGAAGCTAGTGGAACGGGAATATGCACTCGGTATTGCAGAGTTTATGTCGCTAGCTTGCAATCAACCACATACGCTGAAAAAGGCAAGTTAAGATGTCCATGTGTTAATTGCTGAAATTCTAGAAATCTTACGATTGGCGAAGTATGGTTTCACTTGTACTTCGCCAAGAATGGTTTCACTTGTACGCATTTAAGGTGCATGTAGAAGGGTCAACAAGAATTACTGCCGATCACGGTTTTCTCATTCCGTCGGAAACACCCGACTGTAAACCGACGGTTTAATTTTCTGTCGGTTTTCCGTTATATTTCGGTCGGTTTAGCATCGGTTCAATATAGCCGTTAATATGACCGTTAATGTGACCGTTGGGTCGGCTAGAAAACGACCAATTTCCGACGGATTTCCGTCTGAAATTATTCTACATATACCTCATCACTCCTCTCTTCCCCTCCACACCTATCCCTCCATAACTCTCTCTCTCTCTTTCTCTCTCTAACACTTCTAGTAACCGAGAAAAATGTCTTCTTCTAACTATTATAGATCGTGAATGGACGGAGTTAGGATTGTTGAGGCGACGAAGCTAGTGGAACGGGAATATGCACTCGGTATTGCAGAGTTTATGTCGCTAGCTTGCAATCAACCACATACGCTGAAAAAGGCAAGTTAAGATGTCCATGTGTTAATTGCCGAAATTCTAGAAATCTTACGATTGGCGAAGTATGGTTTCACTTGTATTCGGTTGGGTTTATGTCGGGTTATAAGACTTGATATCTTCATGGGGAAACTTCGGATAATGCAAGTAGTAGTAGAGAACATTACGGTTGTACTAGTACTAGGGAACCTAATGTTAGTTCTAGCGAACCTTATAATGCCGATGTAGATTTTGGTGTAGGCACCATTCAGATGGTTAATGATGCACATAGAGAAAATATTCCAGAGGTAGGTGAATATCAAATTCCTAGGGTAGGTGAGGAACCAAATGTAGAATCTAGGACATTTTTGACATGTTAGATGCAGCGAAGAAGCCGCTTTACGATGGTTGCAGAGACGGTCATTCGCCATTATCAGTTGCTACAAGATTAATGGGCATAAAGTCGGACTACAATCTGGCGGAAGAATGTGTGGATGCGTTTTGCGAGTTTGTGAAAGATATTCTTCCAAAAGATAACCTTGCACCGGGTTCATACAATGAGGTCGAGAAACTTGTACAAGGGCTGGGATTACCGTATGAGATGATAGATGTATGCATCGCCAATTGTATGATATATTAGCAAGAAGATGAATTCCATCTGGAATGAAAATTCTGTAAGAAGCCGCGCTATGAGGATACATGGGGAAGAGCCAAGGTTCCGTTCAAGCGAATGTGGTATATGCCGTTAACCGATAGGCTGAGGTGCTTATACCAGTCGGAGCGAACTGCGGGGGAAATGAGATGGCATGCTGAGCATAGAAGAGGAGCAGAGATTGCACATCCGTCGGATGCTGAAGCGTGGCAATATTTTCAGAGAGTATATCCAGATTTCGCATACGAGCCATGTAACGTGTACCTCGGATTATGCACAGATGGTTTCAACCCGTTTGGAAGGCATGGGAGACAATATTCGTTGTGGCTAGTGATTCTGACTCCTTATAACCTACCGCCGACTATGTGCATGCGTCGGGAGTTTCTTTTCCTCTCCGTACTCGTTCCCGGTCCAGAGCATCCGAGAAGAGCACTTGATGTATTCTTGCAGCCACTGATACATGAGTTGCAAATGTTATGGCTACCCGGTGTTGTAGCATACGATGTCTCATGCAAGGAAAATTTTCTGATGAGGGTTGCATTGATGTGGACCATTAGCGATTTTTCGGCTTACGGTATGTTATCAGGATGGACAACGCACGGGAGGTTAGCATGTCCGTATTTTCAGGAAAAGACAGATGCATTCTAGTTGAAGAATGGACGCAAATCGTCTTGGTTTGATTGTCATGATTTCTACCGCATGATCATCCATATCGGAAAAACACTAAACTTTTTACGAAGAAGAGGAAAGTGTTCGATGATCCTATTCTCCAAGATGATGGGTCGACTATCTTGGGCCACTTAGAAGGATTTGGTGCATTAAGGAGTCGTGACTGCGGTGGACAAGGGCATGAGAATATTTATGGAGCTGGTGTAGTCCACAACTGGCACAAGCAAAGCATTTTCTGGGATTTACCATATTGGAAGGACCAGTTACTAAGGCATAATCTTGATGTCATGCACATTGAGAAAAATTTCTTCGATAACATTATGAACACTCTTCTCAACGTGCAAGGGAAGACGAAAGATAATGTGAAGTCTAGGCTTGATTTACCTGAAATTTGTGATCGGCCTGAACTTCATCTTCAGAAGAACGGAAAACCGCCAATTCCAGCATATTGGGTAGACTCGAAGTCGAAGGAAGAGTTATTTAAGTGGATTATGCTACAATTTAAATTCCCTGATGGGTATGCATCAAACTTGCGTAATTGTGTGGACACTGACGGAGGAAAGTTTATCGGAATGAAGAGTCATGATTGTCATGTGATGATGCAGCGACTCCTGCCGTTTGCATTTGCTCATCTCCTTCCTCGAGATGTCCACAAAGCAATTGCAGCTGTTGGATCTTTTTTCAGGGATATATCCACCAGGACACTCACTGTTGATGGGATCAGAAGTCTGGAGCAAAACATTCCAAAAATCTTATCCATCTACCGGGTGAAGCTAGACTTGGTGGTCCGTTACAATATCAGTGGATGTATCCGTTCGAGCGCTATATGTTCCACCTTAAAAAGAAGGTGAAGAATCCCGCTAAAGTGGAGGGCTCTATTGCAGCTCAATATAACAACGAAGAGACTGCGACCTTTGCTGGCTACTACTTCCCTTCGCAAGTACGCACAAGGAGCAGGCGCCCAGCTAGGAACGACGACAGGGGAGAGAGGCAAATTTATCGGTCAGTTGTTCCTAACATTTTTCAACAGGTTGGGCGGTTAAGTGGGAAAGTAGGCAAGCGGAAACTAACACCTCAAGAGCATACACATCTCCACAAGTACATTCTAACCAACTGCGAGGAAGTATTTCAATATGAGAGGTATACATGTAAGATTTATGATTTTGTATTGCACTTGCTTTACTTATTTATATTCTTTTAACTTTTTGTAGGATATATATGGAAGCTCTCCAGTTTCATCATCCAGAATTGAACGAGAGCGAACGTGAGGCTCGGAAACAAAAATACTTCATCCATTGGTTAACCTTTTATGTAAGAATTAGTTTCTTGAATCTTATAAAACACTTAAGAATTTGAGCAACAATTTTTAACTTTGATGTGATTATATTGTTAGGTCCGGGAGGAACTCAAAGCTGGACGCATCCCCGATGATTGGTTAGTTGACATAATAGAGGGCCTCCACTACACAGCAAAGTCTTATCCAAGATATTGCACTAGGGGGTACGCATTTAAGGTGCATGTAGAAGGGTCAACAAGAATTACTGCCGATCACGGAGTATCATCTGCATCCGGAGAAGCTGTCTACTATGGTATTCTTAAAGAAATACTAGAAGTAAAATACATAGGGAGGCTTGGAATGCGTTGTGTAGTTTTTCTATGCGACTGGTATAACCCGATACTAGGGCAAGGTGTTGTGATCGACGAGTTCGGTGTGACGTCGATTAATTCGAGCAAAAAACTAAGAAACTACGATCCGTTCATTATTGCTTCACAAGCAGATCAGGTTAGTAATTGCAAATAATTATGTTTGGAATTCAAAACTTCAATAAAAATTTTTCTTAATATAACATTTACGCAGGTGTGTTACATTCCATACCCTCGACTAACTTATAAAAATGATCCATGGATCACCGTTACAAAAATAACCCCTCGAGGGAAGGTGTACGGAGTTGAAGAACGCGAAGTAGAGCCCTTACAAACAAGTGGAAGTGATTTTATAGCTCCAGTAGAAGAAGCGCTTGAAGTTAATTTAGTTGTCGTCTTTAGTCAATTCGGGGACATTGTTCTTCATTCAGAATCAGAAGAAAGAGGCGAATTTGATGATAGTGACTCAATTTCGTCCGACTACGATACAGAGAGTGATGGAGAATAAAAATATATTATTAATTTAATATTAATGATTGTTTTAAAATAAATAAAATATGTTATGCTTTAAGCATCTATAATAGTTTTTAAGGAATATTAACGTATTATGTTGATTAATTGATAAATTGTTTTTTATGATTATTTTAATAAGAATGTTTATATAAGGCCAATTATATCAAAAGTACATTGTACTTCTTAGCTCAACTGGTCCGTAAACACTTCTAGCTCTTCAGTCATCTCCCGTGTTCGAACCTCGCTTGGTGCAAATTTAAATTTTGTTTATTATAATTTTAATTTCCGACGGATAACCGTCGGTTTATCGTCGGTTTATCGTCGGTTTATCATCGGAAATACCTTCGGTCAAAACGCGCAGTAACTCTCTACTCTTACCTATGCGACGTTCTGGTAAATGTCTTTTCTGAATTAACTCGATTTCCAACGGAATTAGAAATTCCGTCGGTTTTACCGTCGGAAAATTTTGTATATATAGACGTCCATTGCCTGAGTTTTTCATTCAAATCATAAATACAACAACTTACCAAATGGATTTCGTTTATTTCTCTCCCGAAGCCCGTGAATCTGCAATACGACAGCTTGGAATGCCGGGTCGGAGACATCTTCCTAATCTTGACCCAACCCGGCAGGCTCACCGGGCGATTTGGTTCGGATACAACACGGTTATTATATCCGTGACCAGTGAGATCATTCAGACACGTTGGTCTGGCGGCTATCTGACTTACTACCAACTCCCGACGTCCTTCAAGGAAGCGTGGTTCAGTGATTTTCTCGTAAGTAATGTGTTATTCTTAGAAATTATTATAATGTATTTAGAATTAAGTTTTTATAAAATTACAGGAATACTTCACCTGCTCCGCGGACAATTTGTTCATCGTCTGGCGGAAATTCCACTGGACTGCTAGGCGGGTTTTCCAGACAAAAATGCGGCGGTTGAAGCTACGTTGGGAAAGAGGAGAAGGAAGACCTGCTTGGATTCATGCGAGGTCTTGGAACTTGATGGTGAACCAATGGCAGGAGACAGACGCCGGAGATTGGTTTACTAACAAATTCCCGAACTACAATAGATTTTAAATTATGTTGTTTTTAATTTCATGTAATGTTTAAAATTTCCTGCCGTTTGTAAACTATGTTTTTAATTTTCGTTATTAAGCTAAGTTATGTTCCATTTTTTTTTAGAAATATCAAAACAATAGCATAATTACATATACGATTAATATGTAATCCTAAACAACTAACACTAAATGGCTCAACTGGTTTAAAGCGAAAGAACATAAGGATTAGGTGGGGGGTACGAACCGAGCGCTCCCGATTTTATGTTTTCCATCTGACATTATTTGTAGAATATTTATAAATAACTGTCTTCAATGTTCAGTGTACGACTTAGCTCAGTTGGTCATTAACCCCTTCCAGCCTTCAATGCATCCCGTGTTCGAACCTCGCTTGGTGCGAGAAATATTTTGTTTTTTTTTAATTTTAAATTCCGACGGAAGACCGTCGGTAAATAATTATTCCGACGGAAATCCGTCGATATTTGTTTTTCATACGGTAATCCGTCGGTAATTACCGATGGATTTTCGACGGTTTAGGGTTTAGGGTTTCAGAATGGGAAAAAGAGAATCGCAAAACCCGTCACTAGTCAATGTAATGTTAGTATATACTATTACTCTTCAGTATCTGATCTATATGACATGTTTTGTCTGATTAGAAAAAATTAAAACACGTCGGACCGAAACATTTCGAATTGTACATTAACGTTTAAGAAGAAGTTATTGTCGAACATGATCTAACTTGTGATTTTCCTAATATTCTTCAAATTGAGACGTGTAATTATAAACCTCATTCTTAATGTTACATATATGTGTGACCAGTAAAAAATGTCAAACCCTAAACCCTAATTGAAACCCTAAACCCTGTTCCCTCGGAATTCCGTCGGAATTTTTTAACGGTTCTTCGTCGGAATTCCGTCGGTTTTCTGCATTAAACGGTCAGAATCTGAATTAACTCCCCTCTCTTCCCCATGCAACGCTTCGATAAGTGTCTTTTCGGTAATTAAATCAATTTCTGACGGAATTCCGTCGGTTTTGCCGTCGAAAAGTTTTGTATAAATATGTACGGACGTTTCTATGTTTTTTTCATCATCTAATCTAAGATTCTCTACAAAAAAAAAACTTACCGAAAATGAATTTCGTTTTTCTGTCCCCTTCATGGCGTTCTTGGTTAATTCGGGAATTAACTCAACCGGGACGAGAACATCTTCCTGTTCTGGATCCTTACTGCCAAAACCAGACCATTTGGTTCGGTTACAATGCTGCAATTCCCGCTGTTATTAGCGACGTAATAGAGGCTCAGTTTGTTGGAGGTTATCTGGCTTACTACAATGTCCCGACAAACGTTAAAGAGTTATGGTTCGAGGATTTCCTGGTAAATAATTTATATTTTTATCATTATTTTCAAATTCTACAATTAATATTTCTTCACTTATTAAATTTCAGGCTTATTTTAATTTTAATCCGGAAATAATCTTCGCGGTTTGGCAAGAATTCCACCGGGTCGCTAGGCGTGTTTTCCAGACCAAAATGCGTCGGGCGAAACTGCAATGGCTAAGAGGAGAAGGAAGACCGTCATGGATGTTGGTGTTGGATTGGAACCGCATGGTCGAGCTTTGGGAAGAGACTGACATCGGAGATTTGTTCGGGAACGATTCCCCGAATAATGACTGAACAATTTTATAATTATGCTATTTTATTTTCATGTAATGTTTAATATATTTTTAGTTTTCGTTATTAGTATATGTTAAGGTTTTTTTTTTTAATAATCAAAACAATAGCATAACAATAAATACAATTATCATGTAATTCTAAACGTGTAAATGTAAATGGCACTATTGGTTCAAAGAGAAAGAACATAGAGATCGGGTGGGGGGTTCGAATAGACCCTTCCACGTGTCTTGTATATTTTTATAGACCCTTCCACCGTCTCTCGTTTATTTTATAAACGACTAACTCTAAATGGAATTATCGGTTTAAGAGAAAGAATATAAAGTTGAGGTGGGGGGTTCGAACATAGCCTTCTACCGTTTTATGTTTATTTATTTTTTTTAAAACGGTTAAAGATATATAGAAATACTATGTAATCATAAATGACTAACACTAAATGGATCAACTGGTTAAGGGTATACAATATTTGGTTCGAGGTGGGGGGGTTCAAACAGAGCCTTCTACCGTTTTATGTTTTTTTTTCAAACGATTAAAGATATATAGAAATACTATGTAATTACAAACGACTAACTTTAAATGGCATTATCGGTTTAAGAGAAAGAATATAAAGTTGAGGTGGGGGGTTCGAACAGAGCCTTCTACTGTTTTATGTTTTTTTTTTTTTCAAACGGTTAAAGATATATAGAAATACTATGTAATCATAAATGACTAACACTAAATGGATCAACTGGTTAAGGGTATACAATATTTGGTTTGAGGTGGGGGGTTCGAATAGAGCCTTCCACCAATTACCTTTTTTAGGTATGGGGCGGTTCCAGTTTGACTTTGATCTGGAGGAAGATATCATCGAGGTCTTGAGTATGGAGCCGTTTCATTTTGATCACTGGATGGTTTCTCTGGTTAGGTGGGAGCCAATCATAGAAGATTCTTATCCATAAAATCACTTTCTGGGTTAAGGTTATGGGGGTACCCCTTCACTGGTGGGCAGATCAAACCTTCACTAGCATTGGTGATGGTATAGGAAAGACTGACGTGGTGGATCTTAACAATGGAAGAGTTCGGGTAGTTCTGGATGGCTTTAAACCACTGGTGTTTTAAACATTAGTTGAGTTTAAATCAGGAGAGGAGGCGGTTGTTCAGATCAGGTAGGAGAAGCTCCATGGATTCTGCCGTATATGCAATAGTTTGTGTAACGACCAAGAGACTTGCCCACAGCTTGGGGAAAACAGATTCCCGGAGGAGGCTCCTCGAAGGAGAAGAGACCGGGAACCTCAAGGCCCCTCTGATGCTCCAGGTCCGCTGAGCTACAGAGGAGTAGTGATTTCTGGCGAAAGGGAGGAGCACAGGGAAACTAGGAAGGATTCTGGAAGGGCGCAGGATGAACAAGGTCAGTCCAGGGGCAAGCATAAGGAGGCAGAAGAAAAGGATTATGAGAAGGTTTCAAGTAGAAAGGAGCCTCGTTATGGATATTCGAGATATAACAGGAGGTCAGGGGAAGGTACATCATCTCACTCGGGGAGATACAAAGGGGCTCCACAAGGAGAGTACAAGAAAAAAGGAGATACAGAGAGGAAAGTGCAGGTCAATGAAAAGATTGATGAAAAGATTGGTGTCCTATCTGAACAAGAGAGACTGCTGATAGAGGCTTTCCGGGCAGGAAAGTCGCCAAATGGAACAGCAGCAAAGGTGGCTGGTACGAAAGAGCTTAATATGGGAGATGGGAAGTTGGAGAAGCCAACAAAATTGGTTAGGCAGAAGCTGATGTTTGCGGAGGAGGACCCAGAGTTTAGGAAATTTAATGATATAGAAAGCAAGGATGAGGACACTAAGATGGAAACATAGGGACAAGGAACTCAGGTGACCGAAGGTGATTGGATTGCGGAATTGGGAGGAGATATTGAGAATGATGACTGTCTAGGGGAGCTAATGGATGCAGAGATAAATGATCAAGGGCTACCTAAGGAAGGCACTGGCTCTGCAGAGGCGATGTGTTTTGAGGAATCTGCTCTAGAGAGCAAGGAAGATGGGATGGCGGCATTAGACGGGCAAGAGAAAGGTAAGACAGAGGCTGGTGGGGAGGTGGGAATGAAGAAGGATGAAGGTAAGAAGATAGGGACCCAAAGGGTGACAGGGGGAAAGAAGAAACCTCTGGTTGCTCCACTTCTATTGGGAAGTTTAGAAATGAAAAGGATGGCCTTAGCTTTGACATCGCCAAGGAAGAAGCCTGCTCAGAAGGTGGAGACGAAGACAAGTAAGGGACAGAAGAAGCATGAGGACAAGGATCCCAACTTCCCAAATGCCGGAAAGGGCAATGCTACAGATCCTCAGGAGTGAAGGTTTTATCAGTTTAATTAAGTCCTAGCTATGGAGTCAATAAAATTAGTGGTTGTTATGTTGTGTCTTTGGTTTTTCATTTGGTGTCTGTTAAGCTTTGAGAAGCATGGGTCTTGTTTCCTTTATTTTGGCTTGTTTCAAATGAATAAGAGTACTGGTTTTTGGTGTCCAAAAGCTATTGATTCTGCTGGCAAGAGAATACACTGGTCAGATGGTTTAGTTGGGAGCAAAGCAGGTTTGTGGGATGGAACCTATGGTCATAAGAACCATAACAATAGATGTTGGAGCTCGCTTAAGGGTTTAACATCAATATGGATGTCTCTGGCTGGGGATCAGCAAGCCACAAGACGGAGGTACATGTTTAGTTATATGCAATGTACGTTAAGGCTTCTTGTTCTAGGATATGAATGGAAAAAAAATGTTCTCATTATCTACTACTGTGATTATGTTTAATTATGGTTATAAGATTAAGGCATTAGTTTGGAAATTGTGGGAGTTAATTCCGAGATTCGTCTTAGTAGATAAATGGATTAGTTCTTATGACCAGAATGGGTTACGAGTTCTAAGTCAGATATGCAGGATCTCATTTAGAAATAGGCGTGCTGACCATAATCAATGGGGGGTATGGAAAATGTTCTGGGAATTTTGTTATAGGTTTGGTACAGGTATGATGGCCAGGGAGCAAGGCTTATATAGAGAACAGGGGAACCAGAAGATGGGAATGACAGGGGAGAAGATGATGACGAGTTTAAGGAACTCACCGGAAACTCATGACATGTTATGGATGTATTTCGTTTACTATGTAATGAGCTACTTGACAATTTATGGTTGGGTATTCCAGCTGCCTTTTTGGTTTTTACTCAGGTCTAACGTCTTAAGCAGGCCTTACCGAGGTGGATGGTGGTTACGGCCAACCGCTTGGTTGTTAACAGGACATCAGAAACGCAAATGGGATTTAGGAAGATGGCATCAACATGGCTGGGAGGAGGAGGATGTACTTTTGGGTGCACGGATTACAGGTACACAAAAGAGTATTATGGCTCACAGAAGATATTTGGCTCAAAGGATTTCAAAAGCGATGAGGGGAAATTCTTTTGGGGCGGTGGGTCGAAGTAGCAATATCCCTACCAATCTCAGGTTTGAAATGATAGGGTGGCTTGATAAGGGTTTTATATTGAAACAGGATACATGGTCTAATGGATTAAGACACAAGTTGCTAGGTTTTAGTTTCTTTCAAGATAGAATTCATGGAAGAGTAAATGGATGGACGTCGAAAGAAATACTAAAGGAACAAATGTGGAGTGTTAGTGGGTGGGATGTATGGGTGTATCAATTAAGGTTTAATATTGGTAGCGTTTGCAAGGATCTAACAACGATGTTTAAGAGGGAATTAATGTTATTAGCTGCTGCTCAACAATCTTTAAGGTTTACTTTGGAATATACAGAATGACATACTATGGGTCTTATGATACAGGTTTGCAGAAGTTCTTGGTTTGGCATCTCAGATGATACACGCCTTTATTCTTGGAAGACTTGTAGATTTATGGAAGACACGAATATTTGCTCAAGTAAATCTCACCCTCTGATATTGGAGTGGTCTCATGGACTGGTTTCTGTGAAAGGTATTATATTCAGGAGTTTTTTTTTTGTTTATATGAGGGAGCATCATACCAAAGTGGTGAAGAATATTTAAGGAAAAGTAAAGACCAATCGGAAGATACATATGGAAGGTGGTGAGTTATTTAGGGGATTGATGGTGGAATTGATAGATACAAATGGGGAGAACACGAATACCTTGATGAGTACAGATATATGGTGTCAAGGAACCAAGGCTGGGTCGAGATATTCTTGGTTTTACCACTGGTGGGATATATCTTTGAATTTGGCAGAGTGCATTCATAATCGTGACTATGGCTCACAATGTACTCTAATAAGAAAATGTTTTTGGACCACTATTTATTTTCAAGGAATAAGGTTACACGATAATATGAATGCTTATCAATGGCAGCAGTGCCTAGAGGTAAGGTTAGTATGGCGTGACATGAGAGGGTTTGATGGATGGAGAGGGTACATATATTGGCAAAGGAAAATGTCTTGGGATCTGATTACACCTAAGGCGGTGCTACGGATGGGAATAAACAATACACAATTTTAAGATGCGGATTCTAAGTTGGAACTGTCAAGGCTTAGGAAACATATGGACGATTAGTTATTTACGCGAGATAGTGCACAAGAATAAACCGGAGTTTATGTTTCTTGCTGAAACAAAACAACCATATTCTTTTACACAAATGTTTATGGGCCATTTTGGATACGATAAAATGTATACTGTGGAACCTAGGGGTGCAAGTGGAGGATTGGCACTTTATTATAATGACACATCAAATGTGAAATTTACATATACAAGTAATCGGATTGTCGATATCGAGGCAGACCTGCAAGGGAAAACTGTTTCAATATCTTTTGTTTACGGTGAGCCAGTGCAAAAACTATGAGGTCAAGTATGGGAGAGATTGACCCGGATGGGTGTGGTAAGGACAAATCCATGGTTCGTTATAGGCGACCAAAATGAGATTACCGGCAATCATGAGAAGCAGGGAGGATCCCTAAGGCACGCTTCTACTTTCGTTGCTTTTAACACCATGATTAGGGATTGTGGGTTAATAGAATTTCCGACGGTGGGTGACTCCCTTTCATGGAGAGGGCGGAGGGGAAAACAACTAATAAGGTGTAAGCTAGATAGGGCACTAGCTAATGAAGACTGGCACACAATCTTTCTGTTCTCGTTTGTTGAATATTTGGGGATGATTGGCTCGGATCACCGACCGATAGTGGCATCCATTGAGGATAAACAAGAGAAGCGACAGAACCAATTCAGATTTGATAAACGCTGGGTGGAAAAAGATGGACTAATGGATGCAATAAAACATGGCTGGGAAGGTGTGGAATTCAATGAGAGCACCAGTTTTTGCGATAAGATTGGAAGATGCAGAAGGGAATTATCCAGATGGAGGAAAAATAATCCGCCATACAATAATGATAACATATATGAGCTGCAGAAAGCTCTGGAGGAGGTTCAAAAAGATGATATGAGTGTTGGGAATGTCCTGAAATCTATTGTACTTGCTCTTGAGTGAAAGTCGTACTGTCGAGATGAGACAATCATATGACACTGGGAAGTCGTAATGCTTTGCTAGAAGCCACTTATGATCAGTGAGTTGAGAACTCATTGCTAGTGTTATATGATCCTACATGGTCACACACCTAAGCAAACTGGACGTAGTATATGAGGTTAATCATTAATGTAATGATCGGGTGAATGCATATTTGATATGCATTCAATACAAAGTTTTTGGACAGTGTCGATCGACACAATAAGTGTGTCGGTCGACACAGATCGACAGTGTCGATCAACACAGAGAGTGTGTCGGTCGACACGACTCGCGGATTACCAGATTAATTCGGTTTAATCGTTGGTTAATTCCGTTGTGGTTTAAGTCGACATATATAAGATATATGGTCGACCTAAACTCAATCTTAACCTAATTTACAGCCACCAGAAAAGAAACAGAAACCTCTTGAGAGATCTGATCTCTAAAGGCACTAGCATCCCTTCTGTTCAGTTTGTGTGCGTGTGGATACCAGTAGAGGCACAGCGTTTGAGGTGCTTCGCGATCTCGATTACTTGTTTATCTTCCGCTGCTAATCACCAGGTAATTCTGAGATCCCTAGATTCAATTACATGAACCCTAGATCCTAGGCTTGGAATTCAGACTAGGTTTGCCTAATTGGATTAGGAACTGCTAGAAATTCCTTCAGTGGTATCAGAGCCTTAGGGTTCTATTGAATCTGTAGCATGTTGATTAGATTGGTTGAATCTGGATCTCTGTATAGTTGATACAAACATGTTAAAATTCGTTTTCATGAAAAATCTAGTTTTAGGTTTTTGGCTTGAAAAACGATTAGGGTTTATCGCCCTGTGTCGATCGACACCAATCCGGTATCGGTCGACACAGAAGGATAACCCGAATAAAATTTGTTTCGCCTAGTGTCGATCGACACAAGAGTTGTGTCGGTCGACACAAACCTCGCGAGATTGATGAATCGGTTCAATTGGATTGGACCGGTTATCGAGCTTTGTTTATAATGGTTGAACACTGTGAATGGTTTAATTGCGATTGGTTTGATTAGGTTGGTATCGACCGATGCTAGTGTAGCATCGATCGACACTGACCGGTATTCAAAACCGGATCAATTGGATTGATCGGTTATTGCGGATTGTTTTGGTTATTCTGCATCGATCGATGCTAAAGTAGTATCGGTCGACATCAGATTCGATGGTTTAGGTTATGGAACCTGAAATCACAGAACCAAAGCAAGATGAATCGATTAATTAGAAGAATTAAAACATAATAAAACTGAACGTTTTAAATGGTTCTGTTCCTCAACCAAATATCAAGTGATACTTGATGTCTTTCCAATCTTGTCAACTGTCAAGACTCATTTCATTGTGTGATATACTTGCAGTGCAAGATGTCCACGATTACATGAGTAAGACAGGAGGTAATCGTGTTGATGGACTTGCAGTGCAAGACATCAACAATTACATGACTGAAGAGATTGGTTTACTTGACTGGGCCATCAAAATCGTTTTGGGCTCAGAGACATCAAGTGGATTGGCATGAGATGTCGATCCACAACCAAGAGTTATATTGGATATAACTAGCAAAGTTGTTGCTTACCTAGATAGCTAAAATTTGGGTGATAGCCAGTGGCTCACTCAAGTTTAGTGAAGTATGGGTCTTGGATCATTATATTCATCTGAGGAAACATTGTTTGAATATAATGCGAGTTTTCTTAATTGTTAAAACTTCTCATTTCTTGAACATCATAACTAAACCTCCCTTGTTTTTCAGCTATGTCTAGCACAAACCATCGTAACAATTTCTCCCTGCGATCCGTCCTTGAGAAGGACAAGTTAAATGGATCCAACTTTCTTGAATGGTATCGGAACTTGAGAATTGTTCTCAAACAGGAGAACAAGGACTATGTCCTTGAGAAAGTTCTCCCCAAGAAGTACCGAGCCAATGCCTGGCAGTCAGATAAGGATGCTTGGGATAAGCATTATAATGATGCGGTGGATGTGAGTTGTCTCATGTTGGCTACCATGAACTCGGAATTGCAGAAGCAATATGAGTACGTGGAGTCGCCAAAAGAGATGATCACTGGCCTGAAAAGTATGTTTCAGGAGCAGGCACGAACTCAGAGATACCAGACGGTTAGATCTCTGATTGAGTGCAAGCTACCAAAGGGCGAACCAGTTAGTCCTCATGTCATTAATATGATGGGTTATATTGATAACCTGGGGAAACTGGATTGTCCCATTAGCCAAGAGTTGGCTACTGACATCATTCTGCAGTCACTGCCGTCAAGCTATGATCAATTTGTTATGAACTATAACATGAACAACTTGACGAAGACGTTGACTGAATTGCATGGGATGCTTAAGACTGCTGAACCCAAGCGAGTCTGGCCATTCTCCTAAGGTTAAACCAGTCTTTCTGAAGATGTTAAGTGCCGTTATTGTAATGGTTATGGGTATTTGAAAAGAAACTGCAATAAATTCTTGGAAGATTATGAGAAGCTGAAGAAGACGTACGAGACTTCTTCTTCAGTTATTATGTTATAGAAGTAAATGTTAATTCTTATAGTCCTACTTAATGGGTATTTGATACCAGCTGTGGTACTCATTTTTTGTGAAAATGTGCAGGGCCTGAGCAAAAGTAGGACTATAGAGAAAAGACAAGTGGACCTATGCATGGAAAATGGAGCAAGAGTTGTTGCATTAGCCGTAGGAGTATTTCATTTGTTTTCTTTTATGGCATGTTTTGAACTTAAAACTGCTACTATGTACCTGCTATGAGCAGAAAGATTATTTCTATTCCTTGTTTGGATATGGAAGGATATCAGTTTTCAAATTAAGAATAAGTGTTATTCATTTGATTACATTGATATATTTTATAGTAGCAATCCATTAGAGAATGGACTTTATGTTCTAAACCAAATCATGCCTGACTATAACATTAGTACCAAAAGATTCTAGTCAAATGATATGAATCAAAACATTTTCTCTGGCATTGTCGTTTTGGACCACATAAATAAGAAAAGACTCAGAAGCTCCATAGTGATGGGCTTTTGGACTCATCTGATTATGAATCATAATGAGTAAAGTGGATCTTGTTTATTAAGTAAAACGACAAAGGCTCCTTTCAACAGAGGTAGTGTCGATCGACACAAACGGTGCGTCGGTCGATACAGGTTGCGAACGAACAAAAATGAAAGGGCCAAAGGCTTATTGGGCTTTATACATACGGATGTATATGGGCCAATGAGCACTAGTGCTAGAGGAAAACTTCAGTACTTCATTACCTTTACTGATATTTTCAGTAGGTACGGTTATGTCTTATTTATAAGACATAAGACAGAATCTTTGAAAGGTTCAAAGAGTTCCAAAATGAAGTACAGAATCAATTTGGCAAAGGTATTAAAGCTCTATGATGAGATCATGGAGGTGAATACTTAAGTCAAGAATTAGTGATCATTTGAGAGATTGTGAAAGTGTTTCACAATTCACTCCTCCTGAATCGGACTTTATTAGATATGGTTCGATCAATGATGAGTCACTTAGATCTTCCATTATCCTTCTAAGAATACGCTCTAGAAACGTCTGTGTTTACATTAAATAGAGTTCCATCGAAATCAGTTACAGAGACACCACATGAGATGTGGACTGTTAATATTCCTGATTTGTCCTTCATGAAGATTTGGGGTTGTGAGGCTTATATAAAACGTTTAATCTCTGATAAGCTCACACCCAAATCCGATAAGTGCTACTTCATTGGTTGTCCTAACGAAACCAAGGCATGTTACTTTTACAACCGGTCCGAGAACAAATTGTTTGTTACTCGGAGCTATGTTTTCCTGAGAAAGACTGTCTTTTCAAGAAGAACAGTGGGAGTAAAGTACAACTCGAAGAAATTCGAAAAACACAGGACACTCCTCAACCTGATGAGGAAGAGCAGCAGTTGGATCTACAAAGAGTTGCAGAACCTGCACCTGTGGTGCCTAAAGTTTATAAAAGATCTGGTGAATGTATATTCGATATACATTCAAATGGCGAGTTTCTGAAGAAGTGTCGATCGACACAAAAGTTGCATCGATCGACACAGACCGCGAACCAAAATATTGATTTTGGTTTATGACTTAATTAACTACGGTTTAAATCTTGGTTAATTAGGTCATGGTAAAAGTATACATATGAGATATGTGCGCGACTTTTACACAAAACTGAAGCTCGCAGATCCGAAAGGATCCGTCACGAACCCGAGAAATGTGGATTTCTCGTAACCAATTGCCATGATCCATTGATCATTGAAAGTGACGGGACCTGCGAATTCTGAAGAAGCAATGATGGGTCTTGACTCCGAAAGTGGCTGAAAGCCGATGAATCCGAAATGGGATCCATGTCACAGAACCAAATGTGACTTGGGTTGATGTACCCGATGGTGTAGAAACCATTGTGAGTAAATGGATTTTCAAGAAGAAAAGTTGACATGGATGGTTATATTCAGATGTACAAAGCTAGGTTGGTGGCAAAAGGTTTCAATTAAATTCAAGGTATTGACTGTGAAGAAACCTAATCCCAGACACCATGCTTATGTCCATCCGGATTCTCCTAGCAACCGCCACTCATAATAGTTATGAGATCTGGCAGATGGATGTGAAAACAGTTTTCCTTAATGGAATTCTGAAAAAGGATGTGTACCTGACACAACCTGAAGTTTTCATTGATCCTAATGAAGCTAGGAAGATATGCAAGCTTCATCGATCCATTTATGGATTAAAGCAAGCATCTCGGAGTTGGAATCTTCGTTTTGATGAAGTAGTCAAAAGGTTTGACTTTATCAGAAATGAAGAGGAACCGTGTGTTTACAAGAAGACTAGTGGGAGCGCAGTTGCATTTCTAGTATTTTATGTTGATAACATACTGCTTCTCGGAAATGAAGTTCGATTGTTTCAGTCTGTTGAGACTCGACTCGAAAGTTGTTTTTCGATAAAATTATGGGAGAAACCATATACATTCTTGGAATAAGAATCTATAGAGATAGATTGGATAAGCTAATTGGATTGTGTCAAGATACTTATGGTGATAAGGCCTTGCACAGGTCCAGTATGCAGGATTCCAAGAAGGGCTTCGTGCAAATGACTCTTGGTATTACTCTTAGCAAGACGCAGTGTCTTTTGACACACGCTGAGCAAGAGCGAATGAGGGTCAGACTACTGCTAAAGGCATTAGATGTCTTAAGATGTGATCTTAATTTTAGTGGGAGTTGTTGATGTTAATTTTAGTTATGATATGATGTTCGTATAAACATAATTTGATTATGTTATTGAAATCTGACATCTGTATTATTTAATAATGGTTATTAAATAATAGTCCCAATGTAATTTATGACATTTTATAGGTCATCAAGTATGTGACTTGATCATGAAACCCCTATAGATAATAAATGACATAAATTATGTTAGTCCCTGGTCAAGGTTGTTAAAGTGGGACATTAACAACCACGTGAGACTAGTATGTGAGGTGACTGATGACTAAGTTTCATGGAGTCATTAATAAGAGTATTAAAGTCAATCACATTGATATGTGTTGAAGAACACAGGATCAGACATGACCCACTGATGAGAACTCTACGAGATAGTTATATAAGTGTCATGAGAGTTTTCATTACGACTATAGAGTATAGTCCTTAGACCTGAGTTCATCATGTTTTTCTTACATGTGAATTGGTCCGCTTTAACCTTGTCAAACGTCAGCCGTAACTGGTGACTATAAAGGCATTGATTGGGCGTATCATGAAGCGTGTGAAGAAACAGGGATGGAACAAGATGGGATTTGTCCCTCCTATATAACAGGAGATAAATATCTCAAGGCCCATCGAAGATTTGATACTGAGAAATGTGTGGCCACACTCAAACGAGGTGATTGTCAGTCGTTTGTCTTGTCAGTATAAATCGGAGTTCGATGAACATGATCTTGGCTAAATAAGGGTGACACAGATCTTGCCTTATGCCAAATCGAGATATAGTGACGAAGGGATTATAGAATAGATGATTCCAGTACAAGTGGGAGATTGTTGGGAATGTCCTGAAATCTATTGTACTTGCTCTTGAGTGAAAGTCGTACTGTCGAGATGAGACAATCATATGACACTGGGAAGTCGTAATGCTTTGCTAGAAGCCACTTATGATCAGTGAGTTGAGAACTCATTGCTAGTGTTATATGATCCTACAGGGTCACACACCTAAGCAAACTGGACGTAGTATATGAGGTTGATCATTAATGTAATGATCGGGTGAATGCATATTTGATATGCATTCAATACAAAGTTTCTGGACAGTGTCGATCGACACAATAAGTGTGTCGGTCGACACAGAGCGACAGTGTCGATCGACACAGAGAGTGTGTCGGTCAACACGACTCGCGGATTACCAGATTAATTCGGTTTAATCGTTGGTTAATTCCGTTGTGGTTTAAGTCGACATATATATATGGTCGACCTAAACTCAATCTTAACCTAATTTACAGCCACCAGAAAAGAAACAGAAACCGCTTGAGAGATCTGATCTCTAAAGGCACTAGCATCCCTTCTGTTCAGTTTGTGTGCGTGTGGATACCAGTAGAGGCACAGCGTTTGAGGTGCTTCGCCATCTCGATTTCTTGTTTATCTTCCGCTGCTAATCACCAGGTAATTCTGAGATCCCTAGATTCAATTACATGAACCCTAGATCCTAGGCTTGGAATTCAGACTAGGTTTGCCTAATTGGATTAGGAACTGCTAGAAATTCCTTCAATGAGAACACAAGCAGAGGTTATAGAGATTTCGGGAAAACTAAAAGAGGCTTACAGGGATGAAGAACAATTTTGGCAACAAAAAAGCAGGAACCTGTGGCACAAGTCGGGTGATAGATATACGAAATTCTTCTTTGCTTTGACGAAACAAAGGCGGGCAAGAAATCGTATTGTTGGACTTCACAATACATCCGGAGAGTGGGTTACGAAGGATCATGAGGTGGAAAGAGTAGCTGTGGAGTATTTTGATGAATTATTCACTACTAGTAACCCAGATGGTTTTGAGGCGTTCCTTCAGGAAGTGCCGGAATCAATAACAACACAGATGAATGAGAAACTGATGGTACTAGCCACAGAAGAGGAGGTTCAGAAAGCGGTGTTTTTGATGCATCCAGAGAAAGCACCAGGACCGTACGGGATGACAGCATTGTTTTACCAAAGATCATGGCCAATTGTAAAGAATGATGTGGTGCGCATGGTTAATGATTTTTTAATGACTGGGGAATTGGACAATAGGCTAAACTTGACAAATATTTGCCTAATCCCAAAGACGGAAAGGCCAAGCAGGATGACAGAATTGCGCCCTATTAGCTTGTGTAATGTGGGTTATAAGATCATCTCCAAGGTACTGTGTCAACGGTTAAAAGGACTTCTTCCACGACTGGTTTTTGAGACTCAATCGGCCTTTGTAGCCGGAAGATTAATTTCAGATAACATCTTAATTGTTCAAGAGATGTTTCATGGTTTACGGACGAATCCATCTTGTAAGAGCAAGTTTATGGCAATCAAAACGGATATGAGTAAAGCCTATGACAGAGTTGAATGGGCCTTCATAGAGAAACTTTTGGCCAAAATGGGGTTTGCGACACCATGTGTGGACAGAATAATGCGTTGTATTACAACAGTCCAATATCGGGTTCTTATTAATGGTCAGCCACGAGGTTTTATTGCACCACAGAGGGGTTTACGACAGGGGGATCCTTTATCGCCTTACATATTTATATTGTGCACGGAGGCACTAATAGTGAATATTAAAAAAGCGGAACGTGAAAAACAACTGACGGGACTAAAGGTAGCAAGAGCGAGCCCTCCAATATCCCATCTCCTATTCGCGGACGATAGTTTATTTTTCTGCAGAGCTGAGAAAGAGGAATGTGAGACAATTTTGCCGATTCTAAAGGACTATGAGGGTGTATCAGGTCAACAGATAAATTTTGCGAAGTCTTCACTGCAGTTTGGCCATAAGGTTGAAATTGGAGTGCGAGATGAGTTGAAAGCGATCTTGGGAATATCAACGATAGGAGGGATGGGATCATATTTGGGAATTCCTGAGAGCCTTAGTGGCCCAAAAACACATGTATTCAGCTTTTTACAGGATATACTTCATGGTAGGGTCAATGGATGGACAACAAAGTTGCTTTCACGAGGGGGAAAAGAGGTCATGATCAAGGCAGTGGCAACGGCCTTACCAAATCATGTAATGTCCTGTTATCGGTTACCAAAAACGATTACGACAAAATTGACAAGTATTGTATCCAACTTTTGGTGGAGCACGGGAGGAACGAATACTGGTATGCATTGGAAGTCTTGGGATAAATTGTGTAAAGATAAAAGTGATGGTGGAATCGGCTTTAGGGATTTTTACGATGTTAACACGGCATTCCTAGCGAAACAGTTATGGAGACTAATTGATAAACCGAATATTCTGTTCTCAAGAGTCTTTAAAGGAAGATACTTTCGTCATACGGATCCCCTTGATCCAGTAAGATCATACTCAGCATCCTATGGATGGAAGAGTATTATATCAGCTAGGCCTCTGGTTAAAAAAGGACTAATCAAAAGGGTGGGAACGGGGGAGTCTATTTCAATATGGAACGACCCATGGATACCAGCCTATCGCCCGAGACTAGCAACTCAAAAACCAAATTCTAATCATACTTTGGTAACAGTTAATCAGTTAATTGATCAACAACACCAGGTATGGAACAAGCAACTCATGGAGGAAATCATGGAACCAGAAGACGTGGCTCTGATACTAACTGTGGTCTTTAGCCGATTGAATACACCGGATTCATTGGGTTGGGCTCACACAAAGACGGGTAAATATACAGTGAAATCAGGGTACCAATTAGAGCGTGCTAAGGATGATGGAATGGACCTTATTTTAGAACCGAGCATTAAACGTCTCCAGGCTTATTCTTGGAAGATAAAGTGCCCCTCGAAGATTAGACATTTCATATGGCAAGCTTTATCAGGCTGTTTACCGGTAACAAAAAACTTGAATGTGACACTAGATGTGCTCGGTATGGAGTGGAGGATGAATCAATAAATCATGTGCTTTTCGAATGTCCTCCAGCAATCCAGACTTGGGCGTTGTCCCAAATACCAACAAACCTAGAGCGTTTTCCATTAACATCTCTCTATACGAATATGGATTATCTATTTTGGAGAATACTGACGGACGAGAGAATGAATATATTTCCTTGGTTATTGTGGTACAATTGGAAAAATCGGAATGATATGGTTTACAAACATATTGATCGGGGCCCTCAAGAAACATTGAGACTGGCAGAAATGGAATTTGTAACATGGGGAGATGCACATATGGCTGAGGTGAACGAACAACCGATAGAAACAAGGGATGGACATTCCTCACACAATGAATTGATACTTAATGGTCACTGGTGTTTTGTGGATGGATCTTGGAAGGAGGGTGATAAATGGTCGGGCCAATGATGGTATAGTCGTTTTGAGAGAGATGAGAATGTTTTGATGGGGGCAATGAATATTAGAGCAAGTATATCACCACTACATGCAGAATTCAAAGCCTTAGTATGGGCCATGGAGTGCATGAAGTGTCATCAGCATACCCACATGACGTTTGCAACGGACTGTTCAGAATTGGTGAAGATAGTGTCGGAACCAGAAGAATGACCAGCTCTCTCGAATCACATAGAATAGTTCCAAGTAAGAAGGGAGTTCTTCACTGTATTCAAGCTCATCCATATACCGCGCACAAGTAATCTGATGGCAGACAGACTAGCACGGAGTGCTCGTCTCAGACCGTCGCATACAGTCCATATTGGACCGGAGCCACCAATTTGGATCAACGATAATTAGGCTTTGTTAGTGTTTCTTGTTGACAAAAAAAAACAGCCAAATTTTGGCGAAAACAATTGGACCGCCAAAAATACCGACGGAAAACTGACGACAAATGATTTCCGATGGATTTCCGTCGGAAATCAGTTCATATTCTCCCGATCGAACTTCTTCTTCTCCATTTCTCTGAAACTTCTCTCTCTCTCTCATCTCGCGAAATCGAACGATTCTCTCTAACAATCCGCCGGATTATCGCCGTTAATCCCCAATTCCGACCGCCACCAACACCACAAACATGTAAGTTATCCTTTTAACCGATTGATTTTGCATAAATCTCTTGATTAGGTTGTAGAAATGGTTGCATGTGTTGATTAAAAGGTAGTATAGGTTGAGACTAATGGATTGAACAATATAGTTGCTAGGATTTAGGATTGTTTGGCTAAGAATATTGTGTATTCCTTTTTTTTTTGTTTCTCCAAAAGATTTAAACGCTATTTAAAACGTTTTTAAACGTTTTAAAACTTATTGAACACTAGAAGTATGCTAAGAATCATGAAATATATTTTTTGGGTAATTTTGGAATTTTGTTTTGGATTTTTAAACATTTTTAAAATTTTTATGAGTTCTAAACGTTTTTGAAATTCTTTTAAAACTTAAAAAACGTTTTTGTAATTTATTTTGAATTTTAAAACGTTTTAAAAAATTATTTTGTTGATTTCAAAACGTTTTTAAAAATTTTATGAGTTATAAAACGTTTTTGAAATTCTTTTAAATCTTAAAAAAACGTTTTTGTAATTTATTTTGAATTTTTAAACGTTTTAAAATTTTATTTTGTTCATTTTAAAACGTTTTTGAAATTTTTTTAAAACATAAAAAATGTTTTGCCTTTTTATTTGGAATTTTAAAACAGTTTCTAATCTTATAAAAGATTTTTCAAAGTTTTGTTTAATTTTTTTATTATAAGTTACATATAGAAATGTGAATCTAAATTTTTGATTGGTTTGTAGGGATACTTTTCTGACCTATGAGGACATTTTGAGCGAAATCCCGCTGAATGAGGTGCAACAGGAGCCGGTCCAGCAACAACAACCGAGAGCCCGACGGTCTCGATCGACTCAGGTGCGACCCACACCGGATCAGACACAGCCGAGAACGTCTGAGACTATGCCGGAGGGTCCTAGTGGGAGTCATTCTGTGTCTCAGGCGCCGCATTATGTCATGCCGTCTATTGCCGATGAGATATCGGCATTAGTCGATCAACCGGGACGCGAGCTGCTCAAACGTCTCGACCCTTACTACGAGACCATCCCTGGCACTTACTGGTAATAAAACTTATAACTTTATATTCCCATTTACACTTTTTAGTATATACATTTTTGTAAACCTTTGTTTTTTGGTCTTATTAGGTTTACGTTGACCGAATCCAAGGTCACGAAGAGCTTCTTGGGAATGATGTACAACATGCTCCAGTACGGGTACCCGACGTACAGGGAAATACCTTTATCCGATAGGCATAACTGGTTCAGTCAGTTCGCGGTAATTACCTTGTAACATTGTTATATATTGTTATTATTCTATATAATTTAGTTTTAAAGTGTTTAATTCTAACAAATTTTTATTTTTTTGTTTTGAATAGCAAGAGTATACTTGGGATAGGAAGTATACGACTTTGGTGGAACAGGAGTTCCACCTAAAGGCATCAACGCATTACTCTAACGTCATCAACACTTGGAAACAGAAGTGGTGTCGTAATGAAACTCCAAAGGGTATTAACAAAGAGAGTGATACTTGGAAGGGCCTCATCCGTCATTGGAGTAAGCCTGCAACCGCATCACTCTCTTCGACGAACTCCCAGAACCGTAATAGTGATAGGGAGGGTGCCGGGATCGCAACTCATAATGCGGGAGCAAGGAGCACCGCATCAAGGAAGATAATCTTGGTAAGCAGTTCTTTTTTTTTTAAATTTCAATATGTTAAGTTATTTTTTTATTTTAAGTTCAAAATTATTTTTGCAGAAACAAAAGAAGGGGCGAGATCTGAATCATATTGAGCTCATCGAGGATGGCCACAAGAACAAGGAAACGGGCCAAATACAGGATCCAATTGCTCGGAGGATTGTGGAGTCGACGAAGAGGCGTTTGGATGAGGTGGTTACCCAATCCAAAAGAATCGGTTCAACGGAGGAGATACCTGACGAAAAAATCAACCAAGTCTTCCTCACGGTAAATTTTTAATTTAAATAAAATTTGAATTATGTTTAACCTTAAACTTTAACTTAAATCCATAACGTATTTACTTTACAGGAAACTGAGAAGAGAAGAGGACGAGTTTTTGGTTTGGGAAACTTGGCGGACAAAGTGTTGACACCGCATTCCCGTTTACGTCCGGAAGGCGAGGACTATGCCCAATTCTTGAGGGAAAAGGATGCGGAGATCGAATCGTTGAAGGCTAGTAATTCGCGGATGGAAGCCTGGATGGCAGAAAAAGAGGAAGAAAACGAGAAGAAGTTCGAAGAGATGAATAAACGGTTTGAATACTTCATGCAGCAAGCCCAGCTTCCAAAAGCCGCACCGGCGAACCAGAGTGGGGGGAAGGGAAAAGGAAAGAAGGTGAAGAAGAAGGCGACGTGAGCGGGATCAGGATCCGGGATCCGTTCCCCGTTTAATGTAATTTTTTTTATGGACGAATGTAATTTAAAAACATGTTTCGAATAATTTTAATAAATTTCTTTTTCGTTTTGTTTTTCTAATTAATTAATTAATTGGCGAATATATTTTTTTTTAATTTTTTATTATCCGTCGGTAAACCGTCGATAACATTCCGTCGGAAAACCGTCGGTTATATGCCGTCGGAAAACCGTCGGTAAAATGCCCTCGGAATGGCGTCGGAATACCGTCGTCGGAATTTCGTCGGTAAACTTTCGTCGGAAAATTGTCTGTAATATTCCGTCGGAATACCGTTGGTATTATACGTCGGAATACCGTTGTTATTATACGCCGGGATACCGTTGGTATTATACGTCGGAATACCGTCGGTATTATTCGTCGGAATACCGTCGGTATATACAGTCGGAATACCGTCGGTATATACAGTCGGAATACCGTCGGTATATACAGTCGGTTTGTGGTCGGTAAACCGTCGGCGTTGACCGTCGGTTTACGGTCACAAGTCCGTCGGTAAACGTGCGTCGATAAACCGTCGGTGATCTGTCGGATTTCTATCCGTCGGTGATCCGTCGGTAATTATAGACGAAAAACCGACGGAAAACTTTTACCGACGAAATAGAAATGACGGACTTTTTTCGTCGGAAATCCGTCGGAATAGGCGTTTTCCGACGGATACCCGTCGGTTACTTCCCTCGGTAATGGCCTGTTTTCTTGTAGTGGTTGGTCCTCTTTTCCTTTGTACTTTCCCTACATCATCAATATTAGCATTGCCATCTCCATCTTGTTCCATATTGACAGCTCCTCCTGCATTCTCATTCTGTTCTTGTTCACCATCTTTGTCCATATTGTTAGCTTCTTCTTCATCCTCACCCTGTTCGTGTCCAATCAAACCACCTTCTGCTTCTTTCTCAGAAACTTCTACCTCGTGAGCTTCTTTCTGAGACATTTGTTTCGCAACAACTTCTTCTTCAGCCATTAATTTCTCGGCCACATCATCATCCTCTTCATTACCTTCAGCCTCAACAACCTCTTCCACAGGATCTACATCCACAGCTTCTTCGACCACATCCGCTTTAGCAGCCAGCTTCTTTTTTCTACCAGTTTTTCTCTTTTTTGCCTTTACTGTTTTTGCAGGTGCAACAACTTCTTCTTCAGTCTCAATAAATTCTTCAGTCTCAACAACTTCTTCTTCAGTCTCAATACCTTCAGTCTCAATAACTTCTTCCACAGCAGCTACATCCACAACAACTTCTTCAACATCGGCTTGAGAGGCCACCTTCTTTTTTCTATCATTTTCCCTCTTTTTCGCCTTTAGTGTTGTTGCAAGTGTAGCCTCCAAGCCTTGATTACGTTTACTTCGACGGATCCCACCTGGTTGTCCTACACTTGTCTTTACCATTTCTGAAACTGAAGATTATACGAACAAATTAGCATAGTGAAATCGTGTTTAATTACTTAAAATCACTCTCAATGAAAAATCAAAAATTTCCACATGCATGTTCATAGAAACTCTGAATCGAAACCCAAAATCAAAATCGTGTTTCAAAATTGAACACCGAAATCGACAGAACCCAACATGCATCAAAACATCAAAATCGATGTGTCCAAACCTCCAAATCATAAAATTAAGAGATATATTATAGGAAATAAACGATTGAAGAAGAACATACCTTTTTGATTGTACAAAGAAGCTTCGATTCGGTGGGAAAGAATCGCCAAAGTAAGAAAGAGAGAGCTCGAGTTTAACTTAGAAAAAATGAAGAAAGTTAAGTGTGAAAAAAATATTCAGTTTAAATCAGTTTGTTAAGATAAAAGATAGCGTTTAATTTTGGATCTGCAATCATAAGGCGCGGAAACTTAGCAAATTTACACGGCTGAAAATTATAATTTCCCGTGAAAGAAATATAGCGTTTTCAAAAAAAACGCTATGAAAATAAACCGTGTCGTAATACAATAGCAGAACTGTAAAAAAACGCTATCGTCCAATGCTATTAATACCCACATTTCTTGTAGTGTCATCTTTAGTCATCTTTTCCAATTTGATTGTCTTGATGCATTGTTTCTTCGAAATTGAAGTGAGATCAGGAGCCTCTTCATGATCTTCACTTGAACGTTTGGAGGATGGAGTGGTTAAAACCTCAGAATTTTCCTGGTTGTCTGTAAGCAGGAGAGACTCCTAAAAATAATTAACGATAACTTTTGGTTATTTGCATAGGAATATAAACCTTTTAAATTTTTTGGTGCAGTCTTAAGTATACCTCATCAGCACTAATAAGTGTTGTCTCTTTGTTTGTCAACAGATCGGATTCTGTTACAGAGTCGGCCATCACCAAATCTTCACCAATCCAAACTTTCATAACTTTGTAAGTTTCTCCGCCATATTGAGTATTGTCTTTTTCAATACAAATGACAAACCTATAGGTTCTTCCAACAATTTGCTCTATCTAGATTGGTACATCATTTGGATCCTCGATCTTGCAAATATATTGAATTTTTTTTTTTTAACACAAACATATCAAAACATGAATATGTCAAAATTTAGATTAATACCTCGTCAAATGATCCGTTCCGCAGATTTTTTGCGGATTCTCCAACAATCTCCATAGCTGGTGTGTCAAGAAGCATATTGATACACCAGAGTCATCTTTAACGATAATATGCAACTTAAACCTAAAAATGTAGATTTAATTTATTAGCCTCATGTCTGCATAATAATTAATTAAATCTATTTATTGTTTACTTGTGTTTCACATCTGTAACGATCAACTAACAAACATCACACCACCAATTCTTATTCTATGACTTTATTGCCGCAGGAACTTTGGGTTCGTTAGTAATGTCGGTAACTTTTTTGTTACAGACAACACACCCAAAATAGTACCATCCCCAATCCATATCAATTGCATCAATAGTACAAAGTACTTTGCATTTTCCAATCTACAGAATAAAGATCAAAACAAAGCCATCAATAATAAGAAGCTTAATTTGATAAAAGCATATTGAAACCTAATCTGTGAATTCTGAGATTTGTGAACAGGAAGAAATACCACCACTTCAGAATTGAGTACTTCTGAAATAGTTTTGTCAGGATAATCCGACCACTTCTCTCGTTTCATTTTTAGCTCATGTTTCTCTTCCTTGTTCTCAACGATTGTGATTGCAGAATTTCCTTCTTTAAAACTACATTCGTTTTCAGAAACCCTGTCAGATAATAACCTTTATCCACAAAATATGTTATAAAAATTAGTTGAACGTACGCTTCTTTCAATTCATTTGCTTCTTCCATTTCAGGATTTATGACAACCAAGGAAGAATCAAAGGCATTGGAGATCTGAATTTCACCTACATTAAAGCAACATAAAGTAAGTATCAATCATATTATAAATGTGTTAAGCAAAGATATACCGATAATTAAAATACAGAATGTATTAATGTAGGTGAAATAATATACCTCGATATTTCCCAATTTTAGCAAACCTTATCAAACAAACAATTACTCCAGGATCGTTTTCTTCACATGCTGAATAGACAATTTCAGCAAATTTGCCCCACAAACAACAGGCCGCATATCACTATACATATTTTTAAAAATAATAATAAGACTTTAGTTTAAAATACATATAGAGGAATTTTTTTTATTTAAACCCTTACTTAAGGTCTATGAGAATAAACTCCATTTTTTTCCTTTCTTTTCCAGCACAAATAACTGTTTCCATTGCACCCACATCTAATACTTGACCAATAACATCTGCATAAAAGATAATAATAGATGCCGGATTCTATACCAAATTGAAAGCTAAATTGTTAGATAATAACAAACGTGAACTTACCAACCATGAAGCAAGTATTAAGTGAACCACTTAATATTGCTTCGAAATTGACCAAAGAGAGAAACATGTCTCTCGACCGCAATACATAACGTTTTATGGAAGTGTTGCGAACAAAAGACATTATGTACACATTTGTAGTGCATTGATATAGTCCAGATGCGTTGCTCAAGGAAAAAAATTTGAATTATCTTCCATTCACCAACTGGTAAGAGCCTCTCCAACCGATTCAAGTAGCTTTCTTACAACTAGCATGAATTTTGACACCCTAAATAGACAAAATAAATTAGTAAGAAGTATTTATTTATATGTCAAAAACATCTGAAAACAAATATGAAACGTATAAATCAAACACTTACATTCTCGTCACCTAAAATTAGTTCTAATGTTTCGCCAGATTGTGGAGAGTATTGCTTCCAAGAGTGAAGCACTTTGACTTGCATCCTCCAACCAGTCTTAAATGGTTTGACATCACCAAGGTTAGTTAGCTGAAGATTCATTATAACTGTGGAGGAAAAGGTTTTTTTTAGCTATATTTTGGTGAAGATATGGATTGAAGAGGGAACATGATATATATATATATATATAGGTATACTTAATTGTATGTGGCCGCGATTTAATTATGTTAAATCTTGAACAATATCTTCATATTAGTTTGAGTATCATGGAATATTCCGATGGATATTACAAAAGTATATAAGGGAACATGCGATTTTGTATAAACAGAAAATACTTTAATCAGAGTATGATCTTGGTAGTTACTTTGTGAGTTTTCTTGTTAGTGAAGATATCTTTTCTAAAGTAATTATTACGATTTGCTAGCTGGTTGTTATGAAATAGTTAATGGTGATATTTGGTTTTTTGGATTCTCGCCATATATGTTTGAAAAACCTTATATTTAGGTTTCGGTTTTAGGAAATTAAGTTTGTTCTTATAGAAGATATTAAGAATTTGGTTTGGCTATTAAGATATTCAGATTTATATTTTAATATTTTGTTTCCTTTGGTTTAAATTTTGGTTTATGAGGTTCTTAATATGGAATACTAGTGGTTAGTCCGCGCTTCGCGCGAAAAGTTTATAAATAATAAACGGAATGTTTATTTTCAAATGTATTTCATATGTAATAAAATATAGTTATTTTTATATTTAAAATAACTGTTATATGTGCATGATCTTTACGTATCTTTTGTTCATCCATTGATCTATTATGACGCATATAGATCCTAAAATTAGAAGCCCGATTAACTATAACTGAGGCGTTCCCGAGCAAAAAACATGAATCCTCATATCTTGGTGGATGACTTATGTTATCTTTTTTCTTTGACCTTCTTTTCTTTGTAGTAAAATTAGTGTAAGGTGTTTTGTTCTATGATTGGTTGCTTTATCAATAATATTTGGCATATCATTTGTTTTGTGGATAAGTTTATTGGGCTTCATACTTGTGTTTAGTTGTTTATTTCAGTCCTCGTTTTATGGTGTGGTCAGCTGTGTGACTGTGTCTAATTCAATATCTTTGTTCGATTTCGTGTGCATACTAACTTTAAATGAAACGATTTCCATCTATTTAGCCGGTTGGCTTCTTCTCCAGTTATACTCATTGCCTTAATGATTCTTCTCATCATCGGGTTCTCAGCCACTGTGAAAGTGAGTTTTCCCTCCGGCCCATCCTTGTGGTTTCTTTGAATATTCCACTGTTTTAAATGTTGAACTGTTTGTGCTCAAAATTCCCTTGTTTGCAATTGTGTAATAGTCTGGAAATTACTCTTCTTTCAATAATTTTGTTGAGAGATCGGGTTCTCTGAAATAGGTTTCTGAAATTGCCTTATGTTTTATGTGGTTTGGATTTGGTTATGAGTACTCAGTCTGTTTTTTTAAAGCACATTCAATTATAAATAAGAATCGCGAAAGAAGCATATTAGTGTGTGTGGTTCTCAGTTGGCTAACCTGATGTTTGTGCTTCTCTACGAATTGTTGTCACGTCTTGGTGTCTGTAGTCATAACCGTTCTTAGATATTTCATGGCTCGGTAAATCTGATAAAAGTGCAAGACAGTTTTGTTGGAGGCTTGAGTTGTTGTTTTACTAAGCAAGTTGGACCATGACTTCTAATATATGATGGGTCATTTTTTCTTCAGAAGTTGTTGTTTGTTATATTATAAATATGTGCATACTATTAGATGTTAAATTTTTCAACTCAGTGTTACTAATGTAGACGATTGATGGATGTGTGAAATTTCAGAGAGCCTTATTTAATGTAGACGATAATGGAGAATTTAGTTTTTGTGAGATGGATGATTATGTATGTAGATTGAAAAAAAAAGTAAATATTAGTATTTTCCGGGAATCATATAGATTGATTTATAGACGTCAACCTGAAACAATCAGTTTGACAAACCTATGTGCTGACATGGTAATTTGATGTTAGACATGGGGGGTTTTATAATTATGTGGTTGCATACCGTTGGATTTGGTTATGTATGGATTTTAGTTTTGGTGCATTGGATTGAGATATGTTATTATTATGTGTATTAAGTGAATAATTAAATTTACAAATTTGTTAACTTAATAAAATAATTAAAAGAAGATGATGAGGTGGCTGATGATGTGGCTTAATGAGAAGAGAGAAAAGCCTTCTTTATATATATAGATTTTCAATCCCATTATATATTCTTAACATATAGGTTTGAAGAACCTTAATTTAGGTTTCGGTTTTAGGAAAATTAAGTTTATTATTATGGAAGATACTAACAATTTAAATTGGCTGTTAAGATATTTAATTTTGTATCGATTTTTAAATTGTAAAACGTAACATTTGAATAGTTTGATTGTTTTGATTGTTTTTGATAGTGGAATCAATTATATTAATGATTCGATTAACATAAAGTTTAGAATTTGCTATATCACACATTGATACTGACATAATGAAAATTGCAATTTATATAGGTGGAAAAATATCTTTGATGCAATTTACATATGAACAGGAAGAAACGTCACCATATTTTTAGTTCTACTTTTTATTTGTGTTCCATGGTACAGTTTAATTTGGTGGTTTAGTAAGATTCTTGTAAATACATGTATGGTTAGATTTAAGAACCATAAATACTATTAATGGGCGTAGATCCAAATTGAATGGTTAGGATTAGATTTTAGGATCATGGACGTGCAATATTTAAGATCCGATGGGTCCGCGTGTTTTTATTGTCTAGCTGGGACCCGGATCCGTTTTTTTATATGACGAATTTTTATAAATACAATTATACCTTTAATGAGGATTAGAAATACCCTTATAATTTCAGTGGCATAACCTGTAAATCACACATGAAGACAAAATTAGTTTATCATAGACTCTATTTTTTTTAATAATATAGATATATGGACTAAAAATGCCTCTAAGTTGATGATAATGTATCTTTAAAACATATAGGTTATAAATTCTATCTGATATATGCAAAATAATAGTGAACATTTTACTAACCCTAATTAAAATATCCCAATCCTAGTTAAAATATCCTAACCCTAGAGTTAATTGGATACAAAATACCTCTTCATTGGTTAAGATTAATTCCAAGCGAGCACCCGATTGATAATGAGTAAAATAACAAACCATTAAGACCTTAATTCTAAGATTCCATCGGATCTTCTTCATGCTAAAATCAATTTTTTGTGAAATTGTGAATTTTCCTAATCTTCTGTTTTGAAAGGGTTCATGTTTTTTTTTTTTTTGAAATTTGAGAGAATGAAAACGAAGACAAAAAAAAGAAAATGATTTTTTTGTGAGGACCATATTGTAACCATAAATAGACATATAAACAATAAAAATCTAACCCTAGTTTTACAATCAATGTAGTTAAATATTTGTATAACTACTTTTGAATATTCGTTAATTATTTTATATAATTTGTATTTATGACAGATTATATAATATAAACTATTCAGACTCATGTTCGACATCTTATTATGATACATATAACATATTCGGAACAACCCTTATTCAAAATACTGGGACTCATGTGATCAACCGAACGTGGTGGCAACAACCAATATTCGGACTTTCGGACTCATGAATAAACCAGAAATATTAGAACAAATTGAAAATATCCATATTTTACCTCACAACATTAACAAAACCTCGACACTAGGTTCTTATTATTCATGAGACTACGAAAAAACTCAATAACAAAGCAAGCATATATTGCCAACGAATAGGAAAAAAACATAGATGAAACGTCTATAAAAAAACTGATGCAACCGATTAGGTTTCGGGGCCACCAAATGTAAACTTATATTGGATTAGTGTTAGTACTAATAATCGTCTATTGGAAGATTGGAATATTCACTAATATATTTTATTCTAACCAATTCAACTAATTAAGATATTTAATCAATATTTTGAAATAATTTCGGAAACCTAATAAATGTTACGGAATTTTAAATAAAATGTTATCTTGTATTAATGGTAACTTCAACCGAAAAAATAAAATTTCATTTTTAGTTTAGTTTTATAAATAGCATTCAAGATAATTAATTCATTTTATTAATCCAAATGTGTAATTATCTGTATGTCATGTCATAAATGACATGTCACTATTTTTCTCTCGAATTCATTCTCGTGATGATAACTTTGTTTTCGTCTCCAAAATCACTTTTCAATTGTAAGTATAGATTTTATGGGTATTTTAGATGTTTTGAGTATTTCAAATATATTTTTGTTTTATTCGTATATTTTCTTTAATTTTTTAGGTTTTCGAGTATATTGTTGATTTTAGATATAATTAAGGTATTTTGGATATTTAATATACAAACTAGTTGAGAAACAAAAAAATTTAAGGTATTTAATGATTTTTAAATCTTGGAACCGAATTGATTCGGAACCAACTAATAACTGAATCAATTCTTTTTTTATATATGTTGGATCTCTTTATATGAAATACTTGGAACCGAATCGAATATCCAAATGTCAATATCTAGGAGAAAGGTTGGAATTCATAAAAGCTTTCCCCGATTACACCTCAAACTTTTTGAAAATAATAATAATAATAAAATAAGAAAATAATAATAATAATAATAAGTATTAACCCTTGTTCGAAAACGCGTTTTCTGCGGCTGCATAATCGCCGGCCCAGGGCCGCCGCAATTTTATGGCACTCGATGATAAAATTAGAAGCTTCAAATTATTTTCGATTTGGCTCATTTTTTCTTAAGAAAACTGATTTATTTACTTAGATCTATCATTTTTAATCATAAAAAAAACTTTACGAAATAAAAAATTGAAAAAAAATAAAAATGGTGAGAAAAAAACCAGTAACGACAACTAGGATTGAAGAAAAGAAGATGATTTCAAAATATCCATATTATCCTTCATTAATTACGAAATCTGAAATTGAATAAAACTCTCAACAACCATTAGGCTAAGCACACTTGTTAAGTTTATCTTTAGTAAAGCTAGTATATATCGTAAAACTAGATAAAAGTCCTATAACTATTATTTTCATATAATAATTTATAAATCTATCCAAATATTGAAAAATCCTTAAAGTTTTACCCCGATTAACCACCTATTTTTTCACTACAAGCTAGGTCCAACCTCGGCGTCCGATTAACGTCTAACGATTTTTCATTTCTCGAACATATTAACATACATTTTGCTTTAGTTACCGCAGGCCAATGCTTGTAACAACTAAACCTTTTATCGAGCAGGAGCAGTTTAATCATCATACAAATATGGGTTCAATCTTTTGGACATCAGAGTCAGCGCATGTTCTCTCTCCGTCGGACATATCTAGTTTTGTCATGGTACCTCCGGGTGATTTGCACTAGTTATATCTTTTTGATATTTTTGTTGCACTTTTAATTCTTTTGAAAACTGTGTGCAATAATGTATCTTTTTGTTAGGAGAGAAGGAATGAAAAGACAATTATGATCCTATACTAATTGGATTGAACTAGAACTGAAATGACTAACTAAATAATTGTATTGGTTGGGGGTTGGTTTGTTTTTTATTTATTTTAAAGAGAAAGTAAATGTAAGTTTATTTGAAATAAAAGGTTAAATTGTTCGTGAGTTTTTTGTTTCAACAAGAAAAGACTGTACGTTTACCAAAAAGCTCAAACTTAAATCGAAATCGCATTCATTTTTAGGGTTTCATGCGCGAGTTCTTCACGGATAGGTAAGTGGCTGTGTAACTCCGATTTTTTGCTATGTTTGTGATTATAGTGGTGATTGCTTTTGAGTAACCGTGTATTCGATGCAGACGATGGAAGATCTAAACTTGCCTATTAGGTTGTACAAGACTGACCAATATCCTGATGGCCATCTGAACATCTATTCGAAACCGGAAATCCTAAACAAATTGTGGAAGAAGATCAAGCATATGAAGGAATGGGAGAGAATTCGGGTTTCGTCTTTTGGACAGTTGTTTAAGCTTCCCGTGAAGCAGTGTTCAATTTCTGGGAAAATGATTCATGGGCTTTTGGGCAGGCAACTGGTGACGGAAAAAAAGTACGAGTTGATATCAGTTTTTGCGGGACAACCTCTGAGATTCTCGTTGGAAGAGTTTGGGTTAATAACAGGTTTAAACTGTTGTGAGTTCCCCAAACTAGAAGAGATAGACGAGAAGCAGATGGTACCAGAAGGATTAACCCCAGTCTGGGAAGAGCTGTTTGGGAAGATGAGGAAAGGTAAGAGAAAAGCTGACCAAGGTGTTAAGATTAACGATATTCTGGAGATGTTGGATGATACTGAAATGGATGGAGCTAAAATATTGAAACTTGCTTTAATATGTATCGTGGATGGGGTGCTTATCAGTAGCAACCATGAGGCGAAGGTGACGCCGGAGTATGTTGAGATGCTTAGAGATGTTGACTACTTTTTGAACTATCCTTGGGGGCGAGAGTCTTTTCTTAAGACGATTAACTCTATGAAACCTGGTCAGAAATCTAGCAAAGGTGGAGATGATCCTGTGAAGACATTTAGAACGCAATTGCAGCAACAGACTAAGGTCGTGTATGGATTCCCGCTTGCGTATCAACTGCTTGTCTTCCGTTATATACCAGGTTTTGTGGAGAGGATGCCTGATTACGAGTCGACTATGAACTTCACGGATAGTTCATTTCATAAGATACCCAAGAACAACTGGATTAGCAGTGAGACTGTGCTAGACATCGAGTTTGGCCCTGAGGTATGTATATAGTATTTTGTAAGTGAATTAACTTCATTTTACTATCCATTAAGATGCGTTATTTTGAGTTGAGCAGGTGAAAGTCGTTCCTTATCCAAAACCCGAAATTAAACCAGTGGGTGAAGGCTGGGGAGAATGGATAGACGGGATAAAAGATAAGAAGGTGATTTATCTTGATAATCTCATGGATAGTCAACATAAGTTTACGAAGCAAGAGTGGCCTGGGGGTGATTCGTCGCAAAATCTAATTGAGCACATCTCGAAGCCATTTGTTTCAAAGCCTTTTGTGGAGAATAAAAAGAAGAGAAAGGCGCCTGCTGCAACTTCAGATGGGACAAGTAGTGAGGCTGATAGTATTGATGAGAAGTTTAGAAGTTGGGTGAAGGATACAATTGAAGAAATGCAAAAATGGATGGATTCGTCGGAGCATAAATATGGAGCAGAAATAGAGTCGCTGAAGCGTATGTTGGCGGAAAGGGATTGTCATCAACAAGAGAACGAAAGCGCTGGAGCTGGAAATCAAAAGTCAGCAAGGCAAGACACAACGCAGGAGGACCCCAGTTTGAAAAATGTGAATTCTGTTATTCCTCAAGTTAACAACTATGTTGATGAATCTTTTTTCGATCAGGAAAATTTGGGATCCGAATTTAACATTGGAAACTTTTTTGACTCAGCTGAATGACACGAGTGTCACGAAAACAAGTGATGAAACAATAGTGAGTAAGGAGTTACAGGAGGACAAGGAAACAATGGTAGGTGGGGGAGATGACTCGGATGATGTTAACTTACCTGATGGAGAAGGTGGAGTTTTGCAACATCTAAACCAGGTGAGCTAGTGAAACAGTAGAAGGTTTTTTGGTTTTTTGAGTGACATCATATAGGTTATGGTGATTAACGGATAGTTGGCGTTTTTTGTTGTTCGATATTGCCAAAATGGTGTATATAAACGGTTAAAAGTTGAAATTAATTGTTGAGATTTAGCCTGTCCAGAGCGATAAGGGAAACAAGTCTGAAAGAAAGCATGATGAACTATCCAGGGATGGTGTAACGGATACCACTATTGTAAAAGAGGTGATTGATGTATCCAGTCTGTGATTTGTTTCCATGCACAGGAGTTTAGATATTTATTTAAAATGGTATATATGATGTATAAGTATTTTTCATGGATTTGGGCTAGGAAACAAACAGGGGTACATGTGAAAGAAAGAGTGATGGACTATCTATAGAAAGTGTAACAGTCGAGCCTGCTGGGGAACAGCGGATGGTATTTATTTATAATTTATAAATGCATACGGCAAGTATATTGCTTGACAAGCGTATTTATTTGGGCAGAGTAACCAAGGGATTCCATGCAAAGAGAAGAGCGAGGAAATGTCGATAGAAAGCAGAGAGGAGACTGAAGTAGAGCAGAATAAAGCGGGAGATGGGAACAAAGATTTAACAGAACGGAAACAGCTTAAGGTAATATCATATTTGTGATAATTGGTTTGAAATACACTAAGAGATTTGAGAGTGAATATGCCAATATATTACATGTTCCAGGAAGAAGATAGTTTGAGTTCAGGTGTGGTTGGGGACGAAATGGGAGATGCTTACAGTCAAATCACCGAGAAGAGGACGGATGAAATGGGTAGTGAAAACTTGAAAGATGGGAAGGGAGGACACAAAAAAGGAAGCGAGTTTCTTTGAATGAACTTGCGAACAACATTGAAGAGAGGGTGGATTTAAGTGATTCTTCTCCACCACCAAAAAGTGTGAAAACTAAGCCAAGCAATGAAGAGGTGGAACTTGCTAGGACGTTTGCGGGGCTAAGTGAGAGGGATGTTATGTGCGTGGAACAGAAGAACGTGTGGGAAAAAACGCTAAAACTCTATCCGACTAGGTAAGAATTGAGTGTGTTTCGGGTTAAGTAAATATGATGTATGTGATGTTGACTGTGAATATGGACGTGTAGGAAGTATGTGTTAAAGAACTTGATATATGGAGTGCTGGACATAGATAATACCTTCTTACCTGAAATTGCGGAGCCCATGAAATGTCTAAACACGACGGTGAGTATGATGGAAATCTATACTATCCGTTTAGAGATTCGGTGAACTGATAAGATTATTTGGTGATTTCAGCATATGCAGGTGCTTGCTGAATTAGTCTACATGAAGCATGATACGTTCTACATTCATGAGAGGATTGTTTTCCTCCCGCCTTGGTTCTCAAACTATTTGCAGGGGCGGCATAGGAGCTTCTGCTCGTCCAAAGATAAGCGAGCGTACCACTGGGGTGATCACATCAAGAATTTTGCATATGGGGAGTGGACTCACGGGCGAGTGAAGGCCAAATGGTTTGAAGATGTTGGGAAATTATATGTGCCAATGCATTGGAATGGAGATCACTGGGTAGGAGTAGTTATTGACATTGAAATGGGGACTGTCGAAGTACTAGACTTGTTACCCATGCATACGCGAGAGTCAAAAGCTGCTGTAGAAATTGGTCTGATTATACAAATGATGTTGTATATTGTGGATGCGTTTTTCAAGGTCGATCCGGAGACTAAAGCCAGGAAGCCAAAGGAGGCATTGAGGACAAGTAAACATGAAGTGAGCGAAATTCAACTGACTTATACATGGACACGGTCGGAGCGTTGGTAAAAGAACGAAAGAACAGGAGACTGCGGACCCGTTGCGATGAAGTTTCTTGAGCTGCATGCACTATCCAGAAAAGATGAAATGGAGTCGATGACAGATGCGTGCGTGGACAAGTTCAGGGAGGAATACGCAATGGATAGTTATAAGCAATTTGCTGTCCCTGAGATTCTTAAATAAGATTAAACTATTGGATATTGTTTGTTGGTTTGGCATTTGAAACCTTTGAAACCGGTACTAATTTACTATTTCGAATCTGGATAGCAAATTTTCTGACATATCAGAGAATAAAGACCCTCCTTATTTATTGTTTGAGGATAGTTAAATTGTATGCACAGAATGGCAAGCTCATATATAGAGTTAAAAACGAGTTTTGTAAAGTTAGCGGACGATTAGGCTGAATGTGGATAGGATTTGGGTAGTAATTAGATAAAAGGATAGTAACAGGTTAAGGAATGACCCGTATAGCTTAATATGTGGATGGCTAAGGAATATTAACCTGACAAGACAATTGAAGATGGTATTGGGATGTATTAAGAATGATTTGACGCTAAACCCTAAGGAACGGCGTAGGTGGGTACACACATAGAGCGTTGCGGAGGTGTAGTGGAGGAGATGCTGGATTGTAAGAAGAAATGTAAGTATTCGGGGAAAAATAAAAGGCAAA
Organism: Orychophragmus violaceus; assembly: GCA_030180135.1. NCBI lineage: Eukaryota > Viridiplantae > Streptophyta > Magnoliopsida > Brassicales > Brassicaceae > Orychophragmus > Orychophragmus violaceus. The sequence goes on along the minus strand of CM058233.1, from coordinate 26,526,647 downwards.
GAATTGTATTTAGTATACGAAGTATGGATACTTATTATGGATAGTAAATATATTAATGTTGGTAAATGGAGGATTATGAAGTGGTTAACTCTGAGCGTATGGATAGACTAAATATTATGGGGGATAGGTTTACGAGATGTTGGTATTCTGACCAGATATGTACATGTAGCTGTAAAGATAGTTGTATTTGTTATAATTAAATTACTAAAATCTTTATATCTAAAGCGATATTAATGTTGGCATTGGGACTCAGAATAATGATTTGCAAGTATGACGATTTAGGTTTCCGAGAGGGTAGGTTTAACTATAGCCTTGCATAATGATAGCCTTGGAACTAAAAAAACAACAATTGAAAGTTCTAAGGATGGGGATTACGAAGTTTATGCTCGATAAGTAGTGAAATATGCAACGTTGCTGATTTGGAATGGAGTTGTATAATTCTGGTGTAGAGTATGGATAGATTTGATGCAAACGTCTGATGGACATTGAAAAAGGAAACGATATTACAACTTTATGGAAACAAAACGATAAAAACATGGACAATTTTTTTGCGATCCCGGATCACTATTCTACTCCTGCACCGTGGCACTAGCCCCAACCGGCACCACCAACATTTGCGTTATGAACTGCAACATGACCCCAACCGCCAGCGTTCTGTTCTCCAGCTTCATCCCAAGCGACAGCGTTGTTCCAAACCGCAGCGTTTTGCAAGCCAGCATCGGGCCAAACGCCGGGAACGGGTATGGCTTGTGGGTCAGGCCACTCGAAGAAAGTGCGGGGAATAATTTCGAAGAATACAAGGCTCTCGATAGTCCAGAAACAAGCATCGCACATACCGTGACCTTTGATCTTCTCGTGAAGGATGGTTAACCAATAACGATAAACGGAGCAATGACATGTCCTTAACCTTGCCTCGTCAAACGCATCCCATATATGGGTGAGGTCGACGGAGATGCCGACAGCCCAGCTGAAGCGCTCAAACTCTCTGACATGCTTTCTCAGAGAACGTATAGCAAAACGCGAAAGAGTAGGGGTGGGCGAACCTGAGTCCAAATCAGGGCAGATGGATCGACGTATCACTTCGTAACAGTACACAACAGGCTTGAAACCAGAAATGGCGGATTTTTTTGATCCTTTGAAATGCTTCTGGCGTCGACCATCCATGTACATGAAGTCGGGTATTCCTCTTAAAAACAGCGGATATGCTATTGGCATCCAGGCAGGAGTTGTACAAAAGAATGATGCTGGGGCGATAATCTTCTAAAGGGGCATCCTGGACAAGATTGATTTGAGCATGAGTATCCATGTGGTCCGCATCATCGCGAAGAGTGGTGCATACGGCTCGAACCTTGAAGTGTTCTTTAAGATTATCACTAGCATTCTTCGCAAGGATAAGCCTTCTTACGTCGCCCGGAAGATCTAGAAGATTTAAGGTGGCCATTTTTCGTCTTGGATGTAGAGTGTATGGACAGTTAGAATGGGGTGGTCAAGATCTCTAATTTATATATGTCGAAATGGCAAAACGTTTCAGTTTCCCCCCGACTTTAATTAAATGCACGAATGGAACTGATGAGTTTAAGGACTAAGATGAATCCAGACAAGAAAAGGTATCCACTTAATGCACCGTTGGGAAACAAATAGGTTGCTAATATACATAAGAATGGAACAAAAACCGGATGGATAGTTAAGTTGGAACGGTTGATATTGAACAATAAGGGGCGTATACACGGCTGTGAAATATAAATATATGGATATATAGATATGTGAAAGGCGACTGATAGAATTTTTTGGATGTTAAAGTGGCTGTTAAGTTGAATTGAAGGCGAGTCATAGAGTTTTTTGGAATATGTGAAATATAAACATATGGATAATAGGAGTATAATTATTCTCGAAAATAAAAATGTATCTATGAGAGTAATATGACGCATGAATTTATTTTTGTGTTGATGAAGAAACAATAGACGTTCGTAATATAGTGAAGGCGGTGAAATTCCCAAACCAAGCATCTATCGAGGTTAGTAATTAGATAAATGGTCTAATAACTAAGTATTCATTTAAAGGTGGGAAGAGTACAAGTAAACAGATTGATTTTACATGGATAGTAAAGTGGCAACAAAAATATTATATGGATAATTGTTTGTTAAATGGTAAATCCTAAACGTTGTTGATACACTGAATGACGGATAGGTATTTTGGAAAATTTAAGATCGTTAAAATATGAGTCTTATACACGACCGTAGTTATCAAAAAAGCGGATAAAAAAAACTGCATGGATAATGAAGGATAATCAAAGACTGCATGGATAATGTAGAATAAACATTAATGGATAGAAAGCAAGGAACAAACATATATGGAAGTAATTCGTCCATATGGGTAGATATTAGCATGGACAGTTCTCCGATTGGTTTTAGAAATTAATACAAAAGATGGTGCATATCGGCCAATTTGGTTTTGCGGTCTCCAATCTTTGAAAGCAGTGTCTCGGCCGTAGTCATGAATCCTGCAATTTGGGACTTGTTTGTCGCTTCAGTTTGAGAAACCTGACTATGAAGCTTTTCAATCTCTTCCATGATTGCTTCGTCCCACCACTGCTTAAAACCGCATCCATGGTTTGGTCCCTAAAAAAATGAAGAATCACATAAGAAGATGAGATAACATAGAATGGGGTACAAAAACTATGTAGTGGGAATAGGTGAAGTGATTAAAGAAGTTAACATCAGAAACGTCGTAGGGGCATGTATAGAAGCGTCTTCCTTGACTATCAGCTGAGTTAGAAGATATTATGAACATCGAGGAGCCGCAATGACATGCTTTAGGAATGCCTAGTTCCCGAGTTGTTTGCAGAACTGGTCTTAAACCGGAGACAGGGGGTCCCCATTTGTAGGCCAATGTAACAGATGATTCACTCATGTTGTTTGAGATAAATTCTACTGGGGGGGGGGGGGGGAGGGGGTTTATGAGTTGGGAAGAAGTTATTTATTTTGGTTGATTCGCCAATTAAAATGTATAAAAAGAGAAGGTTGCGGAAGGAAATATAACTCTACGTATGGATAGGGAGGCAAAACTTCCCGCCTGATTGAGAAAGGATCTTAATTATAGTGATAGGATATAGGTAATAGGTTATAGGGAGATAGGTGTTGAAAAGTATTTAAAAGCATTTGTCAACCGGTGTGAGAAAAAGAAAGTGAAACAAATATTTTTTTGAATTTAAGTTGCGGTGCCACGTTGGTAACACAAATAAAGTAGGACGAGTATGGGTTCGTTTGCGGTTTTTCTGTGGCGGGGGGGGGGGAATAAGTACAAAAACATCTATCCAGGGCTATGTCGAAAGTTAAGAGAAACAACAGATTGAACTAATGTGGTTACCTAGTCTGCTGCTTGCCGAAATCGCCGCTCGGGTGGCGGAAGACGGCATGGATGCGTGTGCAAGTTTTCTTAAGGCAGGTCGTGAAGGTGTTGCTGCGGTTTGTCCACATGAAGTGTATTCAAGAGTGCGACTAGACAGGCGCCATGAATTTACTTGGTTCTCGGACGAAGAATATTCCTGGTATTACAATTTCAACAAAAAGTGTTTAGAGCACAAAAACCCATATGCAATGTACACCGAAAGCCTCCGCATTGCGTTCAATATAGGCGATCTTGAAGCCGCCATCGACATATTACATGGAGTAAAAGGTGTGTAACCGCATGTTGAGCTCATGTATATAATTATAATCTGGTGCACAGGGAGAGAGTGTAGCACCGAGTACAAGGATTTCAGATCAAGGAGATCGTATGATGAGGCAATGGCTATCGGAGAGATGCTAGCATACCATGTGAGTGAGGTTAGACCAAGAATGATGGATAGCTGTCGTGATTCTTGGAGTTGCAGCGATTTGGATGACTGTTGGTGGGTTCACACTATCATGGGGGAGGATAGTGGAGAGAGATGCGAGGACTGTTATTTCTATTTCTTATCTATTAAAATAAGGAAAATGTCATAAGTATCCATTTGGGGTAACAATGTATGTCGATGTCTTTTTATGAGAAGTAGCTATTTGCATCCATGTGATGTTGTAATCTGAGTGTTTCCAGGAAATGTCATAAGTATCCAGCTGGATAGTTCGTGAGATAACTAAAGTTACATAGTCGAAACAGTCTGTTAATATGCGATTGAGATATGTTTATGGAAGTCTGGGTGAATTCGGGAAATAATTAAATCATTAAATATATGGGTCGGACGTAGGGAAGTTCCATTTAATAATTACGACGTGATTGAAATGATGAAATGGCTGAAAAGACAAGTCGCCTTGACTGACAGATTAGGTATAAACATTTTTAATAATTGAATTGGTGAGAGGGTGTGTGGTTCGAGAAGGAGAAGTTGTGAGGCGGATAGTGGAGAGGTTCCTGCATTGCCAATGGATGAGTGGACAAAAGGTTACCCTCAAGGTATATCTTTTATAGATACCATCCATGACACAATATAGAGAGAACTATAATTCTGGATCCTAAATAACGCAGTTGTATTTTATTAACTATAAACTCTTTCTACCTCGAGATATAGATGACAAAGTGGATAGGTATCCATGGAAGAATAAGCGCATAGAGCATAGTTTCTCGACCTTTCAGGAGTTAAACATAACGAAATCTTTGTGGGGAGCAAAGCAATATCAAAAGTTACAGACGAATGGTCGAGCGAAAAAGGCTAAAATAGAACCAACAAACGAACAAAAGCATGAAATATTCAGCTAGGTTATTCAAACATAAATGATTGCCTTTAACTGTCCAAACGTCCAAGCCGCTGCAAAGGAAGAAACAGCCACAATCCTAAGGAGCTGCATCGTGTTGTACTTCTCCAGCACAAGCTTTTCATCACAATAAGCATTTTTGTTCTTGGCGAGTTCCAATGATATTTTCCTTGCCATCTTAACATATAAATCCTCTTTAACAGAGTGACCACTTCCCCAGAGATCTAACGTCTTCTTGCATATTCTTGACAACTTGAGAAACCCCATCTATCTCTTTCATAATCGCGTCATCCACCCACTCACAAAAGTAACCTTCCCTTGGGTGCTGGCCGTGAATAAACAAAAACAAATAGCAGGTAAGAAAGAGTGGAAGGGACGAGAAAAACTGAAAAAGATGTCTTTATCTAACCTGATGAGCTAGCGGACATTTTAACCACCTCCGATGAAGGTTAGAACGAGGTGTACCAAATCCTACTACAATGCGTTCCCCACACCAACACATTTTAAGCGCTACTAGTCCGAACGAGCAACTAGGGAAGGGAACAGTTTATATAGACGATAAACTCATGATATGAGAAATGGGTTTGGAGAACGGTTGGTCAAAAGGTAGCTGTAACTAACAAAATGGTCAAATATATAACAAAATTGATGGGAAAACGGCATATGGATAGAAGATACAACAAATGTAAGAACAAAGCACGACTACTCAGATGGATGGACATACCGCATCCATCGCAAACAACTTTCACGAAAAACATAATCGCCTCCATGAGCATACATGTGCAAAAGAAAAATCAAGTACAACATGAAATCGTGTATAAATGATAGGTGGACAGATCGTATCCAGCGTAAACAACATTAAAAAAAACTGACTCCAAGATAGACAACCAAAATACTCCAAGGCGTTCCCCACAGAAACACATTGTAAGGGCTGCTAGTCCCACCGATCGACAAGGGAAGGGTTGGGCAGAAGTGATACAGATGAGGTAGACAATAAACTCATTTTATTGAACAATGTATTTGGATAATGGTTGTTGATATGGTATGGAAACTATAACTTACAGCATGGTCAATATATAACAATAACGATTCAACAAAGAAATGGCATATGGATAGAAGATATACGTTTCAGATTCGACCGTAACGTTTTACGAGAGCTTCTAAGGAATGTGTTATTCTTCGCACCAGAGAGAAAACTGTGGATGCGATAGATAATGGCAACTGTAAAGAAATTTAACGAATATTAGTTTGGGTGGACAGACCGTATCCACTGTGAACAATCTTCATGAAACCCAATTGATTTCGTGAGGATATATGAGCAAAAGAAAAAAATCGTAAACAATTTCAACAAACCCGAATTGACTGCGGATACATGAGCACCCGAAAAACAGGAACGGCAGAAATCGCGTACAGCTGATAGTTCTAAGGAGATGAAAGGCCATATTACGACTAATCCAATGGATGGACTTACGGTATCCAACGTATCCAACTTTAAGAAAAACCGAATTGATTCCAAGAGGATACATTAGCAAACGGAAAAAGTGAACATCTGATAGTTGTGTAGCATAACTAGTAGAAAGTTGGCGGCAAAGCAATTAAATTTTTAGCCGAGTGGGTGGACAGACCATATCTATCGTAAACAATTTAACAAAACCTAGTTGACATCGGATACATGAGCACCCAAAAAAACAGGAACGGCAGGAAATCGTGTACAACTGATAGTAGTAAGAAAATGTAAGGCCATATAACGAAAAATCCGATGGGTGAACAGACTGTATCCAGCTTAAACAAATTTAAGAAAAAACGAATTGATTCCAGGAGGATACATTAGCAAAACGGAAAAAGTGTACATCTGATAGTTGTGTACCATAACTGGTAGATAGTTGGCGGCAAATCAATTTCATTTAAAAGCCCAGCCAGGATGTAAAACAGGCGCAAATACAGACAAAAAGGACATTAGGCCCAATACAGACCATAGCCTGAAGCATGCACCAGGATTGCGAAGTTTTCCGAACGTCGTTCAAAAGTGGCCACTGCTGCACCGGATGCGCCTGCCGATCAACCACACAGAGCCATCGCATCCACCGAGTATGAAAGTCGATCCTTATATCCCTTCTTCTATACACTGGTAGAACTGCGCTTTTATCAAGACATTCGGGATACAAAAATCACCGGGAAACTAGAACCAACGTCAGGAAGCGCTTGGTGACCGATAAGAAAGGATAAGGTTCTTAAAAAAGTAACCCGACAATAACTCTCTCTACAGACAAAGAAAACAGAGAGAATATGGGAGAAAGTAAAGAAACAAAAGATTACAAAAGCAACCCGACCATCGGCTTGGCGATTCGCCGTCACCGGTGGTCGGAAACGTGATGAAGCTGAGCGCCGCCGCTAGAAGGAATAGAGAGAAGGGAGAGAAGGAATGGAAGAGAAAGAAGCTTTGGGGACCTTGGATTTTGATAATAAAGTAAAAATATATGAAGTTAGTTATTGAAAGTAATTACAAAAAAATAGTTAGTAAGCAACAAAAGATAATGAAAGTTAATATAACTAGTTAGACTAACTAGGGGAATGAAACTAAACTAAACAAACTATTACAAACTAAGTGATTTTAGGGATAGAGGTATTAGGAGATTTTCACTTATGCTAAAAGACAAAAAAACATACAAAATTGCATTAACTTTTAGAAAGATACAACATTGTAATTACTTTATAAAAAAGATATAGCTGGCGCAATATATTCTTCATCCTCCTCTGTCGAGGGACGAGGAACTACTTCCCCCTCGACAAACAACTCAGCTGTAAATTTACAAGAAAAACATCAGCCACATAAGCACTTTCTAAGCTCAATATTCATGAACGAAAATGTTTTTTTTTCTGTGGGATCACCTCATTGAACCACTGAATTCGACAAAAAATCTTGATGGAATATGACACATTATATTAATGAAATGGAAACGTTCCTTGATGTACTAACCTCCGTAATCTTTGTACTCTCGATCAACATAAGACTCCGGTAGCACAAACAGAACACCAGGAATTCCTGAAACTCGCAAGAACCAAGATAAATCAATCACAATCATTACATCATATTGCTTATGTAATGACAATAATCACACATACAATGACCAACTTGTGCGTTTCGAAAAGAGAGATTACCTTCCAGTTTGTTTGATGTCTCCTCATCAATCTCACAGCCAAACCCAAAATACCTCTCGCAAGAAACATTGTAGATCTTTTTCTTAACTTCTTCCTCACTGATTCAGGAAACAATAAACACAATGGAGAGATGAACTCTAAGGAAACAACAATCACAAAGACTACGAATTTGTTTGGTCTTCTTTCAAGGTTACAGAAAATGGGGAAGAAGAAAAATCTTACCTGCCAACAATTTTGGCTAGGGTTTGAACATAGCAATTGATCATTTGCTGTCGATTCGCGTTTTCGCCTCCTGGCTTGTCCATGACGATAAGCCAATGTTCGTAGTCGCAACCGGGGAATAGTGGCGCCATTACAGTAGGTGGTCGATCGCTGAAATTGGATCTGGATTTGAGGGGCGAATACGAACCGCCAGATCCATCCATCCGGGTTCAGGTCGTACTGAGACAGGACGAATTAGGGATGCATACGACGGCGTGGAATAGCGTCAGTGAGGATCGACGTGAGATGATGTTAGAAGGAAGCCGAGAAGGAGAGGTGGTTCTGGAGGTGGAAAAGCAACGAGTAGTGACGCGTGAGGCGGTGGAGCGGGATATGGAATTCGCCATTGAGACATGTTCGCTTACCGGAAATGGTCGGCGATGACGAGGATAGGGTTTAAGGAACCTATTTTTTTTAATAGTGTTCTCATCGTCTGATTTATTATTTTTTTTTTTTGTCAACAAGATACACTGAAAATAACCTAACTTTCACTAATTCAAATTAGTGATTAGTGCTCCGGTCCAACGTGGAAAATATATGACGGTATAAGAGTGGCACTTGTGCTAGTCTATATGCCATCAGATTGTTTGTGCGCGGTATATGGATGAGTTAAAAAATTGTGAAGTACTCCTTTCATACCTTGAACTCCTCTAAGTGGATCGAGAAAGCTGGCAATTCTTCTGCTTCTGACACTATCTTCACCAATTCTGAACACTCCGTTACAAATATAATGTGAGTATGTTGATGAAACTTCATACATTCCATAGCCCATACAAGGGCTTTGAATTCTGAGTAGAGTGGGGATAAACTAACTCTAATATTCATTGCTCCCATCAAAACATTAACATCTCTCTCATAACAGCTATACCATCCTTGACCTGAAAACTGGTCACCATCCTTCCAGGATCCATCCACAAAACACGATTGACCGCTGAGGTTCAAATAAATTTCGGAGTCACTTCCTCCCTCTATTCCTGTCATTGATTCTCTTACCTCTGTTAACTGCGCATCTCCCCATGTCGCAGATTCTGTTTAAGCCATTCTTAAATGTTTCTTGAGGGCTCCGATCGATATGACTTTTAACCATATCATTCCTACTTTTCCAAATATACCACATTAACCAAGGATAGATATCCATCTTATTCTCCGAAGGTAATCTCCAAAACAGATAATTCATATTCATGTAGATAGATGCCGAGGGAAAACTCCGGATTACTTGGTATTTTAGACAGTTCCCAAGTTTGAATTGCTGGTGGACATTCAAATAAGACATGATTTATCGATTCCTCCTCTACTCCACACGGAACACAACGGGTATCACATTTTATCCCTCGTCCCTTTAAGTTTTTTGTCACCGGTAAACAACCTGGGAGTGATTGGCATATGAAATGCCTTATCTTTGTTGGACATTTTATCTTCCACGAGAAAGCTACAAGAATTTTAATACTTGGCTCCAGGATGAGAGTAGCCTCGCCGTTCTCAATGAAATCTTTCCCCAAATGGTACCCCGATTTCACCGTATATCTACCAGATTTTGTAGGATGCCATCCCAAAGAATCAGGTATATTTAAGCGACTAAAGGGGATACTTAATATCAAAGCCATATCCTCTGGATCCATAACTGTCCCCATTAGTTGTTGTTCCAAATCTGGCTGTGATGATCCATCAATTGGTTAATAGTCACCAATGTATGATCAGTGTCCGACTTTTAAATTTCTGTTCTCGGGCGATAGGCTGGTTTCCACGGGTCATTCCATATCGAAATAGACTCCCCTAATCCCACCCGTTTGATAAGTCCTTTTTTAACCAGAGGCCTAGCTGATGTAATACTCTGCCATCCCTATGATGAATATGATTTTATTGGATCAAGAGGATTCGTATTCCGAAAATACCTTCCTTCAAAAACTTTTGAGAAAAGAATATCCGGTTTATCGATTAGTCTCCACAATTGTTTCGCTAAGTAAGCCGTATTTACATCGCGGAAAGTTCTAAAGCTAATTCCACCATTTCCTTTAACTCTGAAAAGTTTATCTCAAGACATCCAGTGTATACCAGAACTTGTTCCCCTCGAACTCCACCAAAAATTGAAGACAATACTCGTCAATTTTGTAGTGATTGTTTTTGGTAACCGATAACAAGACATTACATGATTTGGGAAGGTCTGCGCCACCGCCTTTATAATAAATTCCTTACCTCCTCATGATAGAAGCTTTGTCGCCCATCCATTAACCCTTCCATGAAGTCTATCTTGTAAAAAAACTAAAAACTTGCGTTTCCACTAAGACTCTCCACAATACCCATATATGATCTCATTCCACTCATCGCTGTGATCCCTAAAATATCTTTCATCTCATCTCGAACTTCAGTCGCAACCTTATGCCCAAACTGGAGTGATGATTTCGAGAAATTTATTTGTTTACCTGACACTCCTTCGTAGTCTTTGAGAATCCGTAAAATTGCCTGACATTCCTCCTTCTTAGCTTTGCAAAAAAATAAACTATCATCCATAGAGAGCAGGTGTGATATTGGGGGACATGCTCTTGCTACCTTTAGTCCCGTTAACAGTTGTTCTTGTTCCGATTTCTTTATATTTTCAATCAAAGCTTCTGTTCATAAAATAAATAAATATGGTGACAAGGGATCTCCTTGTCGTAACCCTCTCTGTGGAGCTATAAAACTCGAGGCTGACCACTAATGAGAACCCTATACTGAACCGTGGTTATACATCGCATAATCCGATCAACCCATTGAGCCGCAAATCCCATTTTACCCAGGAGGTTCTCTATGAAAGCCCACTCCACTCTGTCATAAGCCTTGCTCATATCTGTTTTAATTGCCATGAATTTACCCTTGCAAGATAGGTTTGTTCGTAATCCATGAAACATCTCCTGAGATATTAAGAAATTATCTGAGATCAATCTACCCGCAACAAAGGACGATTGCGTTTCAGATACTAATTTTGGTAGAAGCACATTCAACCGTTGACACAAAACCTTAGATATGATCTTATTGTTGGAATTGTGTCCAGTAATCTCGGTACCGTCTCTAGAAAGTAAGAGTATGTCAAAGATCAGACATAAGTCATATAATACTGGGGGTCATGATGGCTTGCTAGAGTCCGCTCATGATCTATAAGTCTTGGACTTATTGCCTTTATTATATGATCCCATATGGGTCACACGCCTAAGCTAACAGGAAAACGTGTAGGAACGGTTTAGCAGGAGTACGGTAAAAGTGCTAGGCATTTACTGTACTTAGAGAGAATAAAAGTTTTAGCCACTGTGCATCGATCGATGCACAAGGTGCAACGATCGATGCAGTGCGAAAACGCTTTCGAGTTAATTGGCATTTGGGCCAAATGGCCCAAACGGAACCGAACAAGTTTTATAAATAAAACTCGAGTTCAGAACCAAAAGTAACCTAACCTGAGCCGTCAACTCTCTCTCTCCCCTGCGCCGGTTTCTCCCAGTGGCCTAGCAGCCTGCTTCCTGATTGGTGTGCGTGTGTGAACCTCTGGAGGAGTTATCTCTCGGTGGCTCTCTGATCTCTGACCTGTTCTTCATATTTCCGCTGCACAAAAAGGTAACAGGTGAGATCTATATTGTTTCTATTCAAGAGAACCTAGATCCGCATGTTTAGGACTGTTGAATCTGAGAACTGAATCTGGATTAACCCTAAACTATCCAACAGTGGTATCAGAGCCATTGGTTCTGGTTTTTCTTGTTTAGATTCATGTTTAGGATTGTTTAAAGAGGTGTTTTTGAATCAATCTACTGATAAGATTAAAACACTTAAGAAACAAGAATTAAATCCTAAACAAACAGTTGAAAAATCGCATGACCAAGCTATATTGATTTGGTATGCGATCTAAACTGATTTTGCATCGACTGAGATCGCATTGCATCGATCGATGCAATGCAAGGATCGATCGTTGCAGTCGCGAGAGATTGACCGCGATCGCATGGGTCGTTCAAACGATCGCATGGATCTCGCGAGAATCTCTCGGCCAAACCTGATAACCGTTCGTGCACACGTGAGAGCATCGATCGTTGCAGGATCGATGCACGATCGTTGCAGGATCGATGCTGAGAGCATCGATCGATGCGGTCAGGGTTTTGACTCGGTTTAATTAAAACTTAAATCGTCACGGTTTAATAAACAGACTTAATTTATTAAGTTCTGGTTAAACCGGGATAAGAAATCCAATGTCGAAAGAAATATTGGATTTTGTGCCTAAACCAGGATTTTCTAATTTGATTTGGTTGGACCAAATAAATTGAGAAAATCCGGTTTAGTAAATAACCGGTTGACAATTGTGGTCATCGTAGTAATTAAAATCTGGTTAGACCAATTTTAATGAACCAGACCGGTTATGTCATTTAATTGGACAATTGGGTCATGTCTTGGACATGGACCAATTCTTGGGCCTCGGGCCAAGAAGTTAAAACAATTGGGCCAATTATTTGAGTCTTTCTTCAGATTTAATTTAAAGTTTATTTTATAATGAATATAAATCGATTTTAAATTAAAGTTTCCGAAATTTTGAAATTAGAAAGTTTCTTAAAATAGAAGTTTCTGAATTTGCATGTTTTGGATTTTAAGAAATTTCTAAAGTTAGAAAGTTTCCAATTTTAGAAAGTTTCCAAAATTAATAGGTTTCCTAAAATGAAAGTTTCCCGAAATAGTAATCTTCTATTTTGGGAATGAATTTTAAAATAAACCTACGAACCTCAAATAATATCAAGCGTTGGATGTCTTGTCCATTCTATGTCAGCTGTCGAAGCCCATTCAATTGTATTCATGGCCTTACAATGTGAGGATGTCTGCTTTTGCGTGGGTAAGACGGTTTTGAAGGATTATGGGTGTTTTCCAAGGTTTAATTCCCAATTGCAACCTAACACAAATCCTTAAACAGATCTAGGTTCTTGGCAAACGAATCATAAAACAAACCTGATCTTTACCTTTGCAGCGGAAATTGGTGGTAATGTCGAGATCAGATTAGAGCTGATAAGAATCGGCTCCTCCTCGAGTATCCACACTCTTACAAGCAAGGGACGGCTGCTAGACCAAAGAGCTGGAAGAATCAGAGAGAGATGAAGAGAGAGAGAGAGAGAGATGACGCCAAAGAATGAAAAATCGCTGGGGAATTATTTCCTTTAGGGCTTTCTAATTCTCTTATATCTCATTAATGGGCCCAAGTCATTAGACTAATGGCTCATTAATCTTTTGGGCCCAAAATACAAATCAGACAAAAGCCTGTATTTGTCTGGCCCAAAACTCTGATCCAATACAATAAATGCCATTGCATCTTACCGTATTAATTCCATTTAACTTTCCCGTTAGCTATGGTGTGTGACCCTTTGGGATCATACAATACTGGTAATAAGTCTTAAACTTATAGATCAAGAGCGGACTCTAGCAAGCCATCATGATCACCCAGTATTTATGACTTATGTCTGATCTCGACACTTATCATACTTTCTAGAGATAGTACGGTAGATTTCAGGACATTCCCAACAATCTCCCACTTGTACTGGAATCCTACAAAGGACATTCCCAACAATCTTCCGATCGTACTGGAATCCTACATTCCCTAATCCTTTTGTCTCAATATCTCGATCTGGCATAAGGCAAGATGCGTGTCATCCTTATATAGCCAGACCATGTTTATCGGACCAGATTTGATACTGACAATTCAAACGACTTGGGCAAGTCCGTTTGGGAATGGCCATTCTCTTACCAGCTATCAAATCTCCGATTGGCCTAGAGATATTACCTCCGTTAAACGGCAGGGACAAATTCCATCTTGTTCCATCACTATGAACTACACAATTCATAATACACCCAACCAAGGTCCGTATAGCTCCCAGTTACGAAACAGCGTTAGACAATGATCAAAGCGCATTACTACATGTGCAGCCACATGCATGCGAACTCAGGTCTAAGGACTATACTCTATAGTCGTATATGAGAACTTCTTATGACACAGATATTAATATCTTGCAGAGTTCTCATCTTGCGGGCCATGTCCGGTCATATGCTCCCCTACATATACCTATGTGTCGACTTTGATGCCGCGCATCTATGACCCCTCGAAACCTGGTCATAAGTCTCAACACAATCTAGTCTCAACAGGTTGTTGTTGTTCCAATTTCAACAACCTTCGACTATGGACACTATGATTTATGTCACTTCGTTAAATATGGGGTTTCAGGATCAAGTCTACTCATGTACTTCGATGGCCCATATATAATGACATGAATCATTTTGGAACGATTATTTATATCACAGTTAAAATAATCCAGAAATCATAGATTTCATAAACATAAAATATTATGTTTACATGAACCTTTCAAAACAACTAAGTAAAGCCCTTTACAAACTCCCACTGAAATTAAGACTACATCTTAATTTCACTCATCCTACAGCTACAGTCCGCGACTCGTGCTTAGGCATAAGGAGTGGCTTCGTTAATAGATTAGCAACGTTCTCATTCGATGAAACTTGCTTATCTACTTAACACCTCTGTCATTTATCTCAAGGAATAGGTTATACCTATCCTCAAGGTGTTTGGACCTCTGATGTGCAGCTAGTCTCATCTATGCTGGGAATCACATCAAGTTCAGTGATGAACTCTTCTTTCCAAACAACCTCTTTCGCCGCTTCTCAAGCTGCGAAATGTTCAGCTTAAGTCATGGAGTCAGCAACAGTGCCTTGCACCGCCAGTTAGACACAAGATATAGCCGGACTGTGACCAGGAATTATCTTTGTCTATTGGAAAATTGCCTTTCAGACTCTATCGACTTGTAGCACCTCACTTTCTCCGTAAATCAAGAACTTATCCTTAGTATTCCTCAAATACTTTAGGATATTCTTTACGGCAATCCAGTGATTCTTAGCTGGATTTGACTGGTCTTTACTTGTCTTGCTTAACATTAAAGCAACATCAAAACAAGTACGTGTCATGGCATACATGATAGATCCAATTGCCGTCGCATATGGAATCCTATCCATGCTTTCAAGCTCAGCAGATATCGTAGGACACTGTATCTTGCTAAACGTAATGCCATGTGTCATTGGCATAAAACCCTTCTTGGATTGCTGATTACGTGTAGGACTTTGTCAATTTAAGAATCCTGACTTTGTCCTACCAGCTCTTTTGGATCTCTATCTTTAGATCCAAAATCCAAGAACTACGTGGCTTTATCCATGTCATTCTTAAAACCAACTCCCAATCCAGTGTATACCAGAACTTGTTCCCCTCGAACTCCACCAAAAATTGAAGACAATACTCGTCAATTTTGTAGTGATTGTTTTTGGTAACCGATAACAAGACATTACATGATTTGGGAAGGTCTGCGCCACCGCCTTTATAATAAATTCCTTACCTCCTCATGATAGAAGCTTTGTCGCCCATCCATTAACCCTTCCATGAAGTCTATCTTGTAAAAAAACTAAAAACTTGCGTTTCCACTAAGACTCTCCACAATACCCATATATGATCTCATTCCACTCATCGCTGTGATCCCTAAAATATCTTTCATCTCATCTCGAACTTCAGTCGCAACCTTATGCCCAAACTGGAGTGATGATTTCGAGAAATTTATTTGTTTACCTGACACTCCTTCGTAGTCTTTGAGAATCCGTAAAATTGCCTGACATTCCTCCTTCTTAGCTTTGCAAAAAAATAAACTATCATCCATAGAGAGCAGGTGTGATATTGGGGGACATGCTCTTGCTACCTTTAGTCCCGTTAACAGTTGTTCTTGTTCCGATTTCTTTATATTTTCA
Organism: Orychophragmus violaceus; assembly: GCA_030180135.1. NCBI lineage: Eukaryota > Viridiplantae > Streptophyta > Magnoliopsida > Brassicales > Brassicaceae > Orychophragmus > Orychophragmus violaceus. Next base: position 26,510,706 of record CM058233.1, on the reverse strand, counting down.
ATCAAAGCTTCTGTTCATAAAATAAATAAATATGGTGACAAGGGATCTCCTTGTCGTAACCCTCTCTGTGGAGCTATAAAACTCGAGGCTGACCACTAATGAGAACCCTATACTGAACCGTGGTTATACATCGCATAATCCGATCAACCCATTGAGCCGCAAATCCCATTTTACCCAGGAGGTTCTCTATGAAAGCCCACTCCACTCTGTCATAAGCCTTGCTCATATCTGTTTTAATTGCCATGAATTTACCCTTGCAAGATAGGTTTGTTCGTAATCCATGAAACATCTCCTGAGATATTAAGAAATTATCTGAGATCAATCTACCCGCAACAAAGGACGATTGCGTTTCAGATACTAATTTTGGTAGAAGCACATTCAACCGTTGACACAAAACCTTAGATATGATCTTATTGTTGGAATTGTGTCCAGTAATCTCGGTACCGTCTCTAGAAAGTAAGAGTATGTCAAAGATCAGACATAAGTCATATAATACTGGGGGTCATGATGGCTTGCTAGAGTCCGCTCATGATCTATAAGTCTTGGACTTATTGCCTTTATTATATGATCCCATATGGGTCACACGCCTAAGCTAACAGGAAAACGTGTAGGAACGGTTTAGCAGGAGTACGGTAAAAGTGCTAGGCATTTACTGTACTTAGAGAGAATAAAAGTTTTAGCCACTGTGCATCGATCGATGCACAAGGTGCAACGATCGATGCAGTGCGAAAACGCTTTCGAGTTAATTGGCATTTGGGCCAAATGGCCCAAACGGAACCGAACAAGTTTTATAAATAAAACTCGAGTTCAGAACCAAAAGTAACCTAACCTGAGCCGTCAACTCTCTCTCTCCCCTGCGCCGGTTTCTCCCAGTGGCCTAGCAGCCTGCTTCCTGATTGGTGTGCGTGTGTGAACCTCTGGAGGAGTTATCTCTCGGTGGCTCTCTGATCTCTGACCTGTTCTTCATATTTCCGCTGCACAAAAAGGTAACAGGTGAGATCTATATTGTTTCTATTCAAGAGAACCTAGATCCGCATGTTTAGGACTGTTGAATCTGAGAACTGAATCTGGATTAACCCTAAACTATCCAACAGTGGTATCAGAGCCATTGGTTCTGGTTTTTCTTGTTTAGATTCATGTTTAGGATTGTTTAAAGAGGTGTTTTTGAATCAATCTACTGATAAGATTAAAACACTTAAGAAACAAGAATTAAATCCTAAACAAACAGTTGAAAAATCGCATGACCAAGCTATATTGATTTGGTATGCGATCTAAACTGATTTTGCATCGACTGAGATCGCATTGCATCGATCGATGCAATGCAAGGATCGATCGTTGCAGTCGCGAGAGATTGACCGCGATCGCATGGGTCGTTCAAACGATCGCATGGATCTCGCGAGAATCTCTCGGCCAAACCTGATAACCGTTCGTGCACACGTGAGAGCATCGATCGTTGCAGGATCGATGCACGATCGTTGCAGGATCGATGCTGAGAGCATCGATCGATGCGGTCAGGGTTTTGACTCGGTTTAATTAAAACTTAAATCGTCACGGTTTAATAAACAGACTTAATTTATTAAGTTCTGGTTAAACCGGGATAAGAAATCCAATGTCGAAAGAAATATTGGATTTTGTGCCTAAACCAGGATTTTCTAATTTGATTTGGTTGGACCAAATAAATTGAGAAAATCCGGTTTAGTAAATAACCGGTTGACAATTGTGGTCATCGTAGTAATTAAAATCTGGTTAGACCAATTTTAATGAACCAGACCGGTTATGTCATTTAATTGGACAATTGGGTCATGTCTTGGACATGGACCAATTCTTGGGCCTCGGGCCAAGAAGTTAAAACAATTGGGCCAATTATTTGAGTCTTTCTTCAGATTTAATTTAAAGTTTATTTTATAATGAATATAAATCGATTTTAAATTAAAGTTTCCGAAATTTTGAAATTAGAAAGTTTCTTAAAATAGAAGTTTCTGAATTTGCATGTTTTGGATTTTAAGAAATTTCTAAAGTTAGAAAGTTTCCAATTTTAGAAAGTTTCCAAAATTAATAGGTTTCCTAAAATGAAAGTTTCCCGAAATAGTAATCTTCTATTTTGGGAATGAATTTTAAAATAAACCTACGAACCTCAAATAATATCAAGCGTTGGATGTCTTGTCCATTCTATGTCAGCTGTCGAAGCCCATTCAATTGTATTCATGGCCTTACAATGTGAGGATGTCTGCTTTTGCGTGGGTAAGACGGTTTTGAAGGATTATGGGTGTTTTCCAAGGTTTAATTCCCAATTGCAACCTAACACAAATCCTTAAACAGATCTAGGTTCTTGGCAAACGAATCATAAAACAAACCTGATCTTTACCTTTGCAGCGGAAATTGGTGGTAATGTCGAGATCAGATTAGAGCTGATAAGAATCGGCTCCTCCTCGAGTATCCACACTCTTACAAGCAAGGGACGGCTGCTAGACCAAAGAGCTGGAAGAATCAGAGAGAGATGAAGAGAGAGAGAGAGAGAGATGACGCCAAAGAATGAAAAATCGCTGGGGAATTATTTCCTTTAGGGCTTTCTAATTCTCTTATATCTCATTAATGGGCCCAAGTCATTAGACTAATGGCTCATTAATCTTTTGGGCCCAAAATACAAATCAGACAAAAGCCTGTATTTGTCTGGCCCAAAACTCTGATCCAATACAATAAATGCCATTGCATCTTACCGTATTAATTCCATTTAACTTTCCCGTTAGCTATGGTGTGTGACCCTTTGGGATCATACAATACTGGTAATAAGTCTTAAACTTATAGATCAAGAGCGGACTCTAGCAAGCCATCATGATCACCCAGTATTTATGACTTATGTCTGATCTCGACACTTATCATACTTTCTAGAGATAGTACGGTAGATTTCAGGACATTCCCAACAATCTCCCACTTGTACTGGAATCCTACAAAGGACATTCCCAACAATCTTCCGATCGTACTGGAATCCTACATTCCCTAATCCTTTTGTCTCAATATCTCGATCTGGCATAAGGCAAGATGCGTGTCATCCTTATATAGCCAGACCATGTTTATCGGACCAGATTTGATACTGACAATTCAAACGACTTGGGCAAGTCCGTTTGGGAATGGCCATTCTCTTACCAGCTATCAAATCTCCGATTGGCCTAGAGATATTACCTCCGTTAAACGGCAGGGACAAATTCCATCTTGTTCCATCACTATGAACTACACAATTCATAATACACCCAACCAAGGTCCGTATAGCTCCCAGTTACGAAACAGCGTTAGACAATGATCAAAGCGCATTACTACATGTGCAGCCACATGCATGCGAACTCAGGTCTAAGGACTATACTCTATAGTCGTATATGAGAACTTCTTATGACACAGATATTAATATCTTGCAGAGTTCTCATCTTGCGGGCCATGTCCGGTCATATGCTCCCCTACATATACCTATGTGTCGACTTTGATGCCGCGCATCTATGACCCCTCGAAACCTGGTCATAAGTCTCAACACAATCTAGTCTCAACAGGTTGTTGTTGTTCCAATTTCAACAACCTTCGACTATGGACACTATGATTTATGTCACTTCGTTAAATATGGGGTTTCAGGATCAAGTCTACTCATGTACTTCGATGGCCCATATATAATGACATGAATCATTTTGGAACGATTATTTATATCACAGTTAAAATAATCCAGAAATCATAGATTTCATAAACATAAAATATTATGTTTACATGAACCTTTCAAAACAACTAAGTAAAGCCCTTTACAAACTCCCACTGAAATTAAGACTACATCTTAATTTCACTCATCCTACAGCTACAGTCCGCGACTCGTGCTTAGGCATAAGGAGTGGCTTCGTTAATAGATTAGCAACGTTCTCATTCGATGAAACTTGCTTATCTACTTAACACCTCTGTCATTTATCTCAAGGAATAGGTTATACCTATCCTCAAGGTGTTTGGACCTCTGATGTGCAGCTAGTCTCATCTATGCTGGGAATCACATCAAGTTCAGTGATGAACTCTTCTTTCCAAACAACCTCTTTCGCCGCTTCTCAAGCTGCGAAATGTTCAGCTTAAGTCATGGAGTCAGCAACAGTGCCTTGCACCGCCAGTTAGACACAAGATATAGCCGGACTGTGACCAGGAATTATCTTTGTCTATTGGAAAATTGCCTTTCAGACTCTATCGACTTGTAGCACCTCACTTTCTCCGTAAATCAAGAACTTATCCTTAGTATTCCTCAAATACTTTAGGATATTCTTTACGGCAATCCAGTGATTCTTAGCTGGATTTGACTGGTCTTTACTTGTCTTGCTTAACATTAAAGCAACATCAAAACAAGTACGTGTCATGGCATACATGATAGATCCAATTGCCGTCGCATATGGAATCCTATCCATGCTTTCAAGCTCAGCAGATATCGTAGGACACTGTATCTTGCTAAACGTAATGCCATGTGTCATTGGCATAAAACCCTTCTTGGATTGCTGATTACGTGTAGGACTTTGTCAATTTAAGAATCCTGACTTTGTCCTACCAGCTCTTTTGGATCTCTATCTTTAGATCCAAAATCCAAGAACTACGTGGCTTTATCCATGTCATTCTTAAAACCAACTCCCAATCCAGTCCTTTACCGACTGCAGCATTGGGACGTTATATTCGAGAATCAGTATGTCATCGACATACACTATGAGAAATGCAATATTGCTCCCACTTATCTTTTAGTAAACGCACAGTTCCACTTCGTTCCTGTTCAAGTCAAAACCTTGACTACTTTAACAGAACGAAGATTCCAACTCCGATATGTTTGCTTCCATCCATGAATGGATCGATGAAGCTAACTTACACATAGTGTAATTTCCGGAGTCCGGGCTCACTTTCGCTTCTTTGAATTTCGCAGGTTCGTCGCTTTCAATGATCATCAGATCATGCGAACTTTCAATGATCATCAGGTTCAACTAATGACGAGAAATCACTCTCGGATTAGTGACTGATTCATTCATATCTGCGAACTTCAGGCTCTACAGGTGTAGATTCTACAGAAATCTGTAAATCCATCCGATGCTCTCCCTCAACAGGTTGAGCAGCCTCCTGTACATCTCGAATTTCTTCGAGTTATACTTTTACTCCCACTGTTCTTCTTGGAAAATTAACTTCCCTTCTTAGAAAACAGAATGGACGTAAAAGTAACAAGCCTTGGTTTCCCTAGGACAACCAGCGAAGTAGCACAACTACAAATACTCAGTAAAGACGAATTTGGATCGATTCCAATCCACATTTACGTGGTGTCTTTCAACTGATATTGGTGGAACTATTTCAGCGTAAACTTAGATATTTCTAGAGCGTTATTCTTAGAGAATATCGTGGAAGATTCGTGTGACTCATCTTTAATCATTTCTAATAAGATCTGATTCATTCTCACAGAAACACCTCTAGGTTTTCAGGAGAAATGAGCTGTGAAACGACTTCACACTCATTCAGATGATCACACAATCAATGACTTAAGTATTCTCACTCGTGATCTAATCCAGAGTCTTAATACTTTTGTCATTCAGATTCTATACTTCATTCTGGAACTCTTTCGACCATGTCAAAGAATTCCGACTTGTGTCTCATCAAATGAACACAGTCACACTCACTGAAGTAATCAGTAGAGACAATGAAGTACAGGAAATTTTTCTCTGGCATTACTGCTCATCGGACCACATACATGAGTATGTTCAATCTCCAATAAGCCTTTGGGCCTTTCTCTAGCTCGGCTAAGATGGGCCCCTTTGTCTTTTGGCCTAGTAAGCAGAATTCAAGTCTCATAAGATATCTCAAATCAAATGAGCCCAAAAGTCCATAACTATGGGGTTTCTGAATCTGACTTACTCTATGTGACCAAAACATTTATGCCAAGAAAAATCAGGTTTAATTCATCAGATTTAAACCAATTGCGGTATTTATGTTATATTTTAGGCACTCTATGGTTTAAGACATAAAACTCATTCCTTGAATAGGGTGCTACAATTAACATTTCATTAAGATCAAAAGAACAAAGCTTGTCTTTATCAAAATGAAAAACATTCAAATTCTTACAAGAAAATGAAAGACAACTCTGCTTAAAGCAGGTACATTGTAGCAATTACTTAATAAAACCAAGCCTCAAAGGCATCTACAAGTGAAAACCCTATGGCTGAGGCAGCATCCCAAGCTCCTTCCAGACATGCAGTTCCACTTGCTCTTCCTTCAACGTTCTACTGTTGCTCAGGCTCTGCATATTATAACAAATATCAGTGCCACAACCAGTATCCGATACCTATTAGGTATAACTTGAAGTAATAACATAAATACCTGAGGAAGTAGTTTCATACATCAACTTCAGCTCCTCATAATCTTCCATGAATTTAATGCAATCTCTCTTCCAATGCCCAGTCTCTTTACAGTAGCAGCACTTACCAACGTAAGAGGTATCTGACTCGGGCTCAGAAGACACACGTTTGCCATGATTCAAAATCTGGACAACTTTGGCTTCACCCTTGTCAGCTTTAGGTTTGGTAAACCTACCCTTCTCCTTCATGAGATTGTACAGGGTGCTCTTCACGTTTGGCTCAACTGTTTTGAGCATGTCATGCAGTTCAGTCAACGTCTTCGTTAAGCCTTTCTTGATATAGTCCCTTACGAACTTATCATAGCTTGACGGCAGTGACTGCAGAATGATATCAGTTGCCAATTCTTGGCTAACTGGATAATCCAGTTTCCTCAGGTTATCAATGTAACCCATCATTTTACTGATATGAGGACTTACTGGATGACCAATCGGTAGCTTGCAGCTAGTGAGAGATTTAACCAACTGGTATCTCTCCACTCTTACATGCTCCTGAAATTTCAATTTCAGGCTGCTGATCATCTCTATTGGCGACTCCATGTTCTCATATTGCTTCCGCAACTCTGAGTCCATGGTAGCCAATATCAGACCACGCACATCTACCGCATCATTATAATGCTTATTCCAAGCATTATATACTGCATGACTGGCTTTGGATCCGATCCTCTCGGGGAGAGCTTTCTCAAGGACATAGTCCTTTCTCTCATGCCTGAGAACTAGCCTCAGGTTCCGCGACCAAGTCAATAAATTTGATCCGTTCAGTTTGTCCATCTCAAGGACATACCGGATCGAGAAAGTGTTTTGATTGTTTGTGCTTGTCATAGCTGAAATTTAGAGATAAATAGAGTTTTAGTTATTAAGTTCATAAAAGAGTAATCTTAACAACTTATAAGAAAACTCGCATTGTATTCAAAATTTCTTTGTTCAACCTCATAAGAATACAATGATTCCGAGACCCATGTTTAGCTAAATCCAAAGTGGGCCACTGGCCGTCACCCAGAATTAGCTTTACTTGGTAAGCATACACACAGCTAGTTATAACCAATAACTCTCGGTTGTGAATTGGACCCGAGGCCCAAATTCACCAGATGTCTCAAGGCCCGGGACTCCCGATGGCCCAGTCAAGGAAACCAATCTCTTACAGCCAAATAATCACTAAAGTCTGGGACTCCCAATGAAATTAGTGACTATATACTACTTTACTTACGCGAAAACAGACACCTCACACTGTAAGCCATATCTGTAATCAAATAAGCGTTAAGTAGCTGACAAGATTGGAAAGACATCCAAGCTTGATATTGTTTTTGAGGATTTTTAAATTTTATTTCCAAAAATAGAAGATTACTATTTTGGGAAACTTTCTTATTTTAGAAACTTTCTAAATTTAGTAACTTACTAAAATTAGAAATTTCTAATTTAATATTTTATAAATATTTTGGGTTGAGTCACAAATTATAGGCCCAATTCTTGGCCCAAGACCATAGAATTCCAGCTGGCCCAATAATTTGACATAACCGATCCGGTTTATTAATTCTGGTCCAAGACCAAAATTAACTATCAAAACCATCGGTTATTTACTAAACCAGACCAGCTCTAAATTATTTGGTCCAACCAAATCAAACTTAGACCAGCCTTCGGTTTAGGTTAAAATTCAATTTTATGAATTTAAATCCGGTTTAACCAGAAATAAAATTATTTCCAGCAAACCGCGATTTGGGTTAACCGCTTGAACCACCAATTAAATTGGATCGGTTCAGTTAAATCCAAAACCGGGAAGAAACACCTAGTGTTTTAGCCAATTTGATTTAACTTGCGGTTTTAGGCTTTAAACACACAATTAACCGCCAAATAAATGGACCGGTTAAATTGGTGTGGTTTTGGGCAACGAACCGCGAAGCTCGGTTTAACCGATTGACTATTCGCAGGACGTAAAATTTAACGGGCCAAACGATCGGATCCATGATCGAATCATGAACCCATGATCCAACTTGGCCCATTAATCAATCGATGGCCCATCTCATTCACTTTAAACAAAACGAATTTGTCTTATATCTAATTCAATAATCAACAAACATCACGTGATGATCACTTTAAACAAAACGATTTGCTCTTTCACAAGAGGACAAAACCAAGTCAACATTGCAATCATTGGATTATCACACATCACATGGCCACAAACAAGCGATTAATTCAACTATCAATTCAATTATCAAATAAGGCTCTCGGCACACGCACACGCTTGATCATTCTTTAATTGCATCGAACTAGCAACGTCAACCAATCAATACAACATTTATTAATTGGATCAATACAAGCGTTTAGGGTTTCAATATTGAAAGCGCTATTCTATCAATAACAAGAACATTCGGCCACATATTCGATTATTAATAATGATCGATTCATTAAAAAAAAATTTGGAGCCGATGATTAACAAGATCTCAAACGATTTGGATTTAATTAGTTTAATCAATTTTTCTTTCAAAATTAATTCAAACATTCATATGATCCAATTTCACAAGAAACCTAAAACCTGGCTCTGATACCACTGAAGGATTATGGGTGTTTTCCAAGGTTTAATTCCCAATTGCAACCTAACACAAATCCTTAAACAGATCTAGGTTCTTGGCAAACGAATCATAAAACAAACCTGATCTTTACCTTTGCAGCGGAAATTGGTGGTAATGTCGAGATCAGATTAGAGCTGATGAGAATCGGCTCCTCCTCGAGTATCCACACTCTTACAAGCAAGGGACGGCTGCTAGACCAAAGAGCTGGAAGAATCAGAGAGAGATGAAGAGAGAGAGAGAGAGATGACGCCAAAGAATGAAAAATCGCTGGGGGATTATTTCCTTTAGGGCTTTCTAATTCTCTTATATCTCATTAATGGGCCCAAGTCATTAGACTAATGGCTCATTAATCTTTTGGGCCCAAAATACAAATCAGACAAAAGCCTGTATTTGTCTGGCCCAAAACTCTGATCCAATACAATAAATGCCATTGCATCTTACCGTATTAATTCCATTTAACTTTCCCGTTAGCTATGGTGTGTGACCCTTTGGGATCATACAATACTGGTAATAAGTCTTAAACTTATAGATCAAGAGCGGACTCTAGCAAGCCATCATGATCACCCAGTATTTATGACTTATGTCTGATCTCGACACTTATCATACTTTCTAGAGATAGTACGGTAGATTTCAGGACATTCCCAACAGGTTTGTGATTCATAAATGTCATTGGGAGTCCCAGACATTAATGATTACATGACTGTATAGTCTGGTTTTCTTGACTAGGCCATCGGGAGTCCCGGGCCTTGAGACATCAGAGTGGATTGGGCCTCGGGCCCAGATTCACAACCAAGAGTTATATCACGGATATAATTGGCCGATACAGGGCTTACCGATATAAGCTAAGATTGGGTGACGGCCAGTGGCCCACTTTAATCTTAGTTATATGTGGATCTTGGAATCATTATATTCTATTGAGGGTAACTTATGTTATTGAATATAATGCGTGATTAATCATATTAAATTTAATACGAGATTAATCATATTGAACATAATAACTAATAACCTTTTTATCTTATATATTTCAGCTATGACTACTACAAGCACTCAAAACACATTCTCGATCCGGTCTGTTCTCGAGAAGGAGAAGCTGACTGGAACGAACTTCCTGACGTGGTCAAGGAACTTGAGGCTAGTCCTCAAGCAGGAGAAGAAGGATTATGTCCTTCGTGATCCTCTCCCCGAGAGGCCTCCTGCCAATGCCGCCAGGACTCTGCATAATGCTTGGGAAAAGCATTCGTCAGATGAAAATGATGCTTATTGCCTGATGTTGGTGACAATGACTGCTGAGCTGCAAAAACAGTTCGAGAGTGTATTGTCACCTATCGAGATAATGGCAAGCCTGAAATCGCTTTTTCAGGAGCAGGCTAGGACTGAGAGGTTCCAGACAGTTAAGAACCTCTTGGACTGCAAGTTGGCTGCGAATGCGGCAGTGAGTCCTCATGTCTTGAAGATGATGGGTTATCTCGATCATCTTCAGAAACTCGACTGCCCTATCAGCCAGGAACTTGCCTGCGACATCATTCTGCAGTCATTACCTGCAAGCTATGATCAGTTCATTCTGAACTTTAACATGCATGGCTTGAGTAAGACATTGCCTGAGCTTCACGGAATGCTCAAGACTGCAGAGCCCAACTTGAGGAAAACTGCCAAGGACCCCAGTGTGCTTATGGTGCAAAAGGGCAAGGGCTTTAAGAAATCCTCTGCTAAGGATAAGGGAAAGGCCAAGGCTGTCCAAGTCGAGGACAAGGACAAGCCAAAGCCCAAGCCCAAGTCCAAGGCTGGGCCAACTGACATATGCAGGTTCTGTAAAGAACCAGGGCATTGGAGGAGAGAATGTAAGAAATTCCAGGAAGGTCTAAAGGAATTGAAGAAGAAGACTTTTGAGACTTCTTCAACAGGTATTTTTGTTATAGAAGTTAATACAACTACTTCTGATAATACCTCATGGGTTATGGATACTGGTTGTGGGGCTCATATTTGTACTAATATGCAGGCACTCAGCAACAGTAGAAGGCTGAAGCAAGGACAAGTGGAGCTACGAGTTGGGAATGGAGCGAAAGTTCCAGCACTAGCTGTAGGCACTTACTTGTTGTCTTTACCTTCGGGATTGATTTTAGAACTCAATAATTGTTATTTTGTACCTGCTATAAGCAGAAATATTATTTCAATTTCTTTGTTGGATTTGGAAGGTTATGATTTTTCTGTTAAGAATAAATTATGTTCCTTCAATCGCAACAATTTGTTCTATGGTTCTGCCCCTCTTTCGAATGGGCTTTACATACTCGATCAATCCGCGCCAATTTATAACATTAATACAAAATGGTTCAAACCTAATGAGGAGAACCAAACGTTTCTATGGCATTGTCGTTTAGGGCACATCAGCGAGAAACGCATCAAGAGGCTCCATTCGAATGGACTTCTTGGCTCATTTGACTTTGAGTCATGTGAGAAATGCGAATCATGCATGATAGGCAAAATGACACGGGCCCCCTTTAATAAACCTAACGAGAGGGCCAGTGACCTATTGGGCCTGATACACACTGATGTGTGTGGCCCAATGTCCACAAATGCAAGAGGAAACTATCAGTACTTCATTACCTTCAATGATGATTTCAGTAGGTATGGATATGTTTATTTGATGAAACATAAGTCTGAATCTTTTGAAAAGTTCAGAGAGTTCCAAAATGAAGTACAGAACCAACTTGGCAAAAGCATTAAGGCTCTTCGGTCCGACCGAGGAGGAGAATACTTAAGCCAAGAATTCAGTGATCATCTGAGAGAGTGTGGGATCGTATCCCAACTCACTCCTCCTGGAACACCACAATGGAATGGTGTGTCTGAGAGGAGAAATCGAACCTTATTGGATATGGTTCGGTCTATGATGAGTCACACAGACCTTCCGATATCCCTTTGGGGATATGCTCTGCTAACAGCAGTGTTCACTCTAAATAGAGCGCCATCAAAAGCAGTAGCAAAGACACCATATGAATTATGGACTGGAGAAGCTCCAGTGCTGTCTTATCTCAGAATTTGGGGTTGTGAAGCCTATGTCAAGAGATTGATCTCAGACAAGCTTACACCAAAATCTGACAAATGCTATTTCATTGGTTATCCACGGGAAACCAAGGCTTATTACTTCTATCTACGTTCCGAGAACAAGATTTTTGTTGCCCGGGATTGTAACTTTCTTGAAAGGGAATTTCTCTCTAAGAAAGACAGTGGGAGTAAGGTACTGCTTGAAGAAATTCAAGATGAACAGGATACTGCTCAACCTAATGAGGAAGAGCAGCAAGAGGACCTACAAGAAATTGTAGAGCCTGAACCTGTGGTACCTGAAGTTCGAAGATCCGGGAGGATCCGTCACGAACCCGAGAGATATCAAGGATTCCTCGTGACTGACTGTCATGATCTTCTGATCATTGATGGTGACGAACCATCGAACTTCAATCAAGCTATGATGGGCCCAGATTCCTCCAAGTGGCGCAAGGCCACTGATTCCGAAATGGACTCCATGTCGGTCAACCAAGTCTTTTCGTTGGTTGATTTGCCTGCTGGTGTAAAAGCCATCGAGTGCAAGTGGATCTTCAAGAAGAAGATTGACGTGGATGGAAATGTCCAGATTTATAAAGCCAGGTTGGTGGCAAAAGGTTTCAGACAAGTTCACGGAGTGGATTACGATGAAACCTATTCACCAGTGGCTATGATGAAATCTATTCGGATTCTACTAGCAACTGCAGCTTTTCATGATTATGAAATTTGGCAGATGGACGTGAAAACCGCCTTCCTGAATGGAATTCTGGAAGAGGATGTGTATATGACACAACCTGACGGTTACATAGATCCAAAGAATGCTGGGAAAGTATGCAAGCTTCATAAATCCATTTATGGATTGAAGCAAGCATCGAGGAGCTGGAATCTTCGTTTTGATGAAGCGATCAAGCAATTTGACTTCATCAGAAACGAAGAAGAACAATGCGTGTATAAGAAAACTAGTGGGAGCAAGATAGTATTTCTTATTCTATATGTCGATGACATACTTCTTCTCGGAAACGACGTTCCAATGCTAAAGTCGGTAAAGGACTGGCTTGGAAGTTGTTTTTCCATGAAAGACATGGGTGAAGCCGCATACGTTCTTGGAATTAAGATCTATCGGGATAGACCTAAGAGGCTGATAGGCTTGTGTCAAGACTCATACATTGACAAAGTCCTACAAAGATTCAGCATGAAAGATTCCAAGAAGGGCTTCACGCCAATGGTGCATGGCACAACGCTAAGCAAGAAGCAGAGCCCTACGTCGGCTGCTGAGCTTGAGCGCATGAAGAACATTCCTTATGCATCAGCAATAGGATCTGTCATGTATGCCATGATTTGTACTCGCCCTGATGTTGCTTATGCACTGAGCATGACGAGTAGATACCAGTCAAATCCAGGTGAAAACCATTGGATTACCGTAAAGAATATCTTGAAGTATCTAAGACATACTAAGGATAAGTTCTTAGTGTACGGTGGAAGTGATGTGCTTAAAGTCAGTGGATTCACGGACGCAAGTTTCCAGACAGACCAAGATGATTTCCGGTCACAGTCCGGTTATATCTTTTGTCTGAATGGCGGTGCAATCAGTTGGAGAAGCTCCAAGCAAGATACCGTTGCAGATTCCACTACAGAAGCTGAATATATCGCCGCTTCGGAAGCAGCGAAGGAAGCTGTTTGGATACGAAAGTTCATTATTTAACTAGGTGTGATACCAAATGCGGCTGAGCCTTTGGCATTGTTTTGTGATAACAATGGTGCCATAGCTCAGGCAAAGGAACCAAGATCACATCAGAAATCCAAGCATGTTCAAAGAAGATTTCACTTGATACGTGACATCATTGATAGAAAGGAAGTCAAGATCAGCCGAGTCCCGACAGATGATAATGTCGCTGATCCGTTGACAAAGCCACTCCCAAGGCCTAAGCTCGAGTATCTGACTGAAGCTGTAGGCATTAGAAACATTGAAATGTAATCTAAATTTGAGTGGGAGTTTTGGTGCTTTATTTAGTTATTAATATGTTCTTGTAAAACATTCTTTTATGTTTAATGAAATTATTATTTCAAGATTATTTTAACTGTGATGAAATAATCGTTCCAAAGTGATATAAACCATTTTATAGGTCATCGAAGTAAGTGACTTGATCTTGGGTCATCAAAGTCATTTAGCTTGATCATGAGACCCTATATTTGATAGATGGCTTATATCATTCAGTCCCTAGTCGAAGGTTGTTGAAATTGGAACACCAACAACCGTGTGAGACTAGATTGGTATGTGACTTATGACCAAGTTTCATGGTGTCATAGATGCTCGGCATCAAAGTCAGTACATAGGTGTATGTTGGGAACATACGACCGGACAAGACCCGCTTATGAGAACTCTTCAGGATATTTATATCTGTGTCATAAGAGATTCTCACTACGACTATAGAGTATAGTCCTTAGACCTGAGTTCGCATGCATGTGACTACACATGGACTGATGCACTTTGATCATTGTCTAACGCTATCATTCTGCGATAGTTATAAGGACCTTGTTTGGGTACATCATGAAGTAAGTAGTTTACAGTGATGGAACAAGACGGGATTTGTCCCTCCAATATAAATGGAGTGAATATCTCTAGGCCAATCGGAGATTTGAATACTGGAAAATGCATGGCCATGCTCAAACGGACTATCCCGAGTCGTTTGAATTGTCAGTATCAAATCAGAGACCGATAAACAAGATTAGACTTTATAAGGATGACACTAATCTTGCCTTATGACTAATCGAGATATTGAGACAACAGGATTATGAATACAGAGATTCCAGTACAAGTGGGAGATTGTTGGAATTGTGTCCAGTAATCTCGGTACTGTCTCTAGAAAGTAAGAGTATGTCAAAGATCAGACATAAGTCATATAATACTGGGGGTCATGATGGCTTGCTAGAGTCCGCTCATGATCTATAAGTCTTGGACTTATTGCCTTTATTATATGATCCCATATGGGTCACACGCCTAAGCTAACAGGAAAACGTGTAGGAACGGTTTAGCAGGAGTACGGTAAAAGTGCTAGGCATTTACTGTACTTAGAGAGAATAAAAGGTTTAGCCACTGTGCATCGATCGATGCACAAGGTGCAACGATCGATGCAGTGCGAAAACGCTTTCGAGTTAATTGGCATTTGGGCCAAATGGCCCAAACGGAACCGAACAAGTTTTATAAATAAAACTCGAGTTCAGAACCAAAAGTAACCTAACCTGAGCCGTCAACTCTCTCTCTCCCCTGCGCCGGTTTCTCCCAGTGGCCTAGCAGCCTGCTTCCTGATTGGTGTGCGTGTGTGAACCTCTGGAGGAGTTATCTCTCGGTGGCTCTCTGATCTCTGACCTGTTCTTCATATTTCCGCTGCACAAAAAGGTAACAGGTGAGATCTATATTGTTTCTATTCAAGAGAACCTAGATCCGCATGTTTAGGACTGTTGAATCTGAGAACTGAATCTGGATTAACCCTAAACTATCCAACACTTATAACCTACATTACAAAGATAGATAGGACGCAATTCCGTCATCCTAACCGTTTTTGGAATAAGACAAATATTTGTCATATTAATCCTTGTATCCAGCTCCCCATATTGTAAGTAATTGTTAACCAACCGCGGCCTTTTCTGGATGCATCATAAATAGTGCTCTCCTATTCTCCTCTTCAGTGGCTGATACGTAAGTCTCTCATTCATCTGAGTTGTTATTGATACCAGAATCTCCTATAAAAAACTCCTCAAAACGTTCCGGGTTGTTTGACGTAAATAACTCTTCAAAGTATTCTACCGCTATTCGTTCAACCTCATGATCCTTGCAACCCAATCTCCCGATGAGTTGTGAAGTCTGACAATGTGATTCCTTGCACGTCTTTGTTTAGTCAAAGCAACAATGAATTGTGTATATCAATCTCCAGATGTATGCCACATATTCCAGCTCTTCTGATGCCAAAATAGTTCTTCATCTTTATAAGCCTATTTTAATTTTTCCGAAATCTCCATCACCTCCGCTTGTGTTCTATATCATCTTTCTGGATCTCCACTAGGGATTTCTGCAACTCATGTATCTTATCCTTATCGTAGGAAGGATTGTTTTTCCTCCATTTCGACAACTCATGTTTACATCTACCAATCTTGGTAACAAAATTTGTACCATCTAAAGATGTAGCGGAGTCACTTCGTGTATCAGTCAAGAAGTAGCACAAGAAGTGACACACGCGAGCAGAGTGTGAAGCACATATGATATATCATGGTTTTTACTAGTTTTAGACCATGATATAAGTGTGTTTTTAGTGTCTTTTGTCTTTGTTTAGAGTCTTTTACAGGTATAATCAGGTTGGGAGCTGAATTGGAGATAATGGAGCATTTTGGAGATTTTTGGAGTGTTTGGCCGAGAGATAGAGTTCACTGTCCGAAACAGAGGAAGGTGTCGATCGTTGCACTCTAGCATCGATCGATGCACCAGCGAGATGGGCCAAAAACTCGGCGGTTTAGAAGAGTGAAGAATTTGCACTTTGATCCAGAAGTTCCTGATATTTACAAAGAAGCCCTTGGCCGAGATTATGCCTATATAATAGAGTTTTTAGTGTTTTTATTAGACACGCTTTATACTTTTTACCATACACTTTGATAATTAAGAGCAGAGGATTTTAGAGCTTTTTGGGGCTGATCTGAACCTGTTACATCATCTGTATTTGGAGAAGATTTCGAACCCCTTTTACTCTATTTCTTTTATGCAATTTCTTCATTTCATGATTATGTTTTCATTATCTATGTCTGAGTAGATCCATAGTTAGGTTTAGGGTTTCTCACATAGGATTTCATGACTTGCTAGACTTGTTCAAATTCAGTTAAGGATTCATAACTATATCTGTTCTTCAATTTAATTGTGCTTAAAGCTAGTTCTAACCTGATCAATTAGAATCTAGATCTTAGGTTGCTAAATACGTCACGGAAGTGGGGTTTAGGAATCTGAACTAATTAAATTGGGCAATTAAACTTTGCGCAAACAGAAGTTTGGTTTAGGATAATTGTGAACATATCAAACTTGGACTTATTGCTAGTTTAATCTGTTAGTTCTCGCAAACGAAAGTTTGGTTTGCTGCACTTAGACTTAGAGAATTATCGCAAAGGAATTTGGTTAATTCTATATCTGTGTTTTGAGTTCTAGAACCGTTCTTAATTAGATCCTTGCTGAATGAACTGTCTGCTTGTCTGATTTCCTGAGAATACCCTAGGCTTGACGCTTTTAATTACTTGCTTCACAACCGTTAATCTCTGCTACTGATTTACTTTCTCGCACCGCAATTTATTTCATTCACTACTTGCTTATTTCTAGTATTTATTCCTACAGTTTGATTCTCTTGAGACCGAGTGTCCCTGTGGATTCGATAACCCTATATACTACTTTGACATTGTTGTTCACTTGCAGTTTAGTATAGGGAAAACTTAGAACCTATCAACATCACGAAGAGCGAATGGGATGACTTGGCCATGAGTTGGAGCTGATGTGGACGATCCAAGAAGTATGGCTGAGCTGGACATGCATCTTGGAGAGTATCTAAACGATAGTTAATGAAGAATAGAAGAGAATCCTAAATCTTAGGGTTGTGAAGGTTGTTAGGATTCTCATGTATATCTGTAAGAAGATAAGGTGTATCTACTAGAGGGTTTTGAGCTAAGTGTTAGCGTGTGCCTATTATGTATAAATAGGTAGCTTACGCCGAGTATTAAGGTAAGCGTTTTTGATTGAGAGAATTTGTGAGAGCTCAAGTGATTAGGTATAGATCATTGAGCTTGAGAGATTAGATTGAGAATAGGTGTTCTTGTAAGATCATAAAGGTCAATCTAATAAAAAGCAAGTTTTCAGAACAAAAGTGTGTGGTACGTATCATACTCTGAAAAACCTATAGCTTTACGTTTTCAATTGGTATCAGAGCTACAACTCGTAGCTTTTAATTCGGGTGAGATCCTGCGGATGAAGATGGAAGGCTATCAAGAACTCTTGAACAGCACAAGAATCATTCTTGATGCAGGAAACAACGGTTTCTGGAAGTCAAGGATGAGATCACATATCAGGGGAATCAATCCACTTGCTTGGAAAGTAGTCATGGAAACGTGGAAGGAACCCACGATCAAGGATGAAAAAGGTATCTAGACGCCTAAACCAGAAGAGACTTGGACAGAAGAAGAGACAAAGAGATCAAAATACAATTCCAAGGCTCTAAGTGCTATTCATTGTAGCGTCTCGAAGAAGACCTTTGAGCTGATTCAAGGCTGTGAAACAGCAAAAGATGCATGGGATATACTTCAAACACACTTCGAAGGAACTCAAAAAGTGCAGAATCTAGGAAGGATCTTCTGGCCTCTCGGTTTGAAAATACGAAGATGGATGAACATGAGTCTATTGCTGACTTTAGCGCCAAGCTTAGCTCACTCTCTCAGGAAGCTGCAACTCTTGGGAAGAAGTACAAAAAAAGAAGCTTGTAAAGAAATTCCTAAGGTGTTTGCCAGCCAAATACATGCCGTATAAGTCTGCCTTAAGCGTGTCTCAGAACACAGAGGAACTCACTTTCGGGGAAGTTGTAGGGATGTTACAAGCTCATGAACTGGAGTTGGAAGGCATTAAGAAACCACGAAGTTTGGCTCTAGCAGTTAGTGAAACGAGTAAAAATGTTACTAATGAGGATGATCCACTAAGCCTGTTGGTTAAAAGGTTTGATCGAGCATTAAGAAGGATTGAGCAGGGACATGGATCAGCTCAAAAGAAATCGAATGTCTCCAAGAAACAAACAGAAGGAGAAAAGTCTGCTAAAAGTTCAGAAATCCTGTGTCATGAATGTAAAGGCTTTGGACATTATCGAACTGAGTGCCCAACAGTCAAGAGAAGGGAAATCAAATGCTTTGGCTGTCAAGGTCTAGGACATCCCAATTGGAGTGTGTCAATGATCAAAAGAGGAGAAAGGAGAAATCTCTAGTCGCTGAGGAAGAAACAGATGGAGGCAACATTGAAAGTGAAGAAGACCTGAACAACTTTGTGGCTTTTGTTGGGATTACTGAGTTCGAAGGAAGTGAGTCAGGCTCTGAGTCAGAACCTGATATGGATTTAGAAGAGGTAAGAGACACCTTAATCAAGATAGGAAAAGAAAATGTGGAGCTGGCTACGAAGAACTCACGGCTTGAGGCAATCATTGAGTCACTTAATCTGGAACTCATGACCGTGAAGAGGTTAAGTGATGAAAGTGTAACACTGATGAAAGACAAGCTGAATTTGGCAGTTAAGGCTGACAGACTGGAACAAGAGCTGAAAGCAGAAAAAGAAACATCAGCGCGACTGCAAGCTGAATTAACACAAGTTCACAAGAAGATTCACATGCTCACCGGAAGTAAGCAATTGGACAAAATCTTGAGTGCTGGAAGAACTGAAAGAGGGTATAGGGGTCTCGGATACACAGGAAGAGGAATACAAGAAATTGAGAATACCAACTTTGTGTCAGGAGGATTTGCTGACCAAGATTTCAAAAACTTGTATGGGAAAACAGATGAATGCTGGTTTTGTGGAAATCAAGGACATATCAAAGCATACTGCAGAAGGTTCAGAGAAAAGGTAAACTGGCTAAGAAGACAAGGTTTGTATTACTGGAATGGGTTTAAGAATCAAATCTGGATAAAGACATCTGATCTACATCAGATGGCAAGGAATGGGCCCATGGAAACAAAAGCCGGTCTTGGATTCAGATGCAGCATGGCCTTTGTCTCAGACGAGCTAGAAGAAACAGTCCCATGGTACTTTGACAGTGGATGTTCCAGACACATGACTGGAGATCAGAAAAATATTCAAAGGGTCAAATCGATTAAAGGAGGGAAAGTTACCTTTGGAGATCGATGACATGGAAACATTCTTGGTAAAGGACAAACAAGTGAAAGTGAAATACCAAAACTAATGAATGTGTATTTGGTGCCGGGACTAAAGGCAAATCTCATTAGTGTAAGCCAACTATGTGATGAAGGATTGATGGTCATGTTTACACGCACGGTATGCAAGGGAATCAATGAGCGTCAAGGGACTGTAATTCAAGGAGTCAGAACAGGCAATAACTTCTACATGTGGAGGAACACAATGAAGTGTTTTAATGCTAAGTATGTGCTGAATCTGTGGCATCAAAGGCTGGGACACATGAACGTTCGAAATCTGACCACTCTGGTGAATAAAGAGATGGTCTGTGGAGTTCCTCAAATAAAAGGGAGTTACAAGATGATATGCAGACCATGTAACCAAGGAAAATAAGTCAAGGTACAACACAAAAGGTTCCCTGACATTCAGTCTAAGTCAGCCCTTGACTTGGTTCACATGGACCTAATGGGACCAATGCAGATTGAGAGTGTAGCAGGAAAAAGATACGTTTTTGTATTGGTGGATGACTACACAAGGTTTACATGGGTAAGGTTCATCAGAGAGAAGTCAGACACAGCAAGCAGCTTCAGGATCTGAGCACTTCAGCTGATCAATGAAAGAGGAGGTGTGAAACGAATTAGAAGTGATCATGGAGGATAATTCCAAAACGATACAATGAGGATGTTCTGTGAGAACCATGGGATAAGTCATCAGTTCTCAACACCCAGAACGCCACAACAGAATGGTGTGGTAGAAAGAAAGAACAGGACACTCCAAGAGATGGTTAGAGCAATGCTGCATGGGAATAATGTACCAACCAGATTCTGGGCTGAGGCAATCAACACTGCGTGTTACATCATCAATAGGGTTTACGTTAGGAAAGGGTCCAAAAAACACCGTATGAATTGTGGAAAGGAAAAACACCCAATCTGAGCTATTTCAATGTATTTGGTTGTAAATGCTACATCCTAAATGATAAAGATCCCCTCGGGAAGTTTGACTCAAAGAGCGATGAAGGGATATTTCTGGGCTACTGAGGAAATAATACAACATTCAGGGTGTACAAAAACAGAACGTGCCTCAAAATGGAATCAGTGAATGTGGTGGTTGATGATTATTCATTCACACAATGGGAAGAGGGAAACTATGAGGGAGATTCTAATAATGAAGGAAGGAATGAAATGTCTAGAGAAATGAGATATCTGACTCAGACGGATCTGACGCAGGACATGACTCAACCCAAGAAAGAGTTACGAGTTCCTCGAAATCATTTTGCCAAAGACATCACTTGAGAAGCAGGAGAGGAAAGGAAAACTCGAGGAGTTCTGATGAATCTCAAAAACAAGTCAAAGACACCTGAGAAAGTCAAAGAACAAGTCCAAGAGCCGATAAAGACAAGCAAGAGTTGCATGTCCCTCGCAACCATTCTGCCAAAGACATAATTGGAGAAGCTGAAGAAGAAAGAAAGACCAGAGGAGTCAAACTCGACTTTAAAGAGATGGTAAGATTTGCTTGTTTTGTTTCCACTATTGAACCTAAAACTCATGTGCAGGCAATCGATGATGAATTTTGGATCGTGGCCATGCAACAAGAGCTGGAAAAATTCGTCCGCAATGATGTTTGGGATCTAGTTCCAAGACTAGAACAAGGAAATATTGTTGGAACCAAGTGGATTTTCAAAAACAAGATTGATGAAGAAGGAGTTGTGATCATGAACAAAGCAAGATTGGTTGCTCAGGGATACTCTCAAATCGAAGGTGTGGACTTTGAAGAAACGTTTGATCATGTCGCAAGACTTGAGCCAATCAGACTGTTTTTAGGGATGGCATGCATCATGAACTTTACAGTGTACCAAATGGACGTGAAAAGTGCCTTCTTAAACGGATTCCTTCAAGAGGAAGTGTATGTTGAACAACCAAAAGGTTTTGAAGATGCATTAAACCCTAAGCACGTGTATAAGCTGAATAAAGCTCTTTATAGTCTCAAACAAGCACCAAGGACATGGTATGAAAGACTGACAGGGTTCTTGTTGATGGATGTGTAGACAAGACTCTGTTCATTCTGGAGCAGAGCAGGGAGATCTTGATGGTGCAGATATATGTGGATGACATCATATTTGGAGGCACATCACAGAATCTCGTTGATGAGTTTGTATCAAGAATGACAAAGGAGTTTGAAATGAGCATGGTTGGAGAGCTGAAGTAATTTCTTGGCCTTCAGATCACACAGTCAAGAGAAGGGATATATATATCTCAAACAACATACGCTAAGAATCTCCTCGCAAGATTCAAGATGGAACACTGCAAAGAGGCTAAGACACCTATGAGCACTAAAGTCAAAATGACGAAAGTTGATGAAGGAAAGGAGGTGGATATCAAAACTTACAGAAGTATGATAGGAATTCTCTTATACTTAACTGCAAGTAGGCCAGATTTCACATTCAGCGTTGGAGTGTGTGCTCGTTTTCAAGCTAAGCCTAAGCAGTCACATCTAGAAGCTGTCAAACGCATCATCAGATATGTTAAAGGATCAGTTGGCTTGGGAATCTGGTATTCTAAGGGGTCAAACAAGAGCTTGGTGGGTTACTGTGATGCTAACTGGGCAGGAAGTGTTGATGATCGAAAAAGCACCAGTGGAGGTTGTTTCTTCTTAGGAAATAATCTCATTACATGGATGAGCAAGAATCAGAATTCAGTGTCTCTTTCCACAGCAGAGGCCGAATACATTTTAATGGGAAGTTGTTGTGCTCAACTTTTATGGATGAAGCAAATGTCTTCTGATTTGGAATGGATTCAGGGGTACTGCTGGTGTACTGTGACAACAAAAGTTCCATAAGTATTTCAAAGAATCCAGTACAACACTCGAGAACCAAGCACATTGACATAAGACACCACTTCATTTGTGAGTTAGTGGAGGAAAAGCAGGTAATAATAGAACACATTGTCACTAAGTCTCAACTGGCTGATTTCTTTACCAAACCACTTGATATTAATCGTTTTGTTACTCTAAGAAATGCACTTGGCATTTGTGAAATGTAACGGTTTGTGAAAGTGTGCAGAACTGATACAGGCAGTGATACATGATGTATATTATGTTGGGAATGTCCTGAAATCTACTGTACTATCTCTAGAAAGTATGATAAGTGTCGAGATCAGACATAAGTCATAAATACTGGGTGATCATGATGACTTGCTAGAGCCCGCTCTTGATCTATAAGTTTAGGACTTATTACCAGTATTGTATGATCCCAAAGGGTCACACACCATAGCTAACGGGAAAGTTAAAAGGAATTAATACAGTAAGATGCAAGACATTTACTGTATTTGTACAGAGAATTGGGCCAGACAAAATACAGTCTTTTGTCTGATTTGGGTCTTGGGCCCAAAAGCCTAATAGGCCATTAGTTTAATTACTTGGGCCCATATAAGGGAGGCAGGAGGCGCCAGTTAGCCTAAGGGTCTGCGATTTTAGGTTTGGCCGTCCTCCTCTCTCTCTGTCGTTCCAGCTTGGCCTAGCAGCCTGATCCAGTAGCTTGTAAGCGTGTGGATACCTAGGAGGAGCCGATAATCATCAGCTCTCAGTGATCTCTTCATTACCACCAATCCGCTGCACCTGATCATAAGGTAATGATTCTGATCTGTTTATGATTCAACTGCAAATCACCTAGATCCTAGTTGATTATGTGATAGGTTGTAATCTGATAATTAAACCTATGAACCAACATAATCCATCAGTGGTATCAGAGCCAGGTTGTTAGGTTTTTGCTGTTTGGATCATATTTAGGTTGTTTATTAGTTTGATGAATCGATTTTAATGAGTAAAATTGATTAGAAAACTTGAAAAACCTAATTTGTAAATCGCATGATCCGATTGAAACCCATCGGTATGCGATGTGGACGCCCGTATCGATCGACGAGGGAGCGTGATATCGATCGATATCGATCGGATCGATTGCTTCTCGCTGTCCCGATGACCCGATCGCAACGAGCTGATGCACGCGAGTATCGATCGACGTGTAAGCGTCATATCGATCGATATGCTGGCGAGGCATACGTTCCGCGAGTAGCCAATCGGTTCAGCCGAGCTTCGCGGTTCGTCCTTCCCTAACCCGCGACAATGAACCGATCAATCCGATTGTGTTTCATTGTTAGCTTAAGCTTAACCCGCAAGTTAGGTCAAAATCAGCTAAAATTGATTGGTTAGACCAATCTATTTCTTCCTGATTTTGGACTTAATCGAACCGATCCAATTTAATTGGTGGTTCAAGCGGTTAACCAAATCGCGGTTTGCTGGAAATTATTTAATACAATTGGTATTATTTAATTTCTGGTTAAACCGGGTTTAAATTCAAAAATTGAATTTTAACCTAAACCGAAGGCTGGTCTAAGTTTGATTTGGTTGGACCAAATAATTTAGAGCTGGTCTGGTTTAGTAAATAACCAGTTGGATTTAGTAGTTAATTTGGTCGTGGACCAGAATTAATGAACCGACTCGGTTATGTCAAATTATTGGGCCAATTGGAATTTTGTGGTCTTGGGCCAAGAATTGGGCCTATAATTTGTGACCCAACCGAAAACTTTAATAAAACATTAAATTAGAAAGTTTCTTTGATTAGAAGTTTCTAATTTTGGCTTGTTAGGAAATTTCTAAATATAGTAAGTTTCTGAATTTAGAAAGTTTCTAAAATAAGTAGGTTTTCCAAAATAGAAAGTTTCCAAATTTAGTAAGTTTCCTGAAATGGAAAGTTTCCCAAAATAGTAATCTTCTATTTTTGGAAGGAAAACCTAAAATCCTCAAAACAAATATCAAGCTTGGATGTCTTGCCCAATCTTGTCAGCTACTTAACGCTTATTCAATTACAGATATGGCTTACAGTGTGAGGTGTCTGTTTTTGCGTAAGTAAAGTAGTACATAGTCATTACTGTCATTGGGAGTCCCAGACTTTAATGATTATTTGGCTGTAAGAGATTGGTTTCCTTGACTGGGCCATCGGGAGTCCCGGGCCTTGAGACATCTGGTGAATTGGGCCTTGGGCCCAATCCACAACCGAGAGTTACATGAGTTGTAACTAGCTGTGTGTATGCTTACCTAGTTAAGCTAATTCTGGGTGACGGCCAGTGGCCCACTTTGGTTTTAGTTTAACATGGATCTCGGAATCATTGTATTCTTATGAGGATAAACAAAGAAATTTTGAATACAATGCGAGTTTTCTTATAAGTTGTTAAGATTACTCTTTTATGAACTAAATAACTAAAACTCTATTTATCTCTAAATTTCAGTTATGACTAGCACAAACAATCAAAACACTTTCTCGATCCGGTCTGTCCTTGAGATGGACAAACTGAACGGATCAAATTTCTTGACTTGGTCGCGGAACCTGAGGCTAGTCCTCAGGCAGGAGAGAAAGGACTTTGTCCTTGAGAGAGCTCTCCCCGAGAGGATCGGGTCCAATGCCTCTCATGCAGTATATGATGCTTGGAATAAGCATTATAATGATACGGTAGATGTGCGTGGTCTGATATTGGCTACCATGGACTCAGATTTGCTGAAGCAATATGAGAACATGGAGTCGCCAATAGAGATGATCAGCAGCCTGAAATTGAAATTTCAGGAGCAGGTAAGAGTGGAGAGATACCAATTGGTTAAGTCTCTCACTAGCTGCAAGCTACCAAATGATCATCCAGTGAGTCCTCATGTCAGTAAAATGATGGGTTACATTGATAACCTGAGGAAACTGGATTATCCAGTTAGCCAAGAATTGGCAACTGAGATCATTCTGCAGTCACTGCCGTCAAGCTATGATAAGTTCAAAAGGAACTATATCAAGAAAGGCTTAACGAAGACGCTGACTGAACTGCATGATATGCTCAAGACAGTTGAGCCAAACGTGAAGAGTACCCTGTATAATCTCATAATGGAGAAGGGTAGGTTTACTGAACCTAGTGCTGACAAGGGTGAAGACAAAGTTGTCCAGATTTTGAATCATGGCAAGCCTGTGTCTTCTGAGCCCGAGTCAGATACATCTTACGTTGGTAAGTGCTGCTACTGTAAAGAGACTGGGCATTGGAAGAGAGATTGCATTAAATTCATGGAAGATTATGAGGAGTTGAAGGCGATGTATGAGACTACTTCCTCAGGTATTCATGTTATTACTTCAAGTTCTACCTTATAGGTATTGGATACTGGTTGTGGCACTGATATTTGTTATAATATGCAGAGCCTAAGCAACAGTAGTACGTTGAAGGAAGGACAAGTGGAACTGCGTATCTGGAAGGAGCTATGGATGCTGCCTCAGCCGTAGGGTTTTCACTTGTAGATGTCTTTGAGGCTTGATTTTGTATTAAGTAATTGCTACAATGTACCTGCTTTGAGCAGAGTTGTCTTTCATTTTCTTGTAAGAATTTGAATGTTTTTCATTTTGATAAAAGACAAGTTTTGTTCTTTTGATCTTAATGAAATATTAATTGTAGCACCCTATTCAAGGAATGGGTTTTATATCTTAAACCAAAGAGTGCCTAAATTTAACATAAATACCGAATTGGTTTAAATCTGATGAATTAAACCTGATTTTTCTTGGCGTAAATGTCTTGGTCACATAGAGTGAGTCGGATTCAGAAATCCCATAGTTATGGACATTTGGGCTCATTTGATCGGATATCTTATGAGACTTGAATTCTGCTTACTGGACCAAAAGACAAAGGGGCCATCTTAGCCGAGCTAGAGAAAGGCCCAAAGGCTTATTGGACCTTGAACATACTCATGTATGTGGCCCGATGAGCAGTAATGCCGGAGAAAAATTTCCTGTACTTCATTATCTTTACTGATTACTTCAGTGAGTATGACTGTGTTCATTTGATGAGACACGAGTCGGAATTCTTTGAAATGGTCGAAAGAGTTCCAGAATGAGGTATAGAATCTGAGTGACAGAAGTATTGAGACTCTGGATTAGATCACGAGTGAGAATACTTAAGTCATTGATGATGTGATCATCTGAATGAGTGTGAAGTCGTTTCACAGCTCATTTCTCCTGAAAACCTGGAGGTGTTTCTGTGAGAAAGAATCAGATCTTATTAGAAATGATTAAAGATGAGTCACACGAATCTTCCATGATATTCTTTAAGAATAACGCTCTAGAAATATCTAAGTTTACGCTGAAATAGTTCCACCAATATCAGTTGAAAGACACCACATAAATGTGGACTGGAAATGATCCAAATTCGTCTTTACTGAGTATTTGTAGTTGTGCTACTTCGCTGGTTGTCCTAGGGAAACCAAGGCTTGTTACTTTTTGCGTCCATTCCGAAAACGAAGTTAGGTTGTTCGGAATTCTGTTTTCTAAAAGGAAAGTTTCTTTCCAAGAAGAACAGTGGGAGTAAAAGTATAACTCGAAGAAATTCGAGAAATACAGGAGGCTGCTCAACCTGTTGAGGGAGAGCAGCGGATGGATTTACAGATTTCTGTAGAATCTACACCTGTAGAGCCTGAAGTTCGCAGATCTGAATGAATCCGTCACTAATCCGAGAGTGATTTCTCGTGATTAATTGCCATGATCTGATGATCATTGAAAGTGACGAACCTGCGAAATTCACAGAAGCGAAAGTGAGCCCGGACTCCGAAAAATTATACTGTATGTAAGTTAGCTTCATCGATCCATTCATGGATAGAAGCAAGCATATCGGAGTTGGAATCTTCCTTATGTTGAAGTAGTCAAGGTTTTGACTTGAACAGGGACGAAGTGGAACTGTGCGTTTACTAATAGATAAGTGGGAGCGATGTTGCATTTCTTATAGTGTATCTCGATGACATACTGATTCTCGGAAATAACGTTCCAATGCTGCAGTCGGTAAAGGACTGGCTTGGGAGTTGTTTTATGATTGACATGGGTAAAGCCACATATGTTCTTAGATTTTGGATCTAAAGATAAAGATCCAAAAGAGCTGATAGGACAAAGTCAGGATTCTTATATTGACAAAGTCCTACACGTTTTTCAGCATTCCAAGAAGGGTTTTATGCCAATGTCACATGGCATTACGTTAAGCAAGATACAGTGTCCTACGATATCTGCTGAGCTTGAATGCATGGATGAGATTCCATATGCGTCGGCAATTGGATCTATCATGTATGCCATGACACGTACTTGTTTTGATGTTGCTTTAATATTAAGCAAGACAAGTAAAGACCAGTCAAATCCAGCAAAGAATCACTGGATAGAGGTAATGAATATCCTCAAGTATTTGGAAAAAACTTAGGATAAGTTCTTGATTTACGGAGAAAGTGAGGTGCTACAAGTCGGTAGAGTCTGAAAGGCAAGTTTCCAACAGACAAAGATGATTTCCGGTCACAGTCCGGTTATATCTTGTGTCTGTATGGCGGTGCAAGGCACTGTTGCTGACTTCATGACTTAAGCTGAACATTTCGCAGCTTGGGTAGCGGCGAAAGAGGTTGTTTGGAAAGAAGAGTTCATCACTGAACTTGATGTGATTCCTAGCATAGATGAGACTAGCTGCACATCCGAGGTCCAAACACCTTGAGGGTAGGTATAACCTATTCCGTGAGATAAATGACAGAGGTGTTAAGTAGATCAGCAAGTTTCAACGAATGAGAACGTTGCTAATCTATTAACGAAGCCACTACTTAGGCCTAAGCACGAGTCGCGGACTGTAGCTGTAGGATAAGTGAAATTAAGATGTAGTCTTAATTTCAGTGGGAGTTTGTAAAGGGCTTTATTTAGTTGTTTTGAAAGGTTCATGTAAACATAATATTTTATGTTTATGAAATTTATGATTTCTGGATTATTTTAACTGTGATATAAATAATCGTTCCAAAATGATTCATGTCATTATATATAGGCCATCGAAGTACATGAGAAAGACTTGATCATGAAACCCTATATTTAACAAAATGACATAAATCAGAGTGTCCATAGTCGAAGGTTGTTGAAATTGGAACACCAACAACCACTTGAGACTAGAGTGTGTTGAGACTTATGACCAAGTTTCATGGGTCATAGATGCGCGGCATCAAAGTCGACACATAGGTATATGTAGGGGAGCATATGACCGGACATGACCCGCTGATGATAACTCTACAAGATATTAATATCTGTGTCATAAGAGGTTCTCATCTACGACTATAGAGTATAGTCCTTAGACCTGAGTTCGCATGCATGTGGCTGCACATGGATTGATGCACTTTGATCATTGTCTAACGCTGTTTCGTAACTGGGATCTATAAGGACCTTGGTTGGGTGTATTACAAAGTGTGTAGTTCATAGTGATGGAACAAGATAGGATTTGTCCCTCCTGTTAATGGAGGTAATATCTCTAGGCCAATCGGAGACTTGATAGCTGGTAAGAGTGTGGTGTTGGTTTGTTCGGTTGATCCTGATTCAATTCTCATATTGATATCAACCTAAACATGCATCAGATCTAGGTGTTCTTATTTAGAAACATTATGATCTCACCTTTTACCTGTTTGTTGCAGCGGAAGGATTAGAACAGGTCAGAGATCAGATAGATGCACCGAGGGATGAATCCTCCAAAGGTTCACACACGCTTCACGAGGAAATGGCTGCTAGACCACGAGGAAGAGAGGCGCAGAGGGAGAGGAGAATCGCGGCTGGCATTAGGGTTGGGGAGAAGAGACTTGGCTTTTAGTCATTAAAAGCCTTCTCTTTCCCTTTTGGGCTTTTGGGCCCAATCTGATTAAATCCTATTTAATCAGACCCATTTATCTCTCTCTTAGTACGACAAATGCCTAGCACTTTTGTCGTACTTCTGCTAAGCCGTTCCAACACATTTTCCTGTTAGCTTAGGCGTGTGACCCATATGGGATCATATAATAAAGGCAATAAGTCCAAGACTTATAGATCATGAGCGGACTCTAGCAAGCCATCATGATCCCCAGTATTATATGACTTATGTCTGATCTCGACATACTCTTACTTTCTAGAGACAGTACCGAGATTACTGGACACAATTCCAACAATCTCCCACTTGTACTGGAATCTCTGTATTCATAATCCTTTTGTCTCAATATCTCGATTAGTCATAAGGCAAGATTGGTGTCATCCTTATAAAGCCTAATCTTGTTCATCGGACTCTAATTTGATACTGACAATCCAAACGACTCGGGAAAGTCCGTTTGAGCATGGCCATGCGTTTTCCAGTATTCAAATCTCCGATTGGCCTAGAGATATTCACTCCATTTATATTGGAGGGACAAATCCCATCTTGTTCCATCACTGTAAGCTACTCATTTCATGATGTACCCAAACAAGGTCCTTATAGCTATCACAGAACGATAGCGTTAGACAATGATCAAAGTACATCAGTCCATGTGCAGTCACATGCATGTGAACTCAGGTCTAAGGACTATACTCTATAGTCGTAGTAAGAATCTCTTATGACACAGATATAAATATCCTGAAGAGTTCTTATAAGCGGGTCTTGTCCGGTCGTATGTTCCCAACATACACCTATGTACTGACTTTGATGCCGTGCATCTATGACACACTGAGACTTTGTCATAAGTCACGTACCAATCCAGTCTCACACGGTTGTTGGTGTTCCAGTTTCAACAACCTTCGACTAGGGACATGATGATATAAAACATTTATCAAATATAGGATCTCATGATCAAGCTAAATGACTTCGATGACTCAAGATCAAATCATTTACTTCGATGACCTATAAAATGGTTCATATCATTTTGGAACGATTATTTCATCACAGTTAAAATAATCTTGAAATAATAATTTCATTAAAACATAAATAATGTTTTACAAGAACATATCAAATAACTAAAATAAAGCTCACAAAACTCCCACTCAAATTTAGATTACATTTCAATGTTTCTAATGCCTACAGCTTCAGTCAGGAACTCGAGCTTAGGCCTTGGGAGTGGCTTTGTCAACGGATCAGCGACATTATCATCTGTCGGAACTCGGCTGATCTTGACTTCCTTTCTATTAATGATGTCACGTATCAAGTGATATCTTCTTTGAACATGCTTGGATTTCTGGTGTGATCTTGGTTCCTTTGCCTGAGCTATAGCACCATTGTTGTCACAAAACAGTGCCAGAGGCTCAGCCGCATCTGGTATCACACCTAGTTCCATAATGAACTTTCGTATCCAAACAGCTTCCTTCGCTGCTTCCGAGGCGGCGATATATTCAGCTTCTGTAGTGGAATCAGCAACGGTGTCCTGCTTGGAGCTTCTCCAACTTACTGCACCGCCATTCAGACAAAAGACATAACCGGACTGTGACCGGAAATCATCTGTGTCTGTCTGGAAACTTGCGTCCGTGAATCCACTGACTTTAAGCACATCACTTCCACCGTACACTAAGAACTTATCCTTAGTATGTCTTAGATACTTTAAGATGTTCTTTACGGCAATCCAATGGTTTTCACCTGGATTTGACTGGTATCTACTCGTCATGCTCAATGCGTAAGCAACATCAGGACGAGTACAGATCATGGCATACATGACAGATCCTATTGCAGATGCATAAGGAATATTCTTCATGCGCTCAAGCTCAGCAGCCGACGTAGGGCTCTGCTTCTTGCTTAGCGTTGTGCCATGTACCATTGGCGTGAAGCCCTTCTTGGAATCTTTCATGCTGAATCTTTGTAGGACTTTGTCAATGTATGAGTCTTGACACAAGCCTATCAGCCTCTTAGGTCTATCCCGATAGATCCTAATTCCAAGAACGTATGCGGCTTCACCCATGTCTTTCATGGAAAAACAACTTCCAAGCCAGTCCTTTACAGACTTCAGCATTGGAACGTCGTTTCCGAGAAGCAGTATGTCATCGACATACAAAATAAGAAATACAATCTTGCTCCCACTAGATTTCTTATACACGCATTGTTCTTCTTCGTTTCTGATGAAGTCAAATTGCTTGATCGCTTCATCAAAACGAAGATTCCAGCTCCTCGATGCTTGCTTCAATCCATAAATGGATTTATGAAGCTTGCATACTTTCCCAGCATTCTTTGGATCTATGTAACCGTCAGGTTGCGTCATATACACATCCTCTTCCAGAATACCATTCAGGAAGGCGGTTTTCACGTCCATCTGCCAAATTTCATAATCATGAAAAGCTGCAGTTGCTAGTAGAATCCGAATTGATTTCATCATAGCCACCGGTGAATAGGTTTCATCGTAGTCCACACCGTGAACTTGTCTGAAACCTTTTGCCACCAACCTGGCTTTATAAATCTGGACATTTCCATCCACGTCAATCTTCTTCTTGAAGATCCATTTGCACTCGATGGCTTTTACACCAGCGGGTAAGTCAACCAACGAAAATACTTGGTTGACCGACATGGAGTCCATTTCGGAATCAGTGGCCTTGCGCCACTTAGAGGAATCTGGGCCCATCATGGCTTGATTGAAGTTCGATGGTTCATCACCATCAATGATCAAAAGATCATGACAGTTAGTCACGAGGAATCCCTGATATCTCTCGGGTTCGTGACGGATCCTCCCGGATCTTCGAACTTCAGGTACTACAGGTTCAGGCTCTACAATTTCTTGTAGATCCTCCTGCTGCTCTTCCTCATTAGGTTGAGCAGTATCCTGTTCATCTTGAATTTCTTCAAGCAGTACCTTACTCCCACTGTCTTTCTTAGAGAGAAACTCTCTCTCAAGAAAGTTACAATCCCGGGCAACAAAGATCTTGTTCTCGGAACGTAGATAGAAGTAATAAGCCTTGGTTTCCCGTGGATAACCAATGAAGTAGCATTTATCAGATTTTGGTGTAAGCTTATCTGAGATTAATCTCTTAACATAGGCTTCACAACCCCAAATTCTTAGATAAGACAGCACTGGAGCTTCTCCAGTCCATAATTCATATGGTGTCTTTGCTACTGCTTTTGATGGCGCTCTATTTAGAGTGAACACTGCTGTTAGCAGAGCATATCCCCAAAGGGATATTGGAAGGTCTGTGTGACTCATCATAGATCGAACCATATCCAATAAAGTCCGATTTCTCCTCTCAGACACACCATTCCATTGAGGTGTTCCAGGAGGAGTGAGTTGGGATACGATCCCACACTCTCTCAGATGATCACTGAATTCCTGGCTTAAGTATTCTCCTCCTCGGTCGGACCGAAGAGCCTTAATGCTTTTGCCAAGTTGGTTCTGTACTTCATTTTGGAATTCTCTGAACTTTTCAAAAGATTCAGACTTATGTTTCATCAAATAAACATATCCATACCTACTGAAATCATCAGTAAAGGTAATGAAGTACTGATAGTTTCCTCTTGCATTTGTGGACATTGGGCCACACACATCAGTGTGTATCAGGCCCAATAAGTCACTGGCCCTCTCGTTAGGTTTATTAAAGGGGGCCCGTGTCATTTTGCCCATCATGCAGGATTCGCATTTCTCACATGACTCAAAGTCAAATGAGCCAAGAAGTCCATTCGAATGGAGCCTCTTGATGCGTTTCTCGCTGATGTGCCCTAAACGACAATGCCATAGAAACGTTCGGTTTTCCTCATTAGGTTTAAACCGTTTTGTATTAATGTTATAAATTGGCGCGGATTGATCGAGTATGTAAAGCCCATTCGTAAGAGGGGCAGAACCATAGAACAAATTGTTGCGATTGAAGGAACATAATTTATTCTTAACTGAAAAATCATAACCTTCCAAATCCAACAAAGAAATTGAAATAATATTTCTGCTTATAGCAGGTACAAAATAACAATTATTAAGTTCTAAAATCAATCCCGAAGGTAAAGACAACAAGTAAGTTCCTACAGCTAGTGCTGAAACTTTCGCTCCATTCCCAACTCGTAGTTCCACTTGTCCTTGCTTCAGCCTTCTACTGTTGCTGAGTGCCTGCATATTAGTACAAATATGAGCCCCACAACCAGTATCCATGACCCATGAGGTATTATCAGAAGTAGTTGTATTAACTTCTATAACAAAAATACCTGATGAAGAAGTCTCGAAAGTCTTCTTCTTTAATTCCTTTAGACCTTCCTGGAATTTCTTGCAATCTCTTCTCCAATGCCCCAGTTCTTTGCAGAACCTGCACATGTCAGTAGGCCCAGCTTTGGACTTGGGCTTGGGCTTTGGCGTGTCCTTGTCCGCGACTTGGACACCCTTGGCCTTTCCCTTATCCTTAGCAGAAGACTTCTTAAACCCCTTGCCCTTTTGTACCATAAGCACATTGGGGTCCTTGGCGGTTTTCTTCAAGTTGGGCTCTGCAGTCTTGAGCATTCCGTGAAGCTCAGGCAGTGTCTTACTCAAGCCATGCATGTTAAAGTTCAGAATGAACTGATCATAGCTTGCAGGTAAAGACTGCAGAATGATGTCGTAGGCAAGTTCCTGGCTGATTGGGCAGTCGAGTTTGTGAAGATGATCGAGATAACCCATCATCTTCAACACATGAGGACTCACTGCCGCATTCGCAGCCAACTTACAGTCCAAGAGGTTCTTAACTGTCTGGAACCTCTCGGTCCTAGCCTGCTCCTGAAAAAGCGATTTCAGGCTTGCCATGATCTCGATTGGAGACAATACACTTTCGAACTGTTTTTGCAGCTCAGGAGTCATTGTCACCAACATCAGGCAATAAACATCATTTTCATCTGACGAATGCTTTTCCCAAGCATTGTGCAGAGTCCTGGCAGCATTGGCAAGAGGCCTCTCGGGGAGGGGATCTCGAAGGACATAATCCTTCTTCTCCTGCTTGAGGACCAGCCTCAAGTTCCTTGACCATGTCAGGAAGTTCGTTCCAGTCAGCTTCTCCTTCTCGAGAACAGACCGGATCGAGAATGTGTTTTGTGTGCTTGTAGTAGTCATATCTGAAATATATAAATAAAAAGGTTATTAGTTATTATGTTCAAAATGACTAATCTCGTATTAAAGTATAATATGATTAATCACGCATTATATTCAATAACCTAAGTTACCCTCAATAGAATATAATGATTCCAAGATCCACATATAACTAAAATTAAAGTGGGCCACTGGCCGTCACCCAATTTTAGCTTATATCGGTAAGCCCTATATCGGCTAATTATATCCGTGACATAACTCTTGGTTGTGAATCTGGGCCCGAGGCCCAATCCACTCTGATGTCTCAAGGCCCGGGACTCCCGATGGCCTAGTCAAGAAAAACCGGACTATACAGTCATGTAATCATTAATGTCTGGGACTCCCAATGACATTTATGAATCACAAACCGTCTTACCCACGCAAAAGCAGACATCCTCACACTGTAAGGCCATGAATGCAATTGAATGGGCTTTGACAGCTGACATAGCCTGGACAAGACATCCAACGCTTGATATTATTTGAGGTTTGTAGGTTTATTAAAATCATTCCCAAAATAGAAGATTACTATTTCGGGAAACTTTCTATTTATGGAAACCTACTATTTTTGGAAACTTTCTAAAATTGGAAACTTTCTAAAACCGGAAACTTTCTAACTTTAGAAATTTCTTTAAAATCCAAAACCCGCAAATTCAGAAACTTCTATTTTAAGAAACTTTCTAATTTCAAAATTTCGGAAACTTTAATTTAAAAACGACTTTATAATTTTATAAAATAGATTTTAAATTAATCTGAAGAAAGACTCAATTAACTGGCCCAATTGTTTTAACTTCTTGGCCCGAGGCCCAAGAATTGGTCCATGTCCAAGACATGACCCAATTGTCCAATTAATTGACATAACCGGTCTGGTTCATTAAAACTGGTCTAACCAAGTTTTAATTACTACGATGACCACAATTGTCAACCGGTTATTTACTAAACCGGAATTTCTCAATTTATTTGGTCCAACCAAATCAAATTAGAAATTCCTGGTTTAGGCACTAAATCCAATAATTCTTTCGACATTGGATTTCTTATCCTGGTTTAACCAGACTTAATAAACTTATCAAATCTGTTTATTAAACCAGGACGAGTCAATTTTTAATTAAAAAAACTTAAACCGAACCGCCAAAACGAACCGTGACGATCACGTCAGCCCTAGCTTCGCGACCATTGTCCAGCCGCAAACCGTGCAACGATCCGAGATCGAGACGGCCTGCAGCTCCGGACGGGACGCGACAGCCGGGCAGGTTGGGACGCTCGGGTGGGACGGTCGGGATGCACGGTCGCTCCACGATCGCCGAGCGATCGGGACGTGACGCGCGCGACAGCCGGGAAGCGATCGGGACGACGCGATCGACTCGATCCGATCCGATCCATCCGTCCGATCCGCGTCCGACCGGTCCAATCCGACCAACCGGCCATGCCGATCCAATCCGATCGCAAATCTGAGTCATATAGCTCATGTTTTGCGATTTTTCTTGTGTGTTTAGAGTTCAATTATGTTTCTTAACTGTTTTATCTTATCAGTAATTGATTCAAAAACAATTCTAAACAGATTAAACAACCTAAACATGAATCTAAAACAAGAAACCTAAGAACCAATGGCTCTGATACCACTGTTGGTTTGTTCGGTTGATCCTGATTCAATTCTCATATTGATATCAACCTAAACATGCATCAGATCTAGGTGTTCTTATTTAGAAACATTATGATCTCACCTTTTACCTGTTTGTTGCAGCGGAAGGATTAGAACAGGTCAGAGATCAGATAGATGCACCGAGGGATGAATCCTCCAAAGGTTCACACACGCTTCACGAGGAAATGGCTGCTAGACCACGAGGAAGAGAGGCGCAGAGGGAGAGGAGAATCGCGGCTGGCATTAGGGTTGGGGAGAAGAGACTTGGCTTTTAGTCATTAAAAGCCTTCTCTTTCCCTTTTGGGCTTTTGGGCCCAATCTGATTAAATCCTATTTAATCAGACCCATTTATCTCTCTCTTAGTACGACAAATGCCTAGCACTTTTGTCGTACTTCTGCTAAGCCGTTCCAACACATTTTCCTGTTAGCTTAGGCGTGTGACCCATATGGGATCATATAATAAAGGCAATAAGTCCAAGACTTATAGATCATGAGCGGACTCTAGCAAGCCATCATGATCCCCAGTATTATATGACTTATGTCTGATCTCGACATACTCTTACTTTCTAGAGACAGTACCGAGATTACTGGACACAATTCCAACATGTGGCCACACCCAAACGGACTTGCCCAAGTCGTTTGCATTGTCAGTATCAATTCTGGTCCGATGAACATGATCTTGGCTATATAAGGATGACACACATCTTGCCTTATGCCAGATCGAGTTATTGAGACAAAAGGATTAGGGAATGTAGAATTCCAGTACAAGTGGGAGATTGTTGGGAATGTCCTGAAATCTACTGTACTATCTCTAGAAAGTATGATAAGTGTCGAGATCAGACATAAGTCATAAATACTGGGTGATCATGATGACTTGCTAGAGCCCGCTCTTGATCTATAAGTTTAGGACTTATTACCAGTATTGTATGATCCCAAAGGGTCACACACCATAGCTAACGGGAAAGTTAAAAGGAATTAATACAGTAAGATGCAAGACATTTACTGTATTTGTACAGAGAATTGGGCCAGACAAAATACAGTCTTTTGTCTGATTTGGGTCTTGGGCCCAAAAGCCTAATAGGCCATTAGTTTAATTACTTGGGCCCATATAAGGGAGGCAGGAGGCGCCAGTTAGCCTAAGGGTCTGCGATTTTAGGTTTGGTCGTCCTCCTCTCTCTCTGTCGTTCCAGCTTGGCCTAGCAGCCTGATCCAGTAGCTTGTAAGCGTGTGGATACCTAGGAGGAGCCGGTAATCATCAGCTCTCAGTGATCTCTTCATTACCACCAATCCGCTGCACCTGATCATAAGGTAATGATTCTGATCTGTTTATGATTCAACTGCAAATCACCTAGATCCTAGTTGATTATGTGATAGGTTGTAATCTGATAATTAAACCTATGAACCAACATAATCCATAATATTAAACTCAGATTTAGTTTGGAGTCATATGATGAAGTGGAAAAGAGCTGCCTGCCATTCCGTCTTGTCTAAGTCCAGTACAGGTTTCGTAGAAAGAGAGAGTAAAAGAAAAAAAAAACTGGAGCTAGTTTGTGAGAAGTCAAGTGATAAAACTAGCTCAACATGTAAGTCAAGAGAAAATAAAATCTATCAAAAAGGGGGTTATGCTCTCTCCTACAGGATAAATGTTGAAAACTGACTAAGACAAGATGAAGGAATGGGAGTTTGAAAGCTAGCCATGAAAATCTGGATGGCCAAACGCATGAATCAACACATGAGCCAAGGATGCATTCTGGTACAAGCACTGTGTCAGAAGGTACAAAGGAAGTTTTATAAAAATTTGCAACTTAAATATTTCTAAAGCCAGTTGATGCCTGTGTAGGTGGTGTTCATTATTAAATGCAGATATTCCCATAAAACTCATGATCTGGATGTGGATGTAGTTGAATTGGTTATGTGTTAGCTTACTTTGACTCTTGAGAAAGAATAAAATGGTATGTCACAGTAAACCAGATTGGTACAGGAAATCAATTTCAAATTGAACCAGACGGGTCCATGGCTAAACCGGGAATGCTAGAAGACAAAAGATGGAATGCTGAAGAGATGTGAATATAAACTCGCGGCAAAAGGAAGAAAAAGACTATTCGCTTCTTGTTCATCTCCGAGAAAAACCTAAACGAGCGATTGACAGCGCAATTTTGCAAAACCACCTCAAATCGAACCTCCGATGGCGCATGCAACCGAAAGCGATGCTCAATTTGCTCAAGTCGCAACCCAAGAAGAGTTCAATCCGCTTAATATTGTTGTGTATCAAGAAAAGGCTTCGACCAAAAACCGTGTTGCTCCAGAGCACGAGAAGACATCGACAGAAGGAGAGAACCTTGTTTCTCAAACAACGGAGGCTGAAATGGAAATGACTGAGGCTAGAAAGAGTGATACAGGACTTGAGACAGCCACTGATTCGAGGTATAGCGTTATCTCGGGAAAATTTTCAGTTTGTCTTACAGAGGGAAGAATGCCTTCAATCGGTGATGAATGATCGTCCATAATCGTTTAATAACTGGACTTTCCTGTTGGAGCGTTGGACTGACTCTCCTCCGGATGATTTCTTGACCAAGTTTGAGGTCTGGGTGAGAATAAGGAATATACCTTGCAATTACTACACCATGGAAACGATGACCACCCTGGCGAAAGCTGCTCGAAAAGTGATCGAGATAGCTTACAATCCAAAGGCTTCACAGAAAACGGATTTCATCCGTGCTCAAGTCTTATTCAACATCAAGAAACCGGCTAGGGTTGAGAAGAATTTGAACCTCCCTAACGGAAAATCAGTGACCATCACTTATGAATTTGAAAAGTTGCGTAAAAAGTGTTTTTAGTGCTTTAGGTTGACTCATGAAAAAACTCAGTGCCCTCTCTTGAAGAAACAACCACACCAGGTCAGATTATTCTCCAAGTCTGCAAGTGAGGTTGGTGAACACTCTAATCAAGCTCCTCACCCTAAAGATATCAATCGGTCTCATCTGTTGGAAAGGCCCCCTGGATTCCCGCCTCTGTTTCCGGAGTTGACAGGTCAAGCGAGAGAAATGGCGCTGCTGTATATCTCTCACGCAGACTCTACTGAGCGTATGGCAAGGATCAAATGAGTCCAGTTGTCCATTGGTGAGGAACGATCAAAAGCAGTTGTAGAGACCCCTAACGTCTTTATGGATCGCAACAAAGATCTCGGAAAAGTGTATGGGTTTGATGCTAAGTGTAAGAAGATCATGTCGATTACCCGCTCCCCATCAATCACAGCTGCCTTTGCACCTGCATTGCTTCTCGGTGATCCGGTACTTACAGAATCTTCAGCTCAAATTTTTACGTCTTCTACACCAGCCAATGGTTCAACAGTCTTTTGCTTCGTCTCCTTTTCCATGAATAAAAAATCCGGAACTGATGGTGGTGTGAAGAAGAAACGCAAACGGCCACCAGTATGGAAACGAAGACAGAGAAGCTTGTCTGGACACGACCATAAAAATCAAATGCGCCAACCTGCAACTGATCCTGTAGACACCAGTAGCAAAAAGAAAGCAGAGACTTACAATGGGGAAACATCCAAGAAACTGAACACAACTCAAGCAATTTCGGTGGCTTTCGGTTTGAATTTGCTGCCATCCCAATAAGAATTTTTAGCTGGAACTGTCAAGGGCTCGGCAACCCCGAGAAAGTTGCTTACCTTCGGGAATATGCATGAAGTATTTCCTTGATTTTCTATTTACTATGGAGACTAAGCAAAAGTTCAGTTTTATGTCTGGTATAAAAACAAATTTAGGTTACGATGAATTGTTTACAGTTGAGCCACTTGGTTTAAGTGGTGGTTTGGCTGTTTTTTGGCATAATAGTTACAAAGTTGATGTAATTTCCAGAGAAAAAAGAGTTATTGATCTTAAAGTTTTTTTGGGGTCTATTTCTTACATGTGTCTATGGAGATCCGGTTCGGGCTCGTCGACAAAGAATTTGGAACCAACTAATGGATATTGGTATGAGCAAATATGAGGTGTGGATTCTAACGGGTGATTTTAACGAACTCATGACAAATGAGGAAAAGCTTGGAGGCCCGATCAAAGATGATGAGTCTACATTCTGAAGCTTTCGCAATATGTCTCAGAATTGTAAGATTAAATAAATCAGGAGCTTCAGTAACCACTTCACTTGGGGTGGATGGAGAGATAGTGTGTTGATCCAGTGTAGACTTGACCAAAGTTTCGGTAATGATGAGTGGTGTAGTCTCTTCCCAAGAGCGAGTAAGGAATATATGGATCTTTGGGCGTCTGATCATCGCCCAACAAGATTGAATTTTCTCTTGAGGGTGAGGAAACAAGACGAGGGTGGTTCATGTATGATAAACGAATGAGCAAAAAACCAGGGTTTGAAGAATCTGTGATCCAGGGTTGGATGGTGTTGGGCCAGACTCAGCTAGCGTGATGGACCGAATTGCTCAATGTAGGAGGGAAATAGCAAAGTGGAAACGTCGGTCTGATACGAACTCCAGAGACAGAATTCCAAGGTTCAAACAGGCTCTTGAGCGGGAAGTAGCAAAACAATTTCATGATCGCCATCTCATGCAAAGTATGAAGCATGACTTGGCGGAAGCATATCGGGACGAGGAACGCTTTTGGAGGTAGAAGAGTTGAGAACAATAGATGAAAGCAGGGGACATGAATACCAAATTCTTCTTCAATCGTGTGAAAGGAAAGAAAATTCAGAATCGCATCTTGATGTTGTTGGACAACTTGAAGTTGAATATTTCAGAGATCTTTCCAATCCGCACGACTTAGAATCTTGGTTCCAAGGGTTTACTCGGAGGGTCACTGAGGAGATGAACCGGAAGTTGTTTCTCCGGTAACGGCCTAGGAGGTCAAAGACGCAGCTTTCTCGGTGAAAGGCTGTAGTGCGCCTTGGGAAGACGGTCTATCAGGATATTTCTACCAAAAACATTGGTCTATAGTTGGCCCAACTCTTATGCAGGAAGTTTTAAGGTTCTTTGATACAGCTACTTTACCCATAGGTTGGAATCATACACAATTGTGCATGCTCCCGAAGATCGCAAAACCAACTCAGATGAAAGACATGAAACCTATAAGTCTATGTCCGGTGAAGTATAAAATTAGATCCAAGGTTCTGTGCGAGAGGCTTAAGCCCTTCCTTCCAGCTTTGATATTGGATACTCAAGGGGATTTTGTGTAGGGAAGCCTAATCTCAGACAACATCATCATTGCCCATGAGATGGTTCATGGCCTGTGTAATAATGAATCGGTCTCTAACTCTCTCGTGGCCATCAATAAATACATGTCTAAAGCCTATGACCGAGTAGAATGGTGCTTCTTGGAAAATTTGATGGAGAAGGTGGGTTTCGAGCATTGGTGGATACGATGGATAATGTCATGTGTTAGCACTATTTCATATTCAATCCTTCTTAATGGCATCTCTCATGGGTTTATCAGACCCGAAAGAGGTATTCATCGGGGTGATCCGTTGTCCCCGTTCCTCTTCATAATGTGTGCGGAAGCACTGGTGAACTGCATGAACACTTCGGAGCGAGAAGGTTGTCTGCATGGTATACAACTTGGTGCTTCCGGACCTTCGGTGCACCATTTACTCTTTGCCGACGATAGTCTCCTAATGTGTCAAGCTAATGTCGAGTAAGCCAGATTTGTAGGTGCTTAAGTCTCTAGGGAGAAGCCTCTAGACATGATATTAATAAGCATAAATCATCTATCATTTTTGGTGCTAAAGTCCCACCGGACATACAAACCGAGGTCATGAGGACTTTGGGGATTGAGGCATTGGGCGGTGAAGGTACTTATCTCAGCCTTCCCGAGTGTTTGAGTGGGTCGAAGAGGAAGCTTCTTAGCTACTTAAAGGATAAACGACATGGTAGAATGAATGGATGGTTTGTTAAGGTCCTTTCTCAAGGTTGTAAAGAAATTCTTCTTAAATCTATTGGTCTTGCAATGTCTATCTTTGATATGTCTTGTTTTAAACTTCCAAAAGAGACATGTTCAAAATTGACAAGTGCGATGACAGAGTTTTGGTGGAGTAGTGGTAACTCCAAGAAGAAAATCCCATGGGTAGCTTGGAAGAAACTATGCAAACCAAAGGACCAAGGTGGTCAAGGCTTCCATGACATTGCTGATTTTAATCAAGCTCTTCTTGGTAAGAAGGTGTGGAGGATATGGAGCAACCCGTATTCCCTCTTGGCTCGTTTGTTAAGGCATAGATACTTCCGCAACTCGTCCTTAAGCAAGGCCTAATATGGAGAATTGATAATGGTAATAACATGAGGGTATGGATTGATCACTGGATCTTGGATGGGAGTCCTCGCATACCTCGCTACAGGGAGGAAGCAACCATTTACCTCTCCCACAAGGTCTCGGATTTTTTTGATCAACATTCTGGTTGATGGAAGGAAGCTCTTGTACATCAAAACTTTACCCCAGAAGATGCAACTACCATCCTCAACATTAAGATTAAACCTCAACAGGTTGACTCTCTGGTCTGGTGTGGGAATAAAAATGGTGTGTACTCATCAAAAATAGGTTATGGCTTCATAGATACTCTGTGTAACATCCAATCTCCTCCATCATCTATTTTGCCTCCGGAGGAAAAGAAGGTATGGGGTGACATCTAGAAGACAAGAACATCCCCTAGAATTCGTCATTTCTTATGGAAAGCTTTAGCTGGAGCATTGGCAGTGAAAGAAGGCTTGGCTCTAGAGGAATTTTGGTGAATACAAGATGTTTGACTTGTCAACAGGACACCCCGAAAACGATCTGCCATGCGCTCTTTCATTGCACTGAGGCACGTGAAACATGGAGGCTCTTAGGACTGCCCATGCCGGCTGATGGTTTCTTTTGAACTAGTGTATTGTTAAACATGCACTACTTATTCTCTTGCAGCAAAAACAGAGTATTCATGAGTCAGCCCGACTACTTTTTCCTTGGATACTATGGCAGGTGTGGAAAGCGCGTAATGCCCTCGTCTTTGAGAGGACTAGATATGAGGCTAGCAAAATCCTATCCAAAGCCGAAGAAGAGGCGGTGGAATGGTTGAGTGCAATGAATGCAGAAGAAGAAGATCACCTGGCCAATAATATCGTGGATATTCGAGCTTAGCCTGTCCGGCAAAATTGGGAAGCACCACCACCTAACTGTTTGAAGTGCAATATAGGCTCAGTATTGGATATCAACACTGGAAATGTGGGTGTATCTTGGTTAGTCAGAAACCAGAGGGGCGACACAATCATACATGGTCGACGTTCTTATGGTTATGCCCATAAGAAAGTGGATGCTGAATTTCAAGAATTTTTATGGGTATTGGAATCTCTGCAATCCCTGCAGTTTTCTAGTATGATTTTTGAATCTAATTTGTTGCTGGCGAGGGAGGTTCTGATGCATCCAGAATCGCACCCTCTATGCAGAGATAATTGGAAAGGATCCACATCCTCCTCCGGAGCTTCTAAAGTTGGAGTCTGAACATGTATCAGATACGGGTAACAAAGTGGCATTAACCATCGCGGAGAGTGTGATCAGATGTGCTTTCCTTCAGTCATACATAGCAAGACAAGGCCCGAGATGGTTATCTCCTTTACTTCTGGAGAAGCCCGACCTTTTATCAATTCTTGGCCTGCTTAACATTGCTCAGTGGTCCTGTGTTGGGTACTTTCTATAGGTTGTACGCTCCTTCTCTCATGCTTTTAAAGACGGTGCTGTTGTTGATGAAGTTGTTTTATCGACTAGAGTTTGTGGGTATCTAATGATATTTCTCCCTTGTTTTACTAGCTTTTTTTACTCGTCCGTTTGTTTGTGTTGGCCGTTTAAGCAACGAACCTTGATATATGATGAATGAATGTCATACAACATAAGACTATTTGCTACAATCAT
The DNA here is from genome assembly GCA_030180135.1 of Orychophragmus violaceus. Lineage (NCBI taxonomy): Eukaryota > Viridiplantae > Streptophyta > Magnoliopsida > Brassicales > Brassicaceae > Orychophragmus > Orychophragmus violaceus. Next base: position 26,466,458 of record CM058233.1, on the reverse strand, counting down.
ACATAATAACCAAAAATAGAAATATTAATTATACAATAGATAAAAATAATATATTATTGTTTAGTAAAATAATTTTAATTCAAATATAAAATTTAAAATTTTAATAATGAATTGTAGATGAAATTCAATTGACTAAAACCTAAATGTTGAATATTTCAAAAATACTCAAAATAAAAAAAAACAAACAAAGAAATCCAAAGACTATAAAAAATAGAAAACTAAATTAAATGTCTAAACATATTATTTAAAATTTTAAAATCAAACCCAAACCAAAAGTAATAAATTTTAATATAACAAAATTATTAAAATTCATTAGGATTTATTTTAAAATAAAAAGTTTTAATCCAAATAAAAATATGGTGTTTAGGGCAGTCTTAATGAAAAAAAGATAGAGAAATCGTCTGATATACCTTTATTGGCGAAATGGAAATCCTGGTTACCCCTTTTAAGCTCTCATACCCCTTTTGATTTAATGAAATATTGAAAGACGAACTTGTCCCTCCTGCTTTCTTGATTTTAAAAAAACAAAAATTCATTAAAACAAATAAAAAACAAACCGGACCCACCGCCCTATCCGATATCATCACCCGATCTTCGAGCAGCTCGCGAACCGGAACCAGAACCGGGTTCACGAACCCGCGTGATTCAGGGAGCTCCGCCGCTGCCGCCGTCGACCACATCATTCTCAATCGCCGTCGTCAGAATCTAGATCCTTGGAACTATGTTGGGTTTGCTAATTGAGGTCTATTGAATTTGATTCGTGTTTTACCATTGTTTTGGGTCGATTAAGATTCGGTTTACCATTGTTTTGGGTCGATTAAGGCTTGGTTTACAATTGTTTTTGGTCGATTAGGACTCTAAGTTAGTGGTTTACCATTGTTTTGGGTCGATTAGGGCTCTAAATTCGTGTTTACCATTGGTTTGGGTCGATTAAGACTTGGTTTTGTTGGAATTCCTAGCAGTTCCTAATCCGATTAGGCAACCCTAAGTCTGAATTCCGAGCCTAGGATCTCAGGGTTTAAGTAATTGAATCATGGATCTCGCGTTTACCTTGTTCTGGCAGCGGAAGATGAATCAGGTAAGACAAGATCAGGAGCGATTCAGATGCCTCGCCTCTATCGTAGTCCACACGCACACAAGCTGGAATCCGCCGGGATGCTAGCGCCGGGAATCGGATCTCTTGGGATTTCTGTGTTTTCTAAAGGAAGGGGATCAGTTCTTCTGTCAAGAAAAACTGTCTGCGACGGCTCACACTTCGAGGTCGAAACACACAAGCGTTTATATATTGTCCTCGATGTAAACCGAAACATCAGTTTCGGTTTCGGCCTTGTGTCGACCGACACACACAATGGTGTCGATCGACACACATCTTGTATCGATCGACGCACCCAATGGTGTCGATCGATACACCTCCTAAAACACGATATCAATGTGTATCAAATACACATTGATCGGACCATATGCCAATGATCAATCCCATACCAAGTGCATCCAACTTGCTTAGGTGTGTGACCCTGTAGGTTCACACGATACCAGAAATGAGTTACAACTCATTTGTCATAAGCGGTTTCTAGCAAAACATTATGACTACCCAGTATCACATGAATTGTCCGATCTCAACAATACAACTATCTTTAGAGTAAGTACAATGTGATTTCAGGACAAAATCCCAACAATCTCCCACTTGTACTGGAATCACCTATTCCTATAATCCCTTCGTCGCTATATCTCGATATGGCATAAGGCAAGAAACTGTGTCATCCTTATTATAGCCAATATCATGTTCATCGAACTCCTGATCTATACTGATAAAACAAACGACTGACAATCACCTCGTTTGAGCACGGCCATGCATTTTCTCAGTATCAAATCTTCGATGGGCCCTGAGATATTTATCTCCCGTTATTTAGGAGGGACAAATCCCATCTTGTTCCATCCCTGTTTCTACACATACTTCATGATACGCTTAAGCAATGCCGTTATAGCCGCCAGTTACGGAACGACGTTTGACAAGGTCAAAGCGCACCAATTCATATGCTAGAAACCATGATGAACTCAGTTCTAAGGACTATACTCTATAGTCGTAATGAGAAACTCTCATGACACAGATATAACTATCCTGTAGAGTTCTCATTAGTGGGTCATGTCCGATCATATGTTCACCAACATATATCTATGTGACTGACTGTGATATTCATATCATTGACTCCATGAAACTTAGTCAACAGTCACCTCACAAGCTAGTCTCTCGCGGTTGTCAGTTTCCCACTTTGACAATCTCGACTAGGGACAATCATAATTTATGTCATCTTTTACTTATAGGTTTCATGATCAAGTCCTCAACTTGATGACCTATAAAATGAACATAAAATACTTTGGGACCATTACTTAATTATCCAATAATTAAATAATACCGATGTCAGTTTTAACTTACACAAACATTGCCATAGCATGTTTATATAAAGATTATAACATAACTAAAATAACTCCCACTGGAATCAAGATCATCTGTTCAGATATCTTATACCTACAGTAACAGAATAAATCTCGTGCTTAGGTTGTGGAAGAGACTGCGGTGTGTTTGCTTGAAACAATTCCAACAAACCACACCGCCATTCAGATAAAAGCATTATTCTACGGTCCACTGCTTGGAGCCCTTCCAACAGATAGCACCGCTATTCAGACAAAGAGACATGCCAGGTAGGAACCGGGAATCGTCTTTGTCCGTCTAACTACTTTCAACTGGTTCGTCACTTCCTCAGTTCACCACAAAACTATCCTTAGTGTTTATCAAACATTTGGGATATTTCTGGCAACTGTTCCGCGACTTTTATCGGAACATATTGGTATTTTCTCGTCATGCTTTATGCGTAAGCTGCATCTAGACGAGCGCAAAACATGGCATTCATGATGGATTCTATTGAAGCAGCATAAGCAATCACACTCATTGATACTAGCTCAGCCAGTGTCCAAGACACTTCATCTTGCTAAGATTATTTCCATAAGACCTTTGGTGTGAAGCCATTCTTGGAATCATGCATATTGGAACTGTCCAACACCTTATCTATATATAAGGATTCCGACACGATCCAATTAGCCTATCCAATCTATATCAATAGATTCTTATTCCAATAATTCACGAGGTTCCTCCCATGTCTTTCGAAAAATTGACTTCCGACCCAAGTCTCACAAGACTTAAGCGACGGAACGTCGTTCATGAGATTGAGTACATTATGTACATACGGTGTGAGAATTGCAATTACGCTCCCACTAGTCCTTTTGTAAACGCATGGTTTCATTTCGTTTCTGATCAAGTCAAAACTTTTGACCACATTATCAGAATGTTGCTTCCAACTCCAAGATGTTTGCTTCAATCTATAAATAGATCAGTGAAGCCAACATGCATACCTAGCAAATTTTCGGAGTTGTGGCTCACCATCGCTTCTTTGAATTTCGCATGCTCATCACTTTTCAATGATCAACGGATCACGACAATCGGCTACGAGAAATCACTCTCGAGTTCGTGACGAATCCTTTCGGATCTGCGAATTTCAGGCTCCACAGGTGTAGGTCCTACAGCACTTTGTAGATCTCACCGCTGCTCTCCCTCAACAGGTTAAGCAGCCTCCTGTGTTTATCGAATTTCTTCGATGTGTACTTTTACTCCCACTGTTTCTTTTGGAAGGTATGATCTTTCTCAAAAGACACAGTTCCGGACAACAAAACTTTGTTCTCGGATTGGATATAAAAGTAGTAAGCCTCGGTTTCCCTAGGACAACCAGCGAGGTAGAACTTATCAGGTTTGGGTTCAAGCTTATCAGCTATCATCCCCAAATTATCAGAAACAACTTACTTGAAAAACTTCCAGTCCACATCCAATGTGGTGTCTTTCAATTGATTCTGATTGAAACCCTTTTCTGCGCAAACACAGACCTTTCTTGAGCGTATTTCTTGAAGGATTATGGAAGATTCCTGTGACTCATCATTAATCGGAGCATATCTAATAAGATCCAATTCGTTCTCTCAGAAACACCATTTAGGTTTTCAGGAGAAAAGAGCTGTGATATGACTTCACACTCACCTAGATGATCACCAAATTCTTGACTCAAGTATTTTCCTCCGCGATCTTGTCGAGGATCTCAATGCTTCTGTCAAATCGGTTATATACTTCATCTTGGAACTCCTCAAGGGATTCCTGCTCGTGTCTCATCAAAAGAACACAGCCATACTTATTGATGCCATCAATAAGGTAATGAAGTACTGAAGATTTCCTTTGGCACTAATGCTCATTGGGCCACATACACCAGTACGTGTAAGGCCCAATAAACAGAAAGGCTCTTTTCTTTAGCTCTGCTAAAGAAGCCTTAGTCATTTGGCCAAGCAAGCGGAATTCACGTCTCAAATGATTTATGATCAAATGAACCTAAAGCCCATTACAATGGAACTTCTGAATCCGCTTCACTTTATCTGGTCAAGACGACTATGCTAAAGAAAAATCGACTTCAAGTCATCAGACTTAAACCGTTTGGTACTTATGTTATATTCTGGTGTATATTGGTTTAAGACATAAAACCCATTTATCAAAAGGGGTGCTACCATATAATATTTCTTTAAGATCAAAAGAGCAAAACTTGTCTTTTATCAGAATGAAAAACATCCAAATTCTTACAAGAAAATTAAAGACATCTCTGCACAAGGCAGATACATAGTAGCAATTACTTAATTTCTAAAACCAAGTATGAAAGGCTCCTACAAGTGGAGAATCTCTACGGCTCATGCAGCAACCATTGCTTCATACCAGACACGCAGTTCCACTTGTCCTTTCTTCAACGTTCTACTGTCGCTTAGGTCCTGCATATTTCAAAAATATCAGTACCACAACTAGTATCCAATACTCATGTAGAACTTGAAACAATAACACAATACCTGAAGAAGAAGTACCATACATCTTCTCCATCTCTTGTGAATCTTCCAAGTATTTAATGCAATTTCTCTTCCAATGCCCAAACTCTTTACAGTAGCAGCATTTATCAACATCATATGGGCCTCACTTGGGCTTAAAAGATGACACCGGTTTATCCCGATTCCAAATCTGAACGGCTTTGTCATCACCCTTGTCTAAACAAGATTTCTCAAATATTTTACCCTTTTTGATGTTTTGCTCTGCTGTCTTGAGCATGCCATGCAGCTCAGTCAACGTCTTCGTCAAGCCTTTCTTGATATAGTTCTTTATAAACTTATCATAACTTGACGGCAGTGACTGCAGAATGATGTCAGTAGCCAACTCCAAGCTGACAGGACAATCCAGTCTCCCCAGGTTATCAATGTAACCCATCATTTTAATGACATGAGGACTTACTGGAGCATCCTCTGGTAGCTTACACCCAGTGAGAGACTTCACCATCTGGAATCTCTCAACTCGTGCCAGATCCTGAAACTTCAGTTTCAGGCTGGTGATCATCTCTATTGGCGACTCCATGTTCTCGTATTGACTTTTCAAGTCTGAGTTCATGGTAGCCAACATCAGACCACGCACATCTACCACATCAATATAATACTTATTCCAAGCATCATATACTGCATTCGAGCGATTGGCCCCAAGCCTTTCTGGAAGAGCTTTCTCAAGGACATAGTCCTTGCTCTCCTGCTTGAGGATTAATCTCAAATTCCGATACCAATCCAGGAAGTTGGATCCATTTAACTTGTCCTTCTTAAGGACGGATCGCAACAAGAAAGTAGTCTTAGACATAAGCTGAAATCCAAGAAAAACCAAGATTTAGTTATGCATTCCATGAGAAATCTTATCTAATAAGAAAACTCGCATTATATTCAAACAATGTTTCCTCTGCGAATATAATGATCCAAGATCCATACTTCACCAAAATCTGAGTGGACGACTCGTCATCACCCAAAATTTGATTATCTAGGTAAGCAAATCATTGCTAATTGTACCCAGTACAACTCTTGGTTGCAGATAAGACATCATGTCTCATCTACTCTGACGTCTCTGGGCCCAGAACTTCTGATGGCCCAGTCAAGTAAACCAATTTTTTCAGTCTTGTGATCATTGACAGTCGCACTGCAAGTCTATCAATGATCACCTGCCTTACTCATGTAGTAGTGGATACAAAGGACTCCAAGGCTATCCAACAAACGACACAAGTCTTGACAGTAGACAAGATTTGGGCAAGACATAAAGGTTACTTGATATTTAGTTGAGGAAACTAAACTCTGAAAGGTTAGCATACCAATCTCTTAGGTCATGTAATTGTTGATGTCAAGCACTGCAAGTCCATCAACATAATTACCTGCCTTACTCACGTAATTGTGGACACCAAGCTCTTGGCTAGACCATCACACAATGAAATGAGTCTTGACAGTTGACCATATTGAAGCTAAGCTTTGATCATGGTTTAAGTCTAGTTTGGTTTCTGCAAATTCAAGGTTCAATAACCATAATTGCGAGCACTGTGTCGATCGACGCAGACCATGTCTGTCGATCGACACTACCAAATGAAACCAGACTTCAATAACCGGTTAATCTAATTAACCCGTTTCATTGAACCGGTCATGTCGATCGACACAACCCATGTGTGACGGTCGACATGGACCTAAACCGAAAACAGTTTTGATAACCGGTCCAATCCAATTGAACCGATTTACCAGATCAAACTGATCTTAACCAATCGGTTTATATTAATTGGGATAATCAGTTCAATCCAATTGAACCAATTCATCCAATTCAAACCGATCTTTTCGGACTTAACCAAGCATGATGACCGGTCCAATCCAGTTGAACCGATTAACCATTCGCTAGGTCTGTGTTGACCGACACTCAACATGTGTCGATCGACACTCGACCGAATATGTTCTGTGTCGACCGACACTCAACCTGTGTCGATCGACACAGCATGCTTTCTGTTTTTCTTCGCGAAAAACCCTAGCCGTCGATTCTGTCGATTTCACTATTCTGTGTCGACCAACACACCTAGTGTGTCGATTGACACTCTGCGAAAACACATAATCGTTTTCGATCTGAATCGATCTAACCTGTTCTTATTCATACTATCTTATGAACGAATTTAAATCATCAAATTCTACTAAACAGGCTGATTCAATGATAAAACCCTAAGGCTCTGATACCACTGTTGGAATTCCTAGCAGTTCCTAATCCGATTAGGCAACCTTAAGTCTGAATTCCGAGCCTAGGATCTCAGGGTTTAAGTAATTGAATCATGGATCTCGCGTTTACCTTGTTCTGGCAGCGGAAGATGAATCATGTAAGACAAGATCAGGAGCGATTCAGATGCCTCGCCTCTATCGTAGTCCACACGCACACAAGCTGGAATCCGCCGGGATGCTAGCGTCGGGAATCGGATCTCTTGGGATTTCTGTGTTTTCTAGAGGAAGGGGATCAATTCTTCTGTCAAGAAAAACTGTTTGCGACGGCTCACACTTCGAGGTCGAAACACACAAGCGTTTATATATTTTCTTCGATGTAAACCGAAACATCAGTTTTGGTTTCGGCCTTGTGTCGACCGACACACACAATGGTGTCGATCGACACACATCTTGTATCGATCGACGCACCCAATGGTGTCGATCGATACACCTCCTAAAACATGATATCAATGTGTATCCAATACACATTGATCGGACCATATGCCAATGATCAATCCCATACCAAGTGCATCCAACTTGCTTAGGTGTGTGACCATGTAGGTTCACACGATACCAGAAATGAGTTACAACTCATTTGTCATAAGCGGTTTCTAGCAAAACATTATGACTACCCAGTATCACATGAATTGTCCGATCTCGACAATACAACTATCTTTAGAGTAAGTACAATGTGATTTCAGGACAAAATCCCAACAGGTTTATCATTGTTTTGGGTCGATTAGGGCTTGGTTTACCATTGTTTTGGGTCGATTCAGACTCTGAATTCGTGGTTTACCATTGTTTTGGGTCGATTAGGACTCTAAATTTGTGTTTACCATTGGTTTGGGTTGATTCAGACTTGGTTTGCCATTGTTTTGGGTCGATTCAGACTTGGTTTACCATTGTTTTGGGTCGATTAGGACTTGGTTTACCATTGTTTTTGGTTGATTAGGATTCTAAATTCGTGTTTAACATTGTTTTGGACTCATTGGATTTGAATTAAAACCCGAAACCGATCCAATTTTAATGTTCATGCGATAGTAGAACTATGTATAACTAGTAGAACTTGTATTCCTAAAAATCATGAGTTATTGATTAAAATACGGTGGACAACTAGTGTTAATGAATGAGGTTTTATTATTGTTTCTGCAGGATAGAATCAATAACAACTCGAATGAGGTTTTGTTATTGAATGAGGTTTTGTTGTTGTTTCTACATATTTGATTGATGCTCGGTAATGCTGGTAATACTAGTATTACTATGAGAATTGTGAAATTTGTAAAATTATAATAACAAGTATCATTCTAACAAAATCTAAATTAATAAACATAAAACTACCAGATTTATAAGTTAGTCTAATTATATGTCAATCGACTAAATGGACATATAATGAAAGTAAGAACACTATATTGATCTTATACTTTTAAGATCACTTTGTAACTAAAAACCAAATAAGTAAGAATTTTTTTAAATGAATATTTTAAACAAATTATTGTATACAACAGTCATAATTACATGTTAATCGATTTATATCAATTTTAAAATTACAAAAACACAATTTTAGATTATGTAATACTAAATAAACTAAAAACCATAAAAAATAGAACTATTTGTAAATTTCGTAAAACCAATATCTTAGGTAAAACTATGTGTTAAGTTTTGGCGCCAAAAATTCTATCTTCTCTTTCTTCCGGTTCTCTGTATTTGTCTCTCATATAAACCGATTTGACGTTTACGCTTCTCGAACTATTTTCAAATCACAACGTTTAATGGAACCGTTTAATGCAGGGGACAAACAAGCCGTCGATCTTCAAACCCAAGAAAGATGCCATCATCATTACACGCCTCTGCGAATCCGGCGAACCGTCACGTCTCTGCGTCCATAAGACGCTACCCTAAAAATCATGGGTCAAAAATTATTTCTATAAATACTGAGACGATGATCCTATAACCATCAAGCAAGAGAAGTTCAAAAATCAGAGAGAAGTTCGAAAAACAGAGAGAAGTTCGAAAAACAGAGAGAAGTTCGAAAAACAAAGAAGAACTCACCCATAACCATGGCCAACAGGAGATCGATTGTCTCTCTGCAAAAACTACCGATCGATGTCCTCACCAAGATCGTACAAAAAGCGGGAAAATTTCCTCCACCGATTACTGCAACCTGAGAGCAAAGTGCAAAATTATAAAGAAGTCTCCAACAGTCCTGAAGTCCTCCATTCTCCTTGGGATTCTGCACTCGGCAATTCTGGACAAATGCATAGAGCATGAGAACTGCGCTGCATTCTTTGTGCAAGGTATTATCACTTACTTTGAAGAGGGTGGTGTGGAAAACGGAATGGCGTATTTAAACAATGCCGCGATTGGGGCGACGATGAGATTTTGGAAGCTGCTTACTTATATGGTGTTCTGCGCTTCCTCCACGGTAATCCTCTAAGCGGTCCCTATGATGAAATTGCCTTCAGGTACTGGCGGGAAGATGAGGAGGATTTGGTGATCCAAGTTTGGAAGAATTTGAGGAAGATACTGCATGGAATCACTGTCGAGAAGAAGCAGGTTTATGTGCAATCGATGCGGGGCAGAAGGCCCCCTAGATCTTGCCATCTTCTCGATATGGAAATCGACTGTCCCAAGTAGGGATGGGCAAAAAATCCGGAACCGAAATACCGAACCAAAAAAGAGGAACCGAACCCGAACCCGAACCGACAAAATACCCGAATGGGTCCTAAACCTCTATACCCGAAGAACCGAAACCGAACCCGACTCGAACCGAGAACCGAATGGGTACCCGAAATATCTGAACTACAATTATATATCCAAAATATTAATTATATTTAGACTTAGCATAACATAATTATTTAAAACTATAATTACAAACTTATATATATATATTGGTTAGTTTTAAATCAAAATAGCTAAAATAACTAAAATAAATGAAATATACGAAATTTCTTTCTATATTTGTCTCATTTTAAAAATTTATTTGTTCAAATTAACCAATTTTTATTTTTTGTTTTATGATTTTATGGTTACCCGGACCCGAACCGAACCCGAATAGAACCGAACTGAACCCGAACCGAAATTATATAATACCCGAATGGGTCTTATATGCCTAGACCCGAAAACCTGAAAACCCGAAAGACCCGAACCGAACCCGAACGCCCAGGCCTAGTCCCAAGTGTTTTATGTACAAACGGTGCATGAAGTTCTTCTACATAAATTGAATTGTTGCACCTGATCTCCATTAATTTCTTTTCTCGTATTGTGTTTTTTGTTTTTAAATTCTCGGCTATGTAGTACTTTTTTTTTGAAGAACATTTCAGAAGTACTCTTTTATATAGAATATCGTCTTTATAATCTCTGGAATGTTATGTCTCCACCATTTTCCATGAAAATCGAATTCGGTATCGAGAAGAACTAGACTAGTTGTATCTAATTTTACGAATAACCTAGAAATAAAAATCGAAAAAAAATTTAAATATTTAAAATGGGAAAGAAGAGTTTAAAATTTCAGATTAAATCCGATAGATTTAGGCAGATGAGTAAAAACTAGGTATAAATTGTAATTTGTTATGAATAATAAGATGGATGCCCATTATAAGGCTCATATCATAGTAGCTTCTAGAATTACTTGTATACTAGGTTTTACTTGGTCATCAAGTCTTTGTACTCCTATAAAAAGGAGATTTCATTCATTGGAATAAACATCATCAATTCTTCTATCTCTCTTCTATTCACAACACGTTATCAGCACGATAGTCTCTCTCTTTCTATTTTCTTACACCGAAAATATGAGATTTAATTTATGTTTAGTTTATGTCTTATTCTGGGATGATAAGTGATGTTTTCTTTGAATATCGTCATGATAGGTTATGCCTTCACGATTATGAGATCTTATTCATAATAGAGATGATTATCAATACTTATCTAGAATAATAATTTATTGATATTTGTCATGACTTAATCCTATGTTTAAAACATGTTTATTATCAATTCATGGTTTATCTTAATTGATTCAATTCTATATTTTTGCTCGTGTTCAATAACTTATATTCATACATTATATTACATTAAATTATAGTAATTATTTTCGATGAACACGCTTTAATGTTTCATATAGTAAAAGATTATGTTGCCTTGTGTTTCCAAAATTTTAATTCTGATTTTAGGAAAATGCTTAAGTTTCTATTTTTAAATATCAATATATTCCTTTTTGTTTTAATTGTTTCCGAAATTTTAGATTCTGATTTAAGGAAAATATTTAAGTTTCTATTTTTTCTTTTTGCTAACTTGCATATCAACTCCAAACAAATATTTCATAGCATGTGTAGTTTGATTATAAGTTTAAAGTTCATGATCATATTGTTTTGCCATCAAATTTCATGAGGTTTTGGATATTGGTGGCTTGATGTAAAATATCCACATGTTCTTTGGAACATTAATGCGAAAGAAATATATGATCACCAGAATGTGATATAGTCATAAACTCATCTTGATTGGTTAATATAAGATTATAAGACTTTAAGTCTGTGAATAAGTACTCATATAGAGATGTTATAGAAGTCATGCTCTATCTTTCATGCAAATATTGTTGTTCTGGAGACACAATATCATGAAAAGTGTTTGAGACTTACTATGAGTTTATATTTTATCTTATTGAAAAAGAAAATTACCACGGTAATGACAATACCTGAGGAGTAGCTATATAAGTAGTTGTAGACGTATATGTGGATATGAATATGAATATGGTCAAGGTCGACCCCATGAGTTTCTTACAAAAATCATATTTTCACAAGAAGTGAGAAAATAAAAATGGTTGCAAATAAGAGATATTTATTTTACGTGATCAGTAAAGAAACTAGTGAGAGTATAATATATGGTTCCCTATGGGAACCCGATTTAAAATCATTCTTGCGTTATACTTTCCCAAGTCTCAAAGGTCAAAAGGATATACACATGGCCCAAGTTGGGTATGTTGTCGATTTCTAAAGTGGGATTCAATTTGAGATAGATGATAATGAAGTTTCATTATCTCAAGGGGGAGAATTAGAGAATCCCACATCTATTGTAAGTGGAACACCTAGACGATTATGTTCACACTGAAAATAAATTTAATGAACATTTATAAAGAAAATCCAGGGGATTTCAATTCTAATCATGTTGAGACGATAAGTAAAGGGAAATGTTGAATATCAATTAACAAGTATTGCCCAATGCAGTAAAAGTATTTTGGAGAAAATACATGTATTATCTACTAAATTGTACTACACAAAAGAAAATGAAGATAAATGCTATAGTAAACTAGAGGTTTACTAAAAGTTTAATGTTTGGCAAACCGGTTATGCCATCCCAGTTTAGTAATGATGCGACATTTGTCGAAGAACCATAGATTCTCATAAATGATTTTCTATATGCTGCTTGCTCACAAGGCAATATGATAATACAGTTATCACCAGCCAAAAATAGATTTGAAATTTATTTACTTTCTGTAAAGTATACAAGGAGATTTTTGTGGTCTTGATCACCCACTGGTGGACTGATCATCCACCATATGTATAATTAATGCATCGACTAGAATGTCGTATGTATATCCTTGTCAAGAGTAGTTGATAATGTTGGAGAACTCACATCCCAAGCCTTTGATTATTATTGTAAGTCTATTGGGATATGTGTTGAACAACATGTAGCTAATGTTTATACCCAAGATGCAGCAGCATTAATATGCATAATGCCAAAGAGTAATTAAGAACTCTCCCCGTCAAATTGGTTTTTGGGTCAAGAACCAAAGATCCACATCTAGAAATTGGATAAGTGGTATATATTATGGCCTATCCACCACAAGGCTAAAAGATGGGACCTTAAAGAAGGTTATGAATATATGTTGGATATGAATCTCCATTGAAGGTAAAATCTATAAGATTTATTTAGAGACTCTTTTAATGAGTCACTCTATCCAACATTAGGGGGAGAAAATAAACAGCTGGAAAAGGAAATGAGTTGAATTATTATTGATCATCGGACTAAGATGTGAATTAAAAGTCCAAATTATATGAAAGAAGTACAAAAGATAATTCAGTTATTAAGATTAGTAAGTCGGTTGCCAGACACTTTTGATGACCTAATAAAGTGACAAAGTCACATGTACCAACTGTAAATGCTCCAATTAAAATGGATGTCCTAGAAAGACAATATCAAACTGCTAGTGAGTCTAAAAAGCGCATGAAGCGTGATAGAAATATCGGTTCTAAATATAATAATCCTCGAAAAAAGGAGCATGAATGAGAATGTCAGGACCGAGGAATGATATTAAGGATCTCAAGAAGATATGGTAAACATGACAAGAAAGAAATTCAGGTACCTGAGAATAAAGAAATCTCAAATAGTTATGTCATATATGGAACCGATATCAAATCGACGTCGTTAATAATTATGCATGTAATATAGAAGTTGATGAGAATGAGGATCATAAGCCATCTATTGAAAAGTGTACAAAAAGTGATGATTGGATCAAAGGGAAAGAGACAATAGATGCAAAGTTAAAATCTCTTTAAAAGAAAAGAGTATTCGGACCATTAGTCCATACACCTAATGGTGTAATACCAGTGGCGCATAAATATATTTTTATGCAAAAGACATAAATAGGTCTTTATAGAAATAATATAGGATGATGAAATTGTGATATGCAAAGCAGTAGTTGCACAAAGGGTTCTCACAAAGATCTATAATGAATTATAAAAAAACTACTATCATGTGGTAGAAACAACTACTTTAAAGTTTTTTATTAGTCTGACAACAAGAAAAGAAATTGAGAGCCACTGGACAATGACATTTATGTGAAAGTTCCAAAAGTTTTTAAAGTGGAAACCTCATAAGGATTTAAACTACGTGAAGTAGTAAATTCGAATTCCAGAGAACAATACTGCATAAAACTAAATCGATCTCTTTATGGACTAAAACAGTCAAGGCGTATGTGGTATACTCGCCTTAGTGAGTACTTGTTAAGAGAAGGCTACAAGAATGACTGTGTTAGTCCATGCATTTTTATAAAGAGATTTGAGAAAGGATTGTGATAATTGCAGTATATGTTGATGATTTAAATATTATTGGAACTCCTGCAGAGATTTCATACACAAGTAGAGTATTTGAAGAAAGAATTTGAGATGAATGATCTTGGAAAAACAAATTTTTGTTTGGGACTACAAATTGAGAATGTAAAGAATGGAATTCTAGTACATCAAGAGACATACACAGAAAATGTGCTAAAAAAGTTCTATATGGATAAAACACACTCCTTGAGTAGTCCAATGGTTATATGATCACTTGATGTGTCAAAGGATCCATTCCGTCCTCGAGAAAACAATAAGAAGTTCTTGGCCCTGAAGTACCATACTTAAGTGCAATATGAGCATTAATGTACCTTGCTAGTCACACAAGACCTGATATATCATTCTCGGTGAATTTTTTAGCAAGGTGTAGCTCATGCCCAACTTAAAGGCGTTGGAATGGGATTAAGCATATACTTCGTTACCTCCAAGGTACAAAAGACATGAGCTTATTCTTTTCTAACTTATCCAAGGAATGCCTAATTGGTTTTGCAGACGCAGGATACTTATCCGATCCCCATATTGCTAAATCACAAACAGGATATGTGTTCACTTGCGGAGGTACTGCTATTTCCTGGCGATCTATGAAGCAAACTCTCACCGGCACTTCTTCTAACCATGCAGAGATTTTAGCCATCCATGAAGCTAGTCGCGAGTGTGTATGGTTAAGATCTGTCGTTCATCATATACAAGAAGATTGTGGTATTTCTATAGGGAAAGAAGCTCTGACAATTATGTATGAAGACAATGCAGCATGCATCACACAACTCAAAGACAGATACATTAAAGGTGATAGAACAAAGCACATTCTACCAAAATTCTTCTTCACACACGATCTATAGAAGAACGGAGATATACATATTCTACAGATCCGTTCGAGCGATAATTTGGCTGACTTATTTACAAAGGCCCTACCTACTTCTACTTTCAAGAAGTTAGTTCATCATATCGGATTACGCCTTCTCAAAAATCTCGACACATGTACTCATGAGGGGGAGTAATTGCGTGTTGTGCTCTTTTTCCCTTAACCATGGTTTTTCCCATTGGGTTTTCCGGGTAAGGTTTTTAATGAGGCAACATCTTAAACGCATTACGAACCATTCCATTATAATGGACATCCAAGGGGGAGTGTTATGAATAATAAGATGGATGCCCATTATAAGGTCCATCTCGTAGTAGCTTCTAGAATTACTTGTATACTAGGTTTTACTTGGTCATCAAGTCTTTGTACTCTTATATAAAGGAGATTTCATTCATTGGAATAAACATCATCAATTCTTCTATCTCTCTTCTATTCACAACATAATTTTGTTTATTTACTTTGGATTTTTGGTAAGTTAACAAATATTTCGATTTTTAAAAAATATATTAAAAAACTAAATTATAACAGAGTCAATTTAGATTTTGGTAATAGGTATATGAGACGATGACCTCAAAATTGAAACCGGATCTATTCATAGCAATAGAATGGCCAGCAAACATGTGATTTATTTACTTCAGAAGGCACTTCTAAGTGTCTTTATTACACCAAAAGGCACCTTGGTGTTTTGAGGCACTTTGGCCCAAGGATTTTACTTTCCTAGCCCTCATTCCAACATGAAACAAACTAACCCACTAAACTAAATCACTAACTAAACCTAACGAAACCCACTAACCCATTTACTGTTTTAGTTACCAATTTTATTTTTACTTGTATCAGTAATTTTAGATAGCGTCTCTCTCTCTTCTCGACTTCTCATTTCTTCTCTCTTTCTCGAAAACTTCATTAGACATTGCCCTAGATCCTCTCCTCATCGTTTGCTCGCCGTCCTTGCTCGCCGTCTGTTCCCTTTACGCCGTCTTTCCTCGCCGTCTCTCTCGTCATCTCTTCTTTTACGCCGTCTGTCTCGCCCTGTATCTCGCATTCTCTGTCGTGCCAGCGAGTTGGTCGTCAATCATCGAGATGACAGGTAAAATTCCCAGTTTCCCAGTTTTCTCTTCTTTCTGGTTGTTTTTGTATATAAATCTCTCGGGTTATCCTTCGATTTTGACTTCGAGACAAAAAAAAATTTCTTTTTACCCTTACTGTTTACTTTTTTACTTCGATCTTCCTTATTTTGTCTAATAAACTAGTTCTCCTCCGATATGGTGACAACCGACGATGGACATTTTCGATTAGGGTTTTTTCCTCGATCTTGATTTTATCCCTTTTTGATAGTTTTCTTCTAATAAACTAGTTTTCTTTCGTTCAATTTCCGTCCATCGGAACTAAACTTCAGACTTTTCCTAACTTATGTAATTTTTCATCTATTAGACATTTTTTTGGGTGTTTCTGGTTTTTGCATGTCCAGTAGATGCAATATTGGACACATACTCTCTAGGGGGTCTACATCTATGTGCCGTATCTGTGCATCTGTGTGCCGTAGTTACACACACACCCCCAGCGTGTGTACCAGTCCATATATACAATAATAAGTGATTTTTAAGAAATGCAATCTCAGATCTTATTATCGTTATATCCATTATCACACATGCTCATGGACATATCTTCGTGGATACCCTTTAAGTGGACATTAAATAGGTGGACATCCAGTCGTCTAATCCCTTTGATTTACTTTTATATTTCGTCCGTAAGAGTTGGTGGACACATTTCAAAAGTGTACGTCTACCGGTGGACACAGGGACATTAAACAGTGCATACATTCTAGGTGGACATATATGTCCTAGTTTCCAACCGTCTAATCCCTTTGACTTACTTCTAATTTCGTCCTTGTGTACATATATTTGTGGATAAGTCATGGTGGACACAATTTTAGAGTGTACATATACTGGTGGACATTCGATTCATACCTTGTATTGAGAACTTCTCATGCTCTCATTGCTCACTCTAGTTTTATTTTTTTTCTTTTCAGGTTCTACAATGCCAAATCGTCTATTTGCCACCGATCGCTATCCTAGCAACCGACTAAATGTCTACTCCAAACTAGATCTTCTCACATTCATCCACCACCATATGCGCGGCATGCCCGAGTTCCAGCTCATCCGTGAATCCCAGTTTGGCAAGCTATTTGACATTCCGGCCAACATGTGCCCCACATCTGGGAAGCTTATTCACGGACTTCTCTCAAGGCAGTTAGTCACCAAAAACAAGTACTCATTGCATACAACATTTGGTGGACATCCTTTAAGGTTTTCACTGAAAGAGTTTGGAGTCTTGACGGGACTCAACTGCTCAGATTTCCCTGAGGATCATGAACCCTACTTCAATCCGCCTAACCCTGCAGAACCGGATCATTTTTGGAAGGAGCTCTTAGGTAACGATGTCAGAACAACTTTAGCAGACATCTCCAAAGAAATGGAGCAACCTGGCCTACCAGATTGGAAAAAGCTTCGCTATGCTCTGATACTCATTGTCGATGGAGTCCTCATTGCCTCTCACCAATACCCTAAGCCGACTCCAAAGTATGTGGAAATGCTCGGTAATCTCGATGCTTTCATGAATTTACCTTGGGGACGCGAATCCTTCCTGAAAACTTTGTCTGGTATGCGGCCTGGTAAGGAACCGGAAGGGAAACATGAGGACATGTCTGCGCTTTTCAGACAAGCTCTCCAACAATCATCGTACAGTCTCAAAGGCTTCCCTATTGCTCTTCAGTTGTTAGCTTATCAGGCTATACCTCAGCTCTTAGCAAAACTACCCCATGCAAATGACTCTAGAACAGTCATCCAAATTCCCTCTATCAGAATCCCCCAGCATTCGAGCCTTACTCTCAAGGACATCCAAGCAGCTGAGAACTCACCCATTGTATGCCTATGTCTTGTCCTTATTATTAATCTCATGTATTATATGTACATATCCTGACATATCCTGATTTCCTATCTTAACAATACCAGCTATCATTCACACCGCGCCTTCAGCTGGATAATCCTCCAGATGGGACATGGGCAGAGTGGCCAGATGAACACAGAGACGACAAGGTAAAACCTAAAGAAACCTACAAATCTATTTCTTACTCGTACACGTGAACATCATAATATCCACTAATTCTTGTACACGCCTTAGGTCAACTACATGGACGTCCTCATTGACCAAGGTCATGTCTTCACAAAAGGCGATTGGCCAGGAGGTGATGATTCCTTGCCACTATACGTTTTTAGACCTGTTCAGCCAAATCCCCCAAAGCCGAAAAAACACGTTGTCATCAGAAGAAACCTCAGACCAAGAGGGAATGAATCCAGCTTGCCTAGCAATCAAGGTTCCTCAGCCACCAAAAAAAGGAAGAGGCAGTCCAACCAAAGTCATGCCACAATTTGTACTCACCTGATCAGTACCCTCCAAACCCAACTCGAAGCGTTGTCAGCCAGGGTTTCATACCTCGAGAAGAAACACCGGTTTAAAAAACTATTCCGTGCTGGAAGGTTCTAATCTCAGATTCATTTATCCAAGTCCAAAAGCCGTGTCAACAACAAGACTCCACATGAGCCTATCCACCTGGGAAAGGGCCCTGATTCTGAATCCAATCAAAGCCAAGAACGCATCATTCGGCTTACTGAACCAACTCCATCCCCCATAAAAAGGTTAGTCACCTACGCACAACACTGTTAGTTTAGCTTAAAATGTTGCTACGTGTACACGATTTGGTGGACATTATATCAGATGCCTCACTTTTGGCATCACGATCAGACACACCGGCTACACGTTTCCCCGTATCTGAAAGCTCCCCCAAAGCTGTACAATTCAAACAAGATTTTCCCAGCATCATTTTCATATTACTTACCTATGTTTACCTTTTCAGCAGGATCATGTGGACATCCCGGAGAACATACAGTCCAAATTAGGACCAGGTCAATGCGGCAAGGTAAATTTCATTGTCCATCTTAACCTCATCGTACATTAACGTAATGACATCTTCTAACTGTACACTATTTTCCAATTTCCCAGTCTCCAAACAAATCTAAGGAAGCTTCCTCCAAACCAAGTTCATCCAAACAGGTGAGAATAGCACCCTCCACCTAATCCCCCACTTTTTTTAGTTCAGTGTACTGCATACTCTGACCATTTCTTCTCTTCTTAATGATTTCTTAATGTATCATAAGGAGGACGACGGTTTAGTACCCCTCTTCTCTTATCCCCCACAAAAACAGCTGAAACCTGACGACGGAGTTAACAAAGAGGTCAGTTATTCGCTAACATAACTAATTTTTTAAACAAAAGAGGCTATTATTAAATCACCAGTCTAAAAAAATATATACAGGGTGGGAATCCCATGAACGTTGAGGAAGAAGCGTCCACCGAAGCAGAGGAGCCAGCCAACGAAAATGTTGTAACAAACTAGTCACCTTTCCTACAAACAAACTCCTTCTCGGTTTTTATATGTACCATCTTTTCATGGACAAGATGCTTGTGGATAAAAAACTAGTCACCTTTTTTCTCAGGTCGTTTGCACTGACCATTTCACTCATTCAACTAATGTGCAATGTTCTTTCAAATATAGAGTTTTGGTGACGAAACCATGGAGGCAGCAACGATCAAACCGTTTGACAATGCCTCAAACATTACTAATATATCACCCAAGAATCTAAACCAGAAGGTACTACTACACCCAATCTCGTTACATCTTTCGAAAATTATATTCAAAACATCCAAAATGGTTTCTAAATAACTACCATACGTTTAAAGCAGCCAAGTGCCAAACAACCCACCACCAAGACCTTAGATTCCAACGAGTCTCAGCTAGATTACCAGGATAAACAGGATATGGACGTTGACCAGGTAGACTTACCGTCAAGCAATATATCCATCTTAATATGAACATTTTATTTCATACTAAACGCCCTCGTATTAAATTGAAACCAGGTACACCAGAAAGTGGGACATCTACACGGCGATTCTAGATCCTCAACATCAGCAGAAAACCACTTGGTAAGTTAAAACGTTAAGTAATGCCTTCATTTTCTTGATTATATTTCCCACCAATACTTAACCCCTGATTCTTTTTTCATAGGATCAAGTTACATCTCAAATCTTCAAAGAAGCAAACCTACCGCCTACCCATTTGCCAGGCTTGAAAAAATCTCCACAACCGTCCGGTACTCACCATGCCAACTCAACTATGGTAATTTTTTTTTCTTTTTCCTTGATATCACTGCTAAGTTATTAAAAACTAACAGTTCTTTAGAAAAAGGAATACAACAACCTAAGAAACTTCCTTTCGCGTATGTGGATAGGTTGACGGTGGACATCCTCAACAAGACCCATCTGTTGGTTCACGTACTCCACGCAACAGCCCAGTGCCTATTGAAATAAGTGACGGTTCTCCAGTCAAAGCCACACCCAAACATTGCCCTACGGACCTTGAAACAAATCTCCACACCATACTCATGAGCCTACCAAAACCAACGTCCGTCTTTCTGTGGATGGAAAAGGAAGCCATGGAAGCTTTCTCATTTATCTTAGAGGAGCATAAGAACGTGTAAGTTTACATTCACTATGTCCACAACAATAAGTACGCGTGTACGGTTTTTAATTCTAACTTTCAATCCATCAGGAAATACACACTTGACAAGTGGGATCTAGACAACCAGTTCTTCATCGATCTGTACACACCACAGAAATGGATCACCACCACGGTAATCTTTGTCAACTAATCAGTTTTACAATATTCAATCCACAATCATACCCAAACTCTTACCTCTCCTAACCTTTCCAACATCACATGGAGGTCTTAATATCCTACTTAGAGGACAAAGACAGGATCATGCTCAAGTAACAGCACCTGGCAATAGCTTCCCCATGGTTTACAAGCGACTTGCAGTCCAAATTCCGAAGATTCAGTAAAGCAAAGGACAAGCAGAAGTGTAGGTGGGATCAAAGGATCACAAACTTCATCACCACTCCAGGGAATAAATGGCTTGACGATGTGGATACTATTTACGCACCAATGAACTGGGATTCCTCGCATTGGGTAGGCCTAGCCATCAACCTCAAGCTGTGGCATGTTGAGATACTCGACCCACTGCCAACCTTGAATGCTGACAAGCATGTGGAAAAGCTCATGGCACCAGTGACGGAAATGCTCCCCTAAATTATACGACGATTATGCTCCAAGTCTCTAACCCAACCTCGCGGCACTTCCTCGTTTACCTGGAAGAGGCTACCTGGTCTGTACCAGAATGACCGTTGTGGTGACTGTGGCCCAGTTTCTGTTAAGTTCATGGAGATGCACGCCCATGCCAACCCAGATGATGGAATGTACACAATGGACGATGCTATGGTAGACACTTTTAGGATGAAGTACGCCATGGACATCTACCAAACGATGGTTTCTTTATGCTGTTAAAGAAAAAGCGAACATAAGCATTAAGAAAGCTGACATTACGAAGTATGTGACACCACTTCTACTATAACGAAGCACGTTAACAAGGGTTCGAATACGATATCTCGGCTACATTCAGTTAAAATGTTTGGGAAAAAACAGAACACAAATACAAATTAGAAGCTAAGCTAAAAGGTGCTCTCCAGATTTGTGAACTCAGATCTCACTCAATAGACAAAGAAGACAAAGAAGATTATGTTTGAACTCATGTAATTCTCAAAGGCGGCGACACCAAGATCACTCCGTCTCCTCTCACAAATAGAAACGGAATTGTTCGCTTCGTTGTCTGACAAAAATAAAGTAACGAAGGAAGTGCTATCAGCAGGAAGAACATTTGATTGTACAGCTAATCTTATCAGAAGCTAACACATCAAGTTAGGAGAGCAAAAAAAAAAACACCCGTTTATTTGTAGCTAAAACCCAATAAAAGCAACAGACTCTACAGGGAAACTTTTAACTTACCTTACAAATCTATGTTCAAACCTCCAAATCGTACCCTTTGAAAGAAAAGGCTGCAAAGTTTCCTGCAACATTTCACAACATTAACAAAACCACTATACATGTTTTGCTATGAAAGATAAACCAAAAGAACGAACTCTACAGAAACAGTACCTTTCTCTATACCTTTAAATCACGGTCTATAGCGCTAACTCTAACCAAGCAGAAGAACAAAGGTATATGAACAAAGTATAACCTAAAGATATAATACACAGCAGAGATAAATCCTTCAAGTGTCCAATGATCAATAAACGATGCTCAATAAACCCTAGATCAAGTGCTCAATAAACCCTAGAATCTAGATCAAGTGCAGAACAATCTCGACAAGACTAAACGATGCTCCCGTCACCAAATTGGGAATCAACATCTTCACCCGATTATACAACAAAATCAAAATCTAAACAACAAAGAAGGAAGAAAAAAAACCAGAAAGCAAATAACAAACAAACCTTGACGAGAGGACGATGAATCAGACCCAGACATCTCTGAAAACGAAGAAAAGAGAAACCAGACGCGACTAAGAAACAGGAAATTACATCGTTTCGTGACGAAAAAAATAAAATAAAAATAAACGGGCTTAGCCCGTTTAAACCGAGCTAAACCCGTGAAGCCCGCGGACGTAAACGGGTCAGCCCTTTAAAAGCCCTTATAAAATAAGTAGTGTTAAACGGACCAAAGGCTTAACAAAATTAGACGGGCTTGAGCAAGTCCGCAGGCTTTAGGCCCAATTTAACAACCCTAGTCCTGCGTATCCACCACCTCCCTTGGAATAAAGCTAAATTATGTTGTCTCCTTTTGGTTTTTGGTGTTAAATAGTGGACAAACCAAACTATGTATGTGGGTAATCACTTTCTTTTTGGGGCCCGTAACAACTATTTCACCATATCCAACTCGAATTTCACATTTCTGATATTATGTACTACATCCCTTTGATTAACATTTCACATAGTCTGACAGTCTACTAAACACGCAATAAACAAAATTAAGCGTCCACCAAGTCAAATCCACTCAAATTATACACTTACTTGGGTCGAAGGCATTCCTTATTCCAAACCCACCTTCTGATAAAAAAATTATTAAAAATTGCCTATATACACGGAGACACAAGGCCACCAGGAACGATAGTCTAAACCTAAATTCACAGCCGCCGATAGAAGTTTCCCTTTCTAGGGTTAGAAGATTCTATCTTCTCTTCCTAAATAGTTAGGGGTCCAATACACCTCTCCATTCCTCTTCCATCTCCATTTAATCCTTATCTTCCATTTCTTTGTTTTGTAGATTCGTTTGCGCAGACAGCTATGGGACGTTACAGCTACAGCCAACCTTCCTCATCAGATTCACACGACAGCCTCAGGTACCGTTTGGATCACGATTTCAGTTTGGAGGAAGGAATTCCACGAGTTTGCTTCTGTGGCCGATTAGTAGTCCTTGACACTTGCCGGTCAGATATAGACCCATGCCGTCGGTTCTACACATGTACACACCAAGACGATGGAGGCTCCCACGTTTGGATATGGTGGGACGAGGCAATAACCGAAGATGTCGCAAGCTTGAAAAACAGCTTCGCAGAAATGTCTTTGAAACTGCACTTCATCAGCCAGCGCGAGGAGGAACCTTTGTCCGACGACCTCAAAAACGCACAGAGCGACATCCAGGACCTCAAACTGGTGCTCAAGGAAAATCTTGTCAAAATCAACAACCTGGGAAATGAAGTAAGAGCTTTAGGACTCCAAATTAAAGGCATTATTGTTGCAGCCTCATTCATCATTGTCTTTGCATCAATATGGTTGGGTTTCTAATAGGTATGATGTACGAGATTGTAAAATTCTACTCGCTGTGTACGAACACTTTCTTTTGGCATTCCACAAGCTGGTACAACTATGTTTAATTCAGTATGGTGTAGTATATTTTCATTCGCCCAAAGAAATTCTGACTTAACTTTATGTCCACAAAATTCCGTCCACACAAAAATAACTGTCTCTCTGAAACTCAATACACGTAGTACGTATCCATTACATGATCGTCCAATAGATCATATCCACATGGATATGTCCTTAGCCTACCAACTTTTCCAATAAAAGGCAGTATACAAAATACTTTACCACTTCACCATCCCACCAACATGCACACCAACGACCACCTTGGTAACACAGAGACTGATCCACTAAACTAATAGCAGCTCGAAATAGAAAAATACAAAAACCGCCTTCTTAATAATAATAGATTCAGTCAAGCTACTAGGGCATGTCCACCAAAAAACAGCATCCACACAATATCCAGATACATTAAATATTACATTCCTACATGAATGAATCCTTACTGAAAACTGCACCTCCCCACAAAAACAAACATCTGCCCCAAAAACACCACATAGCCCTAGAAAAATGGTTTGTAGTTTATCCAAAAACCAAAAAAACAACACAAATCTTGGATAAAGCACACACCACACTCAGATAGGAACCGTGCAATTAGTCCTATTGTGCCCAAACCCACGACATCTTCCACAACGATTTGGCACTGTCTTCGTCTTCTTAGCACCCTGCAAAATCCAATTACTAACGTTTAAATCCATAATAAATTACTATTAAGCTCATCAACTAAAATAAAAAAACAACCAGCAATTTACGTATGATTAATTAGTTAAACATGATCTACTACAACTTACTGGTACCTCTCCCGTTGAGAGTATTCAGAGGTTTTTTGGACGCCCTTTTGGGCGATTAGTCCTAGGTGGCAACAAAACCATCTTCCTCGTTTCCTCCGGTATCTCCACCTCCTCTGGCGTACCAACAGGATTTACTATTCCAGAATATGTCTCAACCCAATGAGCAGTTTTGTACCATTCACCCACAAGGGTATGTGGTGACAAACCCAAACGATTACCAGCCATCAATGCATGTCCACATGGAATCAACTCTTTGTCATACACCTTGCATGTGCACTTCTTATCTTTCAATTGTACAGTGTTCTTCCCACCAAATGGACCTACAACCTCCGCGCTCCAGCTACAAATTTGGATGATCTTGCTCGCTTTTGTGAATTTTCTGTGTCTAGACATCACCTTGTCCACTTCGGGGGTAACTTCACCCAAGTGCCTGGTGGACTTTATCCGCCGCGCATTAAACCATCTTTTCATCATCGATTGTATGAAGATCAGCAACTCAATAATTGGAGAGCCCCTCCCTTTCTTCAATGCATTGTTCAGCTGTTCACAAACGTTGCTTGACATAATGTTGTACCTAGATCCCGCCGAATATGCCCGACACCAATGAGCAACTCCTATCTTCTCAAGATATGTTAAGCAACCAACGTTCGTTTCCCTAATCTTCGCCATATGATCCCGGAAATCAGCAATCTTACAAGCAAACGCCGCAGCCGTAACCATCTTCCCTAACCCCTTGCACCTAAAACGAGATACAACGTTCCTAGCCAAATGCACAATGCAAGCTGCATGATATGCCAAAGGGTATACCTTTCTCTTCGCCGCATATATGGCTAAAGCCCTGTCAGATATGATCGTCAGGCTCGGACTATCTGCCAAAATCCTTTCAACCCTCTCAAAAAACCATGTCCACGATTCAGTGTCCTCACAGTCAACAACTGCCCATGCAAGGGGAAAAACCTGGAAATTTGCATCCTGACCACAGGCTGTCAAAAGCACACCTTTGTACCTACCAGTTAGGTGAGTACCGCCCACAACCAAAACCTGCCTTAGCTTTTTAAAACCCTCCTTCGATGCACCAAATGACACAAACGCGTACACAAATCTCTCGGCTCCTTCCTCGTCCACCTCAGTTTACAAATCAGTCACCGTTCCAGGATTGGCTACCTTCAGGAGGTGAAGATACTCAGGTAACTTCAAGTAGGAGCTCTCATCAGTACCCCTGATACTGATTCCCGCCTTCTCAGCTGCTCGGAAACACTTCATGTAAGACGAGGAAACACGTAGATCCTCTAAGACAATTTCTTGAAGATCTAATGGTCTAGGCGCTTTGCTAGGATCCTTGAACTTCGCTTTGTACAATGCAGCTATAACACTATCTGATGCTTTCTTCTTAAACGAATTCCTACTCTCCAACGGGCAAATATGGTCTAACTTGGCTGTCCCAATCTTATAGTACCCGTCTTGAACACTTTCAGTTGCAAGAAACCTCCAATCACAACGCTTATCCACGCAACTCAGAATAAAATAGTGTTTTTTGGTTCGGCTTTGCACAAAAGAAAACTGATTTCTTATTGCATAAATAGCTAAAGCTATTTGACAATCCTTTTTCGATCCGAATACCTTCCCAACATAGATATCGTTATCTCCGTCATCATAATCAAGGTCTGGGAATTCGGGAACTTCATAAGAAAGGTCATCATACAAAGGCGGTATGTCAAACTCCTCATCATCCACAGAAGCCAGATCACGCCTACAAACGTCTTCCTGAACGTCCACCGAAGGATCACCACACAACCAGGTGTCTCTCTTAAGACTCTGCTCCGTCACTTCATCTCCATAGCTACCAGCTGCATTGCCGGAAACATTACAGTGACCGTCTGACGCATAACCCCATTGGGAACAATTTTTCTCTGCCGATTCAGCTGGACTTTTTGCCCACCCTAAACAATCATCAATGTGGACATCGAATGATGGAGCTGGTCTGGGCTTTCTAACACATCCCTCTGCCTTGATGGACCCGCTAGCAAGCACATCATTATCAAAAGCAGAACCAGTGCTGCATTTGATAATTAACCCCTCTCCACTGTTGTCCACACTGCTTTCCACATCCCCTTCTCCAATTTTTAGTCCAACATACATATCTTCAATAACTGGCTCCCAGAACTCCACATCATAGCCTCTGGGACGCACTTCTATTTCACTAACACGCCCCCATCCATCGTGTACGGCTCCAGGATAATCACCCTTATCGTCGTCCTCCATCGCACGACTGCTAGAACCAAATAAGGGACTACATGGGGCATACCTCCTTTTCGCTTTTAGCCTGTCCACTCCAACTGGTACATCATTAGACCCCACTATGGACGAGTTCTGGTGGTTTACATGTCTAGGAGAACCTGACACATCTTTGCTCAAACGTCTCACTGGGGTTGTGAACCCACTGAGCATTTCGACATTCGCGAAGCTTGGTGCGGACTTCATCTCATCTTCAAACTTGACAAAAAGGTTTATAGATGGGTTAACCCTTAAATGTTGAAGAAAGTAAGAAATACCCCCATTGTTTGTAATAACAACTGGAGGTGTTTCAATACCCGTAGCTAGCTCCTTACTGTTGGGTGGCCAGTAGCTAAGGTCTACTGTTTTTCCGGATCCACCATCTACATAGAACTCACTACAAACCCTTTCCTTCAGCTCCTTTAAGGTTATGCTTTCTTCTATAGGAACTATCCTTGAAAGCAGATCTTTATACACTTTGAAATCCCATACCCTATTATCTCCCAATATCCACTGCCCACACATGACCAGGCAATGTTCCTTCATCCCAAAGCTGAAACTGGGTTTACACAGTAAGAAACAAACAAATACATCCATGTACGTTACACACAAATAAAAAAACTCCAGGATAATTTATCTAGTGTCCATCATTACTGGCATATCTGCCGGAAATAAATAATACAAAAAGTGTATTTGTCCACATTTTCGATCGAAGACAGAGACCATTACCTTACGTCCGTGCAAATATCGTCTCCACCTTCAGCGAAACGAGTGTGGACAAAATGAACAATTCACGACGTCTAGATCTTTTTACGAACTCTTAAACACAACCAAATCTCGTTTTTCACTAATATAATATATTTATATTCTCTCTTCTCTCTCTTCTCTTTCCTTTATCCCACTATAATATTATAAATATTTTGTTTCCACTGACAAGACAAAACATCCACTCAAGACAGCTCCCCTCTCCTGCCAGTCTTAAATGCACAGACACATGTCGGCATCCACAACAATCTGACACAAAGTACATATTAATCAGACGGTCACGGTTTGATGAAACAAACTTTTGAATTAAATCGGCCCCCAGCCACACGATTAACAACCATCTAACGGTGCATCTACACTCCCGCTTTAACTTTCCCCCCATTTTTTACTTTCATCAACAGCCACAAGATTGCAGCAAATCCAACGGACCAGATTACCTGTGTATAACCATTAAAGAATCGACTAGTTAGCAAAAAAACATAACTACAAATGACAACTTGAAGGGCAGATTAGGCATAAATGTCCACCAAAACATGAACAGTCACACATGTGCCATGTGTAATAAGTTTGGCCTAAGGTGCCTTTTTGTGTAAATCACTCGCAAACATGTCCTTTGAGATTAATGTCACAAATGTCACTATCTTCCAAATAATAATCTCCCATGCCACTCCATGATCAACATGCCGCTCGCTTTAAGTGAACTGACGAAACTACCCCTGAATATTTTTAAGTGAAATATCACCATCCTCGTGGTTCAACTGCCCTTCAGATGTACCAGTTGTACCACTAGTACAACTGCCCCTCAGATGTACCAGTTGTACCACTAGTACAACTGCCCTTCAGATGGTACAACTACCCCTCAGATGTACTGGTACAACTGTCAAAATAATCCTCCAGTTGTACCACATGTACCGCGCATAGGAGGATTCAAACCCCGGGCGCGACGCGCGATCAGGAACGCGCACAGCCACTGAACTACCGTGTATTACTGAAACCTATACCGATTCACTGCTATTTAACCTTGACAAACCATCATTGAAAATTCATTAAGGGTAAAATTGTAATTTTACCAGAGAGTGACATTAGTGATTTTTTTTTAGGAGTTAGTGGCATTTGTGGATGGTACTCTATCCTTTGAGGTTATTCATCGTTTTTGTCACTTTCTGGTTTATTTTGTGGCTAACAATACTCGAAATCAGACGCCAGAACGCGAAAGGGAATTAGGGTTTGAGGTTAGAGGAAGAGAAAGAAGTAGAAGAATTTGGTACAATTTCGCCATTAAACTTCCCTCTTAATGGCGTCAAAGGCCACTATTTCTTCCTTATCTCTTTCTCTTCCTCAAGTTATAATCCGTAATAAACCCACAAACCGTTCTCCGTTCCTTTTCGTTCTTCCTCGATTAAGCTCGAGATTTCGAACTCTCACTGCTTCCGCTTCAACTTCTTCAAACAATTTCAGCAGTAATCGGGATGATGGCTTCTCCCTCGACGATTTCACTCTCCATTCCGATTCTCGATCACCTAATCCTTCTAAGAAATGCTTACTTGCAGATCTTATTCAAGAGATTGAACCATTAGATGTGAGTCTAATTCAAAAAGATGTTCCAGTCACAACTTTGGATGCTATGAAAAGAACAATCTCAGGAATGTTGGGGCTTCTTCCATCAGATAGGTTTCAAGTTCATATCGAATCGCTCTGGGAACCTTTGTCAAAGCTATTGGTATCTTCTATGATGACTGGGTAATGTTCAACAAAAACTATTCATTCGTAACTAGAAGTTTTTATACAGTTTTGTTTAGTTTCCATTAGTTGTGGACTACAGAAAATTTTTTGCGTCTCTCTGCTTGAAGTTGTAAACAGTATTCTAAAATTATGCAAAAAAATTATGATCGTCGAAAGAACCATACTGACTAATAATCATGCATGTCCTGAAGCAAATTTATCTTTATAAAACCAAATTGCTTTTATGAGCTTGATTACTAGTCGGCTGCTCATATTGCACTATTTTTCTTCAGCTTTCGATAGGTTCCAATTTTTTTAATGAATTTAGCGTTTAGTACATATACTATTGGTGTTATTTCTAGATTCTGTCTACATGTTCGGCAGAATCTTGATCACTTTTAGTACATCTATCTGATGTTTTGTTTAAACTGAAGGTATACATTGCGGAATGCCGAATATCGGCTTTTTCTTGAAAAAAACCTTGACATGGATGAGAAGGACTTGGAAAGCCACACTCCAGAAAATACTGAATACGATTTGAAAGGGACGTTTTCTGATGAAACAGAACTCGATGAGATTTTTGATGAAAATAATGTTTCATCTGATAGCAAAACACAAAGCCTTTCTGAAATGATTGATAGTGAAGGTCTTGGCAGAGTATCATCTGAAGCTCAAGAATATATCTTCCGTTTGCAGTCACGATTGTCTTCTGTTAAAAAGGTACAGTTTCTAATGCAGTCATAACTTTCTGTTAAACATTATATATATATATATATATATTAAGAAGACTCGTCGTATAGATGTCTCTATCCTCGCTAGGAACTTTCTTGTTTGGTTTTGTGGACATGTTATGAGTTCTTGCTGTAGTCCATCTTTTCTTCTCACATGTTATGATGTCGCTGCATTACAGGAATTACAAGAAGTAAGGCGAAAAAACGCTGCCCTTCAAATGCAACAGTTTGTTGGCGAAGAGAAGAATGATTTGTTGGATTATTTAAGGTCGCTGCAACCTGAGAAGGTTTGTGTAAAAATCACTGAAGCCATGTTCTAGCTCGTGTGATAATGTTGTTTTCCTTCCCGGTTCTCTCTAACCATCTAAACAATATTCTTAACAGGTAGCTGAGTTGTCAGAACCCGCGGCTCCTGAGGTTAAAGAGACAATTCACTCTGTTGTTCACGGTCTTCTTGCAACCCTATCACCAAAAATGCATTCCAAGTTGCCTATATCAGAAGGTCCACCTACTGAAACAGTAAAAGCAAAAAGTGATGAAGATTGTGCTGAACTTGTAGAGAACACATCGCTTCATTTTCAGCCTCTGATCTCACTGACTCGAGATTACCTTGCTCGTCTTCTCTTCTGGTTAGATTTGCCTTGCTCATTCCCTCCCTTGCTTGCTAGGGTTTCACATGGAATTCATATATTTAACTACAGTGCACAAACAGATCTTCTCAAAAGAAATTTTATTGTGTATTAGTTTTATTATCAAAGACATCTTATATCACGGTATCTGCTTTTTTCTTGAAGGTGCATGCTGTTGGGACACTATCTCAGAGGTTTGGAATATCGAGTGGAACTAATGGAGGTTTTAAATTTGACGTGCGATGCTAATGGGTCTGAGAACGTTGCTTGAAGCTATCTTTATAGATCCCAAGATTGTCTTACATGTGCGTATCACTGGCCTTTGCATACTC
The DNA here is from genome assembly GCA_030180135.1 of Orychophragmus violaceus. Taxonomy (NCBI): domain Eukaryota; kingdom Viridiplantae; phylum Streptophyta; class Magnoliopsida; order Brassicales; family Brassicaceae; genus Orychophragmus; species Orychophragmus violaceus. The sequence continues at coordinate 26,435,226 of CM058233.1, read as the reverse complement.
AACAAAACTTGCAAATGAAGTGGAAGCTGGCCAGCCATGCACATATATGCAGTTTGGAGTTGGCCTGACCAATCATGTGCAAGGTAACATACAACTTAAGAGATTGCTTCTGCTAAATTAATTTCGTATTGCAGTATTGTATTATTGGACCTCTAAAGCAATAAAAGCCAAGTGTAACTGTATTTGGGAATATACTCGTTTGGTCATTTAACTGTATGAAGGAATGAAATGAAAAATGAGTGGTCATACTTGTGGTGGTATTTTCTTTGTATTTGTGACAGTGTGTTGATCGGGTTGGTCCGACCCAGACCAAAAACCTCTTAACCCGATTTTGGGGTTTTCTAAAAACAGTTTAAATTTTGAACAACCACACCAATATATATATATATTTTTTTTTTTATCAAATCTAACTAGATTTCTGATCGGGGCATCAGCGGGGCCAACTTTCTTACAATTGTTTTTTACTAGTAAAATATTCATTTTTCTGTTTTTTTCTAAAAATTTTATTTGGATCTAAACATTTTTTATATGGTACATTATGTCCACTTATAAGTCACTATAGTATGTTTTTAAATCCGGACCAAATCGACAATCAGACAAGGTTTAACCACAAATTGGATAATTAGATGGGTTAGGTTGATAAAAATATGAAAAAGTAGTTGAACCGGTAAAAACTCATATCAAATTGACAAAACCTTGAATTTCAATAAACGTCTAATCAAATTGGTTTATCCGTATTTGATAATTACACATTAAAATTATCATTTTTTATCTATCTTAAATATTTTTTTCTATTTTCATTTTCTAATAATCGATACTAAGCTTTTTTCTAAAAATTTTGACCTTTAGATTTATATTATTTTACTATTATATTTTAGTTTCTAATTTTTTTACTAATTAGAAATTTGAAATCAAATTAAAGATACTGGTTTCTTTTCTTTTTTTAAGTTCTTATTCATTGGTTTGAAAAATTGAACATAACACTAAAAAAGTTAAGCCAATAATTTTTGTTAAGTATCAAAAATGTCATTGAATTAAAAAGCCTATAAAATTATTAGACAAAGCTTTAACTTATTAATTTAACTTTTGTTCGGATAATAAAATAGTGATCATTTATTTTTTAAACATTTTTATGATTATTTGACTATTTGTTACACATAGTATTTTTATATATATATTTGGAGATCTTGTATATAAAGAACATAATTATAAATATAGAAACAATTATACTAAAAAATTTTAAAAATATTATCAAACCCGGTCAAATCCGGTCAAACCCAGTTAAGCTGCATTGACCCATGACCCAAATCTTCTCCGATTCGGTTGCCGGTCCAATTTAAAAAAATAAATGAACTAGATCATAACAACTAAATCATAACAACTGTTGTTGGGATCGTAGTAGTATCCTTCTCAAACGCCTCATCCAGAAGAGCAATTATGTCGTTTTTTGTGATCACCTTCTCAACCTCAGTAGTTTCCTCCTGTTTATTGTTTTCTTCTTGTTCCTGCCTCAATGTCTATTTCTCTGCTGAGTTGGGGGTATTGTTTATGTTTATTCAGAGAATCACACAAACTGATTAGAAAATAAAGGAATTGGATAATACGAATCAATGATCTCTCTACTTAGGGTTTTAGTACAATGTATGAGTTAGAATGTATGAAAAATATGATTATTTTCCCTCGCATGAGAAGCATATTATATTAGGAGAGTTATGTTATTTTCCTAAATTCTCTCTAATATTGATAATGTTAATATTTACACTCTTAGATCTTCATTTTTTTTAAATGTATTTATCTTCTTCCTTTTCATAAATATGGTTAATTTACTTGGCCATATTTTTCTCTTTTTTGGTGCAGGCCGGCATGTGCTTTTTAACTTCGTTTATTGGGCTTGAGCTTGAAGAACAGATCTCTGTTGGAGCGGGGGTGCTAAATCCATCTCCAACGGTAAGCCCCCCCCCCCCCCCACAGTTCAACGAGTTGAGTCGAAGACGTACTCGGTGAATTTATAGAAGTGATTGTTCGTCGCAATCAAGTAGATCGGCTCTTTGGCTTCTGATTTTCTTTTTCTTCTTCGTATTTTGTTGGAGACCGTGGATGAGATCGACTTTGTTGGTGGCTGTGATATTGACCTATAAATGTGTGAGAATGATCTCGGCTTTGTGATGTTGCGAGTGAGGACTCGGCTTTTGGTTTTGCGATTGAAGACTCGACTTTTGGTTTTGCGAGTGAAGACTCGGCTTAGTAATTTCGCGAGTGAAGACTCGGATTTGTAATTATATTTGGTTGAAGCGATGGGGACGTCGGCTTATCCTTATCCCCTGATTCGACTTCGGCTATGCGAGACAGGTCGGCTTACTTAGTCCGACTGAATCAGGGAGCGGATTTTTTATAACTAAAGTTAGTACTTTTCGAAAATACAATATCACCACTGCACCCGAGGAGCGCGTAAAACGCATAACTCGCCAGGAAGTGGGTGTAAAGTAGTTCGTCAAGCGTAGCTTCGAACGTAGCTTCGAGCGTAGCTCGGTAAGTTTGGTGAGTGTAGCTCGGTAAATACATAGAGCGTAACTCGGTAGTTTTTTTGCTCGGATTTAACTTGAGTGTAACTCGGTAAACACTTCGAGTCTAACTTGGTAAGTACGTCGAGCGTAGCTCGGTAAGTTTTGTGAGTGTAGCTCGGTAAATATGTCGAGCGTAACTCTGTAGGTTTTTTGCTCGGATTTAACTTGAGCGTAACTCGGTATACACTTTGAGTGTAACTTGGTAAGTACGTCGAGTGTAGCTCGGTAAGTTTGGTGAGTGTAGCTCGATAAATACGTCGAGCGTAATTCGGTAAATTTTTTGCTTGGATTTAACTTGAGCGTAACTCGGTAAACACTTCGAGTGTAACTTGGTAAGTACGTCGAGCGTAACTCAGTAAGTTTTACTTAGATATAACTTGAACGTAACTCGGTAAATACTTCGAACGTAACTCGGTAAGTTTTGCTCGGATATACTTAAGCGTAACTCGGTAAATATTTCGAGTATACATTGACAAGAGAGAATAAATAATTATTGAACAACTTAGCTTGTCGTTTTGAACGGAATGTCAGACAACAAGTTTGTCAAAACAAGGATGGGGTGCCGTGTCTCATAAGTCGGTGGCGTTCTTGTCAAATAACAAAGAGAATATTGATTAGAATTAGTTAAAATCTAAAACCAAACCAAGGAATACCAAGGCATTTAACAAGGAAGAGCATCATATTTCTTTATATAATAATATGATGCTTTTATGAAAAGTAAGTGGGCTGTTTGCAAAAATGCCCCTAAAATTGAAGTCAACCCTAAAAGTACCCTTTCCCTTCTCCTTCCCTTCCTTCGTTAATATATCTCCCTAATAATCTGTGTTTTCACAATAATGCCATCGTCAGACTTCATATGAAGTCTGATATTTTTTACCAAAAGACCAAAAAACCCCTTTAGATCTAACTTAATTACGAAACTATCATCTTCTTCAGTTCACCCAAACACCATTAACAACCAATTTTGAGCTCCTAATGCCTCACACAACCAATTTCGACCCATCAAAACTCTATATTAGAGTTCACAACCTTCTATTCTCCTATTTTCTCTCCAATTTCATCCAAAAAACTCTTTAATTCACGTTCTACAAAATTTTAAAATTTGGATCTATTGCGATTTTGGTCATTCTTGCATAAAAATGGTTGGGTTTGTTGGGTATTGGTGTAACTAAAGTTTTGAGTGTTTGGGGAAGGTAAAAACGAGCTCAAAATCAGATTTATGTGATTTTTCACAAGATCCCCCGATTTTCAGATCTGTTTCGCGATTTCAGACTTCCCACGAAGTCTGATGAAAAATTATGGTCAACGAGAGGGTAGTTTTGCAATTGACTTTCAATTGACAGACTTCCATAGAAGTCTGAGAAATTCCTTTGAAAACAAAAAAAAAATTTATCTGACGTCACCAAGAAGTCAAAATAAGAAGAGGGTAGTTTTGCAATTGATTCAAATTTGATTTTTTAGTCAGACTTCTTATGTAGTCTGGCAAGATATTGACCGATTTTTGACTTTTTATCAGACGGGATCCGATGTCTGACAAAAAGGAGGGGTAGAAACTGCAATTGACCCAAATTTTCAGATGTTGACCAGAATAAGCGAAAAAATCGTCAGACTTCTAAATCTGTCTGAAAATAGGGAAAAATAACATCAGACGGCTATAGACATCTGAAATTTCAAACTCTTGTCAGACGGCTATAGACATCTGAAATATCGAATTTTGGTCAACGCTGGATAAAAACCGAAAATGCGATGTTTTTATCAGACTTCCCTCGCTGTCTGAAATTCTTGTCAGACAGCATAAGAAGTCTGAAAACTATCAAAATTCTTGGCGAAGTCTGACATTTCAAAATCAATTGCAAAACTACCCTTTACTTTTTTCCAGACTTCTCCCGAAGTCTGAAAATTATAAAAGAAGTCTGACAATTGAAATTCAATTGCAAAACTACCCTTTTTTTTCTCAGACATCATAAGCTGTCTGACAAAAAGTTCAAAATTTTTCAAAGCAGACTGCGTATGCTGTCTGATTGATTTCAGACTGCATCCGCTGTCTGACATTTCAAAATCAATTGCAAAAATACCCTCTTTTTCAGACTACCATAGAAGTCTGGTTTCACTACAATCAGACATCTATAGACGTCTGAAATATTAAAAACTTTTAAAATGTATTTTATTGAATATTTGCTATTAATTTTGGTTGATTTTAATTTTTATAAATGTGTGTTAGTTCTCTATGTTCTTCATGTGTGAGTTTTACATTTTTATATATGGTAATTATTTTTGAATCAATTTTTGAATAATATTGGCAATGTAGCTAGTAGCATCCGAGCTGGTGGAACGAATGTCTATGCGTAAACGTCATACTCCATATTATATATGTTGGTTGTTTATTGAATGCTTTGATATAATTGAACTGATTACACCAAATCATATCAATGTATCAATGAAGAAGTAGATTGGGATTAAGATGAACTACACAACCACATGTAGAGCGTTTATAAGCTTTTTTCAGTAAGATCGCTAATGTGATGATGAGAGAACGAACTTGACATTTGGACTTGTAATTTTATAAACTTTTAGCTCATAAGAATCAGACAGCAATAGAGGTCTGACGACCAATTCATCACCACTTAAGGTTATTTTAGTTTGTCATATGTTGGTGTATGTAATCTAAAGAGTAATGTTTTCTTCCAAGGTTAAACTAACCCATTTATTGATATTGTATACTTTCAATGAACAAAATTCCTTGTTGATTTTGAGTAGACAAAAGAAATTTATACAACTTTGTATTTTTCTACAAGCATAGTACATAAGGAGAACTTTCTTTCTTTGATTTGATAATCCAATAATCTAATACAATACAATGTGTTCAACAAGAAGTCTAATAACCAGTAAAAATCTACAACAATGAGAAAACACCTAATTTAGTATCAAACTTCAGACTTCAAAAGTAGTCTAATATAAGACTTCATGTTGAATTTTGACTCTCAGACTTCTATTGTAGTCTGGTATTAGGCTCTCAGACTTCGTGTTCCTCGTAACAGTGAAATTTTATGAGCCATTAGCACATAATAAACCCCAACTCCAGCTTCTTTGGAGAGTCATCTGGATCAACCTTAAACCAAGCACCTGAAAAAGAAAAAACACAGAGCTCTTGCATTAGTTAGCGAACAAGTCTCCAAGAAATGGATAATAAAGGATTTTTTGAGCAAATCAACATGTATAACCAAAAGTCCAAAAGAGAGGTTTTACAAAAGAGAGAGAGAGAGAGAGAGAGAGAAAGAGAGGTAGTAAAAAAAAAGGAAGAATGTGAAGTTTTTTTTTCTGGCTGTTATATGTGTGTAAAAAATAGGTTTAGATAAGAGGAGAGAATTGGAGGAAAACTTTGCCGCCAAATTTTTAATAATTAAAAATTGTAAAATATCCGGTATCAGACTTCATATGCAGTCTGAGAAAGAATTTCTGAATTGAGCGGGAATTCTGAAATTTTCAGGCAGAAATTTCCCGCCTTTTTGAAAAGTTTTCGTGTGGAAATTTTCGAAAATGCGGGAAATTTCAGACTTCATATGCAGTCTGAAATAAGACCTCATGACAAGTTTAAATACTCGAACCAGATTTACCTGGAAGTCTGAGAAACTCTCAGACTTCTATTGTAGTCTGGTATTGATCAAAGTTTATGTTATTTTAATTTATATACATAACAAATGCTTATGCTTAATTTATGTATCAAAATTTATATCAAATTATTTTTTCATATTTTTAAAATTTAAATTTTTAACTTAAATACGTCTCAGACTTCTAAAGAAGTCTGAGAAACCACAAAATTCAGACTTCGTCGTGAAGTCTGAGAAACCCTAAACCTAATATTTATCACTTATCGGTGAAAATATTTAAACAAAACAATTAGAAAACATCAAATTCGCTAAATATATGCACATTATAACATATATATATATATACAAATTTAATATTTCAAATATACATTTGGTAAACCATGAATCTAACCCTAAAGTTATATGTAAGTTATATGTAAATGTTCCATTACAAAGCATGTTTTGAGGTTTAGAACTTACTCTACCTTACATATTGTTTAGTTTGACTTAATTTTACCAAATGTTACGAGAAATTGAGAGATAATTAAGTTGGAAATTTAAATTATAAAATTATTATAAAAAAATATTTTGAGGAAAAATTCGGATACATAAATTAAACATGAGACTTTTGGACATATGTAAATTAAAATTACATAAAATTTAGTCAATTGTACTCATTTAAGGTATATTTGGTTAAAAGTATTTACGAAACCCCAAAATTCAGACTTCTATAGAAGTCTGATAAACCCTAAATTTAGTATTTATCACTTAACATCGAAAAATATTTAAACAAAACACCTAGGACACATCAAATTCGTTAATTATATCACCATTATAACATACATGTGCAAATATATTTTTTCAAATGTGAATTTCTTAAACCATGAGTCTAACTAACCCTAAGGTTATATGTAAGTTATATGTAAATGTTCCATTATGTTCCATTACAAAGTAGGGTTCTAAGGCATACTTAACTAACATTGTTTAATATGACTCAATTTTATCAAATTTTAATTTATATACTACTAAATTGTTTATATATAATTTATGTATATAATAGTTTTGACAAAATATTTTTTTATAATTTTAAAATTTAAATTTACTAATTAATTCAGTGTCAGACTTCTATTAGAGTCTGAAGTCTCAGACATCCATAGAAGTCTGAAATAGTCGAAGGTTATAATGGTAATTGTGTTTGACGTTTTTTTGATTGGTCATAAGGACAGCGCGGTAATTTCATAAGGCTGCAAAACCAGTTTTATATTTGATTCAAGTTTGGGGGTACACTTTTATTTAAAATCAAATTTGAGGGCATTTTAAGCAATTTCCCCAAAGTAAGTTGGCATGTTATAAACCAGCACGCGTAATCAACTTTCTTATATGACTATTTTCCAGGTCATCGTGATAGGAGAGTTAGTGTCGATGAGCACTTGTGACCAAGACTAGATAATAGATGGGCTTATTGTAGCTGAAAATATTGGGCCCATAATTGATGTTTTCCTTCTTCTCCGATTGGAAGCTCGTCACGGCTTTTTGTTGGTTTCTGCGCAAGTAACCTTTGTCAAAATCTCATGACACCGTTAGGTTTTTCTGCAATAAAAGATTTGAGAGATTATGTGTAACACCCGTTTTCCGGCGAACTGAAGACACGGCATTAAGGCACCTGTTGAACCGGATTCGGTCCAATCGGGACGCTATCTCAACTTGTCTCAGGTCCTAGGCGCCTCTTTTGAGTTCAAGCCACCAATAACGTCACATGATCGAATCAATCCCGCATCCGGACCTGCAAGAAAACGGGGACAGGGAAATAGAAAGAGGACTGAGTAATTGTTTCAAACACAATTACCCAGCGAGGGCGGATTTAAGGAACCCGCGATCCCGGCTTACGCCACACAACAATGAGAACGGGTTCTAAGCTAATAACATCTTGCAATCACGCCCGAAGGCTTCACCACACAATTCTAACGTCCACTCATGCTTTCACACTCATGGACACCGCAACAGCCTGAAGGCCCACACAACCGGCCCACGGCCAATCCCTCTTCGGCCCGTCGGCCATTCCTCTTGGGGGCTCGCCAAAACCCCCTTCTGAAGACTTCAAGGACGCGTACCAAAATTACTTATACGCGCCATGCCACTCAACACCCTTCCGGGGGCCCTACCACAGTTCTACCATACATAGCCATCACACACAAACAATGTTTTCGGTTTAAGCGATATCCTAGCAGTTCTACATGAAGGAATTTCTAGCAGTTCTAATCAGGATTAGCAACCCTAGTCTGAATTCCGAGCCTAGGATCTACAGGTTCATGTAATTGAATCTATCAGATCTGGAGATTACCTGGTGATTAGCAGCGGAAGTTATTTGCAGATAATCGAGATCTATAGCGCCTCAAATGCTGCGCCTCTACTGGTATCCACACGCACACAAGCTGAACAGGAAGGGATGCTAGTGCTTTTTGAGATCTAATCTCAGAGAGGTTTCTTTTCTGTTTCTGGTGGCTGTGAATTAGGTTAGAATTGAGTTTAGGTCGACCATATATCTTATATATGTCGACTTAAACCGCCCCGGGATTAACTAATGATTAAACCAATTTAATCCGTCAATCCGCGAGTTGTGTCGACCGACACACTCTATGTGTCGATCGACACGGCCAATCTATGTCGACCGACACTCTTAGTGTGTCGATCGACATCGCCCAGAAATGTCGATATTGAATGCATATCAAATATGCATTCACCCGATCATTACATTAATGATCATCCTCTCATGCAATGTCCAGTTTGCTTTGGTGTGTGACCCTGTAGGATCATATAACACTAGCAATGAGTTCTCAACTCATTGATCATAAGTGGCTTCTAGCAAAGCATTATGACTACCCAGTGTCATATGATTGTCTCATCTCGACAACACGACTTTCTATCAGAGTAAGTGTAAATAGATTTCAGGACATTCCCAACAATCTCCCACTTGTACTGGAATCGTCTATTCCTTTTAAATCCCTTTGTATCCATATCTCAATCTAGCATAAGGCAAGAACTGTGTCATCCTTATTAAGCTAGATCACGTTTATCGAATCCCGATTCATACTGATGGAAAAACAAACAACTGACAATCAGTTCGTTTGAGCGCGGCCACGCATTTCCAGTATCAAATCTTCGATAGGCCCAGAGATATTTAACTCCTGTTATATAGGAGGTACAAATCCCATCTTGTTCCATCCATGTCTCTTTTATATTTCATGATACGCCTAATCAGTGTCTTTATGATCACCAGTTACGGCTGACGTTTGACAAAGTCAAGACGAACCAATCCATATAAGAGAGGACATGATGAACTCAGGTCTAAGGACTACTCTCTTTAGTCGTAATGAGAAACTCTTATGACACTCATATAACATCTTGTAGAGTTCTCATTAACGGGTCAAGTCCGATCATGTGTTCTCTAACACATATCTATGTGATTGACTTTAATACGCTTATTAATGACTCCATGAAACATGGTCATCAGTCACCTCACATACTAGTCTCACGTGGTTGTTAATGTCCCGCGTTAACAACCTCGACCAGGGACCATTCTAATTTATGTCATTTATTGCTTATAGGGTTTCATGATCAAGTCACATACTTGATGGCCTATAAAATGTCATAAATTACTTTGGGACAATATATATATATATATATATATATATTTAATTAACACAATTAAATAATGCTGAAACAATTTCATTAAAAGAACATAACTATTATGTCTTTGTGAACATCATGTCATAACTAAAACAAATACAACTCCCACTGAAATCAAGATCATATCTTAAGATATCTAATGCCTACAGCAGTTGTATGTGTTGGGAATGTCCTGAAATCTACCGTACTATCTCTAGAAAGTATGATAAGTGTCGAGATCAGACATAAGTCATAAATACTGGGTGATCATGATGGCTTGCTAGAGTCCGCTCTTGATCTATAAGTTTAGGACTTATTACCAGTATTGTATGATCCCGAAGGGTCACACACCATAGCTAACGGGAAAGTTAAATGGAATTAATACGGTAAGATGCAATGGTATTTACTGTATTAGATCAGAGAATTGGGCCAGACAAAATACATGCTTTTGTCTGATTTGTGTCTTGGGCCCAAAAGATTAATGAGCCATTAGTCTAATGACTTGGGCCCATTAATGAGAGAGCTAATAAGTCGAAAACCCTAAGGAAGAATTAATCTCCTGCGATTTTCTTAGTGTGGCCGCGAGTTTTTTGGCTCTCTCTCTAACTCTCTCTTTTCTGATCTGATCCATCTCTTTGGTCTAGCAGCCATCCCGGCTTGTAAGAGTGTGGATACCAAAGGAGGAGCAGGTTGTTCATCTGTTCTAACTGATCTCATCATTACCATCAATTATCCGCTGCAATCTGAAAGGTAATGATCCAGGTTTGGTTGGTTTTATGATTCGTTTTGCAAGAACCTAGATCCTTGATTAAATATGTGTTAGGTTGCAATCTGGGAATTGAACCATGGAAAAACACATAATCCTTCAGTGGTATCAGAGCTAAGGTCATTAGTTTCTTGTAAAATTGGATCATATGAATGTTTAAAGGTTTTTGAATCAATTGAATGAATTAAAAATTGATTAAAATCTTTATGCCCTAATCGTTCATATTTGGTCTCGGCATGTTTATTGAGCCGATTAATTAAACCCTATATTGGCTCACGATTTGTGTGTGCGTGTGATCATGTGTGAAAGATTAATAATCGAACATGTGTGAGCCGATTAATAATCGATCATGTGTGTGCGTGTAATCACGTGTGATGCCGATCGATTATTAATAATCGATCATTAATAATTTCGATCGATTATTAATCGTGTGCCATGTGATGAAGAGTGCCATGAACGATCATCCTCACGATCATGAGATCATGGATTGATCGATGATCGATCGTGATGGAAGGATGGATCGGCCGTGAGCCGCGTGATCGTGAGTGGCCGAGATCGATCAATCGATTGTGAGGCCGTGCACGGATCATGCGTGTTGGGCCGAGTTGGATCATGGATCCGATCGTTTGGCCCGTTAAAATTTTACGTCCCGCGAATAGTCAATCGGTTAAACCGAGCTTCGCGGTTCGTTGCCCAAAACCACACCGATTTAACCGGTCCATTTTTGGCGGTTAATTGTGTGTTTAAAGCCTCAAACCGCAAGTTAAATCAAATTGGCTAAAACACTAGGTGTTTCTTCCCGGTTTTGGATTTAACTGAACCGATCCAATTTAATTGGTGGTTCAAGCGGTTAACCCGAATCGCGGTTTGCTGGAAATTATTTAATACATGGTATTATTTAATTTCTGGTTAAACCGGATTTAAGTTCATAAAATTGAATTTTAACCTAAACCGAAGGCTGGTCTAAGTTTGATTTGGTTGGACCAAATAATTTAGAGCTGGTCTGGTTTAGTAAATAACCGATGGTTTTGATAGTTAATTTGGTCTTGGACCAGAATTAATAAACCGGATCGGTTATGTCAAATTATTGGGCCAACGGGAATTCTATGGTCTTGGGCCAAGAATTGGGCCTATAATTTGTGACCCAACCCAAAAATATTTAATAAAATATTAAATTAGAAATTTCTATTTTTAGTAAGTTACTAAATTTAGAAAGTTTCTAAAATAAGAAAGTTTCCCAAAATAGTAATCTTCTAATTTTGGAAATAAAACTTAAAATCCTCAAAAACAATATCAAGCTTGGATGTCTTTCCAATCTTGTCAGCTACTTAACGCTTATTCGATTACAGATATGGCTTACAGTGTGAGGTGTCTGTTTTCGCGTAAGTAAAGTAGTATATAGTCACTAATTTCATTGGGAGTCCCAGACTTTAGTGATTATTTGGCTGTAAGAGATTGGTTTCCTTGACTGGGCCATCGGGAGTCCCGGGCCTTGAGACATCTGGTGAATTTGGGCCTCGGGTCCAATTCACAACCGAGAGTTATTGGTTATAACTAGCTGTGTGTATGCTTACCAAGTAAAGCTAATTCCGGGTGACGGCCAGTGGCCCACTTTGGATTTAGCTAAACATGGGTCTCGGAATCATTGCATTCTTATGAGGTTAAACAAAGAAATTTTGAATGCAATGCGAGTTTTCTTATAAGTTGTTAAGATTACTCTTTTATGAACTTAATAACTAAAACTCTATTTATCTCTAAATTTCAGCTATGACAAGCACAAACAATCAAAACACTTTCTCGATCCGGTATGTCCTTGAGATGGACAAACTGAACGGATCAAATTTCTTGACTTGGTCGCGGAACCTGAGGCTAGTTCTCAGGCATGAGAGAAAGGACTATGTCCTTGAGAAAGCTCTCCCCGAGAGGATCGGATCCAAGGCCAGTCATGCAGTATATAATGCTTGGAATAAGCATTATAATGATGCGGTAGATGTGCGTGGTCTGATATTGGCTACCATGGACTCAGAGTTGCGGAAGCAATATGAGAACATGGAGTCGCCAATAGAGATGATCAGCAGCCTGAAATTGAGATTTCAGGAGCAGGTAAGAGTGGAGAGATACCAGTTGGTTAAATCTCTCACTAGCTGCAAGCTACCGATTGATCATCCAGTAACTCCTCATATCAGTAAAATGATGGGTTACATTGATAACCTGAGGAAACTGGATTATCCAGTTAGCCAAGAAATGGCAACTGATATCATTCTGCAGTCACTGCCGTCAAGCTATGATAAGTTCGTAAGGGACTATATCAAGAAAGGCTTAACGAAGACGTTGACTGAACTGCATGACATGCTCAAGACAGTTGAGCCAAACGTGAAGAGTACCCTGTACAATCTCATGAAGGAGAAGGGTAGGTTTACTAAACCTAATGCTGACAAGGGTGAAGACAAAGTTGTCCAGATTTTGAATCATGGCAAGCGTGTGTCTTCTGAGCCCGAGTCAGATACCTCTTACGTTGGTAAGTGCTGCTACTGTAAAGAGACTGGGCATTGGAAAAGAGATTGCATTAAATTCATGGAAGATTATGAGGAGTTGAAGTTGATGTATGAGACTACTTCCTCAGGTATTCATGTTATTACTTCAAGTTATACCTTATAGGTATTGGATACTGGTTGTGGCACTGATATTTGTTATAATATGCAGAGCCTGAACAACAGTAGAACGTTGAAGGAAGGGCAAGTGGAACTGCGAGTCTGGAAGGAGCTTGGGATGCTGCCTCAGCCGTAGGGTTTTCACTTGTAGATGCCTTTGAGGCTTGGTTTTGTATTAAGTAATTGCTACAATGTACCTGCTTTAAGCAGAGTTGTTTTTCATTTTCTTGTAAAGAATTTGAATGTTTTTCATTTTGATAAAAGACTAGTTTGTTCTTTTGATCTTAATGAAATATTAATTGTAGCACCCTATTCAAGGAATAGGTTTTATGCCTTAAACCAAAGAGTGCCTAAATGTAACATAAATACCGCAATTGGTTTAAATCTGATGAGTTAAACCTGATTTTTCTTGGCATAAATGTTTTGGTCACATAGAGTAAGTCAGATTCAGAAACCCCATAGTTATGGACTTTTGGGCTCATTTGAATGGATATCTTATGAGACTTGAATTCTGCTTACTGGACCAAAAGACATAGGGCCCATCTTAACCGAGCTAAGAAAGGCCCAAAGGCTTATCGGAGATTAAACATACTCATGTATGTGGTCCGATGAACAGTAATGCCAGAGAAAAATTTCCTGTACTTCATTGTCTCTACTGATTACTTCAGTGAGTGAGACTGTGTTCATTTGATGAGACACGAGTCGGAATTCTTTAACATGGTCGAAAGAGTTCCAGAATGAAGTATAGAATCTGAATGACAGAAGTATTAAGACTCTGGATTAAATTACGAGTGAGAATACTTAAGTCATTAATTGTGTGATCATCTGAATAAGTGTGAAGTCGTTTCACAGCTCAATTCTCCTGAAAACCTTAAGGTATTTCTGTGAGAAAGAATTAGATCTTATTAGAAATGATTAAAGATGAGTCACACGAATCTTCCATGATATTCTTTAAGAATAACGCTCTAGAAATATCTAAGTTTACGCTGAAATAGTTCCACCAATATCAGTTGAAAGACACCACGTAAATGTGGATTGGAATCGATCCAAATTCGTCTTTACTGAGTATTTGTAGTTGTGCTACTTCGCTGGTTGTCCTAGGGAAACCAAGGCTTGTTACTTTTACGTCCATTCTGTTTTCTAAGAAGGGAAGTTACTTTCCAAGAAGAACAGTGGGAGTAAAAGTATAACTCGAAGAAATTCGAGAAATACAGGAGGCTGCTCAACCTGTTGAGGGAGAGCAACGGATGGATTTACAGATTTCTGTAGAATCTACACCTGTAGAGCCTGAAGTTCGCAGATATGAATGAATCAGTCACTAATTCGAGAGTGATTTCTCGTCATTAGTTGAACCTGATGATCATTGAAAGTTCGCATGATCTGATGATCATTGAAAGCGACGAATCTGCGAAATTCAAAGAAGCGAAAGTGAGCCCGGACTCCGAAAAGTTATACTGTACGTAAGTTAGCTTCATCGATCCATTCATGGATGGAAGCAAACATATCGGAGTTGGAATCTTCGTTTTGTTGAAGTAGTCAAGGTTTTGACTTGAACAAGAACGAAAAGGAACTGTGCATTTACTAATAGATAAATGGGAGCGATGTTGCATTTCTCATAGTGTATGTCGATGACATACTGATCCTCGGAAATAACGTCCCAATGTTGCAGTCGGTAAAGGACTGGCTTGGGAGTTGGTTCTATGATTGACACGGGTAAAGCCACATATGTTCTTGGATTTTGGATCTAAAGATAGAGATCCAAAAGAACTGGTAGGACAAAGTCAGGATTCTTAAATTGACAAAGTCCTACACGTAATCAGCAATCCAAGAAGGGTTTTATGCCAATGTCACATGGCATTACGTTAAGCAAGATACAGTGTCCTACGATAACTGCTGAGCTTGAATGCATGGATAGGATTCCATATGCGACGGCAATTGGATCTATCATGTATGCCATGACACGTACTTGTTTTGATGTTGCTTTAATGTTAAGCAAGACAAGTAAAGACCAGTCAAATCCAGCAAAGAATCATTGGATTGCCGTAAAGAATATCCTAAAGTATTTGAGGAATACTAAGGATAAGTTCTTGATTTACGGAGAAAGTGAGGTGCTACAAGTCGATAGAGTCTGAAAGGCAAGTTTCCAATAGACAAAGATAATTCCTGGTCACAGTCCGGCTATATCTTGTGTCTGTCTGGCGGTGCAAGGCACTGTTGCTGACTCCATGACTTAAGCTGAACATTTCGCAGCTTGAGAAGCGGCGAAAGAGGTTGTTTGGATAGAAAAGTTCATCACTGAACTTGATGTGATTCCCAGCATAGATGAGACTAGCTGCACATCAGAGGTCCAAACACCTTGAAGATAGGTATAACCTATTCCATGAGATAAATGACAGAGGTGTTAAGTAGATAAGCAAGTTTCATCGAATGAGAACGTTGCTAATCTATTAACAAAGCCACTCCTTAGGCCTAAGCACGAGTCGCGGACTGTAGCTGTAGGATGAGTGAAATTAAGATGTAGTCTTAATTTCAGTGGGAGTTTGTAAAGGGCTTTTCTAGTTGTTTTGAAAGGTTCATGTAAACATAATATTTTATGTTTATGAAATCTATGATTTCTGGATTATTTTAACTGTGATATAAATAATCGTTCCAAAATGATTCATGTCATTATATATGGGCCATCGAAGTACATGAGTAGACTTGATCCTGAAACCCCATATTTAACGAAATGACATAAATCATAATGTCCATAGTCGAAGGTTGTTGAATTGGAACACCAACAACCACTTGAGACTAGATTGTGTTGAGACTTATGACCAGGTTTCGAGGGGTCATAGATGCGCGGCATCAAAGTCGACACATAGGTATATGTAGGGGAGCATATGACCGGACATGGCCTGCTGATGAGAACTCTGCAAGATATAAATATCTGTGTCATAAGAAGTTCTCATATACGACTATAGAGTATAGTCCTTAGACCTGAGTTCGCATGCATGTGGCTACACATGGAGTAATGCGCTTTGATCATTGTCTAACGCTGTTTCGTAACTGGGAGCTATAAGGACCTTGGTTGGGTGTATTATGAAGTGTGTAGTTCATAGTGATGGAACAAGATGGGATTTGTCCCTGCCGTTTAACAGAGGTAATATCTCTAGGCCAATCGGAGATTTGATAGCTGGTAAGAGAATGGCCATTCCCAAACGGACTTGCCCAAGTCGTTTGCATTGTCAGTATCAAATCTGGTCCGATAAACATGGTCTGGCTATCTAAGGATGACACGCATCTTGCCTTATGCCAGATCGAGATATTGAGACAAAAGGATTAGGGAATGTAGGATTCCAGTACAATCGGAAGATTGTTGGGAATGTCCTGTGTAGGATTCCAGTACAAGTGGGAGATTGTTGGGAATGTCCTGAAATCTACCGTACTATCTCTAGAAAGTATGATAAGTGTCGAGATCAGACATAAGTCATAAATACTGGGTGATCATGATGGCTTGCTAGAGTCCGCTCTTGATCTATAAGTTTAGGACTTATTACCAGTATTGTATGATCCCGAAGGGTCACACACCATAGCTAACGGGAAAGTTAAATGGAATTAATACGGTAAGATGCAATGGCATTTACTGTATTAGATCAGAGAATTGGGCCAGACAAAATACATGCTTTTGTCTGATTTGTGTCTTGGGCCCAAAAGATTAATGAGCCATTAGTCTAATGACTTGGGCCCATTAATGAGAGAGCTAATAAGTCGAAAACCCTAAGGAAGAATTAATCTCCTGCGATTTTCTTAGTGTGGCCGCGAGTTTTTTGGCTCTCTCTCTAACTCTCTCTTTTCTGATATGATCCATCTCTTTGGTCTAGCAGCCATCCCGGCTTGTAAGAGTGTGGATACCAAAGGAGGAGCAGGTTGTTCATCTGTTCTAACTGATCTCATCATTACCATCAATTATCCGCTGCAATCTGAAAGGTAATGATCCAGGTTTGGTTGGTTTTATGATTCGTTTTGCAAGAACCTAGATCCTTGATTAAATATGTGTTAGGTTGCAATCTGGGAATTGAACCATGGAAAAACACATAATCCTTCAGTATGAAACTCATGCTTAGGCCTTGGGAGAGGCTTGGTCAGTGGATCATCAACATTCTCATCCGTCGGGACTCTGCTGATCTTCACATCTCCTCTATTCACAATATCACAGATAAGGTGATATCGCCTTTCTATGTGTTTGGATTTCTGGTGTGATCTAGGTTCCTTTGCTTGCGCAATGGCTCCATTGTTGTCACAATACAAAGCCACTGGCTCAGAAATGCTAGGAATCACACCAAGTTCAGTGATGAACTTCTTGATCCAAACAGCCTCCTTTGCCGCTTCAGAAGCAGCGAGGTACTCATCTTCAGTTGTGGAATCTGCTACAGTGTCCTGCTTGGAACTCTTCCAGCTTACTGCACCGCCATTCAGGCAGAAGATGTAACCAGATTGCGATCGGAAATCATCTTGGTCTGTCTGAAAACTTGCGTCTGTGTAACCACTTACTACCAGCTCATTACTTCCTCCATACACCAAAAATTTATCCTTAGTATTTCTAAAATACTTTAGAATATTCTTGACTGCTGTCCAGTGACTTTCACCTGGATCCGATTGGTATCTACTCGTCATGATTAAAGCACAAGCAACATCTGGACGAGTACAGAGCATGGCATACATGATGGATCCCAACGCCGAGGCATAGGGAATCCGACATTGCTTCTTGCTGAGACTTATGCCATAAGACATTGGTATGAAGCCCTTCTTGGAATCTTGCATTCTGAATCTGTGTAAGACTTTATCGATATACGTGTCTTGACACAGTCCAATTAACTTGTTTAATCTATCTCTATAGATTCTTATTCCAAGAATATACGCGGCTTCTCCCATGTCTTTCATTGAAAAACAACTTCCGAGCCAAGTCTTAACAGACTGTAACAACAGAACGTCATTTCCGAGAAGAAGTATGTCATCTACATACAACACGAGAAATGCAACAGCGCTCCCACTAGTCTTCTTGTAAACACATGGTTCTTCTTCGCTTCTGATGAAATCAAACTCTTTGACTGCTTCATCAAAACGAAGATTCCAACTCCGAGATGCTTGCTTCAATCCATAAATGGATCGATGAAGCTTGCATACTTTCCTAGCAGCATTAGGATCGATGAAACCTTCGGGCTGTGTCATGTACACATCCTCTTCCAGAATTCCATTAAGGAAAGCTGTTTTCACGTCCATTTGCCAGATCTCATAATCATAATGAGCAGCTGTTGCTAGGAGAATCCGAATGGATTTAAGCATGGCTACAGGTGAATAGGTTTCTTCATAGTCTATACCATGAATTTGTTTGAAACCTTTTGCCACCAGCCTTGCTTTATATATCTGAATATTTCAATCCACATCAATTTTCTTCTTGAAAATCCATTTACACTCAATGGGTCTTGCACCATCGGGTAAATCAACCAAAGTCCATACTTGGTTCTGTGACATGGATCCCATTTCGGATTCAGCGGCTTTCAGCCACTTTTCGGAGTCAGGGCTCATCATCGCTTCTTCGTAATTCGCGGGCTCGTCACTGTCAATGATCAATAAATCATGACAATTGGTTACGAGAAATCCATATCTCTCGGGTTCGTGACGGATCCTTTCGGATCTACGAATTTCTGGCTCCACAGGCGTTGGGTCTACAACTCTTTGTAGATCCAACTGTTGCTCTTCCTCTACGGGTTGAGCATTTTCCTGCGGTTCTCGAACTTCTTCGAGTTGTACTTTACTCCCATTGTTTCTCTTGGAAAGAAACTCTCTCTCAAGAAAAACGCAGTTCCGAGCAACAAACACTTTGTTCTCAGATTGGTTGTAAAAGTAGTATGCCTTGGTTTCCTTAGGATAACCAACGAAGTAGCACTTATCAGATTTGGGTTCGAGCTTATCTGTAATTAATCGCTTAACATAAGCTTCACAACCCCAAATCTTCAGGAAAGACACATTTGGAACATTTCCAGTCCACATCTCATGTGGTGTCTTTGCAACTGATTTTGACGGAACCCTATTAAGTGTAAACGCAGACGTTTCTAGAGCGTATCCCCAAAAGGATAATGGAAGAGTTGAGAGACTCATCATTGATCGAACCATATCTAATAAAGTCCGATTCCTCCTCTCAGACACGCCATTCCATTGTGGTGTTCCAGGAGGAGTGAGTTGTGAAACAATTCCACAATCTCTCAAATGATCACTGAATTCTTGGCTTAAGTATTCTCCTCCACGATCTGATCGAAGAGCCTTAATACTTTTGCCAAGTTGATTCTGTACTTCATTTTGGAACTCTTTGAACTTTTCAAAGGATTCCGACTTGTGTCTCATTAAATAGACATAGCCATACCTGCTGAAATCACCAGTGAAGGTAATAAAGTATCGAAAATTTCCTCTGGCACTTGTGCTCATTGGGCCGCATACATATGTATGTATAAGGCCCAATAGGTCACTGGCCCTTTCATTTTGTTTGTTGAAAGGCGCCTTTGCCATTTTGCCTAGTAAACAAGATTCACATTTCTCACATGATTCATAATCAAATGAGCCCAAAAGCCCATCACTATGGAGCTTTTGAATCCGTTTCTCGTTTATGTGGCCCAAACGACAATGCCATAGAAAAGTCTGATTCGTGTCATTTGATTTGAATCTCTTGGTGTTAATGTTATAGATTTCTGTGCTTTGGTTTAGAACATAAAGCCCATTCTCTAATGGGCTGCTACCATAATACATATCATTGTAATCAAAAGAACAACATTTATTCTTAATTGAAAACTGATATCCTTCCAAATCCAAAACAGGAATAGAAATAATATTTCTGCTTATAGCAGGCACATAGTAGCAATTATGAAGTTCTAAAACCAAACCAGAAGGTAAAGACAAGTTAAATGTTCCTACGGCTAATGCAGCAACTCTTGCTCCATTCCCCACACGCAGGTCCACTTGTCCCTTTTCCAACGTCCTACTGTTGCTTAGGCCCTGCATATTTGTACAAATATGAGCACCACAGCCGGTATCCAATACCCAAGAAGTAGAACCAGAAGTGGTAACATTTACTTCTATAACATAAATACCTGAAGATGAAGTCTCGAAAGTCTTCTTCTTCTTCTTCTTCTCTTCCAAGAATTTGTTGCAATTTCTCTTCCAATGCCCAGGCTCTTTACAGTAATGGCACTTATCAGTCTCAGATGGGCCCGGCTTGGGCTTCGGGGCTGGCGCAGGCGTGTCCTGGTTCTCAACCGGGACTGCCTTGCCCTTTCCCTTGCCTTTGCCAAGTTTCTTAAACTTCTTACCCCCTTGTACCATAAGTACATTAGGAGTGCCCTTCTTGATATTTGGCTCAGCTGTCTTGAGCATGCCATGCAGCTCAGTCAACGTCTTTGTCAAGTTATTCATGTTATTGTTCATAACAAACTGATCATAACTTGACGGCAGTGACTGCAGAATGATGTCAGTAGCCAACTCTTGGCTAATGGGACAATCCAGTCTCCCCAGGTTATCAATATAACCCATCATCTTAATGACATGAGGACTGACCGGACTGTCCTTTGGTAGCTTGCATTCAATGAGAGATTTAACCGTCTGGTATCTCTCAGTTCGTGCTTGCTCCTGAAACATGCTTTTCAGGCTAGTAATCATCTCCACTGGCGACTCCACGTTCTCGTATTGCTTCTGCAAGTCCGAGTTCATGGTAGCCAACATGAGACAATTCACATCGACCACATCATTGGAATGCTTGTCCCAAGCACTCCTTTCTGCATGTGCAGCATTGGATCTCGGTTTTTCAGGGAGAACATTTTCAAGGACATAGTCCCGCTTCTCCTGCTTGAGAACAATTCTCAAGTTCCGATACCATTCGAGAAAATTCGATCCATTTAACTTGTCCTTCTCAAGGACGGATCGCAGGGAGAAAGAATTGTTATGAGTAGTAGTCATAGCTGAGAACATAGAAAAGAAAAAGGTTTAGTTATGATGTTCAAGAAATGAGAAATCTTAACTTTTAAGAAAACTCGCATTATATTCAATCAATGCTTCCTCAGATGAATATAATGATCCAAGACCCATATTTTACTAAATTCAAGTGAGCCACTGGCTATCACTCAACTTTAGCTATTTAGGTAAGCAACAACCTTGCTAGTTATATCCAATATAACTCTTGGTTGTGGACTGACATCTTATGTCAAATCCACCTGATGTCTCTGAGCCCAAAACGATTTTGATGGTCCAGTCAAGTAAACCAATCTTTTCAGTCATGTAATTGTTGACGCCTTGCACTGCAAGCCCATCAACACGATTACTTCTTGCCTTACTCATGTAATTGTGGACACCTTGCACTGCAAGCCTATCACTCAATGAAACGAGTCTTGACAGTCGACAAGATTGGAAAGACATCAAGTATCACTTGATATTTGATTGAGGAACGGAATCATTAAAACGTTCAGTTTTATTATGTTTTAATTCTTATAATTAATTGATTTATCATGCTTTGGTTCTGTGATTGCAGGCTCCAAAACCCAATCATCGAATCTGATGTCGACCGACACTACTATGGTGTCGATCGATACAGAATAACCAAAAGCAATCCGCGATAACCGATCAATCCAATTGATCCGGTTTTGAATACCAGTCGGTGTCGATCGATGCTACACTAGCATCGGTCAATACCAACCTAATCAAACCAATCGCAATTCAAACCATTTAACCAAGCTCGATAACCGGTCCAATCCAATTGAACCGGTTCATCAATCTCGCGAGGTTTGTGTCGACCGATACAACTCTTGTGTCGATCGACACTAGGCGAAAAGTTTTATTCGGGTTATCCTTCTGTGTCGACCGATACCCGCTTGGTGTCGATCGACACAGGGTGATAATCCCTAATCGATTTTTCAAATTAAAACCCTAAACTAGTTTTAATCAAAAACGAATTTCAGCATGCTTGTATCAACTATACAGAGATCCAGATTCAACTAATCTAATCAACATGCCACATATTCAATGGAACCCTAAAGCTCTGATACCACTGAAGGAATTTCTAGCAGTTCTAATCAGGATTAGCAACCCTAGTCTGAATTCCGAGCCTAGGATCTACAGGTTCATGTAATTGAATCTATCAGATCTGGAGATTACCTGGTGATTAGCAGCGAAAGTTATTTGCAGATAATCGAGATCTATAGCGCCTCAAATGCTGCGCCTCTACTGGTATCCACACGCACACAAGCTGAACAGGAAGGGATGCTAGTGCCTTTTGAGATCTAATCTCAGAGAGGTTTCTTTTCTGTTTCTGGTGGCTGTGAATTAGGTTAGAATTGAGTTTAGGTCGACCATATATCTTATATATGTCGACTTAAACCGCCCCGGGATTAACTAATGATTAAACCAATTTAATCCGTCAATCCGCGAGTTGTGTCGACCGACACACTCTATGTGTCGATCGACACGGCCAATCTATGTCGACCGACACTCTTAGTGTGTCGATCGACATCGCCCAGAAATGTCGATATTGAATGCATATC
This sequence comes from Orychophragmus violaceus, assembly GCA_030180135.1. Taxonomy (NCBI): domain Eukaryota; kingdom Viridiplantae; phylum Streptophyta; class Magnoliopsida; order Brassicales; family Brassicaceae; genus Orychophragmus; species Orychophragmus violaceus. The sequence continues at coordinate 26,412,429 of CM058233.1, read as the reverse complement.
AAATATGCATTCACCCGATCATTACATTAATGATCATCCTCTCATGCAATGTCCAGTTTGCTTAGGTGTGTGACCCTGTAGGATCATATAACACTAGCAATGAGTTCTCAACTCATTGATCATAAGTGGCTTCTAGCAAAGCATTATGACTACCCAGTGTCATATGATTGTCTCATCTCGACAACACGACTTTCTATCAGAGTAAGTGTAAATAGATTTCAGGACATTCCCAACACTACATTCCACAATCAATCACATCGAGTATTCAACTATCCCTACGCTACCTAGGAAGGACGATATTAACAAAGGACTCACGCCCAGAATTGAATAGAGCAAGGGAGATCACAACCGGTCCTCACCTTTGCCAAAGAAGGGGCAAAAAGAGTAATTTAGAAGCTCCGTTATCCCGAACAGACATCGGATCTGGAAATAGGAGGAAAATTCGAGTGGATTAGGATTTCGTTTCACTTAATCCGGACTTAGGATGGGCTAGATATGATCGAATGAAGTTTCTAGTTCAAACCACTTAAACCGGATTGGAAATTGAAATTAAAAATCGGATTGGGTAAACCGGAAATTGAAAAACCCGAAATTGAAAATGGAATCAAACCGGACCAGACCAGACCCGACTAACCCAACCTAATTTGACCTGACCCGACCCGATTCGACCCAATCCGACCGACCCGATTCGACCCGCCCCGACCCGACCGAGTCGACTCAGTTCGCCGGCCTGTCAACTCGGCGACGGGGGATGGCGGCTCCAGCTGCGGCGCTGCGGCAAATCTTCGGCAGCGGATAGCGGCGCGTGCGGCGGCGCGTGGCTCCCGGCGCGTGGATCTCATGCTCCCGACTCCTCTCCGGCGCGTGCGACGTCTCCTCGGCGACCTATTGATGGCTCCGGCTTCGTCTCGTCGAGCTGATCACGATGGTGGGATCGGTTTCTCGGGATTCAGGATAGTTTTGGAGTTATGGTAAAAATCAAAACGTTTTTCCTTTAAAGCTCTAGATCTCGGGTTTCGGGGATTACCTGGTAAGAGTGGAAGAAGGAAAACGTGGGCACAACTTGCTAGGGCTTCAGATAGCTCGGGATTTCGCTAGGGCTTCACCAGTAAGGAATTTAGAATGAAGGATCAGAGTGGGTGGCTCTGATATTTATAGAGGTGATAGGTCGAGTTTTATCCCTATACTAACTGCAAGTGCACAGTGATGTAGTTGTACTACTTAGGGTATCGAATCCACAGGGACTCCGGTCAACGATAGAATTAGAACAGAAAAGATTAAACTAGGAGAAATCAAATATGATTAGAAACTAAAAAGCAAAGCAAGAAAGTAAATCAGGTGAGTTTGTGTGCAAGGAAGCGAAGCGTTAAGTCTAGGGAGTTCTCAGGAAATCAGGAACACATGCAATCAATCAATCGGGATCTAATTAAGAGCTATTCTAGAACTCAAACACAGATATAGAATTAACCAACTGTCGTTGCGAGAATTCTCTAAGTCTAAGTGCAGCAATCCAAATTCCTTTGCAATTACTAACAGATTAAACCAGCTTTAATTCCAAGTTCGATATGTTCACAATCTAATTAAACCAAATTCCTTTGCGAGTAATTAAATTGCTTATCTAGGTTCTTTCTAGCTAATTAACCAACTGTCGTTGCATCAATCAACCTAACATCAATAATCTAAGTGGCCAGTTTAGATTAAGCATTAAGAATAATCCTAGACGAAGAACTAGAAAGTATGAATCCCTAACAGATTGATTAACCTAATATTCCATGAAATCCCTAATGAGAATCCCTAAACTTAACATGTAATCTACTCAGACATAATCATCGAAACAGAAAACATCTTGAATAGAAAACCAAATAGCATATAATAAAACAAAGAACTGGGGTTCGAAATCCTCTCTCTTTCGAGAACAGGATCCGTCCCTAACTCTCTCTAATAAAATAAAACTTAGTTATGAAAGCGTAGCCTAAACAATGGCTTAAAAACCCTAATATAATGGTCTAAAGTCGGATGAGGCTTCTTTGTAATTATAAGGAACTTCTGGGCAAAGTTGCAATTTCCATATTCTTCTCATTAAACGCCGAGAATTTGTCTGCGTCGACCTTGTGTCGATCGATGCACCTTCTGTGTCGATCGACACAGGTCTGTGAAACGGGCAGTGAACTCTTCCTCTCGGGTCAATACTCCAAATAGCTCCAGAATGCGCCATAATATCCAATTGCGCTCCAAACATACCTAGACCTGTAAACATACTAAAAAGACTCCAAAACATAACATAAGACTCGATAAATAAGATATATACCATGGTTAAAATCCCTAAAATCCATGGTATATCAACTCCCCCACACTTAGCTCTTGCTTGCCCTCAAGCAAGTAAAGGACTAAAACATGGTGAAGAGGTTTGAAAACTTTCAGAAAGTCTTTTCATCCTAGAAACAACAACACTCAGATTCCCCTTAGTAAGCCACATGAAAGATTCACCTGCAAGACATCAAGACCAACATATACTTCCCCCACACTTAGTAACTGTCCTAAGTAAACTCCACAATCATATTCATGCATTCAAATTCACCCTACTGACTTCTGCAAGTATTTGAGTGCAGTCTCTCCTAAGGAGTATCGATCAAAGGGCACATGGACTCTTACCTTCTCAACTCTAGACCACCATACTATCTTTCTCTGGTCCCTTTCTTTTCTTTTCCCTTCCTTAGCATTCTGATTTTTCCCCATTGGGTATCATTTTATTTTTTTTATCAGTGCTCTTCCCGTTAAGGGGTGTAGTTTGGACACATTCCATGGATCGCACAAGAGATAATAGTGTTTGCTACTACTCCCATGACCACTTCGGAGTTACTAACTCATCCTCAGTTTATTATTATTATTTTTTTATTTTGTGGAAGGGGAGAAGGGAACCAAATAGGACAGGTTTACAGGCTGTGTCATAACTAACAAAGGAATCCGACACAAGGTATACCAAGCCCTTAGGTGAGAAAATTAAGTCAGTATTAAGGTGAATTCAGTAAAAGGATCCTCTGATACCTGAAGTGATGTGGGTGTACTCAATAGGTTGATCTGTGATGGGGTTTTCTAATAGTCATAGATAGATCCTGCAACTTCATCCCAATCGTTACTTAAGTTCCTGCAAGTGCTGTTAATCTTCTAAAAAAATCATCGTTTCATACTTAAATTTTTTTGACTCAATAAAACAAATTTTGAAAACAGACTGACTCTTAAGAAAACAGAAAGATAAAGTCAGTAGCTACTCCCCCACACTTAAGACACACTGTCCCCAGTAGTGTCAAGCGAAGGATTGGTAAAAAGAAAGCAAAAATGTTAATGGATGTGTTGAGTTCTGTCTGATTTTTACCTCTGTCGCACATGCATCGATCGCTGCATAAATGCATCGACCGTTGCTAGGCGATATTTCGTCGTGTGTCGATCGTTGCTCAGGACCGCATCGATCGCTGCAATGCGATTTCTTTCATGTTGTGACGATCGACACAGTGTGTGTCCATCGACGCATTGCGAATTTCGGCCGAGAACTGCAGACAAAACTCACCAAAAACCAAAAACAAAAACGTAAAATGCTAATGAAAACACCAAAAATAAATTATGCAAACCTAACAGTGGGTTGCCTCCCACTCAGCGCTTGTTTTGAGTCATTAGCTTGACAATGGGATAGAGATTGAACTCATGGCGGTTTCAACAGAGACTTTGAGTGTCTCTGTGAATATCTCTTCATCCAAGGAGGTGTATAGGCTTTCAGATCATGAGGTTTTCCAAGGAACGAAGGAGTAAAAGCAGGGCGGAAGCGAAGCTTGGGTGGGACACTGCGTTTTCCTGCATTCAAAACAATGTGGTCAGGAGGTTTAAGCTTAGGTGATTTATACCTTACCTTTGGTGCAGATCTGATGTCTGGAGCTTTCTGCTTATGAGCAGTTGCAGGTACTGAAGATGTTTGAGCAGGTTCAAGAGGAACCGCCATCTTCTTCTCTCCACTATCAGATACTGTAGTTCCACCAATCTGAACTTCTTCTTTCAGATGACCATCTGTGGAGATCATCTTCTTTGCATGAACTCGCGAAGCTTCAACTGGTGGTGTTTCATTCACCTTCTTATCCATCACTTTCATGCAGTTAGCCACTTCTAGCTCTTGTTTAGATGGTTTAGGAACCTTAGGATATGGCACAATGGGCTTATAGACTCGTTCTGGGACTGTTGCAGGCTTCTGGTCTCGTCTGCGATCTGTGTCGATCGATGCAGTAGGTGTGTCGATCGACACAAGGCGATTATGTTCAGATCCATCAGACTTATCGGGGATGCATCGATCGATGCACACATTGTGTCGATCGATGCTTGTCTCAGACAGACATAATTCACCCAGAAAATCCGAGATTATGCTCTTTTCTTCTCCCAGCAAGTCAATCTCATCTCTTATGGTTACAACATTGATGTACAGCTTCTGTTTAGCTTTCCCAGCTTCATTTTGCCTTTGTATTGCTCCAGCTGTTTGTTGAACTTGAACATCTAGCTTCTTCACATGTGTGTTCAGAGATTCAAACTAACCATTCAGATTTTTATGCATAGCATCCAGCTTCCTGTCGAGGTCTACAGCAGTCTTAGTCTGATCCTTCAGCAACTGCTCCATCATGGATTCCATCTTGCTCTTATAAGCATTAGCAGCAGGAGGTGTCTGATAAGTTTCATAGGTTCTCTGATGAGAATTACCTTGCTGCAAAGGCTTCTGATAATCAGCAGTCTGTCCATATACATAAGAGTTTTGATTGCTTGTGAAAGCACTCCTCTGTCCACCATTAAAGTGAAGGAATTTCTAGCAGTTCTAATCAGGATTAGCAACCCTAGTCTGAATTCCGAGCCTAGGATCTAAGGTTCATGTAATTGAATCTAAGAGATCTCGAGATTACCTGATGAATATGCAGCGGAAGTGTTTGCAGATAATCGAGATCACGAAGCGCCTCAAGTGCTGCGCCTCTACTGGTATCCACACGCACACAAACTGGACCGCAGGGATGCTAGTGCCTTACAGAGATCTAATCTCTAGAGAGGTTTCTTTCTGTGTTCTGGTGGCTGTAAATTAGGTTAGGAACGAGTTTAAGTCGACCATATATCTTATATATGTCGGCTTAAACCACAATGGAATTAACCAACGATTAAACCGAATTAATCTGATTAATCCGCGAGTGCATCGATCGATGCACTCTCTGCAACGATCGATGCTTCCCCAGAACATTGATATCGAATGCATATCACATATGCATTTACTGGATCATTACATTAATGATCAACCTCGTCTTTAACGCCCAGTTTGCTTAGGTGTGTGACCCTGTAGGATCATATAACACTAGCAATGAGTTCTCAACTCATTGATCATAAGTGGCTTCTAGCAAAGCGTTATGACTACCTAGTGTTATGTGATTGTCGACTATACGACTTTTACTTAGAGCAAGTACAGTAGATTTCAGGACATTCCCAACAATCTCCCACTTGTACTGGAATCATCTATTCCTTTAATCCCTTTGTAGCTATATCTCAATCTAGCATAAGGCAAGCACTGTGTCATCCTTATTCAACCAGATTACGTTTATCGAATCCCGATTTGTACTGATGAAAAAACAAACGACTGACAATCACCTCGTTTGAGCGCGGCCATGCATTTCCAGTATCAAATCTTCGATAGGCCCAGAGATATTTAACTCCTGTTATATAGGAGGTACAAATCCCATCTTGTTCCATCCATGTCTCTTTTATATCTCATGATCCGCCTAATCAGTGTCTTTATGATCACCAGTTACGGCTGACGTTTGACAAAGTCAAGACGAAACAATCCATATAAGAGAGGACATGATGAACTCAGGTCTAAGGACTACTCTCTTTAGTCGTAATGAGAAACTCTTATGACACTCATATAACATCTTGTAGAGTTCTCATTAACGGGTCAAGTCCGATCATGTGTACTTTAACACATATCTATGTGATTGACTTTAATACACTTATTAATGACTCCATGAAACATGGTCATCAATCACCTCACATACTAGTCTCACGTGGTTGTTAATGTCCCATACTTGCTTATAGGGTTTCATGATCAAGTCACATACTTGATGGCCTATAAAATGTCATAAATTACTTTGGGACATTATATATATTTAATTAACACAATTAAATAATACTGAAACAATTTCATTAAAATAACATAACTATTATGTCTTTGTGAACATCATGTCATAACTAAAACAAATACAACTCCCACTGAAATCAAGATCATATCTTAAGATATCTAATGCCTACAGCAGTTGTATGAAACTCATGCTTAGGCCTTGGGAGGGGCTTGGTCAGTGGATCAGCAACATTCTCATCCGTAGGGACTCTGCTGATCTTCACATCTCCTCTATTCACAATATCACGGATAAGGTGATATCGCCTTTCTATGTGTTTGGATTTCTGGTGTGATCTAGGTTCCTTTTGAAGGATTGTTTAGTTGATCCTGATTCAATTCTTAGATTCATATCAACCTAAACATGCGATCTAGGTTCTTCTCAGAATAGAAACAAATGATGATCTCACCTTATACCTGTTTGCAGCGGAATTGATGGTATGTCTGAGATCAGAGAAACACCGAGGGATGAATCCTCCAAAGGTTCACACACGCGATCACAGGAAACAGCTGCTAGACCACTAGGAGCTCGGCGCAAAAAGAGAGAGAGTTTTCGGCTGGGGCTAGGGTTAATTGTCCAGAAACTCGAGTTTTACCTTATAAAACTTGTCTGATTCCGTTTGGGCCATTTGGCCCAAACACCAATTAACTAGACGGCATTCGCGCACTGTGTCGACCGATACCCCTTGTGTATCGATCGACACACAGTGCCTAAACCGTTTTATTCTCTCTAAGTACAGTAAATGCCTAGCACTTTTACCGTACTTCTGCTAAACCGTTCCTACACATTTTCCTGTTAGCTTAGGCGTGTGACCCATATGGGATCATATAATAAAGGCAATAAGTCCAAGACTTATAGATCATGAGCGGACTCTAGCAAGCCATCATGACCCCCAGTATTATACGACTTATGTCTGATCATTGACATACTCTTACTTTCTAGAGACAGTACCGAGATTACTGTACACAATTCCAACAATCTCCCACTTGTACTGGAATCTCTGTATTCATAATCCTTTTGTCACAATATCTCGATTAGTCATAAGGCAAGATTGGTGTCATCCTTATAAAGCCTAATCTTGTTCATCGGACTCTGATTTGATACTGACAATCCAAACGACTCGGGAAAGTCCGTTTGAGCATGGCCATGCATTTTCCAGTATTCAAATCTCCGATTGGCCTAGAGATATTCACTCCATTTATATTGGAGGGACAAATTCCGTCTTGTTCCATCACTGTAAACTATTCATTTCATAATGTACCCAAACAAGGTCCTTATAACTATCGCAGAACGATAGCGTTAGACAATGATCAAAGTGCATCAGTCCATGTGCAGTCACATGCATGCGAACTCAGGTCTAAGGACTATACTCTATAGTCGTAGTAAGAATCTCTTATGACACAGATATAAATATCCTGAAGAGTTCTTATAAGCGGGTCTTGTCCGGTCGTATGTTCCCAAACATACACCTATGTACTGACTTTGATGCCGCGCATCTATGACACACTGAGACTTTGTCATAAGTCACGTACCAATCCAGTCTCACATGGTTGTTGGTGTTCCAATTTCAACAACCTTCGACTAGGGACGGGATGATATAAAACATCTATCAAATATAGGGTCTCATGATCAAGCTAAATGACTTTGATGACTCAAGATCAAGTCATTTACTTCGATGACCTATAAAATGGTTCATATCATTTTGGAACGATTATTTCATCACAGTTAAAATAATCTTGAAATAATAATTTCATTAAACATAAGAATGTTTTACAAGAACATATCAAATAACTAAATAAAAGCCCTCAAACTCCCACTCAAATTTAGATTACATTTCTATGTCTCTAATGCCTACAGCTTTAGTCAGAAACTCGAGCTTAGGCCTTGGGAGTGGCTTTGTCAACGGATCAGCGACGTTATCATCAGTCTGAACTCGGCTGATCTTGACTTCCTTTCTATTAATGATGTCACGTATCAAGTGAAATCTTCTTAGAACATGCTTGGATTTCTGGTGTGATCTTGGTTCCTTTGCCTGAGCTATAGCACCATTGTTGTCACAAAACAGTGCCAGAGGCTCAGCCGCATCTGGTATCACACCTAGTTCAATAATGAACTTTCGTATCCAAACAGCTTCCTTCGCAGCTTCTGAGGCGGCGATATATTCAGCTTCTGTGGTGGAATCTGCAACGGTGTCTTGCTTGGAGCTTCTCCAACTGATTGCACCGCCATTCAGACAAAAGATATAACCGGACTGTGACCGGAAATCATCTTGGTATGTCTGGAAACTTGCGTCCGTGAATCCACTGACTTTAAGCACATCACTTCCACCGTACACTAAGAACTTATCCTTAGTATGTCTTAGATACTTCAAGATATTCTTTACGGCAATCCAATGGTTTTCACCTGGATTTGACTGGTATCTGCTCGTCATGCTCAATGCATAAGCAACATCAGGACGAGTACAGATCATGGCATACATGACAGATCCTATTGCAGATGCATAAGGAATATTCTTCATGCGCTCAAGCTCAGCAGCCGTCGTAGGGCTCTGCTTCTTGCTTAGCGTTGTGCCATGTACCATCGGCGTGAAGCCCTTCTTGGAATCCTTCATGCTGAATCTTTGTAGGACTTTGTCAATGTATGAATCTTGACACAAGCCTATCAGCCTTCTAGATCTATCCCGGTAGATCCTGATTCCAAGAACGTATGCGGCTTCACCCATGTCTTTCATGGAAAAAAAACTTCCAAGCCAGTCCTTTACGGACTTCAGCATTGGAACGTCGTTTCCGAGAAGCAGTATGTCATCGACATACAGAATAAGAAATACAATCTTGCTCCCACTAGATTTCTTATACACGCATTGTTCTTCTTCGTTTCTGATGAAGTCAAATTGTTTGATCGCTTCATCAAAACGAAGATTCCAGCTCCTCGATGCTTGCTTCAATCCATAAATGGATTTATGAAGCTTGCATACTTTTCCAGCATTCTTTGGATCTATGTAACCGTCAGGTTGTGTCATATACACATCCTCTTCCAGAATACCATTCAGGAAGGCGGTTTTCACGTCCATCTGCCAAATTTCATAATCATGAAAAGCTGCAGTTGCTAGTAGAATCCGAATAGATTTCATCATAGCCACTGGTGAATAGGTTTCATCGTAATCCACACCGTGAACTTGTCTGAAACCTTTTGCCACCAATCTGGCTTTATAAATCTGGACATTTCCATCCACGTCAATCTTCTTCTTGAAGATCCATTTGCACTCGATGGCTTTTACACCAGCGGGTAAGTCAACCAACGAAAACACTTGGTTGACCGACATGGAGTCCATTTCGGAATCAGTGGCCTTGCGCCACTTAGAGGAATCTGGGCCCATCATGGCTTGATTGAAGTTCGATGGTTCATCACCATCAATGATCAAAAGATCATGACAGTCAGTCACGAGGAATCCTTGATATCTCTCGGGTTCGTGACGGATCCTCCCGGATCTTCGAACTTCAGGTACTACAGGTTCAGGCTCTACAATTTCTTGTAGGTCCTCCTGCTGCTCTTCCTCATTAGGTTGAGCAGTATCCTGTTCATCTTGAATTTCTTCAAGCAGTACCTTACTCCCACTGTCTTTCTTAGAGAGAAACTCTCTCTCAAGAAAGCTACAATCCCGGGCAACAAAGATCTTGTTCTCGGAACGTAGATAGAAGTAATAAGCCTTGGTTTCCTTCGGATAACCAATGAAATAGCATTTATCAGACTTTGGTGTAAGCTTATCTGAGATCAATCTCTTGACATAGGCTTCACAACCCCAAATTCTTAGATAAGACAGCACTGGAGCCACTCCAGTCCATAATTCATATGGTGTCTTTGCTACTGCTTTCGATGGCGCTCTATTAAGAGTGAACACTGCTGTTAGCAGAGCATATCCCCAAAGGGATATTGGAAGGTCTGTGTGACTCATCATAGATCGAACCATATCCAATAAGGTCCGATTTCTCCTCTCAGACACACCATTCCATTGAGGTGTTCCGCGAGGAGTGAGTTGGGATACGATCCCACACTCTCTTAGATGATCACTGAATTCTTGGCTTAAGTATTCTCCTCCTCGGTCGGACCGAAGAGCCTTAATGCTTTTGCCAAGTTGGTTCTGTACTTCATTTTGGAATTCTCTGAACTTCTCAAAAGATTCAGACTTATGTTTCATTAAATAAACATATCCATACCTACTGAAATCATCAGTAAAGGTAATGAAGTACTGATAGTTTCCTCTTGCATTTGTGGACATTGGGCCACACACATCAGTGTGTATCAGGCCCAATAAGTCACTGGCCCTCTCGTTAGGTTTATTAAAGGGGGCCCGTGTCATTTTGCCCATCATGCAGGATTCGCATTTCTCACATGACTCAAAGTCAAATGAGCCAAGAAGTCCATTCGAATGGAGCCTCTTGATGCGTTTCTCGCTGATGTGCCCTAAACGACAATGCCATAGAAACGTTCGGTTCTCCTCATTAGGTTTGAACCGTTTGGTATCAATGTTATAAATTGGCGCGGATTGATCGAGTATGTAAAGCCCATTCGTAAGAGGGGCAGAACCATAGAACAAATTGTTGCGATTGAAGGAACATAATTTATTCTTAACTGAAAAATCATAGCCTTCCAAATCCAACAAAGAAATTGAAATAATATTTCTGCTTATAGCAGGTACAAAATAACAATTATTCAGTTCTAAAATCAATCCCGAAGGTAAAGACAACAAGTAAGTGCCTACAGCTAGTGCTGGAACTTTCGCTCCATTCCCAACTCGTAGCTCCACTTGTCCTTGCTTCAGCCTTCTACTGTTGCTGAGTGCCTGCATATTAGTACAAATATGAGCCCCACAACCAGTATCCATAACCCATGAGGTATTATCAGAAGTAGTTGTATTAACTTCTATAACAAAAATACCTGTTGAAGAAGTCTCAAAAGTCTTCTTCTTCAATTCCTTTAGACCTTCCTGGAATTTCTTACATTCTCTCCTCCAATGCCCTGGTTCTTTACAGAACCTGCATATGTCAGTTGGCCCAGCCTTGGACTTGGGCTTGGGCTTTGGCGTGTCCTTGTCCGCGACTTGGACAGCCTTGGCCTTTCCCTTATCCTTAGCAGAGGATTTCTTAAACCCCTTGCCCTTCTGCACCATAAGCACATTGGGGTCCTTGGCGGTTTTCCTCAAATTGGGCTCCGCAGTCTTGAGCATTCCGTGAAGCTCAGGCAATGTCTTACTCAAGCCATGCATGTTAAAGTTCAGAATGAACTGATCATAGCTTGCAGGTAATGACTGCAGAATGATGTCGCAGGCAAGTTCCTGGCTGATTGGGCAGTCGAGTTTCTGAAGATGATCGAGATAACCCATCATCTTCAAGACATGAGGACTCACTGCCGCATTCGCAGCCAACTTGCAGTCCAAGAGGTTCTTAACTGTTTGAAACCTCTCAGTCCTAGCCTGCTCCTGAAAAAGCGATTTCAGGCTTGCCATTATCTCGATGGGTGACAATACACTCTCGAACTGTTTTTGCAGCTCAGGAGTCATTGTCACCAACATCAGGCAATAGGCATCATTTTCATCTGACGAATGCTTTTCCCAAGCATTATGCAGAGTCCTGGCGGCATTGGCAGGAGGCCTCTCGGGGAGAGGATCACGAAGGACATAATCCTTCTTCTCCTGCTTGAGGACTAGCCTCAAGTTCCTTGACCACGTCAGGAAGTTCGTTCCAGTCAGCTTCTCCTTTTCGAGAACATACCGGATCAAGAATGTGTTTTGTGTGCTTGTAGTAGTCATAGCTGAAATATATAGATAAAAAGGTTATTAGTTAAAATGTTCAATATGATTAATCTCGTATTAAATTTAATATGATTAATCACGCATTATATTCAATAACATAAGTTACCCTCAATAGAATATAATGATTCCAAGATCCACATATAACTAAGATTAAAGTGGGCCACTGGCCGTCACCAAACCTTAGCTTATATCGGTAAGCCCTATATCGGCTAATTATATCCGTGATATAACTCTTGGTTGTGAATCTGGGCTCAAGGCCCAATCCACTCTGATGTCTCAAGGCCCGGGACTCCCGATGGCCCAGTCAAGAAAACCAGACTATACAGTCATGTAATCATTAATGTCTGGGACTCCCAATGACATTTATGAATCACAAACCGTCTTATCCACGCAAAAGCAGATACCCTCACACTGTAAGGCCATGAATACAATTGAATGGGCTTCGACAGCTGACATAGAATGGACAAGACATCCAACGCTTGATATTATTTGAGGTTCGTAGGTTTATTTAAAAAATTCATTCCCAAAATAGAAGATTACTATTTCGGGAAACTTTCCATTTTTGGAAACCTACTAATTTTGGAAACTTTCTAAAATTGGAAACTTTCTAAAACGGAAACTTTCTAACTTTAGAAATTTCTTTAAAATCCAAAACCCGCAAATCCAGAAACTTCTAATTTAAGAAACTTTCTAATTTCAAAATTTCGGAAACTTTAATTTAAAATTGACTTTATAATTATATAAAATAAATTTTAAATTATTCTGAAGAAAGACTCAAATAATTGGCCCAATTGTTTTAACTTCTTGGCCCGAGGCCCAAGAAATGGTCCATGTCCAAGACATGACCCAATTGTCCAATTAAATGACATAACCGGTCTGGTTCATTAAAATTGGTCTAACCAAATTTTAATTACTACGATGACCACAATTGTCAACCGGTTATTTACTAAACCGGATTTTCTCAATTTATTTGGTCCAACCAAATCAAATTAGAAAATCCTGGTTTAGGCACTAAATCCAATAATTCTTTCGACATTGGATTTCTTGTCCCAGTTTAACCAGACTTAATAAAATTATTAAATCTGTTTATTAAACCAGGACGAATTAATTTTAATCAAAATTAAACCGAGCCTTTAAACCAACCATGTCGATCGATGAACCAACCGTGTCGATCGATCCATCAACCACATCGGTCGATGCTCTCAGCATCGATCCTGCATCGATCGTGCATCGATCCTGTATCGATCGATGCTCTCACGCATGCACTGAACCGAGTCAAAACCCTAACCGTGTCGATCGATGCACCAACCGCATCGGTCGATGCACCAACATCGAACCTGCATCGATCCTGCATCGATCGATGCTTTCACGCGTTAACAGGGTTAGCCGATAGGCTGTATCGACCGATCCATGCGATCGTATCGATCGATCCATGCGATCGCAGTCGATACAGACCTCTTGAAATCGCATTCTACCAAATCATATAGTTTGGTTTCTGCAATTTTATGTGTGTTTAGGTTTTAATTCTTGTTGCTTAAGTGATTTCTCTTATCAGTAGTTGATTCAAAACACTTTTAAACAAGAAAAACAATCCTAAACTTGAATCTAAACAAGAAAAACCAGAACCTGGCTCTGATACCACTGAAGGATTGTTTAGTTGATCCTGATTCAATTCTTAGATTCATATCAACCTAAACATGGGATCTAGGTTCTTCTCAGAATAGAAACAAATGATGATCTCACCTTATACCTGTTTGCAGCGGAATTGATGGTATGTATGAGATCAGAGAAACACCGAGGGATGAATCCTCCAAAGGTTCACACACGCGATCACAGGAAACAGCTGCTAGACCACTAGGAGCTCGGCGCAAAAAGAGAGAGAGTTTTCGGCTGGGGCTAGGGTTAATTGTCCAGAAACTCGAGTTTTACCTTATAAAACTTGTCTGATTCCGTTTGGGCCATTTGGCCCAAACACCAATTAACTAGACGGCATTCGCGCACTGTGTCGACCGATACCCCTTGTGTATCGATCGACACACAGTGCCTAAACCGTTTTATTCTCTCTAAGTACAGTAAATGCCTAGCACTTTTACCGTACTTCTGCTAAACCGTTCCTACACATTTTCCTGTTAGCTTAGGCGTGTGACCCATATGGGATCATAAAATAAAGGCAATAAGTCCAAGACTTATAGATCATGAGCGGACTCTAGCAAGCCATCATGACCCCCAGTATTATACGACTTATGTCTGATCATTGACATACTCTTACTTTCTAGAGACAATACCGAGATTACTGGACACAATTCCAACACCTTTGCTTGCGCAATGGCTCCATTGTTGTCACAATACAAAGCCACTGGCTCAGAAATGCTAGGAATCACACCGAGTTCAGTGATGAACTTCTTGATCCAAACAGCCTCCTTTGCCGCTTCAGAAGCAGCGAGGTACTCAGCTTCAGTTGTGGAATCTGCTACAGTGTCCTTCTTGGAACTCTTCCAGCTGACTGCACCGCCATTCAGGCAGAAGATGTAACCAGATTGCGATCGGAAATCATTTTTGTCTGTCTGGAAACTTGCGTCTGTGTAACCACTTACTACCAGCTCATCACTTCCTCCATACACCAAGAATTTATCTTTAGTATTTCTCAAATACTTCAGAATATTCTTGACTGCTGTCCAGTTACTTTCACCTGGATCCGATTGGTATCTACTCGTCATGCTTAAAGCACAAGCAACATCTGGACGAGTACAGAGCATGGCATACATGATGGATCCCAACGCCGAGGCATAGGGAATCCGACTCATGCGATCTCGCTCAGCAGGTGTCTCAGGACACTGCTTCTTGCTGAGACTTATGCCATAAGACATTGGTATGAAGCCCTTCTTGGAATCTTGCATTCTGAACCTGTGTAAGACCTTATCGATGTAAGTGTCTTGACACAGTCCAATCAACTTGTTTGATCTATCTCTATAGATTCTAATTCCAAGAATATACGCGGCTTCTCCCATGTCTTTCATTGAAAAACAACTTCCGAGCCAAGTCTTAACAGACTGTAACAACGGAACGTCATTTTCGAGAAGAAGTATGTCATCTACATACAACACGAGAAATGCAACTGCGCTCCCACTAGTCTTCTTGTAAACACATGGTTCTTCTTCGCTTCTGATGAAATCAAACTTTTTGACTGCTTCATCAAAACGAAGATTCCAACTCCGAGATGCTTGCTTCAATCCATAAATGGATCGATGAAGTTTGCATACTTTCCTAGCTGCATTTGGATCGATGAAACCTTCGGGTTGTGTCATGTACACATCCTCTTCCAGAATTCCATTAAGGAAAGCTGTTTTCACGTCCATTTGCCAGATCTCATAATAATAATGAGCAGCTGTTGCTAGGAGAATCCGAATGGATTTAAGCATGGCGACAGGTGAATAGGTTTCTTCATAGTCAATACCATGAATTTGTTTGAAACCTTTTGCCACTAGCCTTGCTTTATATATCTGAATATTTCCATCCACATCAATTTTCTTCTTGAAAATCCATTTACACTCAATGGGTCTTGCACCATCGGGTAAATCAACCAAAGTCCATACTTGGTTCTGTGTCATGGATCCCATTTCGGATTCAGCGGCTTTCAGCCACTTTGCGGAGTCAGGGCTCATCATTGCTTCTTCGAAATTCGCTGGTTCGTCACTGTCAATGATTAACAAATCATGACAATTGGTTACGAGAAATCCATATCTTTCGGGTTCGTGACGGATCCTTTCGGATCGGCGAATTTCAGGCTCCACAGGCGCCGTCTCTACAACTCTTTGTAGATCCAACTGTTGCTCTTCCTCTACGGGTTGAGCATTTTCCTGCGGTTCTCGAACTTCTTCGAGTTGTACTTTACTCCCACTGTTTCTCTTGGAAAGAAACTCTCTCTCAAGAAAAATGCAGTTCCGAGCAACAAACACTTTGTTCTCGGATTGGTTGTAAAAGTAGTATGCCTTGGTTTCCTTAGGATAACCAACGAAGTAGCATTTATCAGATTTGGGCTCGAGCTTATCTGTAATTAATCTCTTAACATAAGCTTCACAACCCCAAATCTTCAGGAAAGACACATTCGGAACATTTCCAGTCCACATCTCATGTGGTGTCTTTGCAACTGATTTTGACGGAACCCTATTTAGTGTAAACGCAGAAGTTTCTAGAGCGTATCCCCAAAAGGATAATGGAAGAGTTGAGAGACTCATCATTGATCGAACCATATCTAATAAAGTCCGATTCCTCCTCTCAGACACGCCATTCCATTGTGGTGTTCCAGGAGGAGTGAGTTGTGAAACAATTCCACAATCTCTCAAATGATCACTGAATTCTTGGCTTAAGTATTCTCCTCCACGATCTGATCGAAGAGCCTTAATACTTTTGCCAAGTTGATTCTGTACTTCATTTTGGAACTCTTTGAACTTTTCAAAGGATTCCGACTTGTGTCTCATTAAATAGACATAGCCATACCTGCTGAAATCATCAGTGAAGGTAATGAAGTATCGAAAATTTCCTCTGGCACTTGTGCTCATTGGGCCGCATACATCTGTATGTATAAGGCCCAATAGGTCACTGGCCCTTTCATTTTGTTTGTTGAAAGGCGCCTTTGCCATTTTGCCTAGTAAACAAGATTCACATTTCTCACATGATTCATAATCAAATGAGCCCAAAAGCCCATCACTATGGAGCTTTTGAATCCGTTTCTCGTTTATGTGGCCCAAACGACAATGCCATAGAAAAGTCTGATTCGTGTCATTTGATTTGAATCTCTTGGTGTTAATGTTATAGATTTCTGTGCTTTGGTTTAGAACATAAAGCCCATTCTCTAATGGGCTGCTACCATAATACATATCATTGTAATCAAAAGAACAACATTTATTCTTAATTGAAAACTGATATCCTTCCAAATCCAAAACAGGAATAGAAATAATATTTCTGCTTATAGCAGGTACATAGTAGCAATTATGAAGTTCTAAAACCAAACCAGAAGGTAAAGACAAGTTAAATGTTCCTACGGCTAATGCAGCAACTCTTGCTCCATTCCCCACACGCAGGTCCACTTGTCCCCTTTCCAACGTCCTACTGTTGCTTAGGCCCTGCATATTTGTACAAATATGAGCACCACAGCCGGTATCCAATACCCAAGAAGTAGAACCAGAAGTAGTAACATTTACTTCTATAACATAAATACCTGAAGATGAAGTCTCGAAAGTCTTCTTCTTCTTCTTCTTCTCTTCCAAGAATTTGTTGCAATTTCTCTTCCAATGCCCAGGCTCTTTACAGTAATGGCACTTATCAGTCTCAGATGGGCCCAGCTTGGGCTTCGGGGCTAGCGCAGGCGTGTCCTGGTTCTCAACCGGGACTGCCTTGCCCTTTCCCTTGCCTTTGCCAAGTTTCTTAAACTTCTTACCCCCTTGTACCATAAGTACATTAGGAGTGCCCTTCCTGATATTAGGCTCAGCTGTCTTGAGCATGCCATGCAGTTCAGTCAACGTCTTCGTCAAGTTGTTCATGTTATAGTTCATAACAAACTGATCATAACTTGACGGCAGTGACTGCAGAATGATGTCAGTAGCCAACTCTTGGCTAATGGGACAATCCAGTCTCCCCAGGTTATCAATATAACCCATCATCTTAATGACATGAGGACTGACCGGACTGTCCTTTGGTAGCTTGCATTCAATGAGAGATTTAACCGTCTGGTATCTCTCAGTTCGTGCTTGCTCCTGAAACATGCTTTTCAGGCTAGCAATCATCTCCACTGGCGACTCCACGTTCTTGTATTGCTTCTGCAAGTCCGAGTTCATGGTAGCCAACATGAGACAATTCACATCGACCACATCATTGGAATGCTTGTCCCAAGCACTCCTTTCTGCATGTGCAGCATTGGATCTCGGTTTTTCAGGGAGAACATTTTCAAGGACATAGTCCCGCTTCTCCTGCTTGAGAACAATTCTCAAGTTCCGATACCATTCGAGAAAATTCGATCCATTTAACTTGTCCTTCTCAAGGACGGATCGCAGGGAGAAAGAATTATTATGAGTAGTAGTCATAGCTGAGAACATAGAAAAGAAAAAGGTTTAGTTATGATGTTCAAGAAATGAGAAATCTTAACTTCTAAGAAAACTCGCATTATATTCAATCAATGCTTCCTCAGATGAATATAGTGATCCAAGACCCATATTTCACTAAATTCAAGTGAGCCACTGGCTATCACTCAACTTTAGCTATTTAGGTAAGCAACAACCTTGCTAGTTATATCCAATATAACTCTTGGTTGTGGATCAACATCTTATGTCCAATCCACCTGATGTCTCTGGGCCCAAAACGATTTTGATAGCCCAGTCAAGTAAACCAATCTTTTCAGTCATGTAATTGTTGATGCCTTGCACTGCAAGCCCATTAACACGATTACTTCCTGCCTTACTCATGTAATTGTTGATACCTTGCACTGCAAGCCTATCGTACAATGAAATGAGTCTTGACAGTTGACAAGATTGGAAAGACATCAAGCATCACTTGATATTTGGTTGAGGAACGGAAACATTAAAACGTCAGTTTTACTATGTTTTAATTCTTATAATTAATTAATCCGCGATAACCGATCAATCCAATTGATCCGGTTTTGAATACCGGTCAGCGTCGATCGATGCTACATTAGCATCGGTCGATGCCAACCTAATCAAACCAATCGCATTTAAACCATTCACACTGTTCGACCATTATTAACCAAGCTCGATAACCGGTCCAATCCAATTGAACCGATCCAACAATCTCGCGAGGCTGTGTCGATCGATGCAACAATTGAGTCGATCGACACTAGGCGAAAACTAGGTTTATTTGGGTTTTCGCCCTGCATCGATCGTTGCCGGATTGGCAACGATCGACACCATGCGAAAAAACCCTAAATTTTACTCGGGGTTTCGCCCTGCATCGATCGATGCCGGATTGGCATCGATCGACACCATGCGAGAAAACCCTTAAACGTTTTCGAGCAGAACCCTAAACTAGGTTTTCAGGAAAACGAATTTTTTTTTTTTTTTTTTTTTTTTTTTTTTTTTTTTTTTTTTAGCAAGTTTGTATCAACTATACACAGATTCAGATTCAACCAATCTAATCAACATGCTACAGATTCAATGGAACCCTAAAGCTCTGATACCACTAAAGGAATTTCTAGCAGTTCTAATCAGGATTAGCAACCCTAGTCTGAATTCCGAGCCTAGGATCTAAGGTTCATGTAATTGAATCTAAGAGATCTCGAGATTACCTGATGAATATGCAGCGGAAGTGTTTGCAGATAATCGAGATCATGAAGCGCCTCAAGTGCTGCGCCTCTACTGGTATCCACACGCACACAAACTGGACCGCAGGGATGCTAGTGCCTTACAAAGATCTAATCTCCAGAGATGTTTCTTTCTGTGTTCTGGTGGCTGTAAATTAGGTTAGGAACGAGTTTAGGTCGACCATATATCTTATATATGTCGGCTTAAACCACAACGGAATTAACCAACGATTAAACCGAATTAATCTGATTAATCCGCGAGTGCATCGATCGATGCACTCTCTGCAACGATCGATGCTTCCCCAGAACATTGATATCGAATGCATATCACATATGCATTTACTGGATCATTACATTAATGATCAACCTCGTCTTTAACGCCCAGTTTGCTTAGGTGTGTGACCCTGTAGGATCATATAACACTAGCAATGAGTTCTCAACTCATTGATCATAAGTGGCTTCTAGCAAAGCGTTATGACTACCTAGTGTTATGTGATTGTCTCATCTCGACTATACGACTTTTACTTAGAGCAAGTACAGTAGATTTCAGGACATTCCCAACATAAAGAACTTGTTACCTTGCTGATTACCAAACCTATTTCCTTGGAATCCAGAGCCACTGATGTAGTTCAAATCTTCATCCTGTTTTTCCAATAACTGCTCCATCATGCTCATCAGCTTATCAGATTGTGTAAAGTGAGGAGGAACATGCTGATATGATGGAGATTCGTAATTCCTGGTGAATGAATAGGAACCATAGCCTCTGCAGAACGAGTTATTCTGCTGATTTTCCAACATCTGTTCCATTATTCCCATCATCTTACGCGATGTGTCGATCGATGCAGAGCAGTGTCGATCGATGCAAGGCGATTACAGGCGTACCTGAAACGCAAGAACAAAAAAAGAAAGAAAAAAAAATTAGTAACAAAAAATAAAAACGAAAAACCTAGTCTAAACCCTAAGTTCAAATCTATCGAAGACTCAAAAGAGTCCCCGGAAACGGCGCCAAAAACTTGATAGGTCGAGTTTTATCCCTATACTAACTGCAAGTGCACAGTGATATAGTTGTAGTACTTAGGGTATCGAATCCACAGGGACTCCGGTCAACGATAGAATTAGAACAGAAAAGATTAAACTAGGAGAAAACAAATATGATTATAAACTAAAAAGCAAAGCAAGAAAGTAAATCAGGTGAGTTTGTGAGCAAGGAAGCGAAGCGTTAAGTCTAGGGAGTTCTCAGGAAATCAGGAACACATGCAATCAATCAATCGGGATCTAATTAAGAGCTATTCTAGAACTCAAACACAGATATAGAATTAACCAACTGTTGTTGCGAGAATTCTCTAAGTCTAAGTGCAGCAATCCAAATTCCTTTGCAATTACTAACAGATTAAACCAGCTTTAATTCCAAGTTCGATATGTTCACAATCTAATTAAACCAAATTCGTTTGCGAGTAATTAAATTGCTCATCTAGGTTCTTTCTAGCTAATTAACCAACTGTCGTTGCATCAATCAACCTAACATTAATAATCTAAGTGGCCAGTTTAGATTAAGCATTAAGAATAATCCTAGACGAAGAACTAGAAAGTATGAATCCCTAACAGATTGATTAACCTAATATTCCATGAAATCCCTAATGAGAATCCCTAAACTTAACAGGTAATCTACTCAGACATAATCATCGAAACAGAAAACATCTTGAATAGAAAACCAAATAGCATATAATAAAACAAAGAACTAGGGTTTGAAATCCTCTCTCTTTCGAGAACAGGATCCGCCCCTAACTCTCTCTAATAAAATAAAACTTAGTTATGAAAGCGTAGCCTAAACAATGGCTTAAAAACCCTAATATAATGGTCTAAAGTCGGCTGAGGCTTCTTTGTAATTATAAGGAACTTCTAGGCAAAGTTGCAATTTCCATATTCTTCTCATTAAACGCCGAGAATTTGTCTGCGTCGACCTTGTGTCGATCGATGCACCTTATGTGTCGATCGACACAGGTCTGTGAAACGGGCAGTGAACTCTTCCTCTCGGGTCAATACTCCAAATAGCTCCAGAATGCGCCATAATATCCAATTGCGCTCCAAACATACCTAGACCTGTAAACATACTAAAAAGACTCCAAAACATAACATAAGACTCAATAAATAAGATATATACCATGGTTAAAATCCCTAAAACCCATGGTATATCAAGAGGAAGAACGGAAATACCCTAGGGTTTTAGAAAAGAAAACATGCTTTTTGAACTTTTGGGCTGGACTTTTCCTTCTTAAAATTTTTTTTTTTTTGAACTGGTGATTTGGGTATGTTACATTATGTAGCATATGTATGCGAACGATATAGTTTCAATACAATATAGTATATTATATTCAAAGTGATTTGGTCAAAGGAGAAAGCACAATTCACATATGTTTGGACCGACTGATATACTTAAACAAATTTGCATAAGATATGAGGTGTTCGGCAAGCACAATTCACATATGTTTGGACCGACTGATATACTTAAACAAATTTGCATAAGATAGAGCATGAGGTGTTCGGCATCAGTTAGATTTTTTTTTTTTGAATGAATGTTAAATTATATTCACCAAAAAAAACAATCCTTACATCAAGTGCATCATTGTTTTAAAGTTTAAGATTGAAAATGGAAGAAATTTGAGAAAATAACATGAATTTGACTAATTTCTTGTTGCAAACCAGAAATTGAGAAGCTTCTCATATCTCTTATTCCCCAACTTCTCCACTAGATAAAGCTTGTTTCGGATGCATTTGTCAATTGTCTTCTCAAGGACTTGAGCTGGAGTTTCCTTTTCACCATGTTTCCTTCGGTTTCTCTCTCTCCATATTGCATATATTGTGGCCTGAAGAGTGTAAAGAAGCAAGAACATCTTCTGCTTGTTGATTGCTTTGTCTGAGATGAGAGTGGTAAGCTCTTCCCATCGAGTTGTGAGTCTGCCCGGAAGTAGTCCACCAGTAAGTTTGGACCAGATTTGGGACGAGTAAGCACATGTGAAGAAAAGGTGATCCCTTGACTCTTTGGGAGAGCTGTAGAGGACGCAAGAAACATCTGCTACCCCTCTCCATTTTTCCATACGATCTCCTGTTGTCAGTCGATTGAGCATTGCCAGCCATGAGATTGTTAGGAATGTCCTAAAATATATTGTACTCACTCTAAGTGAAAGTTGTATTGTCGAGATGAGACAGTCATATAACACTGGGCAATCATAATGCTTTGCTAGAAGCCACTTATGATCAATGAGTTTAGAACTCATTACTAGTGTTATATGATCCTACAGGGTCACACACCTAAGCAAACTGGATATAGAATATGAGGTTGATCATTAATGTAATGATCTGGTAAATGCATATTTGATATGCATTCATTCGAGTTTCTGAGGCAGTGTCGATCGACACAACAAGTGCATCGATCGACACAGATCGCGGATGACTTAATTAACTTCAGTTTAATCCTTGGTTAATCAGGTCGTGGTATAAGTCGACATATATAAGATATATGGTCGACTTTTACAGAGATCTAACCTAATACACAGCCACCAGAAAAAAATGAAAACCTCCTGAGAGATCTGATCTCTAATGGCACTAGCATCCCGTCCGTTCCAGTTTGTGTGCGTGTGGATACCAGTAGAGGCGCAGCACTTGAGGCGCTTTAAGATCTCGATTATTTGTTCATCTTTCGCTGCTAATCACCAGGTAATTTCGAGATCTAATGATTCAATATACCTGAACCCTAGATCCTAGGCTTGGAATTTATACCTAGGGTTGCTAATCTGATTAGGAACTGCTAGAAATTCCTACAGTGGTATCAGAGCCTTAGGGTTCTATTGAATCAGTAGCATGATGATTAAATTAGTTGAATCTAGGTCTCTGTATATTTGATACAAGCATGCTAAAACTCGTTTTGATCAAAGTAATCTAGTTTAGGTTTTTGGTTTGAAAACGATTCTAGGGTTTGTCGCACTATGTCGATCGATACCAATCCGGTGTCGATCGACACATAGTGATAACCCGAATAAAATTCAGGTTTAACCTAACTGTGACGATCGACACAAGATTTGTGTCGGTCGACACAGACCTCGCGATCAAGATAGTCGGTTCAATTGGATTGGACCGATTATCGAGCTTGGTTAAAATTGGTTAAACCGCTAAACGGTTTATTGTGATTGTTTTGATAAGGTTGGTATCGACCGACACTAATGTATTGTCGATTGACACTGGCCGGTTATCAAAACCGGATCAATTGGATTGATCGGTTATCGCAAATTGGTTTTGGTAAATCTGTATCGATCGACACTAAAGTAGTGTCGTCGACACAGGATCCGCTGGTTTCGGTTATTGAACTTGAAATCACAGAACCAAACCAAGATAAATCCTTTTATTAGAATAATAAGATAAACCATTTTAAAAACAGTTCCGTTCCTCAAACTAAATATCAAGTAATCCTTGATGTCTTCCCGATCTTGTCAACTGTCAAGACTCGTTTCATTGTGCGATAGATTTGCAGTGCAAGGTATCCACAATTACATGAGTAAGGCAAGAGGTAATCGTGTTGATAGGCTTGTAGTGCAAGGTATCAACAATTACATGACTTAAGAGATTGTTTTACTTGACTGGGCCATTAAAATCGTTTTGGGCTCAGAGACATCTGGTGGATTGGACATGAGATGTCAATCCACAACCAAGAGTTATATTGGATATAACTAGCAAATTTGTTGCTTACCTAGATAGCTAAAACTTGGGTGATAGCCAGTGGCTCACTCAAGTTTAGTGAAGTATGGGTCTTGGATCATTATATTCATTTGAGGAAACTTTGTTTTGAATATAATGCGAGTTTTCTTAATAGTTAAGATTTCTCATTTCTTGAACATCATAACTAAACTTTTTCCTTTCTTTGACCTCAGCTATGACTAACACTCATCACAACACTTTCTCCATGCGATCCGTCCTTGAGAAGGACAAGTTAAATGGATCGAATTTTCTCGAATGGTATAGGAACTTGAGAATTGTTCTCAAGTAGGAGAAAAGGGACTATGTCCTAGAAAATGTTCTCCCTGAAAAACCGAGAGCCAATGCCCCACATGCAGAAAGGAGTGCTTGGGATAAGCATTCTAATGATGTGGTCGATGTGTGTTGTCTCATGTTGGCTACCATGAACTCGGATTTGCAGAAGCAATACGAGAACGTGGAGTCGCCAATGGAGATGATCACTAGCCTGAAAAGTATGTTTCAGGAGCAGGCACGAACTGAGAGATACCAGACGGTTAAGTCTCTCATTCAATGCAAGCTACCAAAGGACGGTCCAGTTAGTCCTCATGTCATTAAGATGATGGGTTATATTGATAACCTGGGGAAGCTGGATTGTCCCATTAGCCAAGAGTTGGCTACTGACATCATTTTGCAGTCACTGCCGTTAAGTTATGATCAGTTTGTTATGAACTATAACATGAACAACTTGACGAAGACGTTGACTGAACTGCATGGCATGCTCAAGACAACTGAGCCTAATATCAAGAAGGGCACTCCAAATGTACTTATGGTACAAGGGGGTAAGAAGTTTAAGAAACTTGGCAAGGGCAAAGGAAAGGTAAGGCGGTCCAGATTGAAAATCAGGACAAGCCGGTGTCCTCTTCCAAACCCAAGCCCGGCCCATCTGAGACTGATAAGTGCCATTACTGTAATGAGCTTGGGCATTGGAAGAGAAATTGCAACAAATTCTTGGAAGAGAAGAAGAAGAAGAAGACTTTCGAGACTTCATCTTCAGGTATTTATGTCATAGAAGTAAATGTTACTACTTCTGGTTCTACTTCTTGGGTATTGGATACCGGCTGTGGTGCTCATATTTGTACTAATATGCAGGGCCTAAGCAACAGTAGGATTTTGGAGAAAGGACAAGTGGACCTGCGCGTGGGAAATGGAGCAAGAGTTGCTGCATTAGCCGTAGGAACATTTAATTTGTCTTTACCTTCTGGTTTGGTTTTAGAACTCAATAATTGCTACTATGTAACTGCTATAAGCAGAAATATTATTTCTATTCCTGTTTTGGATATGGAAGGATATCAGTTTTCAATTAAGAATAAATGTTGTTATTTTGATTACAATGATATATTTTATGGTAGCAGTCCATTAGAGAATGGACTTTATGTTCTAAACCAAAGCACGCCAATCTATAACATTAATACCAAGAGATTCAAGTCAAATGACACGAATCAGACTTTTCTCTGGCACTGTCGTTTGGGCCACATAAATGAGAAACGGATTTAGAAACTCCATAGTGATGGGCTTCTGGGCTCATTTGATTATGAATCATGTGAGAAATGCGAATCTTGTTTATTAGGCAAAATGACCAAGGCCCCTTTCAACAAACAAAATGAAAGGGCCAGTGACTTATTGGGCCTTATACATACGGATGTGTGTGGCCCAATGAGCACGAGTGCCAGAGGAAATTTTCGGTACTTCATTACCTTCACTGATGACTTCAGTAGGTATGGCTATGTCTATTTAATGAGACACAAGTCGGAATCCTTTGAAAGGTTCAAAGAGTTCCAAAATTAAGTACAAAATCAACTTGGCAAAAGTATTAAGGCTCTTCGATCAGATCGTGGAGGAGAATACTTAAGCCAAGAATTCAGTGATCATCTGAGAGATTGTGGAATTGTTTCGCAACTCACTCCTCCTGGAACACCCCAATGGAAATGGAGTGTCCGAGAGGAGGAATCGGACTTTATTAGATATGGTTCGATCAATGATGAGTCACTCATCTCTTCCATTATCCTTCTGGGGATACGCTCTAGAAACGTCCGCGTTTACACTAAATAGGGTTCCGTCAAAATCAGTTGCAAAGACACCACATGAGATGTGGACAGGAAATGTTCCGAACTTATCTTTCCTGAAGATTTGGGGTTGTGAAGCTTATGTTAAGCGGTTAATTACTGATAAGGTCGAACCCAAATCTGATAAATGCTACTTCGTTGGTTATCCTAAGGAAACCAAGGATTACTACTTTGACAACCAATCCGAGAACAAAGTGTTTGTTGCTCGGAACTGCGTCTTTCTTGAAAGAGAGTTTCTTTCTAAGAAGAACAGTGGGAGTAAAGTACGACTCGAAGAAGTTCGAGAGCCACAGGAGACCGCTCAACCCGTTGAGGAAGAGCAACAGTTGGATCTACAAAGAGTTGTAGAAACCACCCCTGTGGAGCCTGAAATTCGCAGATTCGAAAGGATCCGTCACGAGCCTGAGAGATATGGATTTCTCGTAACTAATTGTCATGACTTTTTGATCATTGACAGTGACGAGCCCGCGAATTTTGAAGAAGCAATGATGAGCCCTGACTCCGAAAAGTGGCTGAAAGCCGCTGAATCCGAAATGGGATCCATGTCACATAACCAAGTGTGGACTTTGGTTGATTTACCCGATGGTGCAAAAGCCATTGAGTGTAAATGGATTTTCAAGAAGAAAATTGATGTGGATGGTAATATTCAGATATACAAAGCAAGGCTGGTGGCAAAAGGTTTCAAACAAATTCATGGTATTGACTATGAAGAAACCTATTCCCCTGTCGCTATGCTTAAGTCCATTCAGATTCTCCTAGCAACAGCCGCTCATTATGATTATGAGATCTGGCAGATGGATGTGAAAACAACTTTCCTTAATGGAATTCTGGAAGAGGATGTGTACATGACACAACCTGAAGGTTTCATCGATCCTAAAGACGCTAGGAAGGTATGCAAGCTTCATCGAACCATTTATGGATTGAAGCAAGCATCTCGGAGTTGGAATCTTCGTTTTGATGAAGCGGTCAAAAAGTTTGATTTCATCAGGAACGAAGAGGAACCGTGTGTTTACAAGAAGACTAGTGGGAGCGCAGTTGCATTTCTCGTATTGTATGTAGATGACATACTTCTTCTCGGAAATGACATTCCGCTGTTACAGTCTGTTAAGACTTGGCTCGGAAGTTGTTTTTCAATGAAATACATGGGAGAAGCCGCGTACATTCTTGGAATAAGAATCTATAGAGATAGATTGAACAAGTTAATTGGACTGTGTCAAGATACTTATATCGATAAGGTCTTACACAGGTTCAGTATGCATGATTCCAAGAAGGGATTCATACCAATGTCTTATGGCATTAGTCTCAGCAAGAAGCAGTGTCCTTCGACACCTGCTGAGCGAGAACGCATGGGTAGGATTCCTTATGCTTCTGCTTTAGGATCCATCATGTATGCCATGCTCTGCACTCGTCTAGATGTTGCTTATGCTTTAAGCATGACGAGTAGATACAAATCTGATCCAGGTGAAAGTCACTGGACAGCTGTCAAGAATATCCTAAAGTATTTGAGAAATACTAAGGACAAATTCTTGGTATACGGAGGAAGTGATGAGCTTGTAGTAAGTGGTTACATAGACGCAAGTTTTCAGACAGATAAAGACGATTTCCGATCACAATCTGGTTACGTCTTTTGTCTGAATGGCGGTGCAGTTAGCTGGAAGAGTTCCAAGCAGGACACTGTAGCAGATTCCACGACCGAAGCTGAGTACCTCGCCGCTTCTGAAGCGGCAAAGGAGGCTGTTTGGATCAAGAAGTTCATCACTGAACTTGGTGTGGTTCCTAGTATTTCTGAGCCAGTGGCTTTGTATTGTGACAACAATGGAGCCATTGCGCAGGCGAAGGAACCTAGGTCACACCAGAAGTCCAAACACATAGAGAGGAGATATCACCTTATCCGTGATATTATTAATAGAGGAGATGTACAGATCAGCAGAGTCCCGACGGATGAGAATGTTGCTGATCCATTGACCAAGCCTCTCCCAAGGCCTAAGCATGAGAGTCATACTACTGCTATAGGCGTTAGATTTCTTAAGATATGATCTTGATTTCAGTGGGAGTTGTATTTGGTTTTTAGTTATGTCATGATGTTCATAAAACATAATATGGTTATGTTATTTTAATGAAATTTGTTTCAGTATTATTTAATTGTGTTATTAAATAATTGTCCCAAAGTAATTTATGATAATATTATAGGTCATCAAGTATGTGACTTGATCATGAAACCCTATAAGCAATAAATGTCATAAATTATGTTGGTCCCTGGTCGAGGTTGTTAAAGTAGGACATTAACAACCGCGTGAGACTAGTATGTGAGGTGACTGATGACTAAGTTTCATGGAGTCATTAATAAGAGTATTAAAGTCAATCACATAGATATGTGTTGGAGAACACATGATCGGACTGGACCCGTTGATGAGAACTCTACAAGATGGTTTTATTAGTGTCATAAGAGTTTCTCATTACGACTATAGAGTATAGTCCTTAGACCTGAGTTCATCATGATTTCTTACATATGGATTGGTCCGTCTTGACTTTGTCAAACGTCAGCCGTAACTGGTGATTATAAAGACACTGATTGGGCGTATCATGAAATGTGAAAGGGACATGGATGGAACAAGATGGGATTTGTACCTCTTATATAACAGGAGATAAATATCTCAGGGCCTATCGAAGATTTGATACTGGAAATGCGTGGCCGCGCTCAAACGAGGTGATTGTCAGTCGTTTGTCTAATCAGTATAAATCAGAGTTCGATAAACATGATCTAGCTTAATAAGGATGACACAGTTCTTGCCCTATGCCAGATCGAGATATAGCTACAAAGGGATTATAGGAATAGTTGATTCCAGTACAAGTGGGAGATTGTTAGGAATGTCCTGAAATCTATTGTACTCACTCTAAGTGAAAGATGTATTGTCGAGATGAGACAATCATATAACACTGGGCAATCATAATACTTTGCTAGAAGCCACTTATGATCAATGAGTTTAGAACTCATTACTAGTGTTATATGATCCTACAGGGTCACACACCTAAGCAAACTGGATATAGAATATGAGGTTGATCATTAATGTAATGATCTGGTAAATGCATATTTGATATGCATTCATTCGAGTTTATGAGGCAGTGTCGATCGACACAACAAGTGCATCGATCGACACCGATCGCGGATGACTTAATTAACTTCGGTTTAATCCTTGGTTAATCAGGTCGTGGTATAAGTCGACATATATAAGATATATGGTCGACTTTTACAGAGATCTAACCTAATACACAGCCACCAGAAAAAAACTGAAAACCTCCTGAGAGATCTGATCTCTAATGGCACTAGCATCCCGTCCGTTCCAGTTTGTGTGCGTGTGGATACCAGTAGAGGCGCAGCACTTGAGGCGCTTTAAGATCTCGATTACTTGTTCATCTTCCGCTGCTAATCACCAGGTAATTTCGAGATCTAATGATTCAATATACCTGAACCCTAGATCCTAGGCTTGGAATATATACCTAGGGTTGCTAATCTGATTAGGAACTGCTAGAAATTCCTACAGAGATGAATGCATATTTAGGTGTTGCTTGAGAAAACCATACACCCATATACCATTCGCACTCAGGCTGTTCTTGTCGTATAAGATTCCAAGTGTCTATTGTAGAGAAGTCCGGTTTGTAGCCTGCTTTCCTCCGCCATAGGTACACATCTTCTTGATAGGTCTCGAGTTTTTCCCTATACTAACTGCAAGTGCATAGTAATGTCAATGTAGTACTTAGGGATCGAATCCACGAGGACTCTAGGCAACGATAGGATTAAGAACTTAAAGAGATTAAAACTAGGAGAAAGCAAAACTCAAATTGTATTGAATAACTGAAAAGCAAGCAAGAAAGTAAACTAGTAGCAGGTTGTGGTTGTAAGCAATAAACTAAGGGCGCTAAATCTAGGGCGTTCTCAGGAAATCAGACAAGCAGATAAATCATTCAGTCAGGATCTAATTAAACTCAGTTCTAGAACTCAAAACACAGATATAGAATTAACCAAATTCCTTTGCGAGAATTCTCTAAGTCTAAGTGCAGCAATCCAAATTCCTTTGCAATTACTAACAGATTAAACCAGCTTTAATTCCAAGTTTGATAATGTTCACAATCTAATTAAACCGAATTCCTTTGCAAGTAATTAAATTGCTCAACCTAAATAGTTCAGATTCTAAACCACACTGTCGTGTCGTATTTAGCAACATAAGATCTAGATTCTAATTGATCAGGTTAGAACTAGCATTAAACACAATTTAGTTTGAAGAACATCTATTGATGTGAATCCTTAACTGAATTAATTATATCTAGCAAGTCATGAAATCCCTATGAGAAACCCTAAACCTAACTATGAAACTACTCAGACATAGATGATGTAAACATAATCAATGAATTAATAGAAATCATAA
Source organism: Orychophragmus violaceus (assembly GCA_030180135.1). Lineage (NCBI taxonomy): Eukaryota > Viridiplantae > Streptophyta > Magnoliopsida > Brassicales > Brassicaceae > Orychophragmus > Orychophragmus violaceus. The sequence goes on along the minus strand of CM058233.1, from coordinate 26,381,854 downwards.
AAGAGATTAAAATAATAAAGGGGTTCGAAAACTTCTCCAAAACGAATGTAGTACAGGATCAGATCATCCCCAAATGCTCTAAAAACTCTCTGCTCTAAGTTATGATAGCGTATGTAAGCGTCTGTAAAACTGAAGTTAAAAACCTAATTAAATAGCTAAAACACGACTTGAGGCTTCTGTGTAAATATCTGGAACTTCTGGGCTTTTCTGCAATATCAGCATTCTTCATTAAACCGCCGAGTCTGGCCCATTCGCGCTATGCATCGATCGATGCAGGTGTGCAACGATCGACGCAATCCTCAAATCTGGACAGTGAACTCTGTCTCTCGGACCAAATCTCCAAAATGCACCAAATAGCTCCAAAATCTCCACTTCTGCTCCAAATGTGCTTGTACCTAATAAAACCTGTAAAGGAACCTAAAAGAACACCAAAAGATACTAAAACACACTTATATCATGGTCTAAAACTAGTAAAAACCATGATATATCAATTCCCCCACACTTAGCCTTTGCTTGCCCTCAAGCAAAACAGAGAACTAAAACATGGTGAAGAGGTTTGAAAACTTTCAGAAACTCTTTTTGTCCTAGAAGCAACAACACTCAGATTCCCCTTAGTAAACCACTGAAAGAATCAACCACAAGATATCAAGACCAACATATACTTCCCCCACACTTAGCAAATGTCCTAAGTAAACTCCACAATCACATTCACGCATTCAAATTCTCCCTACTGACTTCTGCAAGTATGCGGTCTCACGTAAGGAGTATCGATCAAAGGCACATGGACTCTTACCTTTCCAGCTCTAGACCACCATACTATCTTTCTTTGGTCCCTTTCTTCTCTTTTCCCTTCCTTAGCATTCTGATTTTTTCCCATTGGGTATCATTTTTTTTTTATCAGTGCTCTTCCCGTTAAGGGGTGTACTTTGGACACATTCCATGGATGCACAGGATATGATAGTTGTAGCTACCACTCCCAGAGACCACTTCGGAGTTACTAACTCATCCTCAGTTTATTATCTTTTTTTTTATGGAAGGGGAGAAGGGAACTAAATAGGACAGGTTTACAGGCTGTGTCAGAACTAACAAGGGAATCCGACACAAGGTATACCAAGCCCTTAGGTGAGAAAATTAAGTCAGTATTAAGGTGAAGTCAGTAAAGGATCCTCTGATACCTGAAGTGATGTGGGTGTCCTCAGTAGGTTGATCTGTGATGGGGTTTTCTAACAGTCATAGATAGATCCTGCAACTTCATCCCGATGGTTACTTAAGTTCCTGCAAGATATTGTTAACTTCTCCAAAATTCATTGTTTCTTACTTAAATTAGTTTTGACTCAATAAAACAAATTTTTTTGAAAAAACTGGACTGACTCTTAAGAAAACAGAAAGACATAGTCAGTAGCACCTCCCCCACACTTAAGACACACTGTCCCCAGTAGTGTTAAGCTAAGGGTTGGCAAAAAGAAAAACAAAAATGTTAATGGATGTGTTAAGTTCTGTCTGATTTTTACCTCTGTCGCACAGGCATCGATCGTTGCATAAATGCATCGACCGTTGCTAGGCGATTTTTCGTCGTGTGTCGATCGTTGCTCAGGACCGCAACGATTGCTGCAATGCGATTTCTTTCATTGTGACGATCGACACAATGGTGTGTCGATCGACGCACTGCGAATACTCGATCAGTCAGCAAGTTAGTAGGTTAGTCAGTTGGAAAATCTAAGTTTTTGATCCTGCAAGCTGAAAACACTGAAAACAGAATAAAATTAAAGCAACTAATGTATCAAATCAAGCACAACATCCAAACATATGAAATCCTAAGAAATTCAAAAGAAAATGCAAAAGAAAAATAAGAGAATACATAACCGAATGTCTAGAGATGATCGCTACTCTCACTCATCCTCAGCTATGCGATCAGTACCACTCGAAGAACCGGGAGTCGGAGATCGTCGTCTGCGTTGAGAAGGTCCTGGATGGTGTATCTGTGGCTGTCTCCTGCAAGTGCAGGTACGCATGAAGTTCCAGACGACCCGTAGAATACCATCCGAGCGCTCTCTCCACTCTACCTCAGACATATCTCCATAAGGCATCGTAGGCTCGGGAAAAGGTCCGACGTCATCGACAGGGGCAGCAGCAGGCGCAGGAGGTGCAGAAGAGGTAGAAGCTCGTGTAAAAGGCTCTCCCAGCGGATGAGCCATCGTAGGGACTCTGCGCTGCTCACTCTCAGGAGGCTGAAACCTCAAGGCATCCAGTGTATCAATCTGTGTAAGACCAGGAGCAGGAAGATCCACACCACACTTCACTGTGGCAGAATCATAATAAACCCAAACGCGTCCCTCCTTGAGCCATGTAGCGCTCTGCAGGTGGCTGAAATCAAGGAACTCCTTGGCAGTGTTACACTCTGTACCCTCTAAGGGAATCCTGCAGTGCATGAAAATGGGAGTTAGCAGGCTCCCCACTGTCTTAGTATCCACACCATCAAATGGCTTCTTCTGCAGGTCGCATAAGTGCTGAGCGAAAATAGCTCCCAAGTTGAGTCCCTTAGTGGGATCTCTCAGAGGGGTATCTTCAAACTGATCCCTCAGTCCAATGAATAGCATCTCCATCTCAAGCTTGCGCATCTTGTTGGCTTCAAACTTGCACAACAAAGTCCATCCTAAGATGCGCATAACATATCTCAGAACCGGATGCCTAACCAGCTTCACCGGTGTCTGTCTCGAGTTGTATCTGTTGGAATTATGTCCAGTAATCTCTGTACTGTCTCTAGAAAGTAAGAGTATGTCAATGATCAGACATAAGTCATATAATACTGGGGGTCATGATGGCTTGCTAGAGTCCGCTCATGATCTATAAATCTTGGATTTATTGCCTTTATTATATGATCCCATATGGGTCACACGCCTAAGCTAACAGGAAAATGTGTAGGAACGGTTTAGCAGAAGTACGGTAAAAGTGCTAGGCATTTACTGTACTAAGAGAGAGATTAAAGGGCCTGATTAAATCTAAGGGATTTAATCAGACTGGAAATTGGGCCCAAAAGGCCCAACAAGACTGGACAAGGGTTTTTAATTAAAAACTTGCCCTAGCTCTTTTTCTCAGCCATTCCTGCGCCTCCCTCTCTCTCTTTCTGCGCCTCTCTCCTCTTGGTCTAGCAGCCAATTTCCTGTAGTGTGCGTGTGTGAGCCTTTGGAGGAGCTATCTCTTGGTGGTTCTGCTGATCTCTGACCCGTACCTCCTCTTTCCGCTGCATAACAAGGTAACAGGTGAGATCCTTTATGATTCTAGCAAGAGAACCTAGATCTGGCATGTTTATGTGAGTTTAATCTGAAGAATTGAATCAGGATTAACACTAAACAATCCTTCAGTGGTATCAGAGCTAGGTTCTGTTAGGATTTCTTGTTTAGAATCATGTTTAGGTTGTTTAGAAGTATTTGAATCAATCTGTGCTTGAATTGATGAGAAAATACTTAAGAAACAAGGAATTAAAAACCTAAAAACCTAATCTAAAACCGCATGAACCGATCGCTTAAGGATCGGTATGCGTCCGAGAGTCGGCCGAGCGGATCGCTTTGATGCACGGACCGATCATGGATCGATCGCGTGGTCATACCGATCGATGATGCTCGCGGCGAGTGATGAACCGATCGGCGAGCCGATCGCATGTATCGATCACGGATCGATGGCATGGATCGATGCGATCGAGTCCAGCTCACGACGCGTCTCGTCCCGATCGACCCGTCCCGATCACAAGCCGAGCTCGTCCCGATCGTAAGGCTTGCGGCTGTCCCGATCATTCACGATCGCGGTGATGCTTGCGGCCATGACCTAATGGTCGGTTCGTTTTTGTTTTGTGATGGTTCGGTTTAAGACAATTAAAAATCTTAATCGTCACGGTTTAATAAACAGACTTAATAAAATTTATTAAGTTCTGGTTAAACCGGGATAAGAAATCCAAAGTCGTAAAATTGGATTTAGTGCCTAAACCAGTGGTTTTCTAATTTGATTTGGTTGGACCAAATAAATTGAGAAAATCCAGTTTAGTAAATAACCGGTTGACAATTGTGGTCATCGTAGTAATTAATTTTGGTTAGACCAATTTTAATGAACCAGACCGGTTATGTCATTTAATTGGGCAATTGGGTTATGTCTTGGACATGGACCAATTCTTGGGCCTCGGGCCAAGAAGTTAAAACAATTGGGCCAATTATTTGAGTCTTTTCTTCAGATTTAATTTAAAATTTATTTAAATAAAATTTAAAATTGATTTTAAATTAATCTGGTTTTCAAAATCTGAAATTAGAAAGTTTCTTAAATTAGAAGTTTCTAGATTTGCATGTTTTGAATTTTAGGAAGTTTCCAATTTTAGAAAGTTTCCAATTTTAGGAAGTTTCCAATTTTAGAAAGTTTCCAAAATTAGTAGGTTTCCCAAAAAGGAAAGTTTCCCAAAATAGTAATCTTCTATTTTGGGATGAAATTTTAATAAACCTACAAACCTCAAATAATATCAAGCGTTGGATGTCTTGTCCAGTCTATGTCAGCTGTCGAAGCCCATTCAATTGTACTCATGGCCTTACAGTGTGAGGGTGTCTACTTTTGCGTGGGTAAGACGGTTTGTGATTCATATATGTCATTGGGAGTCCCAGACATTAGTGATTACATGACTGTATAGTCTGGTTTTCTTGACTATGCCATCGGGAGTCCCGGGCCTTGAGACATCAGAGTGGATTGGGCCTCGGGCCCAGATTCACAACCAAGAATTATATCACGGATATAATTAGCCGAGATAGGGCTTACCGATATAAGCTAAGGTTGGGTGACGGCCAGTGGCCCACTTTGATCTTAGTTATATGTGGATCTTGGAATCATTATATTCTATTGAGGGTAACTGATGTTATTGAATATAATGCGAGATTAATCACATTAAGTATAATACGAGATTAATCATATTGAACATATTAACTAAAATCCTTTTATCTTATATTTCAGCTATGACTACTACAAGCACTCAAAACACATTCTCAATCCGGTCTGTTCTCGAAAAGGAGAAGCTGACTGGAACGAACTTCCTGACGTGGTCAAGGAACTTGAGGCTGGTCCTCAAGCAGGAGAAGAAGGATTATGTCCTTCGTGATCCCCTCACCGAGAGGCCTCCTAACAATGCCGCCAGGACTCTGCGTAATGCTTGGGAAAAGCATTCGTCAGATGAAAATGATGTCTATTGCCTGATGTTGGCGACCATGACTGCTGAGCTGCAAATGCAGTTCGAGAGTGTGTTGTCGCCCATCGAGATAATGGCAAGCCTGAAATCGCTTTTTCAGGAGCAGGCAAGGACTGAGAGGTTCCAGACAGTTAAGAACCTCTTAGACTGTAAGTTGGCTGCAAATGCGGCAGTGAGTCCTCATGTCTTGAAGATGATGGGTTATCTCGATCATCTTCAGAAACTCGACTGCCCTATCAGCCAGGAACTTGCCTGCGACATCGTTCTGCAGTCTTTACCTGCAAGCTATGATCAGTTCATCCTGAACTTCAATATGCATGGCTTGAGTAAGACATTGCCTGAGCTTCACGGAATGGTCAAGACTGCAGAGCCCAACTTGAGGAAAGCCAAGGACCCCAATGTGCTTATGGTGCAAAAGGGCAAGGGCTTTAAGAAATCCTCTACCAAGGACAAGGGAAAGGCTAAGGCTGTTCAAGTCTCGGACAAGGACACGCCAAAGCCCAAGCCCAAATCCAAGGCTGGGCCTACTGACATCTGCAGGTTCTGTAAAGAACCAGGGCATTGGAGGAGAGAATGTAAGAAATTCCAGGAAGGTCTAATGGAATTAAAGAAGAAGACTCTCGAGACTTCTTCATCAGGTATTTTTGTTATAGAAGTTAATACAACTACTTCTGATAATACCTCATGGGTTATGGATACTGGTTGTGGGGCTCATATTTGTACTAATATGCAGGCACTCAGCAACAGTAGGAGGCTAAAGCAAGGACAAGTGGAGCTACGAGTTGGGAATGGAGCGAAAGTTCCTGCACTAGCTGTAGGCACATACTTGTTGTCTTTACCTTCGGGATTGGTTTTAGAACTCAATAATTGTTATTTTGTACCTGCGATAAGCAGAAATATTATTTCAATTTCTTTGTTGGATTTGGAAGGTTATGATTTTTCAGTTAAGAATAAATTATGTTCCTTCAATCGCAACAATTTGTTCTATGGTTGTGCCCCTCTTACGAATGGGCTTTACATACTTGATCAATCCGCGCCAATTTATAACATTAATACCAAACGGTTCAAACCTAATGAGGAGAACCGAACGTTTCTATGGCATTGTCGTTTAGGGCACATCAGCGAGAAACGCATCAAGAGGCTCCATTCGAATGGACTTCTTGGCTCATTTGACTTTGAGTCATGTGAGAAATGCGAATCCTGCATGATGGGCAAAATGACACGGGCCCCCTTTAATAAACCTAACGAGAGGGCCAGTGACTTATTGGGCCTGATACACACTGATGTGTGTGGCCCAATGTCCACAAATGCAAGAGGAAACTATCAGTACTTCATTACCTTCACTGATGATTTCAGTAGGTATGGATATGTTTATTTGATGAAACATAAGTCTGAATCGTTTGAGAAATTCAGAGAATTCCAAAATGAAGTACAGAACCAACTTGGCAAAAGCATTAAGGCTCTTCGGTCCGACCGAGGAGGAGAATACTTAAGCCAAGAATTCAGTGATCATCTAAGAGAGTGTGGGATAGTTTCCCAACTCACTCCTCCTGGAACACCTCAATGGAATGGTGTGTCTGAGAGGAGGAATCGGACCTTATTGGATATGGTTCGGTCTATGATGAGTCACACAGACCTTCCAATATCCCTTTGGGGATATGCTCTGCTAACAGCAGTGTTCACTCTAAATAGAGCGCCATCAAAAGCAGTAGCAAAGACACCATATGAACTATGGACTGGAGAAGCTCCAGTGCTGTCTTATCTTAGAATTTGGGGTTGTGAAGCCTATGTCAAGAGATTGATCTCTGACAAGCTTACACCAAAGTCTGATAAATGCTATTTCATTGGTTATCCGAAGGAAACCAAGGCTTATTACTTCTATCTACGATCCGAGAACAAGATTTTTGTTGCCCGGGATTGTAATTTTCTTGAGAGGGAGTTTCTCTCTAAGAAAAACAGTGGGAGTAAGGTACTGCTTGAAGAAATTCAAGATGAACAGGATACTGCTCAACCTAATGAGGAAGAGCAGCAGGAGGACCTACAAGAAATTGTAGAGCCTGAACCTGTGGTACCTGAAGTTCGAAGATCCGGGAGGATCCGTCACGAACCCGAGAGATATCAAGGATTTCTCGTGACTGACTGTCATGATCTTCTGATCATTGATGGTGATGAGCCATCGAACTTCAATCAAGCCATGATGGGCCCAGATTCCTCTAAGTGGCGTAAGGCCACTGATTCCGAAATGGACTCCATGTCGGTCAACCAAGTGTTTTCGTTGGTTGACTTACCTGCTGGTGTAAAAGCCATCGAGTGTAAATGGATCTTCAAGAAGAAGATTGACGTGGATGGAAATGTCCAGATTTATAAAGCCAGGTTGGTGGCAAAAGGTTTCAGGCAAGTTCACGGTGTGGATTACGATGAAACCTATTCCCCAGTGGCAATGATGAAATCTATTCGGATTCTACTAGCAACTGCAGCTTTTCATGATTATGAAATTTGGCAGATGGACGTAAAAACCGCCTTCCTGAATGGAATTCTGGAAGAGGATGTGTATATGACACAACCTGACGGTTACATAGATCCAAAGAATGCTGGGAAAGTATGCAAGCTTCATAAATCCATTTATGGATTGAAGCAAGCATCGAGGAGCTGGAATCTTCGTTTTGATGAAGCGATCAAGCAATTTGACTTCATCAGAAACGAAGAAGAACAATGCGTGTATAAGAAAACTAGTGGGAGCAAGATAGTATTTCTTATTCTGTATGTCGATGACATACTGCTTCTCGGAAACGACGTTCCAATGCTGAAGTCGGTAAAGGACTGGCTTGGAAGTTGTTTTTCCATGAAAGACATGGGTGAAGCCGCATACGTTCTTGGAATCAGGATCTACCGGGATAGATCTAAAAGGCTGATAGGCTTGTGTCAAGATTCATACATTGACAAAGTCCTGCATAGATTCAGCATGGCAGATTCCAAGAAGGACTTCACGCCAATGGTACATGGCACAACGCTAAGCAAGAAGCAGAGCCCTACGACGGCTGCTGAGCTTGAGCGCATGAAGAATATTCCTTATGCATCTGCAATAGGATCTGTCATGTATGCCATGATCTGTACTCGTCCTGATGTTGCTTATGCATTGAGCATGACGAGTAGATACCAGTCAAATCCAGGTGAAAACCATTGGATTGCCGTCAAGAATATCCTGAAGTATCTAAGACATACTAAGGACAAGTTCTTGGTATACGGTGGAAGTGATGTGCTTGAAGTCAGTGGATTCACGGACGCAAGTTTCCAGACAGACCAAGATGATTTCCGGTCACAGTCCGGTTATATCTTTTGTCTGAATGGCGGTGCAATCAGTTGGAGAAGCTCCAAGCAAGACACCGTTGCTGATTCCACTACAGAAGCTGAATATATCGCCGCTTCAGAAGCAGCGAAAGAAGTTGTTTGGATACGAAAGTTCATCATTGAACTAGGTGTGATACCAAATGCGGCTGAGCCCCTGGCACTGTTTTGTGATAACAATGGTGCTATTGCTCATGCAAAGGAACCAAGATCACACCAGAAATCCAAGCATGTGCTAAGAAGATTTCACTTGATACGTGACATCATTAATAGAAAGGAAGTCAAGATCAGCCGAGTTCAGACAGATGATAACGTCACTGATCCATTGACAAAGCCACTCCCAAGACCTAAGCTCGAGTTCCTAACTGAAGCTGTAGGCATTAGAGACATTGAAATGTAATCTAAATTTGAGTGGGAGTTTGAGGGCTTTATTTAGTTATTGATATGTTCTTGTAAAACATTTTATGATGTTTAATGAAATTATTATTTCAAGATTATTTTAACTGTGATATGAACCATTTTATAGGTCATCGAAGTAAGTGACTTGATCTTGAGTCATCAAAGTCATTTAGCTTGATCATGAGACCCTATATTTGATAGATGGCTTATATCATCCTGTCCCTAATCGAAGGTTGTTGAAATTGGAACACCAACAACCGCGTGAGACTAGATTGGTAAGAACTCTTCAGGATATTTATATCTGTGTCATAAGAGATTCTTACTACGACTATAGAGTATAGTCCTTAGACCTGAGTTCGCATGCATGTGACTGCACATCAACTGATGCGCCTTGATCATTGTCTAACGCTGTCATTAAGCGATAGTTATAAGGACCTTGTTTGGGTGTATTATGAAATGAGTAGTTTACAGTGATGGAACAAGACGGGATTTGTCCCTCCAATATAAATGGAGTGAATATCTCTATGCCAATCGGAGATTTGAATACTGGAAAATGCATGGCCATGCTCAAACGGACTTTCCCGAGTCGTTTGGATTGTCAGTATCAAATCAGAGTCCGATGAACAAGATTAGGCTTTATAAGGATGACACTAATCTTGCCTTATGACTAATCGAGATATTGAGACAAAAGGATTATGAATACAGAGATTCCAGTTCAAGTGGGAGATTGTTGGAATTATGTCCAGTAATCTCTGTACTGTCTCTAGAAAGTAAGAGTATGTCAATGATCAGACATAAGTCATATAATACTGGGGGTCATGATGGCTTGCTAGAGTCCGCTCATGATCTATAAATCTTGGATTTATTGCCTTTATTATATGATCCCATATGGGTCACACGCCTAAGCTAACAGGAAAATGTGTAGGAACGGTTTAGCAGAAGTACGGTAAAAGTGCTAGGCATTTACTGTACTAAGAGAGAGATTAAAGGGCCTGATTAAATCTAAGGGATTTAATCAGACTGGGAATTGGGCCCAAAAGGCCCAACAAGACTGGACAAGGGTTTTTAATTAAAAACTTGCCCTAGCTCTTTTTCTCAGCCATTCCTGCGCCTCCCTCTCTCTCTTTCTGCGCCTCTCTCCTCTTGGTCTAGCAGCCAATTTCCTGCAGTGTGCGTGTGTGAGCCTTTGGAGGAGCTATCTCTTGGTGGTTCTGCTGATCTCTGACCCGTACCTCCTCTTTCCGCTGCATAACAAGGTAACAGGTGAGATCCTTTATGATTCTAGCAAGAGAACCTAGATCTGGCATGTTTAGGTGAGTTTAATCTGAAGAATTGAATCAGGATTAACACTAAACAATCCTTCAGTATCGACCATTGCCAATACACTCCCAGAAAAACTGAGCTTCCTCCGTATCCCACTCAAGACTTATGCCAATACGTCTCGGCTCAGTGCTGAATCTATAAATCCTGCAGATATCGAGAAGAGGAATCCAATACCTGGCTCCTAAGCACATGAAGGTAAAGATACCTCCTGAAGCACTCCTGCTGTCTGGGTCCGGGTAAACCACTCTGCAAGTGGCTAGCAGCTGTCTCACCAACTCAGGGTACAAGTCGTAAGGCTGCATAGGCATTGTCCCGAGACCAATGCCCTTACACAGCGTAAGAACCTGCTCAGCAATGCCCAGACTCTTACAAGTAGAGTAGTCTGCAAACTTGGTTGGCTTAAGCGTCATGCCACACCAACCGTTGTAAAGCAACGTGTCAAAATCATCACAATGGTTAAGTAGTGGCCTCTCCGTAAAAGTGTCGGTCTTGAGGAACTCAGCAATATCGTTCGGCCACTCTCTGTCTGACGGAATCTCTGTCTGGTCTGCTCTAGGCCAAGGCGGTGCTATTGCCTGACCAACTCTCACATACGGCTCAGGATGTGGTGATTCTCTATGGAACCACTCTGGTGGTGGAGCATGATGAACTGTAGCAGCGGCTGCGGTGGCTCTGCGTTTACGGAACGGTCGAGGAGGCATCTGCAAGAAATCAATATATCATATAAGTCACGGCAGAAATCTCTCTGTGAAATCACGAAGAAACGACCGTTGCACTAAGGCATCAATCGCTGCAAGGCGATTCCACATCATCGAACAAATCCCTAAAATCGCAACGCAACGACCGTTGCACTAATGCATCGATCGTTGCAGGGCGATTTTTACAGATGCTAAGTATCGATCCAAAATTGTAAATCAAACTCAAATTCAGCATGCATTCATCACAATCGACCTAAATGAGGCTAATAACAGCACGGAATCATCAATCTCAAACCAAAAATTCTCAAATTCTAAAACCCTAAAAACGAATTCGGAAATCATGAAATCATGACACATTACCTTGGATTTGTGACAAATGGGTTATAGGAATGTATTAAGAGTGTAAAAACAAGAGAATAGCACTTGGAATCAGTGAAAATGACGAAGATATGAGAGATTTAGAAGTGTGGAGTCGCGGTTGTACGGACGGCGGAGTTGGAGAAGGAAAGAGGAGAAAAGGGTTTAAGGTACTTACCTCGATCGTGGGTGCAACGACCGTTGCAGATGAGCAACGATTGTCACTTGTTGAACCAAATTGATTCCGGTTAAGCGCGCGTACCTTAATTTTGCAATTTAAACCAATTGCAACGACCGGTGCACAAGTGCATCGATCGTCACACATCTCCAGACTCGAGTTCTGTATCTGAAACTTAGCAAAAAAAATAAAAACATGAAATCCTAAGAAAAACACCAAAAATAAGAAAGAAAAACACTTAAACCTAACAGTGGGTTGCCTCCCACTCAGCGCTTGTTTAAGGTCATTAGCTTGACCGGACGAACAAGATCAGTTTGCTGGAGATCCTGACAGAGACTTTGATTGCCTCTGTGCAAGTCTCCTCATCCATGGCGGAGAATAAGCTGTATCAGAATGAACTTGTCCAAGAAAAGAAGGAGTAAACTGCTCCCCAGGATCCAAAACCGTAATGTGACTCGACTGCTCTTCATCTCCATCCATAATGGTGAAGGTCTGCCCATCTATCAGTGGCTTGCGCAGCTTGTCCATCTCAAAATGCAGCGGCTCATCTTCCAGATGGAGATCTATCAGACTGTGTCTCACATCTATTACTGCTCCAGCTGTAGCTAGGAATGGTCTACCCAATATCAAAGCGTTATCCTGCTCACTGTGGTACTTAAGAACTAAGAAATCTATTGGAACCAAGTAGTTTCCAACTCTCACCGGGATGTCCTCAAGAACTCCTTCCGGAACCCTTATCGACTGATCAGCTAGGACAAGAGAGGTCCTAGTGGGTCTAAAATCCATCATACCCAGCTTCTCTGCCACAGAGTATGGCATAAGACTTCCAGCAACTCCTAAATCACAAAGAGAGCGCTTAAAACCATCTTCGAAGATAGAACAACTTAGCACAAAAATCCCAAGATCAGGTAGCTTCTTAGGAACCTTGGTTAATAGCACATCACTTATATGCTGAGGAACAACTATAACCCAATCCTTCAGCTCTTCATCCAAAGGAATCATCTTACCCAAGTACTTCTGCACACAAGGGTGATAATGTGGATCATTAGACGGTGGAATTTCTTCCAACTCTTCACCAATCTTCTCTAGCTCTTTAAGCTCATCAATCTCTTGTTGAATCACTTCAGATACCTTAGGATATAAGCGAATAGAGTGTGCATAAATCTCATGTTAGGTTATCTCAAACACCCCAGGGAATAAGCGGTTAAGCTCTGAATCTGCATCAATGTCATAAGAATTCTGTGAATCTGTCTGTCCACGCCTTGCAACGATCGACGCTAAGGGTGCATCGATCGATGCAGTCAAATTTTCACAGATTCTACCCGAGAGATTTTCCTCAAAATCCGAAATTTCACCTTCCTCTACCACTTCAGCTGTACTTAGCTCAAATCTTTCACCTAGATGTGATCCATCATCAACGTACACTGACCAGGCCTTAATATGGGTGTCTGCTACTCCTTTTCCTTTAACAGAACTAGCGATCTGGCTCACCTGAGTGTCCAACTGCTTCACATGAGTGTTTAGAGACTCAAACTTGCCATTAAGGTCTTCATAAACCGCATCCAACTTCTTGTTGCAGTCCACAGCAATCTTGGTTTGTCCCTCTAGCAGCTGCTCCATCATAGCTTCCATCTTGCTCTCATGAGCACTTGCAGTAGGAGGAGTCTGATAATATGAAGATCCATAGGTCCTTTGGTTACCTTGTCCAAAAGGTTTCTGAAAACCACTAGTCTGTCCAAATCTGGAAGAGTTTTGATTGATGTTGAAAGCACTCTTCTGTCCACCATTGAAGAACCTATTACCAGACTGATTACCAAACCTGTTTCCCTGGAAACCAGATCATCCGATGTAATTCACATCCTCTTCCTGCTCTTCTCCTTCATCATTGATCATCTCAACATCTTGAGCAAAGTGGACAGCTTTCTTCCCAGCTAGAAGATTGCAAACTGTGTCCAACTTAGATCTAATATCAGCTATTTCAGAATTCTCAATCTTTCCACCGGACTTCTTCCTTCTCTCATCAGTGGTCTTGCAGCTATTACTGCTTACCAGATTGTCTATCAACTGCTTAGCTTGAGCAGGAGTCCTAGTGTTAAAGTTGGCATTGCTAGAATTGTCCAACGCAGTCTGATATGGAAGATCTATTCCTCTAAAGAAGATGCCTAAAAGTGTCACCTCAGTGAATCCATGGTGCGGGCAGTCACGTTGGTATTTCTTGAATCTCATCCAGGCTGTCTTAAGAGGCTCTGTAGGACCTTGGGTAAAGGTAAGAATGTCCTGTCTGAATTGGTCTGAGCGGGCATCATCATAGAAGTGACGCAGGAACTCACTCTTCAGGGCTGCCCAAGTAACAAACGTCCCAGGTGGAAGTTGTTTTAGCCAGGCTGCAGCATCTCCAGCCAGAGAGTAGGGGAAAAGCTTGAGGAACAGATAGTCTTGGTTAACTCCATCGTACTTTCTTCCAGTAACTATGCCCTCAAACTAATCTATGTGATCCATCGGCTGCTCACTTGGAGAGCCATGGAAGGCTTTCTGCCTCAGGAGAGAGTAGTAGACGGTTTTGATTTCAAAATCATTCCTCTCAAATTCAGGAAGTACAAGAGCTGACCGGTTAGCATGGAACTCGTCCGGACGGTTATAGTCAGCTAAAGTCCTCTCAAGGACAACCATCTGTCTACCTTGGTTCTGTCCTTGCTGCGGCTGTGGTTGCTCTGGAGGATCAGGGATGACATTCCCTTCAGCATCAATCGGTTCTCCTGCAGCATTGTAAGGATTTTTTTGTCGGTCCCTCAGGACACCTTGGGCATCAGGCAATATGATCACACGTTCAACAACCATCCTTTCTCTTTGAACTCTTCTGTTTGTCCTCTCTAGTCTAGCAAGTTCTTCAAGTTGAAGGTTTACGAGATTAGTGTTCAGATTACTTCTGGTATCACGCGTCTGCATAAACCGTCTGTAATCGCCAAGCAACGATCTATGCTAACAGTGCAACGATCGATTCAACTCCAATCGCCTAGTGTCGATCGACACAAGAAGTGCAACGGTCGATGCTATGCGATTATGAAACCTGCGACAGAGAGAAAACAGAGAAAAATTAAAAAAATCAGTAAACAAAAATAAAAACAAAAAATCCTAGTAAAAACCCTAAGTTCGAAGTTATCGAAGACTCTAAGAGTCCCCGACAACGGCGCCAAAAACTTGATAGGTCTCGAGTTTTTCCCTATACTAAGTGCAAGTGCACAATAATGTCAATGTAGTACTTAGGGATCGAATCCACGAGGACTCTAGGCAACGATAGGATTAAGAACTTAAAGAGATTAAAACTAGGAGAAAGCAAAAAGCAAATTGTATTGAATAACTGAAAAGCAAGCAAGAAAGTAAACTAGTAGCAGGTTGTGGTTGTAAGCAATAAACTAAGGGCGCTAAATCTAGGGCGTTCTCAGGAAATCAGACAAGCAGATAAATCATTCAGTCAGGATCTAATTAAACTCAGTTCTAGAACTCAAAACACAGATATAGAATTAACCAAATTCCTTTGCGAGAATTCTCTAAGTCTAAGTGCAGCAATCCAAATTCCTTTGCAATTACTAACAGATTAAACCAGCTTTAATTCCAAGTTTGATAATGTTCACAATCTAATTAAACCAAATTCCTTTGCGAGTAATTAAATTGCTCAACCTAAATAGTTCAGATTCTAAACCACACTGTCGTGTCGTATTTAGCAACCTAAGATCTAGATTCTAATTGATCAGGTTAGAACTAGCATTAAACACAATTTAGTTTGAAGAACATCTATTGATGTGAATCCTTAACTGAATTAATTATATCTAGCAAGTCATGAAATCCCTATGAGAAACCCTAAACCTAACTATGAAACTACTCAGACATAGATGATGTAAACATAATCAATGAATTAATAGAAATCATAAAAGAGATTAGAATAATAAAGGGGTTCGAAAACTTCTCCAAAACGAATGTAGTACAGGATCAGATTAGCCCCAAAAGCTCTAAAAACTCTCTGCTCTAAGTTATGATAGCGTATGTAAGCGTCTGTAAAACTGAAGTTAAAAACCTAATTAAATAGCTAAAACACGACTTGGGGCTTCTGTGTAAATATCTGGAACTTCTGGGCTTTTCTGCAATATCAGCATTCTTCATTAAATCGCCGAGTCTGGCCCATTCGCGCTATGCATCGATCGATGCAGGTGTGCAACGATCGACGCAATCCTCAAATCTGGACAGTGAACTCTGTCTCTCGGACCAAATCTCCAAAATGCACCAAATAGCTCCAAAATCTCCACTTCTGCTCCAAATGTGCTTGTACCTAATAAAACCATTAAAGGAACCTAAAAGAACACCAAAAGATACTAAAACACACTTATATCATGTTCTAAAACTAGTAAAAACTATGATATATCACTTCTGATTCCACCTTTGTTTCTCTGCATCGTGTGATCAGGTCCTCAACATCATTCAACACATTGGCTCGATGTCTTCTTCTCCTGCGATGATTGAGGACCTCACCAACCGTTGTGCAGCTTCGTATCCCCAAATCAATACATCCTCGTAGACCAAGAACTTCCGAGAGTACCCCAAAATCAGACCAGTTGTCATGCCAAAAAGAAGTTTCCATACATCCTATGATGCTCTTCTTGTGAAAGGACCTTGCCACATCTCTTAATTTGAAAATTTTCCTCCACATCCAAGATCCCTGGCCATTACTGTTCGCTTCCCAAATAGTTTTCTTCTTCAGCAGGTTCTTATGTACACATTTCCTCCAGAGAGAGTTGATTGAAAGCAAACGCCATATTAGCTTCAGAACATACACCAAACTTGCGCCTTTGAGAGGTTTCAGACCAAGTCATCCCTCCCTTTTTGGCCTACAAACATCATGCCAAGCTAGCTTAGCCTTCGTTGTTTTGAGAGTCGGGCCAGACCACAGAAAAGCTGAGCATAAGCTTTCTAATTCTTTTAAGCATGCACTAGGCAGCCTATACGCCGAAATCCAGAAGTTAATTTGACCCATGAGTACTGATTTCAAAAGTTGGAGACGGCCCGCAAAAGAAAGCAACCTTGTAGTCCATGAGTTAATTATCGACTTCACTTTTTGAATCAGGATAGCATAGTCATTCTTTTTCATTCCTTTTGTCAGTAGAGGCAGACCGAGATAACGCACCGGAAGATCCCCTGCTGCAAAAGGAAAGTCCGCAAGTATAGTCTCTCGGGTTTCCTGCTCGATGCCTGCCGTATAAATTGTTGACTTTTCCAGACTAATCCTCAGCCCGGACCAGTTACCAAACTCATTAAACACATCGATAACACCTTCTATAGATCTCTACTTACCCTCTACAAATACCATTAGATCATCCGCAAAGCAAAGATGAGTGATGGAGAGAGTCTTACATTGAAGGTGATAGCCAAATCTACCTTGGGCAGCAGCATTATCCAGCTTGTATGAGAGCACATTCATACATATTACAAATAAGTACGGCGAGAGAGTGCATCCTTGCCTCAGCCCTCTTACACTGTTAATGTAACCTGCGAGGTCTCCATTTACTTGGACACAGAAGCTAGCAGTAGACACACACAACTGAATCCAGTGAATAGTTTCCGCAAGGAACCCCATGGCTTTTAATGTGTTGATGAGGAAAGACCATTGTACCGTGTCAAAGGCTTTGGAAATGTCGATTTTCATGGCGCATCGTGGAGAGACTGAGGAGCTATGATAGTCCTTGACAATTTCCGTTGCTAATAAGACGTTTTCCATCAGTAGTCTACCTTCCACAAATGCTGATTGGTTGGAGGCAATCATTCTTGGTAAGATAGACTTAAGACGATTCGCAATGATCTTTGATACCACTTTATAGATCACATTACAACAAGCAATGGGTCTATAATCCCTCATTATTTTAGCCTCATTCTTCTTGGGAACCAGTGCGAGAATGGTGGAATTAATTCCTTTGGGGAGAAACCCTTTCAAGAAGATGGACTGCACAGCTACAACAAAATCATCTTTCACAAGACTCCATACTGTTTTGAAGAATTCAACTGGGTATCCATCCGGACCAGGAGACTTATTAGAAGGCATGGAGAAGAGTACCTTTTTTATTTCTTCTTCGGATACTGATTTTCCAAGCATATTACATTCATCTTGAGTTACTCTGAATTCAATAAGCTGCTCAAGCTCCTCCACTGAAGCAGCCATGAATCCATCCTGTTTGTGATTGAGGAACTCTTTAAAGAAATTTTCTGCCTCCTTCTTAACTTCATCATGTCCAGAAACAATCCTACCATCTGAGCATTCAACTTCCCTGATTGTATTTTTAGCTTCTCTTAGTTTTACAGCATTATGGAAGGTCTTGTTGCATTGATCTCCAACTTCCAGCCAATGCAGTTTAGACTTCTGCTTTAAAAAGTCCTCCTCCAAGGCTGCAACATGAGACCATCTATGATCAGCTTCCACCTCATTCTTTACTGCCTCCGCAGTTGGATTCGCCATAGTGATCTGTTGCAACTCACACAAATTCTCGTGAGCTTCCTTCGCCTTCTTGGAGAGATTTCCTAGGAGATCCCTACCGAGGTTCCTGATCAAGGCCTTTACAGCTTTGAGCTTCTTTGAGAAGCGAAATAAAGCAGACGTAGAGTGATAGAGCTTTTCTGTCGTTGCCCATTACCTCTCAATCATTTTAAAAAACGCAGGGAGCTTACCAATGGCGTTGATGTATTTGAACGGTCGTCGTATTTTCTGCTGGACAGCTTCAAGTTGTATTCTACATCGCAGATGATCCGAACAACCACCAGATTCGAAGACACTATACGCTTGGGAGTTACTATTAAGCCAAACATCATTAATAAGAACCCTATCAAGCTTCTTACTGATTACACCTTCTTCTCTCTTGTTGCACCATGTGAATAGAGGGCCATGTGACCCTAGATCCGACAATGAACAATGCCTCACCGTGTCTTGAAAATCAGACATCCCATGGGAGAGGGCAGAGAAGTTATGAACGTCAGAGTGTTCCTTAACATCCAATATCTCATTGAAATCTCTCATAATTATCCATGGCTTACCTTTAAACAAAGCTGAATCATGATGATTCTTTAAATCCTCCCATAGACTCTTTCTTTGATCCACAAAGTTGGAAGCATACACGAACGTACAAAATAATTCCTCCCTTGCACCTTCCAACAACACCGAGAAAGTAATAAGTTGATCACTCTTGAAGACTGGTGAGAGTCTGACCGAGGACCTCCAGATTACCCAAATACGACCGCCTTGACTGTGTTCATAGTTAGCCATAAATGACCAATCTTTAAAAACCGAAGAGATGATTTTTGTTGCTTTCTTTTCCTTGACACGAGTCTCTAATAAGCATCCAAAAAGCATCTCCTTATTGTTTGTCCAGTTTTTGACCACATAATGTTTGATAGGTTTATTGAATCCGCGCACATTCCAGGAGAAACTGGACATCTATTAATTCTTACGGGTACCTCTTTTCCTCCCAGCAGCTTTATTTGCATCTTTAGCTACTTGAGAGACTAGGCCAATGGTTTCTTTTGATTTGTCCTTAGAAGTCCTAGAAAGGTTTCTTCGAACATTGCTCTCCAAAACGCTACTCTCCATACCAGCACCGTCCAACATATCCCCTGTGTTGGAGGTTTCCTCACTTGTCTCCTCTGTATCAGTCTTAGAAACATCGTCCGGAATAAATTCACCTTCCTCCTCAAGGTTACTCAAAACAGAGTATTTGGAAGCAGAGATAACGGTAGATTGGATCGCAACCTCCTCTTTTCTTGGGCTTCTCATCCCCTTACTAGGTGATAACCAGCGTTCCTCCACCTCACTCACTTTCGAAGGCTCATTGTCAACATTTGCAGAAGCTAACTTCTCCTCGACATTGACTGGAACACCATCCGTCACAGGAACTTCCAACTGGTCAACTACATTGCTAACAACTTCTGATGAAACCTTATGCCCCTCGGTAGATTCCACATCCGTTACATGATCAGCCGAAGTTGTATCCGTCGACGGACCCACATTCTTCTTAGAAGCTACACATACTTTCTCCAAATGTCCCCACTTATCGCACACGGTACACCTTGGAGGAAGCCATGGGTATATGAATTCAACCATGAACTCTTTTCCATTCTTCTTAAACATAACTTGTCTCGGGAATTCTTTATTGATGTCAGCCTTGACAAAAACCTTAGCTACTTCGAAGTTTGAACTGGCAAGAGTTTCCGGATGTAGACGATCTGGAACACCAGCAACGCTAGAGATGAAACTCAGGCCTTCCCACAAATACATGTTCAGAGGCACATTCTTCAAATGTACCCACATTGGGATCGATGACTCCTCTATAGACTCCTCTTCCGAAGTTGGAGTCCACTTTGTGACAACTAAAGGCACATCAGCAATATTCCACATGCCTCGCCGCAGTAACCGAGAGCGAGTATGTGGATTATGGACTCTGAATCTCACCGTAGTTGGATTAACTGCATAAACATCAATCTTATGCGGATCCTCCTTTTGTTTCCAGATCATGTTTACGATCATATGTATTTTTGCAATATGTGAAGCTGTAGATAGGAACTTTCCCACCAGGAAATCCTCCCAGAGAGGAGTAGCGTCATCCAACACACCATCCGGGATCGATACGGAGTGAACTCCATTAATTAACGAAAGGTTAACATCATACTTTTTGAGAGATTGCTCTGATTCTACAACTGAAGCATACGTAGTGACTAGTTTTGCTCGAGTAGGGATCTGATGAGACACCGGAATCTGCTCCGAACTCATCGGAAGCTGACCGGACGGCGCCGTCGGGACAACTTTGACGTAGAAGAAACCAAAACCCTAGTCGCCTAGAATATCTCCTCCGGAAATCACGGAGCAAACAATATATAAATAATTTATGCCTTTTGCGTTTTTTTAAAAACTACACAATAGTGCTAAGCGTGATCATCTCTTCTTGTAATTATTTAAAATATAAAAGAAAAGTTAGCTTTATAATAGATATTGGAGACGTGGTTTGTAGAAAACCGCTGATGTTGATGAGAAAATAACGTTGGTGTTTCTGTTATTGCCGCCCTTCCCTTTTGATCGACCAAATATATTCAGTCTTAAGACGGCGCTAATTGTTGATTGAGAGAATCACACAATAATCATTTTGGAAAACTGATTAGAAAATAAGGGACTTGAATAATACGAATCGAAGGACTTAAGAGCAATAACAGAAAGATGCTGAAATATCTAGTCTTAATAGATTGGCTAGTTGAATGATCTCTCTGTCTAGGGTTTTAGTACATTGTATGAGTTAAAAGGTAAATATAAAAAAGTTGATTATTTTCCCTCGCAGAAGAAGCATATTTATATTAGGAGAGTTATGTTATTTTCCTAAATTCTCTCTAATATCGATAATATTAATATTTACATACTCTTAGATCTTCATTCTTTTTTTTTTAAAATGTCTCTATCTTCTTCCTTTTCATAAATATGGTTAATTTACTTAACCATATTTTTCTCTTTTTTGGTGCAGGCCGGCATAGGCTTTTTCACTTCGTTTATTGGGCTTGAGCTTGAAAAGCAGATCTCTGTTGGACTGGGGGTGCTAAATCCATCTCCAACAATTTCCATTGTCGTTATTTTTTTCCGTTGTTTCCAAAGCTTATGTTTTCTTCAGAATACTTATGTTTCCTCGGCAAGCGGTTACTAGGTTACCCCATTTCTTGCAAATGTTACATCTAGATGGCAGCCAAGGATACGAAAATTCGACTTCCTTATTAACGCCCATCCTTGACCTGAATCTGTAGGCTTTTGGGAAACCTTTCGAAACCTCTGCCTCCATAAACACCTTGGCCTCTTTGAAACTTTTACATAGCAATGTATCTGAGTGTAGTCTTTTTGGTTTGCCCAACGCACTAGCAATAAATTCCAAACCGTCCAACGAGAAAAGTTGATGTAGCACGTTTTTGCTAGTTATCCACATCGTAATTGTTTTGATTTCCGCAACTTCAACTTCCACAATGGGAGACCATTTTGAGAGGATCATTGGGATATTACCAATATTCCACATACCTTTTCTTAGGACCCTAGCTTTTGTTTGTGGATCCTTGATTCGGAACTTCACTGTGATGTCGTTGACTTCATAAACATCAACTTTGACATCTTTGTTTCCGAGCGGCCAGATTTTGTCGACAATCATGTGTATTTTTGCGAGATGGGGAGCTTTTGACAGAAACTTCCCTTCCAAAAGACCATCCCACAGTGGGATCGAGTTGTTGGTCAGGTTATTTGGTATTTCCACCGTTTCTTTTCCTTCTTAATCACTTATTTCCAGTACATGTTCCTTCAAACTTAGCCCAAATTTTTTTCCCCTGTTCTGCAAATGATTCATAGACTGTTGCAGAGTCCTTTTGTAACATACTGGGCCCGACCCATTTGAGAAAGGCTGGCTACCTATGTCACCAAAGTGCACTTACCTTTTCGATCATTTGTCCAGAGAGAACTCCAAAGTTAAGCGTGCTTGAGCTGAAGTAGTCAAAGGATGGGTGACCTACCGGGAAGTGACTCACGGTATCATGCGAGTGAGGATAAAACATGGGAAAAGGTCACGTGGTGATTGCAGGGTCAGTAAATTACTCGGTCGGGCCTACGAAAAATAACGCACCGACCGTCGGACAGGGGTGGAGCCCACGAGCCTGATAGAGGGATGTGTGACTCACCGGTAGGGGCAGACGGGGCGTTACAAGTGGTATCAGAGCCCAGGTTAGTCAAACCAATTAAGTCTCAGGAGATAATCCTGGGGTTTGGGGGTTATGGCTGCTCCGGTTATGAGTCGGAGGGTCAGAGATGGATCCTAACAAGATGCGGAATTCGGGGACGAATTCCCATTAAGTGGGGGAGAATTGTAACATATTGGGCCCGGCCCATTTGAGAAAGGCTGGCTACCTATGTCACCAAAGTGCACTTACCTTTTCGGTCACTTGTCCAGAGAGAACTCTAATGTTAAGCGTGCTTGTGCTGGAGTAGTCAAAGGATGGGTGACCTACCGGGAAGTAACTCACGATATCATGCGAGTGAGGACAAAACATGGGAAAAGGTCACATAGTGATTGCAGGGTCAGTAAATTACTCGGTCGGGCCTACGAAAAATAACGCACCGACCGTCAGACAGGGGTAGAGCCCACGAGCCCGATAGAGGGATGTGTGACTCACCGGTAGGGGCGGACGAGGCGTTACACCTTTATTCCTTGACATGTCTCGTTTCTCATCTGTGTTGTTAGCTGCAAGATGGTTTTTGTAGCTTCAAAGACTGGATTAACAGAGATTCTTCCATCTGGAAAACTAGTGGAGATGATTCCATAACATCAGAGATCATAAGTTGATGGTCGCCGGTGGTTGGAGCCAGAGCCTTCAACAAATCGAGAGGAGCAGGAGGCCCCTGTGATGATGAAAGCATCACTTTTCACCGAAAGAAGAAACTTTTCTGTAAAGATACTCTTAACAACGATCACACACTCTCTCTCTTCTTTTCTTCTCTAAATTTTTTTTTACTTTGATCTTTCATTTCCATCGTTTTTCTTATTCTTCATATATGTGTATAATATATACGTAAAAACCAGAAAACATTTTATGTTAAAAGATACAGATTTATAAATTATTTTTTTGACAATATAATTTCATAAAATAAAACTGATATAAAAGCCCCGTGAGTTATGACTTTACCCAAATTGTTTATAATGCTTCTTATGTGATCGACTATTTTTTCCAGTGAAATATACGTATCCTTACGACTGTAAATGGCCAAAGGATAAATATAAATGAATAGAAAAATATCACAAGGATACGTATATTTTTGCTCTGGACCTGAAAATATAAGGTAATTCTTTCGAAATCTCCCTTTAGGCCTCTCCTCTTTAGTCTTCAGTTTGCAAGGCTTCCATCAACTATGTTGAGTTTAAACTCTACACAAACACATATTAATTATCAGCTTATTTAAGTGAAATTTAATGAAGAACGAATGATTATAATTTAATGGAACACAGATTAAACATAATAACTAAAAAAGAACACAATGGAAAATCCATAGAATGAGTTGAGTCATAAAAATGGTTCAATGGATTATTTATAGTGTAAGTAGTTGGCTATTTAGAATTGTTAGTTATGTTAGATAAGAATAAATTTAAAATATTTTGGTAGTTGAATTTAAATCGATATAATATTTTCAAGTTGAAGAAAATGATAGTTCAAAATTTCTAATTTAATTATATAAAATATTTTGGATTTTATTGATTTTTAAGCATATAGTTTAATTTGTATGTTTGAGAATATGTTTTTTGTCATTTATGAGATTAAGTTTGTTACATATTCCAAATGAAGTCACATATCCCAATAATAGCAAATTTTCACGTAAAATAATATACTACCAAATGTTTGGAAAATTTTTATGTTTTTATTTAATTTATCTATATATCGATTTTTTTTACTGTTTTGGTTTTTTTTTATAAAATAATATATGCCTTTTTGTTAAAATTAATAATTTTTAAGTAAATCAGCAATTATAGTTTTAAAATTTAGAATCCATGATTTTCCTTTATTATGGTTTTTGAACTCAAATATATTCGATAATTATTTTAAGAAAATATAAAATTATATACTAAATATTTTGAATGCATAAATGAAACAAGTTTAAATAAAGAAATAAAGACATTTTATTATTTTTGAATATTTTGTATGTAACTGTCTATGTAGTCTCAGGAAATCTTCACCAAATATTTCAAAATTTAAGATTATCTTCTAGTGCAATCTCTTAATTTTTTATTGCAGCTTTTACTTTTAAAAAAACTATGTACTGAAGGGTAATTTTAACTTTCATATGTTTAATTTCTTTTTGATTTTATAATATATGAAAGTATTATTGACCATGGACTACAACTTTTTATAATATTTATTTAAATAATTTACTAGATTTTGACCCACGTTTAGAAAGCGTAGATTTACTTTTCTTTGCAAATTTAAATTATATTTATTTTATTTTTAGTAATTAAAATTTATAATTATGCAATCCAGTTTTATTTATAATTGTTTAATTCACATTATAAAAATAAATTAATAATTAGGTTTAAAAAAATAATTGTGTGTTATTTGAGAAGAGTTATATCGTAAAGATAAAGAGATTGAAATAGCAATCATGCATTATAAATTTTAATATTGAATAATTTTGATATTTTATTAAATTAAAATATATTATTTTGAATTAATATATATATATATATATATTTATTTATATTTGTTTTAAACTCGTGAAAAGTTCATTTTTAGAATTTGAAATTGGCTAATTTATTTTTCAACCCTTTGTTTAAATATTTTGCAATATGACGTAACAACCTACTAAAAATGCAATCGTAAAAACAAATTGTTACGAAATAAATTAATTTAATATAATTTTAAAATTTTATTATAATATAAACATAAATATTTATATTTGAAATAAAAAATAAAGAAGATATTAAAATATAATATATTTTAATTTTGAATTTAATCAAAATTAAAGAATGTTATCTTATATATACAAAATAGTTTATGTTTAAATTATTTAGTTATATTTATCAATTGATTTAATAATTTCATGTATATATATATATATATTTAATTAATTAGAAAAGTGAAACCCATTATATTTAACTTGATTGAATACATGTTTAGTAATTGTCTTGTTTGGAAACATGGATAGTAGAAAAATTGTTATATTTCTTAATTACCCTTAATAAATATTAAAAACACTCTTAAATCATTAATGGCACAAATTGTAAATAACACATGCCCCAAAGATTAGTTTTTCAAAGAACTCTAATTTTTTACTAGTATTGATATGTCAAATTTTATTTGTTAGGAAGTTGAAAAAGATACCATCAGATTGTAATCAAAATATTTGATTTATGTAATATATTATTTGGTTCTAAAAATACTAAAAACAAATAATATGAATTAAGAAATTTTCTATAATAGCACAAAAATAATGTATTCGACCAAAATGCAATAAAAATAAAAATTAATCAAAATAACATTCATTAAAGGGGATAAATATTAAATTAATCTATTAATAACAATTTTATTTAATACAAAATATTTTATTTTAAAAATAAATAATAATTAAAAAAACTCCGGATTTTTTTGATTTTTTTCAAATATTTTTTTTCAATTTTTTTCAAATTAGTTTTTTCAAAAAAACTTTCCTAAAGTTGTATAAATATCTTTATAAAACAATAATACATTTTCGGAAATGTCTTCCAAAAAAATACATGTTTTGTTGCATTCATTAAAATCAAACATGTGACTATGATTACAAACTTATATAATAAATAGTTTTAAATATTTTTAGTATTACATTTCAGGTAGAATTTTAAAAAATATCATTTTATTGGAGTCGAACCTAAGACATAGAGTTTATAACAATGTACATATTGGGGACATAAAGCACTAAGTTAATGTATTATTTTGAAAATTATAAGAACTTACAACTTATATAATACATAGTTTTAAACGTTTTAAGGAAACAACAATATAGTTTTAGAAAGACTTTCCAAAACCCAAAATAAAGTTTTTTTTTTTTTTTTTGCATTTTGTTTGGAATCAAACCTAGAACATAAAAGGTATAAAATTATACAAGTTAGGGATGTATAAATAATAAACTGAGATATTACTTTAGAAAATATAATATATTACAGACTTATATAATAAATAGTTTAAAACATTTTCTGTAAACAATAATACAATTTTATGAATGTTTTTGTGGAAAATAAAAGTGAAAAATTAATAACTTTTTTTGAAAAAACAAAATTGGGAAAAAAGTTGAAGAAAACATTTAAAATATATATATATATATATTATTTAAAAATTATATAGGACATGCTTCTTTAAAACTGACTGGTCTTTGGAAGGAGACACAGACGGAATGCTGGAAAGTGACTGGTGCATGTTCTCGATGCGAAAGCAACGGCCATGAGACCCAAAATTTTCCAAGGCCTGAGAAGGGACAACCGAGGAGTTCTGGATAGAACTTGGGTAACTTCTACTAATTTGGGGAAGCGGGTCATATCCGACTGAATTTTCCAAAGTTGCAAGGGCAAATGCAAACACAATAGAAGGATAACCTTGGGGGACATGAACTGGCTGCGAATAGACAGGATTCAAACCCACAATTTTATGAGCTCTCAAGGATGACGGTGACTCTGGAAAGTACAACTCGATCAGTGGTACGTGGTTCTGACGAGTTGAATATTGTAGGGACTTTGATTATAGGCGGTGTAGAAACACATGTCTTGTTTGACACCGATGCATCACATTTTTTTATGACACCGAAATGGCTTGAGAAGAGTTAGTTACTGTGGGAATCTAACTTGGGAATAGATAAGGTAGAAGCGGCTGGTGGTAAATTGATGCATGCCCTAGGAAATGTGCGAAACATTTATGTGATGTTTGGGGATGTCAATGTGTCAATGTTAACGAAACGGTTAAGTGAGAGGGAAGAAGGGCTTGATGATGAAGACATAGGTGTTGTGGATCTTGAGTCTGATGAAGAGCATGACCTTACTAGGGATATTGAATTTGAAGATGATAGTGAGCACGTGGTGAACATGGATTAGCTTGGGGAAGAAGAAATTGTTGCTTCTTAAGATTGTTGAATTTTTAGAATATGGTTTACCTTTTGCTTTTAACTTTGATTTGGAATTGGATTTTGAATTGGATTCTTTGGATTTTGGAATTATCTTATTCATTGTTTGACATTTTATTTTTCAAAAAGTTATGTTTTATGAAATTATTACAAATGTTTTAACATATAATTATAAATATATATATATATAATCATTAAAAATTCATTAACGCCTAGACCCCGACTAGGCCCCGCCTAGGCGCTCTAGGCACTAGGCCCGTCCCAATGTCTAAGTACTGCATAGCGATTTTTTGAACACTGTGTCAGACCAAGGAGTTTCGGTTGATCCGTAAAAGATTATGTCTGTAAAGGAATGTCCAAGACCAAAGAATGCCAACGAGGTATGGGGTTTCCTCGGACTGGCTGGCTATCATCGGAGATTCACCAATGTGTTTGAAAAAAGGCTCAAGCCACTAACAGAAAAGGACACTAAGTTTGAGTGGACAAACAAGGTCGAGAAAGATTTTTACAAGCTGAAGGATATGCTGATGAGTGCACCGGTCTTGGCCTTACCGGAAGCGGGACCTTACGTAGTCTACAAAGATGCGTCTATAACTGGCCTAAGATGTATTCTGATGCAACAAGGGAAAATGATTGCATACGCTTCCAAGCAATTGCGGGAACATGAAGGGAATTATCTGAATCATGATTTAGAGATGGCTGTTGGGGTGTTTGCATTAAAGCTCTAGCGATTTTACCTTTACGGGGTCAAGGTGCAAATATTCACTGACCACAAGATCTTGAAGTATATCTTCACTCAGCCAGAACTAAACTTTAGGCAACAGAGATGGATGGAGTTTGTGGCTGACTAAGACTTAAATACTGCTTACCTTCTCGGGAAGGAAAATCTAATCGCGGAGACCTTGAGCAGAAGGTGGGCTGGCGTTGCGGCAGGAAGAGATGCAAAGGTACTGGTTAACATGATTGGGACCTTGCATCTTAATGCATTGTATAAGGAAGAGAAAACGATGGGTTTGAGGGTCGTAGAGCAAGCTTATTTACTCACCAGGATTTTAACTATTAAGGTAAAGGATGAGAATCTGAACAAGGTTGCAAGGAATGACAAGACCGAGTATCAGATATCCAATAACATAATGATTTTGGTCAATGGTCGGTTATTGTACAAAACTAAAAAGAGTTGAAAGAAGAGATTCACAAGGATGCTCACCAGTCCAAGCTCTTAATTCATCTTGGGCATAAAAAGATGTATCGTGATCTAAAAAGATATTATCATTGGGTCGGGATGAGAAGGGATGTAGAAGAATGGGTAGATAAATGCCCTACTTGTCATATGGTTAAGACCAAACATCAGGCTCCGAGCAGGTTACTCCATAACTTTCCAATTTCATAGTGGAAATGGTATCATATCAGGATGTGACTGGACTGCCGTTGACCAGGTCTAAGAAGGACACTTTCTGGGTAATAGTGGACATATTGACGAAGTTTGCAAACTTTGTGGCGAAAGGAAGACATACGGAATCGGGAAAATTTCTTGGAAGTACATCGACGAGATAGTCAGACTACATGGAGTTCCGGAAAGCATAATGTCGAATAGGGATGCACGGTTCACATCCTATTTCTGGAAGGCTTTTCAAAGGGACTTAGGAACTAGGGTGAACATGAGCACGACATACCATTCACAGACTGATGGTCAGTTGGAAAGGACTATAAAGAGCCTAGAGGACATGTTAAGAGCGTGCATCTTGGACTAGTTAATTCATGTAAAAAGTATTTACCTTTGGCCGAGTTCTCATATAACAACACCTTCCAAGTTAGTATCGGGATGTCGCCTTATGAAGCATTGTATGTGAGACCTTGCCGAACCCCCTTATGTTCGACTCAAGTAGGGAAGTCCAGCATGATAGTGAAGGATTATGTTGGTTCATAGGTTTAATTATCAGATTACAACCTATCACATAATCAACTAGGATCTTGGTGATTTGCAGTTGAATCATAAACAGATCAGGATCATTACCTTATGATTGCAGCGGATTGATCAAAGGAATATCGAGATCTGCAAGAGCTGATGATTACCGGCTCCTCATAGGTATCCACACGCTTACAAGCTACTGGATCAGGCTGCTAGACCAAGCTGGAACAACAGAGAGAGAGGAGGACGGCCAGACCTAGAAATCGCAGAAACCTTAGGCTAACTGGCGCCTCCTCTTCCTTATATGGGCCCAAGTAATTAAACTAATGGCTTATTAGGCTTTTGGGCCCAAGACCCAAATCAGACAAAAAGACTGTATTTTGTCTGGCCCAATTCTCTGTACAAATACAATAAATGTATTGCATCTTACTGTATTAATTCCTTGTTAACTTTCTCGTTAGCTATGGTGTGTGACCCTTAGGGATCATACAATACTGGTAATAAGTACTCAACTTATAGATCAAGAGCGGGCTCTAGCAAGTCATCATGACCTCCCAGTATTTATGACTTATGTCTGATCTCGACACTTATCATACTTTCTAGAGATAGCACAGTAGATTTCAGGACATTCCCAACAATCTCCCACTTGTACTGGAATCCTACATTCCCTAATCCTTTTGTCTCAATATCTCGATCTGGCATAAGGCAAGATGCGTGTCATCCTTATATAGCCAGACCATGTTCATCGGACCAGATTTGATACTGACAATTCAAACGACTTGGGCAAGTCCGTTTGGGAGTGGCCACTCTCTTACCAGCTATCAAGTCTCCGATTGGCCTAGAGATATTACCTCCGTTAAACGGCAGGGACAAATCCCATCTTGTTCCATCACTATGAACTACACACTTTATAATACACCCAACCAAGGTCCTTATAGCTCCCAGTTACGAAACAGCGTTAGACAATGATCAAAGCGCATCAATCCATGTGCAGCCATATGCATGCGAACTCAGGTCTAAGGACTATACTCTATAGTCGTAAATGAGAACCTTTTATGACACAAATATCAATATCTTGTAGAGTTCTCATCAGCGGGCCATGTCCGGTCATATGCTCCCTACATATACCTATGTGTTGACTTTGATGCCGCGCATCCATGACCCATGAAACTTGGTCATAAGTCTCAACACACTCTAGTCTCAAGTGGTTGTTGGTGTTCCAATTTCAACAACCTTCGACTATGGACACTATGATTTATGTCATTTCGTTAAATATGGGTTTCATGATCAGGTCTTTCTCATGTACTTCGATGGCCCATATATAACGACATGAATCATTTTGGAACGATTATTTTATGTCACAGTTAAAAATAATCCAGAAATAAAATTTCATTAACATTAAAATGTTTACATGAACCAATCAAAATAACTAAAATAAAGCCCTCATAACTCCCACTCAAAAAGAGATTACATTTGAATATCTCTAATTCCTACAGCAGCAGTATGCAACTCGTGCTTAGGTTTCGGGAGTGGCTTTGTCAAAGGGTCAGCCACGTTCTCATCAGTGGGAACTCTGCTGACCATCACTTCACCTCTATTCACTATATCACGAATCAGTTGATACCTTCTCATAATATGTTTTGATTTCTGATGATGTCTCGGTTCCTTAGCTTGAGCAATTGCACCATTGTTGTCACAATACAGTGTTAGAGGCTCAGTGGCATTTGGGAATACACCGAGTTCAATCATGAAGTTCCTTATCCAAACTCCTTCCTTCGCAGCTTCTGAAGCAGCGATGTATTCAGCTTCAGTTGTGGAATCTGCCACGGTGCTCTGCTTGGAGCTCTTCCAACTTACTGCACCGCCATTCAGACAGAAGATGTAACCAGACTGTGACCGGAAATCATCTTTATCTGTCTGAAAACTTGCATCCGTGAATCCACTCATTTCAAGTACTTCACTTCCTCCGTAAACCAAGAACTTATCCTTAGTATTCCTCAAATACTTCAGGATATTCTTTACGGCAATCCAGTGACTCTCACCTGGATTAGACTGGTACCTACTCGTCATGCTTAGTGCATAAGCAACATCAGGACGAGTACAGATCATGGCATACATGATAGATCCTATAGCCGAAGCATAAGGTATCCTACTCATGCGCTTAAGCTCATCAGGTGTTTTAGGACACTGAGTCTTGCTTAGTGTAGCACCATGTATCATTGGCGTGAATCCCTTCTTGGATTTATCCATTCCGAAACGATGCAGGACTTTGTCTATATAAGAATCTTGACAAAGTCCAATCATCCTTTTAGATCTGTCTCTAAAGATTCGGATTCCAAGAACATACGCGGCTTCACCCATGTCCTTCATGGAAAAACAACTTCCCAGCCAGTCTTTAACAGACTTCAGCATTGGAATATCATTTCCAAGAAGCAATATGTCATCGACATATAGGATAAAAACGCCACTTTGCTCCCACTAGTTTTCTTATACACACATTGTTCTTCCTTGTTTCTGATGAAGTCAAAATTCTTTATTGCCTCATCAAAACGAAGATTCCAACTCCTCGATGCTTGCTTCAATCCATAAATGGATTTATGAAGTTTGCATACTTTCCCAGCATTCTTAGGATCAATGTAACCGTCAGGCTGTGTCATATACACATCCTCCTCCAAGATTCCATTCAGGAAGGCGGTTTTCACATCCATCTGCCAAATCTCATAATCATAATAAGCGGCAGTTGCTAGGAGAATCCGAATTGATTTCATCATGGCCACTGGTGAATAGGTTTCATCATAGTCTATACCATGAATTTGCTTGAAACCTTTTGCCACCAACCTGGCCTTGTAAATCTGGACATTTCCATCCATGTCAATCTTCTTCTTGAAGATCCATTTACACTCGATGGCTTTAGCACCAGCGGGTAAGTCAACCAGTGAAAACACTCGGTTGACAGACATGGAGTCCATCTCGGATTCAGTGGCTTCACGCCACTTTGAGGAGTCATGGCCTATCATGGCTTCTGCAAAGTTCGAGGGTTCATCACCGTCAATGATCAAAAGATCATGGCAATTAGTCACGAGGAATCCCTGATATCTATCGGGTTCGTGACGGATCCTTCCGGATCTTCGAACTTCAGGTACTTCAGGTTCAGGTTCTATTACAACTTCATGTAATTCATCCTGCTGTTCTCCCTCATTAGGTTGAACAGGTTCCTGTCCTTCTTGAATTTCATCAAGTTGTACCTTACTCCCACTATCTTTCTTAGAGAGAAATTCCCTCTCAAGAAAAGTACAATCCCGAGCAACAAAGATCTTGTTCTCGGATCACAGATAGAAGTAATAAGCCTTGGTATCCCTAGGATAACCAATGAAGTAGCACTTGTCAGATTTTGGTGTAAGCTTGTCTGAGATTAATCTTTTGACATAGGCTTCACAACCCCAAATTCTGAGAAAAGACATTACTGGAGCCTTTCCAGTCCATAACTCATATGGTGTCTTTGCTACTGCTTTTGATGGCACTCTGTTCAGTGTGAACGTTGCGGTCAGCAAAGCATATCCCCAAAGGGATATAGGAAGGTCTGTGTGACTCATCATGGATCGGACCATATCTAACAATGTCCGATTCCTTCTCTCAGACACACCATTCCACTGAGGTGTTCCAGGAGGTGTGAGTTGGGAGATGATCCCACACTCACTCAGATGATCACGGAATTCCTGGCTCAAGTATTCTCCTCCTCGGTCCGACCGAAGAGCCTTAATACTTTTACCAAGCTGGTTCTGTACTTCATTCTGGAATTCTTTGAACTTCTCAAAGGTTTCCGACTTATGTTTCATCAAGTAGACATATCCATATCTACTGAAATCATCAGTGAATGTAATGAAGTACTGATAGTTTCCTCTAGCATTTGTGGACATTGGGGCACACACGTCAGTATGTATCAGGCCCAATAGTTCACTGGCCCTTTCTGTAGGTTTATTAAAAGGGGCCCGTGTCATTTTGCCCATTAGGAAAGATTCGCATTGCTCACAAGACTCAAAGTCAAATGAGCCCAAGAGTCCATTTGAATGGAGCCTCTTGACGCGTTTCTCACTAATGTGCCCCAAACGACAATGCCAGAGAAACGTTTCATTTTCTTCGTTAGATTTGAACCGTTTTGTATTAATGTTATATACTGGAGTAGATTGATCCAGCATGTACAGCCCATTAATAAGAGGGGCACAGCCATAGAACATATCATTGAGTTTAAAGGAACACAATTTATTCTTAATAGAAAAATCAAATCCTTGTAAATCCAATAATGAAACTGAAATGATATTTCTGCTTATAGCAGGTACAAAATAACAATTCTCAAGTTCTAAAATCAATCCAGAAGGTAAAGATAACAAGTAAGTGCCAACGGCCAGTGCTGGAACCTTCGCTCCATTGCCAACCCGCAACTCTACTTGCCCTTGCTTCAACCTTCTACTGTTGCTGAGCGCCTGCACATTAGTACAAATATGAGCCCCACATCCAGTATCTAATACCCAAGTGGTATTATCAGAAGTAGTAGTATTTACTTCAATAACAAAAATACCTGAAGCAGTAGTCTCCAAGGACTTCTTCTTCTTCTTCAGACTTTCCTGGTATTTCTTACAGTCCCTGCGATAATGCCCTGCCTCTTTACAAAAGTGGCAGATATCAGAAGGCCCAGCTTTAGACACGGGCTTGGGCTTGGCCTTTTCGTTGTGGACTGCCTTGCCCTTTCCCTTGTCTGCTGCGGATTTCTTGAAACCCTTTCCCTTCTGCACCATGAGTACAGACGGCTCCTTGGCCTTCTTCAGATTAGGTTCTGCAGTCTTGAGCATACCATGTAGCTCAGGCAAAGTCTTTGTCAACCCATGCATATTATAGTTCAAAGTGAACTGGTCATATGCAGGAGTAAGAGACTGCATAACGATATCACAAGCAAGCTCTTGGCTTATAGGACAGTCGAGTCTAGTCAAATGATCGAGATAACCCATCATTTTCAGAACATGTGGACTCACTGCTGCATCCTTAGCCATTTTACAGTCCAAGAGATTCTTTACAGTTTGGAATCTCTCTGTACGAGCCTGCTCCTGAAACAACGCTTTCAGGTTTGCCATCAGTTCCATGGGACAAGTCAGGCCTTCCCACTGAATCTGCAGATCGGGAGCCATTGTCGCCAACATTAGGCAAACCACGTCATTAGCATCTGAAGAATGCGTATCCCAAGCATTCTTCACAGCTTGTGCAGCATTATTCGCAGGTCTAGGGGGGAGAACTCTTTCAAGGACATAAGCCTTCTTCTCCTGCCTGAGCACAAGTCTCAGGTTCCTGGACCAGTTCAGGAAGTTTGATCCGTTCAGTTTGTCCTTCTCAAGGGCAGACCGGATCGAGAAAGTGTTTTGTGTTGTTGTGCTTGACATAGCTGAAATTATGAGACAATAGAGTTTTAGTTATTTAGTTCATAAAAGAGTAATCTTAATAACTTATAAGAAAACTCGCATTGCATTCAAAATTTCTTTGTTTAACCTCATAAGAATGCAATGATTCCGAGACCCATGTTCAACCAAAACCAAAGTGGGCCACTGGCCGTCACCCATAATTAGCTTTACTTGGTAAGCATGCACATAGCTAGTTATATATATATAACTCTCGGTTGTGGATTGGGCCCAAGGCCCAATTCACCAGATGTCTCAAGGCCCGGGACTCCCGATGGCCCAGTCAAGGAAACCAATCTCTTACAGCCAAATAATCACTAAAGTCTGGGACTCCCAATGAAATTAGTGACTATATACTACTTTACTTACGCAAAAACAGACACCTCACACTGTAAGCCATATCTGTAATTGAATAAGCGTTAAGTAGCTGACAAGATTGGGCAAGACATCCAAGCTTGATATTGGTTTTGAGGATTTTAGGTTTTTCTTTCCAAAAATAGAAGATTACTATTTTGGGAAACTTACTTATTTTAGAAACTTTCTAAATCTAGAAACATGCTAAAAATAGAAATTTCTAATTTAATATTTTATTAAAGTTTCGGTTGGGTCACAAATTATAGGCCCAATTCTTGGCCCAAGACCACAGAATTCCAATTGGCCCAATAATTTGACATAACCGAGTCGGTTCATTAATTCTGGTCCACGACCAAATTAACTACTAAATCCAACTGGTTATTTACTAAACCAGACCAGCTCTAAATTATTTGGTCCAACCAAATCAAACTTAGACCAGCCTTCGGTTTAGGTTAAAATTCAATTTTGAATTTAAATCCGGTTTAACCAGAAATTAAATAATACCAATTGTATTAAATAATTTCCAGCAAACCGCGATTTGGTTAACCGCTTGAACCACCAATTAAATTGGATCGGTTCGGTTAAGTCCAAAATCAGGAAGAAATAGATTG
Organism: Orychophragmus violaceus; assembly: GCA_030180135.1. Lineage (NCBI taxonomy): Eukaryota > Viridiplantae > Streptophyta > Magnoliopsida > Brassicales > Brassicaceae > Orychophragmus > Orychophragmus violaceus. The sequence goes on along the minus strand of CM058233.1, from coordinate 26,346,345 downwards.
GTCTAACCAATCAATTTTAGCTTATTTTGACCTAACTTGCGGGTTAAGCTTAAGCTAACAATGAAACACAATCGGATTGATCGGTTCATTGTCGCGGGTTAGGGAAGGACGAACCGCGAAGCTCGGCTGAACCGATTGGCTACTCGCGGAACGTATGCCTCGCCAGCATATCGATCGATATCACGCTCCCTCGTCGATCGATACTCGCGTGCATCAGCTCGTTGCGATCGGGTCATCGGGACAGCGAGAAGCAATCGATCCAATTGATATCGATCGATATCACGCTCCCTCGTCGATCGATACGGGCGTTCACTTCGCATACCGATGGGTTTCAATCGGTTCATGAGATTTACATATTAGGTTTTCAAGTTTTCTAATCAAATTTCTTAACACAAATTCGATTCTAAACATTTAAAACAACCTAAATATGATCCAAACAGCAAAAACCTAACGACCTAGGCTCTGATACCACTGAAGGATTATGTTGGTTCATAAGTTTAATTATCAGATTACAACCTATCACATAATCAACTAGGATCTAGGTGATTTGCAGTTGAATCATAAACAGATCAGGATCATTACCTTATGATTGCAGCGGATTGATCAAAGGAATATCGAGATCTGCAAGAGCTGATGATTACCGGCTCCTCCTAGGTATCCACACGCTTACAAGCTACTGGATCAGGCTGCTAGACCAAGCTGGAACAACAGAGAGAGAGGAGGACGGCCAGACCTAGAAATCGCAGAAACCTTAGGCTAACTGGCGCCTCCTCTTCCTTATATGGGCCCAAGTAATTAAACTAATGGCTTATTAGGCTTTTGGGCCCAAGACCCAAATCAGACAAAAAGACTGTATTTTGTCTGGCCCAATTCTCTGTACAAATACAGTAAATGTATTGCATCTTACTGTATTAATTCCTTGTTAACTTTCCCGTTAGCTATGGTGTGTGACCCTTAGGGATCATACAATACTGGTAATAAGTACTCAACTTATAGATCAAGAGCGGGCTCTAGCAAGTCATCATGACCTCCCAGTATTTATGACTTATGTCTGATCTCGACACTTATCATACTTTCTAGAGATAGCACAGTAGATTTCAGGACATTCCCAACAGATAGGGCCATACAATGTGGAAGAAAGAGATTATCCAGTTCGTATGGATAAAGATGAAGGAAGCACAATATAGACATAAGAGTTATGCAGACAAACGTCGGAAGGACATAAATTTCGAGGTGGGTTATTTGTTCTATCTTAAGATGATCAAATTCAAAGGAAGGATAAGGGTCTCGAACAAAGGAAATTTGGACCCAAGTTACTTGAGGTCGTTCAGAATCCTAGCAAGGGTTAAGAAGGTTGCATACAAGCTTGACTTACATGATAAGATGGATGCATTTCACAATGTACTCCTTGTATCGCAACTCCGAAAGTTCTTGACGGATTGGGATATGATTGTGCATGAGTTACTTGGGGACCCAAATGAGAAACTGACCGTAGAAGTCAAACCAGTTTGGATTATTAATAGGTCCGAAAAAGCAACAAGGAAGACGGTGATACATAAGGTCAAGGTCATTTGGGATTACAATGGAACAAAATAAATCTTTGGAAACAGAAAACAAAATGAACGCCGAATTTACTAAGTGGTTTAAGGAGTTTTAGGAGGAATAAAAACTTGACTCTTATTTGGGGATGAATCCATTTCAAGCCTGGGAGACATGTAACATTGATATGTCAAGAATTATCCCTATTCTAACTGCAAGTGCACAGATATGCAATCGTAGTACAAAGGGTATCGAATCCACAGAGACTCTAGCTTCACGCAATAGATTGTATGCAATCGAATTAAGCTAAGCAAGACAGATGAGAAAACAGTAAATAAGCAATTAAACAAACGGTGTGTGATCAATCGACGAAGCGCTAGACTTAGGGAACTTCTCAGAAAACCAGGAACACAGATCAATAAATCAACATGATTCAGATAACAATGTTCTAGAACTAGAATCACAATCATATAACAAACCAACTCTCGCTACGAATGCTAACTATATCTAGCAACCTAGAAAACCAAATCTCTTTGCGAATTCTAGAGTTCTAAACATGCATTTAATTTAGGTTCTTTCGTTCACAAATTCCCTAAGCCAAATCTCTTTGCGAATAGGTAATTTGCTCAGCTAGGTTCTTTTCTAATCAATTAACCAACTCTCGCTGTGCTAACCAATCTGATATCAATAATCCAAGTAGCTAGTTTAGATTAAGCGTTAAGAACAACCTAGATGAAGAACTAGATGCTTTGAATCCTAATAAATCAATCAATCTATAATTCCATGAAATCTCTAAATCTAACCAGAGAACTACTGAGACATGGAAATCATGACAATAGACATAATCAAAGTAATAATCATATAAATCAATAGAATAGGAACATGGGTTCGAAATCCTCTCTCTCTTTCGAGTACAAGATCAGCCCCAAAAATCCCTAATCTCTGTAGAACAAAATGTAGAATAAAACTTAGCCTAACAAGTGGCTGTAAAACCTAATTAATAGCTAAAATAAGTTTTGGGCCTTCTTGTAAATATGGGAAACTTCTAGGTAAATCTTACAAATCTCCAAAAGTTGTATTTTTGATGCGCAGGAATTTCGTCCTTTAGTGGTGTCGACCGACACCAAGTGCAGACGCACCCAGTGAACTCTGTGAAATCCATGTATGCTACCAAATCACTCCAAAAGCTCCCAGAATCTCCAGATAAGCTCCAAACGTGCTAAAACCTGTAAAACACCTAAAGGACTCGAAAGACTCTATAAAAGACTCGATTATGTACATATATCATGGCTCAAAACACCTAAAAACCATGACATATCAACTCCCCCACACTTAGCCTTTGCTTGCCCTCAAGCAAATAACGAACCAAAGCAATGAGAAAGAGGTTTGAAAACACATAAACTCATTTCGTCTTAGGAACATTCGTATTCACATTCACTTAGTGAGCCACTGAAAACATCCCTGCAGAGATCAATACCACAATGTACTTCCCCCACACTTAGCAACTGTCCCAAGTAAACTCCACAATTAAGACAGAGCATCCAAATTCACCACACTAACCTCCGTGTACAATTAAGTGTGCTCTCACAAAGGGAGTATCGATCAGAGGACACATGGACTCAACCCAGTCAGTAGCTGACCACCAAACTGTCGGTTTCTGGTTCCTTTGTTCTCCCTTTCTCCCTTAGCAACTGTTTTTCCCCCATTGGGTATCATTTTATTTTTTCTATCAGTGCTCTTCCCTTTTTATTCGGGGTGTACTTTGGACATATTTCCATGGATACACAAGAGGTAATAGGGGTCTCTACCACTCCCGTGACCACTTCGAAGCTACTAGCTTATCCGAAGTGTACTTCTTCTTACTTTCAAAGGAGGGGAGAAGGGAACCATACTCAAACAGGTTTACAAGCTGTGTCAAGTACGTCAGAGGAATCCGATCCAGAGATACCAAGCCCCTAAGTGAGAAAATATAGTCAAGATTAGAGGTGAAGTTAGTAGTGGATCTTCTGAATACCTGAGAAGATATGGGTGTCCTTGATAGGCTGATCAGTGTGTGGTTTTCTAACAGTCATAGAGCTACTTCAGGTCTGTCCAATGGTCACATAGTTCCTGTTCCAGCGAAAATTTCCTCGGAAAATCATAGTTTCATACCAATTTTGACTCAATAAAATAATTTTGAAAATAAAGAACTGACTCTAAGGAAAGAAAGCAAACGGTGGTCAGTAACTACCTCCCCCACACTTAAACAACACTGTCCCCAGTGTTCTCGCAGCTTGGGTTCGGGAGAACAAGGTATAACCAGCGAAAAGCTCGGAAAATCAGAAACCTTACCTGCAGTCACGGATGGTATCGACCGACACACAACCAGTGTCGAACGACACAAGAATCTGGTCGACACAAATCTGATCCGAATCGAGCTTCCTCGATTATGGTCCGTCTTTTTGAATTTGGTGTCAACCGACACTGAAGGGTGTCGATCGACATTGCTGTATGCAATCTTGTTCATCACGTTCTGAAACACCAAAAACCATAAAAATAAAAGAAACAAAACCAAAAATCAAAAAGAAAAGAAAAACTGACCCAACAGTGGGTTGCCTCCCACTCAGCGCTTGTTTTTAGTCATTAGCTTGACTATGGGTAGAAGATCAGGCTCCTGGGGGTGTCGACAGAGGCTGTGAGTGCCTCTGTGAAAGTCTTATCATCCATAGCAGTGTGTAAGCGGTTGCAGCATGAGACTGTCTAAGGATTGAGGGAATAGAGTCAGGGCGGGAGCGTAGCTTGGGTGGGATAGAGCGTTTCCCTTTATTCACATCAATGTGGTTAGGATGATTGAGTTTAGAGGATGCCTACCTTCGCTTTGGTGGATGTCTGATGTTTGGAGCTTTCTTCTTAGGAGCAGTTGCAGGCTCTGAAGATGTTAGAGTAGATTCCTGAAGAACCACCATCTTCTCTTCTCCAATATCAGACATTGTAGCCTCACTAATCTGAACTTCTTGCTCTAGCTGAACACTGAAGGCTTGACCATCAATTGTGGGTTTTCGCAGCTTATCCATCTTGAAATGTAGAGGCTCATCTCCCAGGTGGAGATCAATAAGACCATGCCTCACATCAATCACTGCTCCAGCCGTAGCTAAGAAGGGTCTGCCAAGTAGCAAAGGATCATCCGGTTCCATATCATATTTCAGCACCACGAAGTCTGTTGGAATCAAGTAGTTTCCAACTCTGATAGGGATGTCCTCAAGAACTCCTTCTGGGATCCTCTTCGATCGATCAGCTAGGATTAGAGAGATCCTAGTTTGTTTGAAGTCCAGCAACCCCAACCTTACAGCCACAGAGTATGGCATGAGATTCACACCAGATCCCAAATCACACAGAGAGTGTTTGAAGTTGTCCTCGAAGAATGAGCAGTCTAGTGCAAAGACTCATGGATCTGGAAGCTTCTCTTGAATCTGATTCAGCAACACAAAACTGACTCGCTTAGATACAATCATCACCCCTTCTTTCAAATCTCCATCAGTAGAGATCATCTTCTTTGCATATCTCTGCACACAAGGGTGAACTCGTGAGGCATCAGCTGGTGGAGTTTCATTCAGCTCCTTAACCATCACCACCATGCATTTGACCACATTCTGCTCATGTTTAGACCTCATAGGAATTCTAGGGAACAATATATGAGGTTTCTAGACCTTCTCCTGAGCAAAAACATCAGATTTGGACAAAATTGGGTCTGCCCAACCGTGTAACATCCCAAACCGGCCTAAGGGCCGGTTGGGCTGTCCGTGGAACCAGAAGACCAAACTCACGATCCAAAGGATCTAAAAGAGTGTTCCATGGGCAGAACAAGGTCAAGCTCATCTGGACGGGAGTTTGACCTAAAGGAAAAGTAGCTGGAAGCAAAGGGTTTAGCTCAAATGAGCTGGACGGCTGAGCTGAACAGCTAGGGAAGCTGAAGGCCAGCTTAGCTCTGCTAAGCTGGAGTGTAGGAGTGTGAAGTCAGCTGACCAGCTAGTGTCACCAATGGCCATTGTGTCCATTCGCAAGCCAAAAGACAACTGTTCCTTGGGGCGGTTATGGGGTGATTTTGGGTGTATAAATAAGATCCTTGGAGGCCATTTTTGCGCAGACACATACAAGGGAAACAATCCCAGAATTCTCTAAGGCAAAAGCCATAAAATCATGAGTAAAAGAGAGAGAGAGTTTGGCCGGATTCAAGAGGAAGAAGGCCGGCTATCAAAGAAGCGTTTGGTGGTTGAGAAAGGCAAATTGGGTAGGAGACCATGGCTGGAGAAACGGCCAAGGATCATGGCAAATCAACCACTACATCTAAGGTACATCCGAGCCCCTTTCTTTGTCGGCCACGGCCAAGCCAATGGGCCAAGCGGCCGGATTGAATGTGTGGCCGGATTTTTCTTCTTCTCTTTTTTGAATAGGACCGGTTATAGGGAGAACCTATACTCGGCCTTGAGCATTCATGTTCAAGCCATACACCACCGGCCAAAGGCCTTGGTCGTGATAATGGTCATAAGCGGTTGGGCGCAGTTGTAATCATGCATCGGGTCCCAAAGGGTCATGTTGTCCGGACGGTTTAACGGACCGTCTAGGGGGACGGTTAAGTCGAGAACCGTGAGACTAAAAGCATGACCGGACCGAGTATGAACCAATCAAGGGAGATCGGGAAAACCGTGGTCGGCCGTGAAGTTGGCCAGTGCGTGTGCCGGTCTTACACCACGAACGTCTAAGGACGGACGTGGGTCGCTAAGCGTGGCCATGGTCGGACGCACGGACGTAAGGATCGTTTGTAACCATCCGCGGAACGATCGCATCCGTTCGTGCGAACAGTCGCAACCGTTCGCGGACGATCGGCTGCCATGACCGCGGAACAACTGTGGTACGATCGCGGGTCGACCGTGACATCGTTCGGGACAGTAACGCGTTCGACCGTGAACGTACGTACGGACGTACGCAGACTCGACCGTAAGGTAGCAATGTCGACACGTCACGGACACACGCGGACGATCGTACGGGCGTCTACGGACGACCGCACAGACACACCGGGACGATCGCACGGACGTATGCGGACGAGCATAAGGTCGTCCGTGAATGACCATACGGACGCGATGCGGTTTGGACCGAATGGTAGTCCGGTTTCGTTTTTGGCTAGTACATGGAACGTTAAGGTTAATGTGATATAATCTTAGGCTGCAGATTGAATGGGAAATATGGGAACATATAGAATCATATAATTGTTAGGTTAATTGACTAACTTGTATAAAGATGATTCATGTATTGTTTGGCTTTCAGGTTATAAGGAGGATCATGGGGATGATTCATCCTAGGCGCGGACATAAGGACCACGTGATGAGTGGTGTGTTTAGTGATAGACATTGTATTAGGACCGAATACTATTAGCATAATGCGGATTGACTACATTGTATTGGTACCTTTTATTATTGGAATGAAATGAATGAATGGAAATGAATGATTGAATAGAATTTTCTAAGTATGGAACAGTTAGGGTTGAGGTTTACAAACGAACCTCAACTTAGAATGGTTTGGATAGTGAGACATCCGTCTCGTGCCTATGGCCGGGATGGGGTGTTTCAAGTTGGTATCAGAGCGGAGTTATTTCCTAGGCTATGGGTTAGGGGCTACACCACTCGTTCGGGTTAGATGTCCGTGTAGAAATTGTTAGACTTGTTTTAGGACTTGGAGATTGCTTGTGTGGAATGACTAACTTGTTGAATCTTCAAGTTGGAAAAAGCAAGTCAAAGCGTACTAAGGACAAGGAGGTGGATGGAAACGGACAAGGATCCAAGAACCAGACCACGCCTGTCCAACCTAGGTTAACCGGTCCTGAGGTTACCCAGAAGAGCACTGGACCCACTGATCCAAACGCTCACAACACGACTAGGGTTGATGAACCGGAAGTCCAAGTTGGGGGTGGACATGAGAAAGTGGGCGAGTCCTCATCTCATGCGGCTCAGACTGAGACCGGCCATGAGGCGGATGATGCTACGGGCGGTGGTGGTGAGCCATTGACCGCGGTCCCGAACATCGGCCAGATTTGGACCATGCTAAAGGCGGTCATGGACCAGCTAACGGTACTGAACCAGAATATCACTTCTGGTCAGAAGCCGGTTGCTGAGGAGCCTAAGGCCAAGGTCGTGGAGACCAAGGACCTTAGTGATGAGAAGCCGGACGTAGTAGTGATATAGTCACCGGTTCCCAGAAAGAACCGAAAGGTGGACTATCTCAATGTACTTGGCCACATCACCAAGCTGGGCACAAAACACTTCAAGGGAAGTGCAGACCCACTTGAGGCTGATGAGTGGAAGTCACGGCTTGTCCGGAACTTCCGATCTACCCGGTGTCCAGAGGACTACCGGAAGGACATTGCAGTCTACTTCCTGGAAGGGGATGCGCATAACTGGTGGCTGTCAGTGGACAGGCGCACCAAGGGTCTCATTGACTCGTTTGCTGACTTTGAGATCGAGTTCAACCGGAAGTACTTCCCAGCTGAGGCTCGGGATCGTATGGAAGGCAAGTATCTGAACTTGGTCCAAGGCCGCAAGACGGTCTGTGAGTACGAGGCAGAGTTTGACCGTCTCAGACGTTACGTGGGATGAGATGTTGAGGACGAGCCGGCTCAGGTACGTCGCTTCCTTCGCAGCCTGTGAGTGGAGCTGCGGACTCACTGCTTGGTTTGCTCCTACGACTCCGTCTGTGAGCTGGTTGAACGAGTTCCTACTGTGGAGGCCAACATGGCCGAGGAGAACCTGTTGGGAATGTCCTGAAATCTACTGTACTATCTCTAGAAAGTATGATAAGTGTCGAGATCAGACATAAGTCATAAATACTGGGTGATCATGATGACTTGCTAGAGTCCGCTCTTGATCTATAAGTTTAGGACTTATTACCAGTATTGTATGATCCCAAAGGGTCACACACCATAGCTAACGGGAAAGTTAAATGGAATTAATACGGTAAGATGCAAGGCATTTACTGTATTTGTACAGAGAATTGGGCCAGACAAAAGACAGTCTTTTGTCTGATTTGGGTCTTGGGCCCAAAAGCCTAATAGGCCATTAGTTTAATTACTTGGGCCCATATAAGCAAGAGAGAGGCGCCATTAAGCCTAAGGGTCTGCGATTTCTTTTAGGTCTGGCCGTCCTCTCTCTCTCTGTTGTTCCAACTTTGGTCTAGCAGCCTGATCCAGTAGCTTGTAAGAGTGTGGATACCTAGGAGGAGCCGGTTATCATCAGCTCTTACAGATCTCGATATTCCTTTGATCAATCCGCTGCAATCACAAGGTAATGATCCTGATCTGTTTATGATTCAATCCTAGTTGATTATGTTAGGTTGTAATCTGATAATTACACCAATGAACACACATAATCCTACAGTGGTATCAGAGCAAGGTCGTTAGGTTTTTGCTGTTTGGATCATATTTAGGTTGTTTTAATGTTTAGAATCGAATTTGGCTTAAGAAATTTGATTAGAAAACTTAAAAACCTAAGTATATGAATCGCATAATCCGATTGAAACCCATCGGTATGCGATGTGATCGCCCGTGTCGATCGACGAGGGAGCGAGATATCGATCGATATGAATCGGATCGATTGCTTCTCGATGTCCCGATGACCCGATCGCAACGAGCTGATGCACGCCGGTATCAATCGACGCAGGAGCGTGATATCGATCGATACACTGGCGAGAGATACGGTCCGCGAGTAGCCAATCGGTTCAACCGAGCTTCGCGGTTCGTTCTTCCCAAACCCGCGACAATGAACCGATCAAACCGATTGTGGTTCATTGTCAGCTTTAGCTTAAACCGCAGGTTAGGTCAAAATTGGCTAAAACACAAGGTGTTTCTTCCTGATTTTGGACTTAACCGAACCGATCCAATTTAATTGGTGGTTCAAGCGGTTAACCCAAATCGCGGTTTGCTGGAAATTATTTAATACAATTGGTATTATTTAATTTCTGGCTAAACCGGATTTAAATTCAAAATTGAATTTTAACCTAAACCGAAGGCTGGTCTAAGTTTGATTTGGTTGGACCAAATAATTTAGAGCTGGTCTGGTTTAGTAAATAACCAGTTGGATTTAGTAGTTAATTTGGTCTTGGACCAGAATTAATGAACTGACTCGGTTATGTCAAATTATTGGGCCAATTGGAATTCTGTGGTCTTGGACCAAGAATTGGGCCTATAATTTGTGACCCAACCGAAAACTTTAATAAAATATTAAATTAGAAATTTCTATTTTAGCATGTTTCTAGATTTAGAAAGTTTCTAAAATAAGTAAGTTTCCCAAAATAGTAATCTTCTATTTTTGGAAAGAAAACCTAAAATCCTCAAAACCAATATCAAGCTTGGATGTCTTGCCCAATCTTGTCAGCTACTTAACGCTTATTCAATTACAGACATGGCTTACAGTGTGAGGTGTCTGTTTTTGCGTAAGTAAAGTAGTATATAGTCACTAATTTCATTGGGAGTCCCAGACTTTAGTGATTATTTGGCTGTAAGAGATTGGTTTCCTTGACTGGGCCATCGGGAGTCCCGGGCCTTGAGACATTTGGTGAATTGGGCCTTGGGCCCAATCCACAACCGAGAGTTATATAAATATAACTAGCTGTGTGCATGCTTACCAAGTAAAGCTAATTCCGGGTGACGGCCAGTGGCCCATTTTGGTTTTGGTTGAACATGGGTCTCGGAATCATTGCATTCTTATGAGGTTAAACAAAGAAATTTTGAATGCAATGCGAGTTTTCTTATAAGCTTTTAAGATTACTCTTTTATGAACTAAATAACTAAAACTCTATTGTCTCATAATTTCAGCTATGTCAAGCACAACAACTCAAAACACTTTCTCGATCCGGTCTGCCCTTGAGAAGGACAAACTGAACGGATTAAACTTCCTGAACTGGTCCAGGAACCTGAGACTTGTGCTCAGGCAGGAGAAGAAGGCTTATGTCCTTGAAAGAGTTCTCCCCCCTAGACCTGCGAATAATGCCACACAAGCTGTGAAGAATGCTTGGGATACGCATTCTTCAGATGCTAATGACGTGGTTTGCCTAATGTTGGCGACAATGGCTCCCGATCTGCAGATTCAGTGGGAAGGCCTGACTTGTCCCATGGAACTGATGGCAAACCTGAAAGCGTTGTTTCAGGAGCAGGCTCGTACAGAGAGATTCCAAACTGTTAAGAATCTCTTAGACTGTAAAATGGCTAAGGATGCAGCAGTGAGTCCACATGTTCTGAAAATGATGGGTTATCTCGATCATTTGACTAGACTCGACTGTCCTATAAGCCAAGAGCTTGCTTGTGATATCGTTCTGCAGTCTCTTACTCCTGCATATGACCAGTTCACCTTGAACTATAATATGCATGGGTTGACAAAGACTTTGCCTGAGCTACATGGTATGCTCAAGACTGCAGAACCTAATCTGAAGAAGGCCAAGGACCCGTCTGTACTCATGGTGCAGAAGGGCAAGGGTTTTAAGAAATCTGCTGCAGACAAGGGAAAGGGCAAGGCTGTCCACAACGAAAAGGCCAAACCCAAGCCCGTGTCTAAAGCTGGGCCTTCTGATATCTGCCACTTTTGCAAAGAGGCAGGGCATTATCGCAGGGACTGTAAGAAATACCAGGAAAGTCTGAAGGAGAAGAAGAATTCCTTCGCGACTACATCTTCAGGTATTTTTGTTATTGAAGTAAATACTACTACTTCTGATAATACCACTTGGGTATTAGATACTGGATGTGGGGCTCATATTTGTACTAATGTGCAGGCGCTCAGCAACAGTAGAAGGTTGAAGCAAGGGCAAGTAGAGTTGCGGGTTGGCAATGGAGCGAAGGTTCCAGCACTGGCCGTTGGCACTTACTTGTTATCTTTACCTTCTGGATTGATTTTAGAACTTGAGAATTGTTATTTTGTACCTGCTATAAGCAGAAATATCATTTCAGTTTCATTGTTGGATTTACAAGGATTTGATTTTTCTATTAAGAATAAATTGTGTTCCTTTAATCTCAATGATATGTTCTATGGCTGTGCCCCTCTTGTTAATGGGCTGTACATGCTGGATCAATCTACTCCAGTATATAACATTAATACAAAACGGTTCAAATCTAACGAAGAAAATGAAACGTTTCTCTGGCATTGTCGTTTGGGGCACATTAGTGAGAAACGCGTCAAGAGGCTCCATTCAAATGGACTCTTGGGCTCATTTGACTTTGAGTCTTGTGAGCAATGCGAATCTTGCCTAATGGGCAAAATGACAAGGGCCCCTTTTAATAAACCTACAGAAAGGGCCAGTGAACTATTGGGCCTGATACATACTGACGTGTGTGGCCCAATGTCCACAAATGCTAGAGGAAACTATCAGTACTTCATTACATTCACTGATGATTTCAGTAGATATGGATATGTCTACTTGATGAAACATAAGTCGGAAACCTTTGAGAAGTTCAAAGAATTCCAGAATGAAGTACAGAACCAGCTTGGTAAGAGTATTAAGGCTCTTCGGTCGGACCGAGGAGGAGAATACTTGAGCCAAGAATTCCGTGATCATCTGAGTGAGTGTGGGATCATCTCCCAACTCACACCTCCTGGAACACCTCAGTGGAATGGTGTATCTGAGAGAAGGAATCGGACATTGTTAGATATGGTCCGATCCATGATGAGTCACACAGACCTTCCTATATCCCTTTGGGGATATGCTTTGCTGACCGCAACGTTCACACTGAACAGGGTGCCATCAAAATCAGTAGCAAAGACACCATATGAGTTATGGACTGGAATGGCTCCAGCAATGTCTTTTCTCAGAATTTGGGGTTGTGAAGCATATGTCAAAAGATTAATCTCAGACAAGCTTACACCAAAATCTGACAAATGCTACTTCATTGGTTATCCTAGGGATACCAAGGCTTTTTACTTCTATCTGCGATCCGAGAACAAGATCTTTGTTGCTCGGGATTGTACTTTTCTTGAGAGGGAATTTCTCTCTAAGAAAGATAGTGGGAGTAAGGTACAACTTGATGAAATTCAAGAAGGACAGGAACCTGTTCAGCCTAATGAGGAAGAACAGCAGGATGAATTACATGAAGTTGTAATAGAACCTGAACCTGAAGTACCTGAAGTTCGAAGATCCGGAAGGATCCGTCACGAACCCGATAGATATCAGGGATTCCTCGTGACTAATTGCCATGATCTTTTGATCATTGACGGTGATGAACCCTCGAACTTTGCAGAAGCCATGATAGGCCCTGACTCCTCAAAGTGGCGTGAAGCCACTGAATCCGAGATAGACTCCATGTCTGTCAACCGAGTGTTTTCACTGGTTGATTTACCCGCTGGTTCTAAAGCCATTGAGTGTAAATGGATCTTCAAGAAGAAGATTGACATGGATGGAAATGTCCAGATTTACAAGGCCAGGTTGGTGGCAAAAGGTTTCAAGCAAATTCATGGTATAGACTATAATGAAACCTATTCACCAGTGGCCATGATGAAATCAATTCGGATTCTCCTAGCAACTGCCGCTTATTATGATTATGAGATTTGGCAGATGGATGTGAAAACCGCCTTCCTGAATGGAATCTTGCAGGAGGATGTGTATATGACACAGCCTGACGGTTACATTGATCCTAAGAATGCTGGGAAAGTATGCAAGCTTCACAAATCCATTTATGGATTGAAGCAAGCATCGAGGAGTTGGAATCTTCGTTTTGATGAAGCAATAAAGAATTTTGACTTCATCAGAAACAAGGAAGAACAATGTGTGTATAAGAAAACTAGTGGGAGCAAAGTGGCGTTTCTTATCCTATATGTCGATGACATATTGCTTCTTGGAAATGATATTCCAATGCTGAAGTCTGTTAAAGACTGGCTGGGAAGTTGTTTTTCCATGAAGGACATGGGTGAAGCCGCGTATGTTCTTGGAATCCGAATCTTTAGAGACAGATCTAAAAGGCTGGTTGGACTTTGTCAAGATTCTTATATAGACAAAGTCCTGCATCGATTCGGAATGGATAAATCCAAGAAAGGATTCACGCCAATGATACATGGTGCTACACTAAGCAAGGATCAGTGTCCTAAAACACCTGATGAGCTTAAGCGCATGAATAGGATTCCTTATGCTTCGGCTATAGGATCTATCATGTATGCCATGATCTGTACTCGTCCTGATGTTGCTTATGCACTAAGCATGACGAGTAGGTACCAGTCTAATCCAGGTGAGAGTCACTGGATTGCCGTAAAGAATATCCTGAAGTATTTGAGAAATACTAAGGATAAGTTCTTGGTTTACGGAGGAAGTGAAGTGCTTGAAATGAGTGGATTCACGGATGCAAGTTTTCAGACAGATAAAGATGATTTCCGGTCACAATCTGGTTACATTATCTGTCTGAATGGCGGTGCAGTAAGTTGGAAGAGCTCCAAGCAGAGCACCGTGGCAGATTCCACAACTGAAGCTGAATACATCGCTGCTTCAGAAGCTGCGAAGGAAGGTGTTTGGATAAGGAACTTCTTGATTGAACTCGGTGTATTCCCAAATGCCACTGAGCCTCTGACACTGTATTGTGACAACAATGGTGCAATTGCTCAAGCCAAGGAACCGAGACATCATCAGAAATCCAAACATATTATGAGAAGGTATCACTTGATTCGTGATATAGTGAATAGAGGTGAAGTGATGGTCAGCAGAGTTCCCACTGATGAGAACGTGGCTGACCCGTTGACAAAGCCACTCCCGAGACCTAAGCACGAGTTGCATACTGCTGCTGTAGGAATTAGAGATATTCAAATGTAATCTCTTTTTGAGTGGGAGTTGTGAGGGCTTTATTTTAGTTATTTTGATTGGTTCATGTAAACATTTTAAATGTTAATGAGATTTTATTTCTGGATTATTTTTAACTGTGATATAAAATAATCGTTCCAAAAATGATTCATGTCATTATATATGGGCCATCGAAGTACATGAGTAGACTTGATCATGAAACCCCATATTTAACGAAATGACATAAATCAAAGTGTCCATAGTCGAAGGTTGTTGAAATTGGAACACCAACAACCACTTGAGACTAGAGTGTGTTGAGACTTATGACCAAGTTTCATGGGTCATGGATGCGCGGCATCAAAGTCAACACATAGGTATATGTAGGGGAGCATATGACCGGACATGGCCCGCTGATGAGAACTCTACAAGATATTAATATCTGTGTCATGAGAGGTTCTTATTTACGACTATAGAGTATAGTCCTTAGACCTGAGTTCGCATGCATGTGGCTGCACGTGGATTGATGCGCTTTGATCATTGTCTAACGCTGTTTCGTAACTGGGAGCTATAAGGACCTTGGTTGGGTGTATTATGAAGTGTGTAGTTCATAGTGATGGAACAAGATGGGATTTGTCCCAGCCGTTTAACGGAGGTAATATCTCTAGGCCAATCGGAGACTTGATAGCTGGTAAGAGAGTGGCCACTCCCAAACGGACTTGCCCAAGTCGTTTGAATTGTCAGTATCAAATCTGGTCCGATGAACATGGTCTGGCTATATAAGGATGACACGCATCTTGCCTTATGCCAGATCGAGATATTGAGACAAAAGGATTAGGGAATGTAGGATTCCAGTACAAGTGGGAGATTGTTGGGAATGTCCTGAAATCTACTGTACTATCTCTAGAAAGTATGATAAGTGTCGAGATCAGACATAAGTCATAAATACTGGGTGATCATGATGACTTGCTAGAGCCCGCTCTTGATCTATAAGTTTAGGACTTATTACCAGTATTGTATGATCCCAAAGGGTCACACACCATAGCTAACGGGAAAGTTAAATGGAATTAATACGGTAAGATGCAAGGCATTTACTGTATTTGTACAGAGAATTGGGCCAGACAAAAGACAGTCTTTTGTCTGATTTGGGTATTGGGCCCAAAAGCCTAATAGGCCATTAGTTTAATTACTTGGGCCCATATAAGCAAGAGAGAGGCGCCATTAAGCCTAAGGGTCTGCGATTTCTTTTAGATCTGGCCGTCCTCTCTCTCTCTGTTGTTCCAACTTTGGTCTAGCAGCCTGATCCAGTAGCTTGTAAGAGTGTGGATACCTAGGAGGAGCCGGTTATCATCAGCTCTTACAGATCTCGATATTCCTTTGATCAATCCGCTGCAATCACAAGGTAATGATCCTGATCTGTTTATGATTCAAATGCAAATCACCTAGATCCTAGTTGATTATGTTAGGTTGTAATCTGATAATTACACCAATGAACACACATAATCCTACAGAACCGCGTGGGCACAAAGGCACAGGACAAAGTGGCCAGCCGACCCGGGAAGAACCTAAAGAGGAAATGGGATCAAGTGGGGGCTGATCGCCAATTCTCTGACCGCACTAAATGTACCACCTGTGGCAAATATCACTTGGGGGAGTGTTGGAAAGCCGGGAAGGTATGTGCGAAGTGTGGAAGCAAAGACCACAAGGTCGCAAGCTGTCCACAGAAGGGGCAAGAAAGGTTGACAGAAAGACCATTGACATGTTTCCAATGTGGAAGGACCGGGCATTACATGCGTGATTGCCCGAAGCTGCAAGGTGAAAATCAGAAGGCACCAGAAGGGAACCGGGGACAAGAAGGTCGCGCGGCCAAGGCTAAGGGCCAAGCCGGGACGCCCCGAGTCTACAATCTGGTGAAGGATGCAGGCGAGGCCGGCTCATACGACTCGATCACTGGTACGTCACTAAGACCTCTACTTCTTCAATATTAAAAATGCATTGCATACATTGGGGAAAAGGGAGGGACACTTAGACATTTGGGGGAATGTGTAGGGACCATTACAATAGGTGGTGTGAAGACACTCACGCTATTTGACTCTGAGGCTACACATAGTTTTGTGAGTCCCGGAATGATTGGGAAAGGCTTGTTCCAGAAGGAACAAATCGCCGTCCAAGGCATTGTGAATGCGGCCGACGGGCAAGTGATGCCCATGTTAGGGTTAGTCAAGGACATTCCAGTCTCCGTTGGGGGCGTGGACATGCCAGCTAACCTAGTAGGAGTCCAGCTTAAGAATCACGAAGTGATCCTAGGAATGGACTGGCTCGGACAAAACCGAGCCACCATTGAATGCCACCGAGGAAGGGTGAAGTTGGAACGACCAGAAGGAAGGGTCGTTTTCCAAGGAGTAAGACCAACTTCGGGGAGTTTGGTCGTCTTTGCTATCCAAGCAGAAAGGATGTTGGAAAAGGGATGTGAAGCATACCTAGCCACCATCACCACTAAGGAAGTTGGGCCAGAGATGAAGGTCGAGGAGATCTCAGTGGTCAAAGTCTTTGGGGACGTGTTCAAGGCCTTAGAAGGCTTACCGCCTGACCGGTCTGATCCGTTCGTCATTGAGCCAGAACCCGGGACTAAACCTCTCTCCAAATCGCCATATAGGATGGCCCCATCCGAGATGGCTGAGCTGAAGAAGCAGCTGGAAGAACTGCTAGACAAAAGCTTTATTAGGCCAAGTAGTTCTCCTTGGGGGGTGCCCGTTCTATTCTTCAAAAAGAAGGACGGAAGCCTTCGGTTGTGCATTGACTACCGAGGCATAAACCGGGTCACTGTGAAGAACAAGTACCCGTTGCCTCGGATAGATGAATTGTTGGATCAATTAAAGGGTTCATCCGTGTTTTCCAAGATCGATCTGGCTTCGGGATACCATCAAATCCCGATTGCACCTGAGGACATGAGGAAAACCGCGTTTAGAACTCGGTATGGTCACTACGAATTCGTGGTCATGCCATTTGGTCAAACCAATGCACCAGCTGCATTCCTGAAAATGATGAACGGGGTCTTTCGGGAATGGTTAGACAAGTTCGTTATCATATTCATTGATGACATCCTTGTCTATTCCAAGAACCGGAAGGAACATGGTGAACACCTAAGAATCGTGATGGAAACCTTAAGAGCACATAAGCTCTATGCCAAACTCAGCAAGTGTAGCTTTTGGCAAAGGAAGATCGGTTTCCTAGGACACATAGTGTCAGATGAAGGTGTGTCGGTCGATCCGGACAAGATCCAATCGATTGAAGAGTGGCTGCGGCTGAGGAACGCAAACGAGGTTAGAAGTTTCCTCGGGCTGGCCGGTTAGTATAGGCGGTTTGTCCAGGGTTTTGCAAGTATGGCTAAGGCTATGACTAAGCTAACTGGAAAGAACGTAAAGTTCGAGTGGACAGATGCCGCAGAGAAGAGCTTTAAGGACTTGAAGGATATGCTGACCAAAGCACCTGTTCTAAGACTGCCAGTAGACAACGTGCCATACATGGTTTACACATATGCATCCCGTAACGGGTTAGGATGCGTTCTGATGTAGGACGGGAAGGTGATAGCCTATGCCTCAAGACAGTTGAGGAAGCACGAGGGTAACTATCCAACTCATGATCTTCAAATGGCCGCTGTGGTATTTGCACTTAAGATCTGGCGATCTTATCTCTACGGAGCAAAAGTGCAACTATTCACCGACCACAAGAGCTTGAAGTATGTGTTCACTCAGCTTGACTTGAACCTAAGGCAGAGAAGGTGGATGGAATTGGTGGCGGATTACGATCTAGACATCACTTACCATCCTGGAAAGGCGAACTTAGTCGCAGATGCCTTAAGCCGGAAAAGGACCGAAGTGGCCGCAGAAAAGGATGCAGACACCTTGATCAGATTGGTCCGGTCCTTGCATCTTAATGCGTTGTCAGTGGACAATGAGCCACTTGGTATTGGAGCAGCAGATCAGGCGGATCTGTTGACAAGGGTCCGGTGGGCCCAGGAACACGATGAAGAGTTGATGAAATCAGTTAACAACAACAACACTGAGTATCAGTTCACCAACAATGGAACAGTTGTGGTGAATGGTCGAGTGTGTGTTCCCGATGTGACAGGCCTTAAGGAAGAAATCCTAAGGATGGCTCATCAGTCTAAGTTCTCTATATATCCCAGACAGACCAAGATGTACACTGACCTCAAACGGTACTATCATTGGGTCGGGATGAAGAGAGACATTGCTGAGTGGGTGTCTAAGTGCCAAACGTGTCAATTGGTCAAGATTGTCCCGAGCGGCCTGTTGCAGAGTTTACCCATTCCGGAATGCAAGTGGGATCACATTACGATGGACTTTGTAACCGGACTGTCGGTGACCCGGTTAAGAAGAGACATGATTTGGGTTGTGGTGGACAGACTGACCAAGTCCGCACATTTCTTAGCCATCAAGAAGACTGATGGAGTGGGCAAACTTGACGAGAAGTTAATTGATGAAATCGTGAGACTTCATGGTGTACCGGCAAGTATAGTCTCAGACCGAGATGGTCGGTTCACATCTTATTTCTAGCAAGCTTTTCAGAAAGCCCTAGGAACGAGAGTGAACATGAGCACGGCTTATCATCCACAAACGGATGGTCAGTCAGAAAGGACCATAAAAACGCTAGAAGACATGTTGAGATCATGTGTTCTGGATTGCGGAGACTCTTGGGAAAAGTATTTGCCCTTGACCTAGTTTGCTTACAACAACAATTACCAAACAAGCATCGGAATGTCGCCCTATGAGCTGGACGCAAGTGGGAGAGTCAAGGGTCCTTGGGCCAAATATAGTTGAAGAGACTACCGAAAAAATCCGTTTCCTACGAGCTAAGATGAAGGACGCACAAGACCGCCAAAGGAGTTATGCAAACAAAAGAAGGAAAGACATCGAGTTCCAAGTTGGGGATCGAGTCTACCTTAAGATGATTACCTTCAAAGGAAGGGCAAGGGTTTCTAAACGTGGAAAACTTGATCCAAGGTACTTAGTTTTGTTCACGATTCTAGAACGGGTCGGGATGGTCGCTTACAAGCTAGACTTGCCCAATGAGATGGAAGCATTCCACAATGTGTTCCATGTATCATAGTTGCACAAGTGCCTTTCGGATCAAGATAAGATTACGCCCGAGATCCCGGAAGATCTAAAGGCAAATCTAACTATGGAAACGCGGCCCTTAAGGATTCTGGATAGGTTAGCAACCCGAAAGAAAGTCATCCAAGTGGTGAAGGTTGAATGGATTTGAAACGGGGTTAAGGAGATAACTTGGGAAACGGAGAACAGAATGAAGGCCGACTACCCATAGTGGTTCGAGGAGTTTACAAGGAACGAACACCTTGGAGCGGATTCGGGGATGAATCTATTTCAAGGGGGGGGGGAGACTTGTAACATCCCCAAACCGGCCTAAGGGTCGGTTGGGCTGTCCGTGGAACCATAAGACCAAACTCACGATCCAAAGGATCTAAAAGAGTGTTCCATGGGCAGAACAAGGTCAAGCTCAGCTTGAAGGGAGTTTGACCTAAAGGAAAAGTAGCTGGAAGAAAAGGGTTTAGCTCAAATGAGTTGGACGGCTGAGCTGAACAGCTAGGGAAGCTGAAGGCTAGCTTAGCTCAGCTAAGCTGGAGTGTAGGAGTGTGAAGTCAGCTGATCAGCTAGTGTCACTAGCTGATCAAGAGGCCATAAGCGAATGGTCACCAATGGCCATTGTGTCCATTGGCAAGCCAAAAGACAAAGCTTCCTTGGGGCGGTTATGGGGATATTTTGGGTCTATAAATAAGACCCTTGGAGGCCATTTTTGCGCATACACATACAAGGGAAACAATCCCAGAATTCTCTAAGGCAAAAGCCATAAAATCGTGAGTAAGAGAGAGAGTTTGGCCGGATTCAAGAGGAAGAAGGCCGTCGATCAAGGAAGGGTTTGGTGGTTGAGAAAGTGATAGGTCAAGAATTATCCCTATTCTAACTGCAAGTGCACAGTGATGCGAATGTAGTATCTAGGGTATCGAATCCACAAGGACTCACGGTCACACAATAGATTATAGGTAGTTCGAATTAAGCTAAGAGAATCAGATTTTAAAACAGTAAACAAGATAGCAAGTAAACGAATAAAATGAGGTGAATGTAAGCAATTAACGAAGGCGCCAGGTTTCGGGGAAGTTCTCAGGATATCAGGAAATCAGATTAACATCAGTCAAGATTCAATCTATAGCGTTCTTGAACTAGAATCACAAAAGTATAACTAACCAACTTTCGCTGCGATAATTATATGTCTAACAACCTAGCAGACCAACTTTCGTTGCGAATCCTAGAGTTCTAAACATGCATTAATTTCAAGTTCGTTCGTTCACAATGTCTCTAAACCAAATTTCTTTGCGAATAGATAAATTGCTCACCTAAATCAGATCTAGTTAATTAACCAACTTTCGTTGCGTGAATTAACCTAATATCAATAATCTAAATGGCCAGTTAAGATTAAGCGTTAAGAACAATTTAGATGAAGAACTAGATGATGAATCTTAATCAATTAGTTAATCTAACATTCCTTCAAATTCCTAACGAGAATCCCTAACCTAACAAGAGATCTACTCAGACATAACAATCATAACAGAAAACATAGTCAAAATAAATATCCTAGAATAATCAACGGAATAAGAATAGGGGTTCGAAATCTTCTCTCTGTTGAGTATCTGATCAACCCCTAAAACTCTCTGAATGTAAAATAAAGTGTAGCCTAAACAATGGCTTAAAAACCCTAATATAATGATCTAATCACGACTGGGACTTCTTTGTAATTATGAGAAACTTCTGGGCTTTGTTGCAAAGCCCAAACTCTTCATTAAACCGCCGAGAATAAGTCTGACTCGCGTGTGCACCTGAATTGTGCTTAATACTAGTTTCTAACCTGATCACTTAGAATCTAGACTTTAGGTTATTAAATTGACACGAAAGTGTAATTTAGAATCTGAACTATTTAGGTTGAGCAATTGAATTATCCGCAAAGAAATTTGGTTTAATTGAATTGTGAACAAATCGAACTTGCACTTAAGGCTAGTTTAATCTGTTAGGAATTGCAAAGAAATTTGGGTTTCTGCTATTAGACTTAGAGAATTCTCGCAATGAAAGTTGGTTAGTTCTATATCTGTGTTTGAGTTCTAGAACCGGACTTAATTTGATCCTGACTGATAGTTAATTTACTTGTCTGATTTCCTGAGAACTCCCTAGACTTGACGCTTTTAGTACTTGCTTACAAAACCACTTATGCTATTGATTTACTTTCTGCTTTGCTATTTAGTTTCTTATTAATTCACCTAGCTTAATTTGACAATTCTCTAATCTATCGTAAGGTCTAGAGTCTTTGTGGATTTCGATACCCTATATACTACTGTCACGTCTGTGCACTTGCAGTGTAGATCTAGGCATTAAAACTCTGATCGTATCAAGTTTTTGGCGCCGTTGTCGGGGACTCTTTTGAGTCTTCGATAGATTTGAATCTAAAGTTTAGACTAGGTTTTTCGTTTTTTTGGTTTTGTTACTAATTTTCTCTGTTTTTCTCTGTCTGCGTGTGTTTCAGGTCTGATATCGCTTTGCATCGATCGACGCATCTTTTGAATCATTCGACACAAGGCGAATCCCGAGCTGAATCGATCGTTGCATCCTAGTATCGATCGTTGCACTGCGATTACCGACGGTTTATGCAGACGCGTGAGACCAGAGAGAACAAACAGAAAAGGTCAACGAGCAAGGATGGTGCAAAATCGCTTGATTCTGAGACCTGTTGCTGAGGGTGTTTTGAGGGACGACCAGAACAACTAGTACAATGATGCTGGGCATAGGATTGATGTTGAGGGACGTGTGATCCCTGAACTGAAGGATCTTTTGGTGTTAATCCTGATTCAATTCATCATATTAATAGATCCTAAACATGCCAGATCTAGGTTCTCTTGAATAGAAACAATAATGGATCTCACCTTTTACCTGTTTGTGCAGCGGAAAGAGAGAACAGGTCAGAGATCAGCAGAACCACCTAGGGATGGATCCTCCAAAGGCTCACACACGCACACTGCAGGAAGAGAGGCTGCTAGACCAAGCTGTGGGAGGCGCAGAGAGAGAGAGAGAAATCGCAGAGGGGCTAGGGTTCCAAGGAAAAATCAGACTTAAGTTTTAATTATAAAACTTGTCTATTTCCTTTTGGGCTTTTGGGCCCAAATACCAATCTGATTAAATCCCTTGGATTTAATCAGACCCATTAATCTCTCTCTAAGTACGACAAATGCCTGGCACTTTTACCGTACTTCTGCTAAGCCGTTCCTACACATTTTCCTGTTAGCTTAGGCGTGTGACCCATATGGAATCATATAATAAAGGCAATAAGTCCAAGACTTATAGATCATGAGCGGACTCTAGCCAGCCATCATGACCCCCAGTATTATATGACTTATGTCTGATCATTGACATACTCTTACTTTCTAGAGACAGTACCGAGATTACTGGACACAATTCCAACAATCTCCCACTTGTACTGGAATCTCTGTATTCATAATCCTTTTGTCTCAATATCTCGATTAGTCATAAGGCAAGATTAGTGTCATCCTTATAAAGCCTAATCTTGTTCATCGGACTCTGATTTGATACTGACAATCCAAACGACTCGGGACAGTCCGTTTGAGCATGGCCATGCATTTTCCAGTATTCAAATCTCCGATTGGCCTAGAGATATTCACTCCATTTATATTGGAGGGACAAATCCCGTCTTGTTCCATCACTGTAAACTACTCATTTCATAATACACCCAAACAAGGTCCTTATAACTATCGCATAACGACAGCGTTAGACAATGATCAAAGCGCATCAGTTCATGTGCAGCCACATGCATGCGAACTCAGGTCTAAGGACTATACTCTATAGTCGTAG
This sequence comes from Orychophragmus violaceus, assembly GCA_030180135.1. Lineage (NCBI taxonomy): Eukaryota > Viridiplantae > Streptophyta > Magnoliopsida > Brassicales > Brassicaceae > Orychophragmus > Orychophragmus violaceus. The sequence continues at coordinate 26,323,087 of CM058233.1, read as the reverse complement.
TAAGAATCTCTTATGACACAGATATAAATATCCTGAAGAGTTCTTATAAGCGGGTCGTGTCCGGTCGTATGTTCCCAACATACACCTATGTATTGACTTTGATGCCGTGCATCTATGACACCATGAAACTTGGTCATAAGTCACATACCAATCTAGTCTCTCACGGTTGTTGGTGTTCCAATTTCAACAACCTTCGACTAGGGACTGAATGATATAAGCCATCTATCAAATATAGGGTCTCATGATCAAGCTAAATGACTTTGATAACTCAAGATCAAGTCACTTACTTCGATGACCTATAAAATGGTTCATATCATTTTGGAACGATTATTTCATCACAGTTAAAATAATCTTGAAATAATAATTTCATTAAACATAAAAATGTTTTACAAGAACATATCAAATAACTAAATAAAGCCCTCAAACTCCCACTCAAATTTAGATTACATTTCAATGTCTCTAATGCCTACAGCTTCAGTCAGAAACTCGAGCTTAGGCCTTGGGAGTGGCTTCGTCAACGGATCAGCGACGTTATCATCTGTCTGAACTCGGCTGATCTTGACTTCCTTTCTATTAATGATGTCACGTATCAAGTGAAATCTTCTTAGAACATGCTTGGATTTCTGGTGTGATCTTGGTTCCTTTGCCTGAGCTATAGCACCATTGTTGTCACAAAACAGTGCCAGAGGCTCAGCCGCATTTGGTATCACACCTAGTTCAATAATGAACTTTCGTATCCAAACAGCTTCCTTCGCAGCTTCTGAAGCGGCGATATATTCAGCTTCTGTAGTGGAATCAGCAACGGTGTCTTGCTTGGAGCTTCTCCAACTGATTGCACCGCCATTCAGACAAAAGATATAACCGGACTGTGACCGGAAATCATCTTGGTCTGTCTGGAAACTTGCGTCCGTGAATCCACTGACTTTAAGCACATCACTTCCACCGTATGCCAAGAACTTGTCCTTTGTATGTCTCAGATACTTCAGGATGTTCTTAACGGCAATCCAATGGTTTTCACCTGGATTTGACTGGTATCTACTCGTCATGCTCAATGCATAAGCAACGTCAGGGCGAGTACAGATCATGGCATACATGATAGATCCTATTGCAGATGCATAAGGAATATTCTTCATGCGCTCAAGCTCAGCAGCCGTCGTAGGGCTCTGCTTATTGCTTAGCGTTGTGCCATGTACCATTGGCGTGAAGCCCTTCTTGGAATCTTTCATGCTGAATCTTTGTAGGACTTTGTCAATGTATGAATCTTGACACAAGCCTATCAGCCTTCTAGATCTATCCCGGTAGATCCTGATTCCAAGAACGTATGCGGCTTCACCCATGTCTTTCATGGAAAAACAACTTCCAAGCCAGTCCTTTACCGACTTCAGCATTGGAACGTCGTTTCCGAGAAGCAGTATGTCATCAACATACAGAATAAGAAATACTATCTTGCTCCCACTAGTTTTCTTATACACGCATTGTTCTTCTTCGTTTCTGATGAAGTCAAATTGCTTGATTGCTTCATCAAAACGAAGATTCCAGCTCCTCGATGCTTGCTTCAATCCATAAATGGATTTATGAAGCTTGCATACTTTCCCAGCATTCTTTGGATCTATGTAACCGTCAGGTTGCGTCATATACACATCCTCTTCCAGAATACCATTCAGGAAGGCGGTTTTCACGTCCATCTGCCAAATTTCATAATCATGAAAAGCTGCAGTTGCTAGTAGAATCCGAATAGATTTCATCATAGCCACTGGTGAATAGGTTTCATCGTAATCCACACCGTGAACTTGTCTGAAACCTTTTGCCACCAACCTGGCTTTATAAATCTGGACATTTCCATCCACGTCAATCTTCTTCTTGAAGATCCATTTACACTCGATGGCTTTTACACCAGCGGGTAAGTCAACCAACGAAAACACTTGGTTGACCGACATGGAGTCCATTTCGGAATCAGTGGCCTTACGCCACTTAGAGGAATCTGGGCCCATCATGGCTTGATTGAAGTTCGATGGTTCATCACCATCAATGATCAGAAGATCATGACAGTTAGTCACGAGGAATCCTTGATATCTCTTGGGTTCGTGACGGATCCTCCCGGATCTTCGAACTTCAGGTACTACAGGTTCAGGCTCTACAATTTCTTGTAGGTCCTCCTGCTGCTCTTCCTCATTAGGTTGAGCAGTATCCTGTTCATCTTGAATTTCTTCAAGCAGTACCTTACTCCCACTGTCTTTCTTAGAGAGAAACTCCCTCTCAAGAAAGTTACAATCCCGGGCAACAAAGATCTTGTTCTCGGAACATAGATAGAAGTAATAAGCCTTGGTTTCCTTCGGATAACCAATGAAGTAGCATTTATCAGACTTTGGTGTAAGCTTGTCTGAGATTAATCTCTTGACATAGGCTTCACAACCCCAAATTCTAAGATAAGACAGCACTGGAGCCACTCCAGTCCATAATTCATATGGTGTCTTTGCTACTGATTTCGATGGCGCTCTATTTAGAGTGAACACTGCTGTTAGCAGAGCATATCCCCAAAGGGATATTGGAAGGTCTGTGTGACTCATCATAGATCGAACCATATCCAATAAGGTCCGATTTCTCCTCTCAGACACACCATTCCATTGAGGTGTTCCAGGAGGAGTGAGTTGGGATACTATCCCACACTCTCTCAGATGATCACTGAATTCTTGGCTTAAGTATTCTCCTCCTCGGTCGGACCGAAGAGCCTTAATGCTTTTGCCAAGTTGGTTCTGTACTTCATTTTGGAATTCTCTGAACTTCTCAAAAGATTCAGACTTATGTTTCATTAAATAAACATATCCATACCTACTGAAATCATCAGTGAAGGTAATGAAGTACTGATAGTTTCCTCTTGCATTAGTGGACATTGGGCCACACACGTCAGTGTGTATCAGGCCCAATAAGTCACTGGCCCTCTCGTTAGGTTTATTAAAGGGGGCCCGTGTCATTTTGCCCTTCATGCAGGATTCGCATTTCTCACATGACTCAAAGTCAAATGAGCCAAGAAGTCCATTCGAATGGAGCCTCTTGATGCGTTTCTCACTGATGTGCCCTAAACGACAATGCCATAGAAACGTTCGGTTCTCCTCATTAGGTTTGAACCGTTTGGTATTAATGTTATAAATTGGCGCGGATTGATCGAGTATGTAAAGCCCATTCGTAAGAGGGGCACAACCATAGAACAAATTGTTGCGATTGAAGGAACATAATTTATTCTTAACTGAAAAATCATAACCTTCCAAATCCAACAATGAAATTGAAATAATATTCCTGCTTATAGCAGGTATAAAATAACAATTATTGAGTTCTAAAACCAATCCCGAAGGTAAAGACAACAAGTATGTGCCTACAGCTAGTGCTGGAACTTTCGCTCCATTCCCAACTCGTAGCTCCACTTGTCCTTGCTTCAGCCTTCTACTGTTGCTGAGTGCCTGCATATTAATACAAATATGAGCCCCACAACCAGTATCCATAACCCATGAGGTATTATCAGAAGTAGTTGTATTAACTTCTATAACAAAAATACCTGTCGAAGAAGTCTCGAGAGTCTTCTTCTTCAATTCCTTTAGACCTTCTTGGAATTTCTTACATTCTCTCCTCCAATGCCCTGGTTCTTTACAGAACCTGCATATGTCAGTTGGCCCAGCCTTGGACTTGGGCTTGGGCTTTGGCGTGTCCTTGTCCGTGACTTGGACAGCCTTGGCCTTTCCCTTATCCTTAGCAGAGGATTTCTTAAACCCCTTGCCCTTTTGCACCATAAGCACATTGGGGTCCTTGGCGGTTTTCCTCAAGTTGGGCTCTGCAGTCTTGAGCATTCCGTGAAGCTCAGGCAATGTCTTACTCAAGCCATGCATGTTAAAGTTCAGAATGAACTGATCATAGCTTGCAGGTAAAGACTGCAGAACGATGTCGCAGGCAAGTTCCTGGCTGATAGGGCAGTCGAGTTTCTGAAGATGATCGAGATAACCCATCATCTTCAAGACATGAGGACTCACTGCCGCATTTGCAGCCAACTTACAGTCTAAGAGGTTCTTAACTGTCTGAAACCTCTCAGTCCTTGCTTGCTCCTGAAAAAGCGATTTCAGGCTTGCCATTATCTCGATGGGTGACAACACACTCTCGAACTGCATTTGCAGCTCAGCAGTCATTGTCGCCAACATCAGGCAATAGACATCATTTTCATCTGACGAATGCTTTTCCCAAGCATTATGCAGAGTCCTGGCGGCATTGTTAGCAGGCCTCTCGGGGAGAGGATCACGAAGGACATAATCCTTCTTCTCCTGCTTGAGGACCAGCCTCAAGTTCCTAGACCACATCAGGAAGTTCGTTCCAGTCAGCTTCTCCTTCTCGAGAACAGACCGGATTGAGAATGTGTTTTGAGTGCTTGTAGTAGTCATAGCTGAAATATATAATATAAAAAGGTTATTAGTTAAAATGTTCAATATGATTAATCTCGTATTAAATTTAATATGATTAATCACACATTATATTCAATAACATAAGTTACCCTCAATAGAATATAATGATTCCAAGATCCACATATAACTAAGATTAAAGTGGGCCACTGGCCGTCACCCAACCTTAGCTTATATCGGTAAGCCCTATATCGGCTAATTATATCCGTGATATAACTCTTGGTTGTGAATCTGGGCCCGAGGCCCAATCCACTCTGATGTCTCAAGGCCCGGGACTCCCGATGGCCTAGTCAAGAAAACCAGACTATACAGTCATGTAATCATTAATGTCTGGGACTCCCAATGACATTTATGAATCACAAACCGTCTTATCCACGCAAAAGTAGACACCCTCACACTGTAAGGCCATGAACACAATTGAATGGGCTTCGACAGCTGACATAGACTGGACAAGACATCCAACGCTTGATATTATTTGAGGTTTGTAGGTTTATTAAAATTTCATCCCAAAATAGAAGATTACTATTTTGGAAACTTTCCATTTTGGGAAACCTACTATTTTTGGAAACTTTCTAAAATTGGAAACTTTCTAAAACCGGAAACTTTCTAACTTTAGAAATTTCTTAAAATCCAAAACATGCAAATCTAGAAACTTCTATTTTAAGAAACTTTCTAATTTCAAAATTTCGGAAACTTTAATTTAAAATCGATTTATATAACTTTATAAAAAAAATTTAAATTAATCTGAAGAAAAGACTCAAATAATTGGCCCAATTGTTTTAACTTCTTGGCCCGAGGCCCAAGAATTGGTCCATGTCCAAGACATGACCCAATTGTCCAATTAAATGACATAACCGGTCTGGTTCATTAAAATTGGTCTAACCAAAATTAATTACTACGATGACCACAATTGTCAACCGGTTATTTACTAAACCGGATTTTCTCAATTTATTTGGTCCAACCAAATCAAATTAGAAAATCCTGGTTTAGGCACAAAATCCAATTTTTCGACTTTGGATTTCTTATTCCGGTTTAACCAGAACTTAATAAATTTATTAAGTCTGTTTATTAAACCAGGACGAATTAAAATTTTTAATTGTCTTAAACCGAACCACCTAACCGAAATCGAACCGGCCCATTATCCAACCGATCGTGGCTTCGCTCGATCGAGCAACAACCGAGCAGCCGCAAGCCGAGATCGGGACAGGACGGGACGATGGCCGTACGAGTGATCGGGACGGGACGATGCCGAGAGATCACGGACGTGATCGCCATGCGATCGTGGTCGATCTCTCTCGCGCGTCATAACCGATCGAGATGAGCCGGACGAGATGTGATCGGGACGAGATGCGATCGATCCGATCGATCAGCCCATCTCTCGCGATCGGACGCAAGATGTGATCCATGCGATGCCTTGCGGATCCATGCGATCCTTGCGCTTCTCGGTCGATCGCAATCCAAGTCATATAGCTTGGTTTTTGCGATTTCAAATATGTTTAGGTTTCAATTCTTGTTTCTTAAGTGTTTTGCTCTTATCAGTAGATTGATTCAAAAACACATCTTTAAACAATCCTAAACTGAATCTAAACAAGAAAAACCAGAACCAATAGCTCTGATACCACTGAAGGATCTTTTGGTGTTAATCCTGATTCAATTCATCAGATTAATAGATCCTAAACATGCCAGATCTAGGTTCTCTTGAATAGAAACAATAATGGATCTCACCTTTTACCTGTTTGTGCAGCGGAAAGAGAGAACAGGTCAGAGATCAGCAGAACCACCTAGGGATAGATCCTCCAAAGGCTCACACACGCAAACTGCAGGAAGAGAGGCTGCTAGACCAAGCTGTGGGAGGCGCAGAGAGAGAGAGAGAAATCGCAGAGGGGCTAGGGTTCCAAGGAAAAATCAGACTTAAGTTTTAATTATAAAACTTGTCTATTTCCTTTTGGGCTTTTGGGCCCAAATACCAATCTGATTAAATCCCTTGGATTTAATCAGACCCATTAATCTCTCTCTAAGTACGACAAATGCCTGGCACTTTTACCGTACTTCTGCTAAGCCGTTCCTACACATTTTCCTGTTAGCTTAGGCGTGTGACCCATATGGGATCATATAATAAAGGCAATAAGTCCAAGACTTATAGATCATGAGCGGACTCTAGCAAGCCATCATGACCCCCAGTATTATATGACTTATGTCTGATCATTGACATACTCTTACTTTCTAGAGACAGTACCGAGATTACTGGACACAATTCCAACATGAACCTGAACCTGAACTTGAAGGTCAAAGGCAGATGATAAATCCTCCTGCTAATGAGAGGACTCTAGCTGACTACAACCGTCCGGATGAATTCCATGCTAACCGGTCAGCGATTGTACCTCCGGGCTTTGAGAGGAATGATTTCGAGATCAAGACTGTCTATTACTCCCTTCTTAGGCAGAATCCGTTCCATGGTCTCCCACATGGGCAACCCATGGACCATATTGACGAGTTTGAGGACTTCATCACTGGAATGAAGTACAATGGGGTAAACTATGACAATTTGTTTCTAAAGCTTTTCCCTTACTCTCTCGCTGGAGATGCTGCAGCTTGGCTGAAACAACTTCAATCTGGGAAGTTTACTACTTGGGATGATGTGAAGAGAGAGTTTTTGAGGTACTTTTATGATGATGCTCGCTCTGATCAGTCGAGACAGGATATTCTCACCTTTACCCAAGGTCCTACAGAGCCTCTTAAGTCTGCTTGGATGAGGTTTAAGAAGTACCAACGTGACAGTCCTCACCATGGATTCTCTGAAGTGACGCTGCTGGGCGTATTCTTCTGAGGTATTTATCTCCACTATCAGTCTGCATTGGACAATGCTAGCAATGGAAATTTCGATACAAGGACTCCTGAGCAGGCTAAGACATTGATTGATAACTTGGTGAGCAGTAATAGCACCAAGACTGCTGATAGGAGAAGGAAATAGTCTGGTGGGAAGATAGATAATCTGGAGATTGCTGATATTAGGAACAAGCTGGACATTGTTCATAGTTTGTTGACTGGAAAGAAAGCTGTCCACTTTGCTCAGGAAGTTGAAGTGTTTCAGGTTGAAGAAGATCACCAAGAAGTGGATGTTAACTACATTAGTGGCTCTGGATTCCAAGGAAACAGGTTTGGTAATCAGCAAGGTAATAAGTTCTTCAATGGTGGACAGAAGAGTCCTTTCACAAGCAAGCAAAACTCTTCTGGATTTGGACAGACTGCTGGTTATCAGAAGCCTTTTCAGCAAGGTAATTCTTATCAGAGGACTTATGGATCATCCTCATATCAGACACCTCCTGCTGCTAGTGCTCATGAGAGCAAGATGGAAGCCATGATGGAACAGCTGATGGAAGGGCAGACTAAGACTGATGTGGACTTCAACAATAAGTTAAATGCTATGTATGAGGATCTTAATGGGAAGTTTGAATCCTTGAGTACACATGTGAAGCAGTTGGATACCCAAGTGAACCAAATTTCAAGCTCAGTTAAAGGGAAGAATGTCATGGAAACCCACATTAAAGCTTGGTCAGTTCATATTGATGATGGGTCAAACCGAGGAGAGAAATTTGAGTTTAAGACAACTGAACTCGTGGAAGAAGCTGAAAAATCCGAAACTGAAGCAAAACTGTCGGCTGGAATCTGTGATGAATTGAATGCATCGATCGTTGCACCACCTGCGTCGATCGTTGCTTGTCGTGAGGCAGACTTATTTGTTTCCTCCTGTACTGCTGAAGAGAAGGCTCACAAGCCTACTACACCTTCCCCTGAGGTGTTTGAGAGATCTCAACAGGAACTTGATGAAGCCAGACAGCTGAAAGTGATGGATGAGAAGTTGGAAGAAGATCCACAACCTGATGATCCACCATATCACCCTTATGTTCAGAGATACTTGGAGAAGATGTTGCCTATGGACGAAGTGTTGAAAGATTGGGTGATAGTGATCCCTATGTTGGGATTATGTCCTGAAATCACATTGTACGAACTCTAGAGATAGTTGTATTGTCGAGATCGGACAATTCATATGATACTAGGTAGTCATAATGTTTTGCTAGAAACCGCTTATGACAAATGAGTTGTAACTCATTTCTGGTATCGTGTGAACCTACAGGGTCACACACCTAAGCAAGTTGGATACACTCTGCATGGGATTGATCATTGGCATATGATCTGATCGATCTGTATTGAATACAGATCGAATTGAGTTTAAAAGAGATGTATCGATCGACACCAATGGGTGCGTCGGTCGATACAGCATGTGTATCGATCGACACCATTAAGTGTGTCGGTCGACACAAGGGCTAAACCGAAACTGATGTTTCGGTTCACCGCTAGGTCAATATATAAACGAGTTTATAGATTCGACCGGGTGTGTGATTTGGTGTGCGGCCTAGAGTGTTTTCTCAGAGAGAAAAACACAGAAATCTCCAGAACCCAAAAGTCCCAAGGAGATCCGAACACCGGCGCTAGCAACCCGGCGGATTCCATCTTGTGTGCGTGTGGACTACGCTAGAGGCGCAGCATCTGAGGCGCAATAGATCTCGTGCTACCTGATCAATCTTCCGCTGCTAAAACTCCAGGTAATCACGAGGTGAGATCATGATTCAATTAACTAGACCCTAGATCCTAGGCTATCGGGAACTCGCGAGAATTCTGAATCTGTAGAATTGGCTCGGATTCCCAACAGTGGTATCAGAGCCTTAGGGTTTAACCATTGAATCTGTGGCATTTAAATCGAATACTGATGAATTTGATTAGTTTAATGCTTTAAAATCGTGTTTTGGAGAATTGAATCTCGGATTATTTCTCTGCTGAAAAACGATGAACTACTGTTTTCGCATGGTGTCGATCGACACACTGGGTGTGTCGGTCGACACAGAATTGCGAATTCGACAGAGTCGGCGGCTAGAGTTTTTCGCGAAGAAAAACCGAAAGCCTTCTGTGTCGATCGACACACTGGGTGTGTCGGTCAACACAATGCAGACTCGGTCGAGTGTCGATCGACACAGTTTATGTGTCGGTCGACACAGAACGATATTCGGCGGCTAGGGTTTTCTCGTAGAAAACCTAAAAGGCCTACTGCGTCGATCGACACAGGTTGAGTGTCGATCGACACAGGCCGAGCGAATGGTTAATCGGTTCAATTGGATTGAACCGGCTATCATGCTTGGTTAAGTCCGAATAGATCGGTTTAAATTGGATGAATTAGTTCAATTGGATTGAACTGATTATCTCAATTAGTATGAACCGATGGGATAAATCAGTTTGATTGGATAAGTCGGTTCAATTGAATTGGACTGGTTATCGCAATCAGTTGAAGCTGGTTTAAACGGTTTAAATTAGATGAATTGGTTCAATTGGATTGAACTGATCATCCCAATTAGTATAAACCGATTGGTTAAGATCAGTTTGATCAGATAAGTCAGTTCAATTGAATTGGACCGGTTATCAAGAACTATCTTCGGTTTAGGTCTATGTCGACCGTCACACATGGGTTGTGTCGATCGACATGACTGGTTCGATGAACCGGGTTAATTGAATTAACTGGTTATTGAAGTCCGATTTTGTTTGGTTATGTCGATCGACAGACAGAGTCTGCGTCGATCGACACAGTGCTCGGAATTCTGGTTATTGAACCTTGAATTTGCAGAAACCAAACTCGACCAAAACCTTGATTAAAGCTTAGCTTCAATATAGTCAACTGTCAAGACTCATTTCGTTGTGTAATGTCTAGCCAAGAGCTTGGTGTCCACAATTACGTGAGTAAGGCAGGTAATAATGTTGATGGATTTGCAGTGCATAAGCATCAGCAATTACATGACCTAAGAGATTGATATGCTAACCTTTCAGAGTTTAGTTTCCTCAACTAAATATCAAGTAGTCTTGATGTCTTGCCCAAATCTTGTCTACTGTCAAAACTTGTGTCGTTTGTTGGATATTCTTGGAGTCCTTGGTATCCACTGCAACATGAGTGAGGCAGGTGGTCTTTGACAGACTTGCAGTGCAACTGTCAATGATCACAAGACAGAAAAGATTGGTTGTACTTGACTGGGCTATCAGAAGTTCTGAGTCCAGAGACATCAGAGTGGATTAGACAAAGTTTGTCTCATCCATGACCAAGAGTTGTACTGAGTACAATTAGCAATGATTTGCTTACCTAGATAACCAAAATCTGAGTAAGGCGAGTCGCCCACTCGAATTTTAGTAATCTGAGGATCTTGGATCATTATATTCATAGAGGAAACATTGTTTGAATATAATGCGAGTTTTCTTATAGTTATAAGATTTCTCATCATATACATAACTAAGTCTTTGTTTTTCGTGGATTTCAGCTTATGTCTATGACTACTTTCTCGTTGCGATCCGTCCTTGAGAAGACAAGTTAAATGGATCCAACTTCCTGGATTGGTATCGGAATCTGAGATTCATTCTCAAGCAGGAGAGCAAGGACTATGTCCTTGAAAAGGCTCTTCCAGAAAAGCTTGGGACCAATCGCTCGCATGCAGTGTATAATGCTTGGAATAAGCATTATACTGATGTGGTAGATGTGCGTGGTATGATATTGGCTTCCATGAACTCAGACTTGAAGAGTCAGTATGAGAACATGGAGTCGCCAATAGAGATGATCACCAGCCTGAAACTGAAGTTTCAGGATCTGGCACGAGTTGAGAGATTCCAGATGGTGAAGTCTCTCACTGAGTGCAAGCTACCAGAGGATGCTCCAGTAAGTCCTCATGTCATTAAACTGATGGGTTACATTGATAACCTGGGGAAACTGGAATGTCCTGTCAGCTTAGAGTTGGCCACTGACATCATTCTGCAGTCACTGCCGTCAAGCTATGACAAGTTCGTTAAGAACTATATCAAGAAAGGCTTGGCGAAGACGTTGACTGAGCTGCATGGTATGCTCAAAACAGCAGAGTATGACATCATAACGGGTAAAAGATTTGAGGAATCTTGTGTTGGCAAGGGTAGAGGCTGGGCCGTCCAGATTTGGAATCAGGATAAGCCTGTGTCATCTTATAAGCCCAAGTCAGGCCCATCTTGATGCGGTCATCAGAACCAGATCAAACCAGGAGCTCACTGACTCAATCGCTAACTCAACCACTACGTCAAGCAGCGCAAGGAGACCAAGAGAAGTCAAGGCAATAATGAGTTCTGATCCAACAAAAGGCATAGGATTGATTATACATACAACAATCAATCCTAAGAAGACATATGACCCAGGAGGAATCATAACACATGGAGAAGAGATTATGGAGCCGAGAAGATCCAACAAGGCGTATGAGCTTATCTTAGCTCAAGTGGAGACCAAGGTCAAGAAATCTATCTCAGCTCATCACCAGCATGCCACTAAGAAGAGTCATCCCCAAAAGATGACACAAGAAGAAGATACCGAAAAGGAGCTAACCATATGTAGCATCACAGCTAGCTCAGGAAGTAGCATCGGCACTAGCTCAGCAGACTTGCCATATATGGAAGCATTCACATTTGGAAGGTCAATTCAGCACCAAACGTTTACCTATCAAAACTACAGTGTATTGAGCTCCTTTCCATCAAGTCTAGACGTTCCCAGCTGCACAAGACCACACAAGATTCTCCATAACTTCAACAAGTCACACTTACCATTTTTGGAGAAGAAAGAGATCAAACACCAACGGCTTCTTTCCAAGAATGAAAGCCACGAATTGTTTGTCAATCAAGCTGTCACAAGGATCCTCACTTATCCCTTAAAGCCATCCAGATACAAAGAAAGCAACAAGATCAAGGATCCTCACCATATTCAGCCTAACGGCTAGTTTTCATTAAGTTCGATTTCTTTCTTGTTCAAGGTCGATATGACCGTTTGTAAAGAGCCTATAAAGGCATAGTTTAGCTTATTGTAATATTGACCTTTCAACCTTTCAATTAATCAAAGTATTATTCAGTTCTTCAAAGAGTGTTCTTTGTAAAGATCTTTCGTGTCTTAGGATTCATTGAGTGATTCAATTGTTTCCGAAGATTGTTGGATTAGTATTGCTTGCGTGATTCAAGCAGAACTAGTTCACCACCGATTGAGAGAGTCAATCAAACCCACCGGTTGAGAGAGTCAATCATTTCATTCATCCATTCCACCCATCTCGGTCAAGCAAGAGAGCTTTTAAGCCAGTGCTTGTCCTCCATCAATCCATAACTCAAGCTTCCGCCTCCGGGGCTGCATCATCTGGTATCAGAGCCGAAAGGTTCCTACATCAGGTGTATCCTATCCTTTACCTTTCGGTTTATTGCATCTAGTTTTTGTTTTCATTTTATCTTAAATCAAAAACCCATAAAAATTGTTTGTTTCATTATATTGCTTAGTTTTTATTCTCTGATTTTGTTTTCATCCTTAAAGAAAAACCCATAAAAATCTTTTGATTGCATTTTATTCATAGTTCAATTCTGTTTTGTTGTTTGCATCTTAAATCAAAAAAAAAAAATTGTTTTGTGTTTCTTTTGATTTCTATTTCTTTGTTTTTAGTTGTTTCCAAAAAGTTTTAAAAAAAAAGACAAAAGTTTTCATTGTTTGATTTGAATTCCTTTAAACCAAAAAAAAAAAAAAGTGTTATTTCCATATTAGTTTTGTGTCATTTCGAAATTCAAAAAAAAAAAAGTTTCCTTAAATCTTTGTATCACAAATCTTGTTTCCATTTCTTTTGTGCAGAATTTTATTTCCATATTTGCACCAAATCGTGTGGATTCTTTTTAATTAAAGAAAGTTTGCAATTCTTTGAATTTTACTTTTTGTGTTAGAATCCATTGATACGCTTTTGAGTTTATTGTGTCAGGTACTGAATCAGACATGGGAGAAGGAGCAGCTGTTGATCAGATCACCATGAATCAGCTTCTTGAAGTCTTGAGAGGCATGAGTGAGCATCTGACCCAGCTAGAGAAGTCCCATCCTACACAACAACAAGAAGAGAATGGACTTGGGAATGCACCAGGAACTACTTATGTGGAGCCTAAACCACCAGACCAACCTTGGAGAACAAGAACGACGAAGTCACATCAACCAAGGGCTTCCCAACGAAAATCAGGGAGTGACTCAAGCCGTGCAACATTCAAAGCCACCTACAAGTCAAAAGTCAGGTTAATTTGGGATGATGGATATTATTATTATGGACCTGAATTCTTTGTATATCCAGGAGGTAAAGCAAGCTTTATAGATTGGGAAAGCAACATGGAAGAGTACTTTAGCTACTATTGTGTTCCTGATGAAGAGCGACTCTATATAGCACTTGGACAACTCACCAAAGAGGCTCTAAGATGGTGGAGCAAGGAAGAGTATGAGAGATGGTACTACAAGGAGCCAAAGATCAGAACATGGGATGACTTAAAGTTGAGCATGTGGGAGAAGTATTGTTCACCGAACAAAACTACTTATCCACCGAAGAGATCATCAACTCCTAAACTTGTGCAAGATGCCAATAGCTCTCAAACAAAGTATCAAGGTAAGTTCTCTGTCTCTAAGAATACATTAGAACTAATGTGTTGTAAGTGTAAGAGCAGGGATCATGTTGCTAAGGACTGTCCAAGAAAGAGGACTACAACATCAAATGGTGAAAAGCTAGTACCACAAGAGGCCAAAGGAGGAGAAAAGCAACCAGCAGCCTCTAAACCATTTAATGAGTTTCCCACCTTCAGATTTGCACCAGTAGAACACACTCACGAAATCCTGAAGGAGAAGCAAGAGAAGAAGCAGAGCCACAAAGCCTCACCCAATTCAACCGGATCCAGCTTTGATGCCTCACTCAAGCTCCTAGACATGCCAACACAAGGTAAGTGTTCTAACCTTGTAAATTCCAAAGAGTCAACCTGTTATAAGTGCCATAAAGGAGGGCATTTTGCTGCAAATTGTCCATCTAAGAAGTTGTTCCAAGATATAACATCAGAGTTGAAATTGGAAGTAACTAACACAAATGATAGTTTTGTGCAATCTGATATTTTAATTTCCAATTCAAGACTCATGCACTTGTCTTTGCCAAAGAGTTTTGATGCAGGAATAAGACAAGGAGAATGGCATATAAGCAAAGGTGAAGAAAATCAATTCTTACACCTTACTTGTTCAAAGGAGACCGCGAAAGAGGAAACCAAGCAAGACAACAACAGAAGAGTGCAAGCAAACAAGGTGAATTCTGAACTTAAAGTGAATAAACTTGTTTGTCAAACCACTGTTATGATGCACTTGTCTCTGGACCAAAAGGTTCATGAAAGTTTAGGTGCCAAAGAAGAAGTGGAGCAACATCAATGTCATGATCCACAAGCAAGTAAAGGACAAGAGTACATTCAAGGTACCATCATGACTGTTGTACCAAGACATGAGCGAGACAAGGTAAATCAATATCTTACTCAAAATGTTCATACTGATTCCAAGGATATGATAATGCATTTGTCTTGTCCAAAAGAACTTGAGAAAGGTATAGGTCATGGAGTCAAGTTTCGGGCAGGAACATCAATACAAAGGAATCAAGGTGAAGAAGCTCATGGAGCTTCAACTAATGATGAACTGGAGCATAAAACCTCTAGTAGTACATGCACCAGGAGAGATGCGACTTTGAACCAGCTTGTCACATCCATAATGGTAAGCTCCAACCTTGTGCAACCTGTTTTAAAAGTCTCAAACTCAGATATAATTCACTTGCTCTTTCCCTTAAGAGTTGACTTAGGTACAGGTCTGATAAAGATCAAGAAGCCAAGGGCAGAAGGAGTCTTGAGAGAGAGACCAAAACCGAGCCATGTTTCCACACATGAGCCACAAGCAAATCCAAGGCTTGAAGTATATCATACTTCAACCAAACATGAGGTTATTTCTGAACTTGGAATGAGTATTCTTGACTATCAATCCACTGGTATGATGCACTTGTTTCTTGAGTCAAGTGTTGAGACAAGGATTAGATCTAAAGATAAAGCCAAATGGGAGATCAAGGAAAATCCACCAGACCAAAGCAAGCACACTACATCTACTAGCATGGTAAGTCTTTCTTTGATCCACTTCATTTCCCATGACTCAACAGCTGTGTTAAAGGATTTGTTACGCTTACAAGAGGATGAGATATCAGTAGCACATGAATATGACTCTAAGGAAAATGATTTAAACCGGTATTTATGTGATAAGAAGCCCATAATGCACTTGTTTCTTTGCAAAAGTGTTGAGAATATTTCAGGTCTTAAAGAGAGCAGAAGCAAGATAATCAAAGGAGGCGTCACACCAGCTCAAAGAAGAGGAGCATTGCTGTCCTATCTACTCAAAGAAGAACCACTGGATGCTCCACAACCCAACCGGAATCAAAATGATTCCCAAGGTAATCTTCTAAACCCTCATTCACTTCACTGGACTAACTTGACTTATCTATGTGCAGGTTATCAAGTTTTGAGGTCAAAACTTCTTGAAGAGGGAGGGTATGATGCGGTCATCAGAACCAGATCAAACCAGGAGCTCACTGACTCAATCGCTAACTCAACCACTACGTCAAGCAGCGCAAGGAGACCAAGAGAAGTCAAGGCAATAATGAGTTCTGATCCAACAAAAGGCATAGGATTGATTATACATACAACAATCAATCCTAAGAAGACATATGACCCAGGAGGAATCATAACACATGGAGAAGAGATTATGGAGCCGAGAAGATCCAACAAGGCGTATGAGCTTATCTTAGCTCAAGTGGAGACCAAGGTCAAGAAATCTATCTCAGCTCATCACCAGCATGCCACTAAGAAGAGTCATCCCCAAAAGATGACACAAGAAGAAGATACCGAAAAGGAGCTAACCATATGTAGCATCACAGCTAGCTCAGGAAGTAGCATCGGCACTAGCTCAGCAGACTTGCCATATATGGAAGCATTCACATTTGGAAGGTCAATTCAGCACCAAACGTTTACCTATCAAAACTACAGTGTATTGAGCTCCTTTCCATCAAGTCTAGACGTTCCCAGCTGCACAAGACCACACAAGATTCTCCATAACTTCAACAAGTCATACTTACCATTTTTGGAGAAGAAAGAGATCAAACACCAACGGCTTCTTTCCAAGAATGAAAGCCACGAATTGTTTGTCAATCAAGCTGTCCCAAGGATCCTCACTTATCCCTTAAAGCCATCCAGATACAAAGAAAGCAACAAGATCAAGGATCCTCACCAAAATCAGCCCCAACGGCTAGTTTCATTAAGTTCGATTTCTTTCTTGTTCAAGGTCAATATGACCGTTTGTAAAGAGCCTATAAAGGCATAGTTTAGCTCATTTGTAAATCACCTTTCAACCTTTCAATTAATCAAGTATTATTCAGTTCTTCAAAGAGTGTTCTTTGTAAAGATCTTTTGTCTTAGGATTCATTGAGTGATTCAATTGTTTCCGAAGATTGTTGGATTAGTATTGCTTGTGTGACTCAAGCAGAACTAGTTCACCACCGATTGAGAGAGTCAATCATCACCCGCCGGTTGAGAGAGTCAATCACCTTCCATCCATTCCACCCATCTCGGTCAAGCAAGAGAGCTTTTAAGCCAGTGCTTGCCCTCCATCAATCCATAACTCAAGCTTCCGCTCCGGGGCTGCATCACATCTGGTGTCAGAAAGTGCTTCTACTGTAATGAGTTGGGGCATTGGAAGAGAGATTGCAATAAATTCTTGGAAGATTCACAAGAGATGGAGAAGATGTATGGTACTTCTTCTTCAGGTATTGTGTTATTAATTCAAGTTCTACATAAGTATTGAATACTTGTTGTGGTACTGATATTTTTGAAATATGCAGGACCTAAGCAACAGTAGAACGTTGAAGAAAGGACAAGTGGAACTGCGTGTCTGGATGAAGCAATGGTTGCTGCATGAGCCGTAGAGATTCTCCACTTGTAGGAGCTTTTCATACTTGGTTTTTGAAATTAAGTAATTGCCACCATGTACTTGCTATATGCAAAATGTCTTTCATTTTCTTTTGAGAATTTGAATGTTTTTCATTTTGATAAAAGACAAATTCTGTTCTTTAAATCTTAATGAAATACAATATGGTAGCACCCCATTAGGTTTTATATCTTAAACCAACAAAGACAGAATATAACACAAATACTAAAGGTTTGAGTCTGATGACTTGAACTCGACTTTTCTTTGGCATAGTCATTTAACCAAATAAAGTGAAGCGAATTCAAAGGTTCCATAGTTTTGGACTCATTCGATTGTTAATCATTTGAGATATGAATTCTGTTCACTAGACCAAAATGACTAAGGCCCTTTTAGCAGAGCTAAAGGAAATGGGCCAGAAGCTTATTGGGCCTTACACATACTGATGTATGCGGCCCAAACGAGCATTAGTGCCAGAGGAAATCTTCTGTACTTCATTACCTTATTGATGGCATCAATAAGCATTGCTGTGTTCATTTGATGAGACACGAGCAGGAATCCCTTGAGGAGTTCCAAGATGAAGTGTGGAACCGATTTGACAGAAGTATTGAGATCCTCGATTGGATCGTGGAGGAAAATACTTAGAGTCAACAATTGGGTGATCATCTAACAGAATGAATCGGATCTTATTGGATATGCTCCGATTAATGATGAGTCACAAGAATCTTCCTTGAACGATTTAAGAATACGTTCTGAAATGTCTATGTTTACACTAAAAGGTTTCTATCAGAATCAGTGAAAAACACCACATTGGATGTGGACTGGGTGATTTCCAAATATGTTTTTCTGATTAATTGGGATTGCAAGGTTTGTGTAAGACAGTAGTCAACAAACAAACTTGAATCCATATCTGATAAGTTCTACCTCGCTGGTTATCCTGAGGAAACCAAGGCTTAGTGCTTTTGTTGCCCAGAACTGTGTCTTTTAAGAAAGGTGATACTTTCAAAAGGAACAGTGGGAGTAAAAGTACACATCGAAGAAATTCGATAAACACAGGAGGCTGCTCAACCTGTTGAGGGAAAGCAGCGGTGAGATCTACAAAGTGCTGTAGGATCTACATCTGTGGAGCCTGAAGTTCGCAGATCCGAAAGGATCCATCACTAACTCGAGAGTGATTTCTCGTAACCAAGTGTTGTGATCTGTCGATTATTGAAAAGTGATGAACATGCGGAATTCAAAGAAGCGATGGTGAGCCCCAACTCCGAAAATTAGGCTGGGTATGCATGTTAGCTTCACCGATCCATTAGTGGATTGAAGCAAACATCTTGGAGTTGGAATCAACATTCTGACAGATTGGTCAAAGGTTTTGACTTGATCAGAAAGAAAAGAAACCATGCGTTTACAAGAAAGCTAGTGGGAGCGTAATGGCAATTCTCACACAGTATGTAGATAACATACTTGAACCTCATGAACGACGTTCCGACGCTAAAGTCTTGTCAAGATTTAGGTCGGAAGTCAAATTTAAACAAAAGACATGGTAAAAGCCGCGTGAATTCTTGGAATAAGGATCCATTGGAATGGATCAGAGTAGCTAATTGGATCGTGTCAAAATCCTTATGTTGATAAGGTATTGGACAGATCTAATACGCTTGATTCCAAGAATGGCTTCATACCAAAGGTCTTATGGCAATAATCTGAGCAAGATGAAGTGTCTTGGACACTAGCTGAGCTAGTAACAATATTAGTAAGAAGAAGTGTTTCTGAACACTGTCTGAACTAATATTAATGAGTGTGAGTTCTAATGCTGCTGCAATAGAATCCATCATAAATGCCATATTTTGCGCTCGTCTAGGTGCAGCTTAAGCATGACGAGAATATACCAATATATATTCCGGTAATAGTCACTAAACAGTTACCAGAAATATCCCAAGTGTTGAGAAACACCAAGGATAGGTTCGTGGTAAACTGATAAAGTGACGAACCAGTTGAAAGTAGTTAGTCGGACAAAGACGATTCT